>OX382260.1:4675254-5331580 GCA_947507595.1 Pyralis farinalis
TGACAAACAGGACAAAATGACAACTTTTTTGCCTTTGGCTGTGTATAATATGGACACATGTATCCCAAAAAATATTAATTTTTAAATTGGCATTACATAATATGAGTGCTATGAAAATATAAATGTACTTTGGAATAACAACGTAGTTTTCAGTGCAATGCAATAGACAATCTATACCTTCCAAACTATAATACCTACTATATTTTTGACTATAACACCTATTTCATATTTATGTTAACATTATTACATGTCAATTACAGCTTTGTCATTTAGGAGAATTAAGTAAATTTTTGAACACATTACTTTTTTTAAGTGCGTCCACTGATGAACAAAGCTACAATAGCAAATGTTTATTGACTGATACCACCGATGAAAATTCTGCAATTTGCAAAGTACCTGTAGTACATACTACTATTAGTTTTCAAATGGCAGAGTTCGTAAAGAAACTGTAGCCTAGCTGTAAGGATTAGTAACTTTTATTTTTCTTTTTTTATTAGCACAATTACTGACTGCAAATCTTTTCAAAATCTATATGGCATTTTAAAGACTTTTCTTTACACTGGTGACTGTGAAGTCATTACAATTGATAATCGAGCTATCGCATTTGAAGATCATTTAAGTTAAGGTCTATAAAAGTGTTGCTTGCCTGTTTTGTTCCATCAGGCAATACAACAAAGTAGGAACCCTCAGCTCGGTTGTCCTGCCTGGATTCGGTGTGTCCGAAGTCGCTACCAGATATGTAATCGTTCACTTTGTAACCAAAGTCGTAGTTGGCTGGTTCCTGTAATGTATACATGTAGATAGTGATTTAGTAAAAATGTACATGAACTAAAATTAGCGGGATAGAAATGATTTCAATCTTTAAGTTACAGATATTATTTGACTAAATAAATGCCTTCATGACAAGTATCATGATTATTAAGGAGCAATTACTCTTGGTCGTTAGCGCGAATTCCATTGCTTATGGAATTCGGACAAACGCCTAAGTGTTAATGAACGGGATCTATAATTTTTGGATACTCCAGCTTCATGATTTCGGCTACCGAATTCGGATATCCGACGTCTGATAGCCTGCTTTAACACAACAACTCTTCAGAATCTTATGGGTAACCTCACAGGCAGATTACACATAAACGAGTTAAAAATGCTACCACTAACCTGATTAAGCTCATCGAGGGCATTCCTAGCATATCCATAACCTTGGCTGGATATTGAGTTGTACTGGTCGGGTACTCCATACTCTTCCGAGGGCATACCGCCACGGGCAGAGGGTGCCCCGTACTTTTCCGATGGTGACGATCTGTAATGACCAAGAAGATGCAAGACGAATCGTAACGAGCGCTAAGTTATTAGAAAATCATTATATAAAAAAGAAAAATACCTTCCAGAGGCATATGAAGAAGCGAAAGCATTGGTAGTTAGATCAGCTGTTCTGGCAGCAGGTGCTCCATATTCTTGAGATAATCCTCTTGCACTTGGAGCTCCATATGTGTCAGACAAACCCCTAGCACTCGGAGCATATGATTGGGAAACAGATCCGAAGCCTTGGGAATAAGAATCAGAATTCCTAGCAGGTGCACCATATTGAGATGAAAGAGAACGGGAAGACGGGGCGCCGTAAGACTGTGATGGGCTACGCGCCGAACCAAAAGACGAGAAGCTTCTAGATGCAGGGAAAGATCTAAATGAGCTTGGTGCACTGTAACTTTGAGATAGGCCGGACCTAGCCGAAGGAGCTCCATATTGTTGAGAAGGTGCTGAGCGAAATTGCGAGTGAGGTGTACCATATTTTTGAGAAGGAGCGTTGAACCCTTGACCACTGCTCAGTGAGGGTGCACCGTATTCTTCAGAAGGAGCTGATCGAAACCCTGGGGCACCGTAAGTGGTAGAGGGAGATCTCGCGTAAGAATCTTCATTTCTGAAACTCGGTGCACCATACTCCTGTGACAAAGCATTACGGAAGCCAGCATTTGACTGGAATGGATCATTGCCAGCGCTTGGTGCTCCATATTCTTGAGAAAGACTGCGGGTGCTGTAATCAGATCTTGAACTAGGCAAACCATATTTTTGAGAGGGGCCAGATCGTGAGCTAGGAGCTCCATATGAGGTCGATGGGGTACGTAAGCTGGGAGCATTGTACTGTCGAGACAACGAGCTAGACCGGCCACTGGGAGGTCCATATTCTTGAGATATAGCGTTTCGGGATGAGCCGAAGCTTCGTGCTGCAGGGGCCCCATACTCTTGGGATAGAGATCGTTGGAAATCGAAGCCACTGCCATGATCATGGTGGTGGTCATTGCTGTGGTCGTGACCGGACCTGGACGCAGGGTAACCATCGCTGAAAATACTTCAAAATTTTAACTTCGTATTAAAACAATAAAATAAATGCTCTGGGATGGACACGCCCAAACAAAACCCACAACTCTGCTGTCTTATTGCCCGAGTCAGTGTAATCTACGCGGCAAATCTAGCAACGGTGACTGGAGCCTCTCGTCTGATGGGTTTATAACTTTTCCATCGTCAGATGGGTTTATAGTTTCTCATCGTCGAAAAGCATGTCTGTCATTGTGATTTGATGATAATCGTTAAGCTATGTAACTGACCTTCTGGAGACTATTAAATCTTGGAGACGATTTTGCATTGCTTACTTAAAATGCTATGACATAATCGGATTTAGGATTTATATCACGTTTTGAACTGTGTGTGATGCGAGTGGAATTTTTAATATAGTCCTCTAATCGGACCACGCGATCGTACTCTACCAAAGCCAATGATTTATTTTCGGTGCATCTGGTTTAAAGATGCAAGTGGTGGGTCCATGGTACCACGGACCATGTGTAAATGATCTTTAGCTTCAGAGCTTGGCTCACTAGGACGCAGTGAACCCTGATAAACAAACGAGGCGTTGCTTTGGTAATTGCGAAGACGGGCGCATCGAAACAGCCTGATTTGAGAAGCATCTCCTCTTCACAGAAGACAGCAGCAAAATAATAATTCCCTTTGGGGTTGTTGTGTTATTGTGAGTGGATTAGATAAACTTCCCGGCTCCTGGGAAGTATCACTCACAAAATCCTTGTTCCGCAAGCGTTTATACGCTACTGCGGGCCTTTATACAATACATGATGTAATTTTAGTGTCACATTAATTATATTTCATACCCAACTGGCGGCTCCGCAAGTGTGATCGAAAGATACAATATCAACGGAATCAGCACCTGTAATGCAAAAGTTAGAATATGAATAAAATATATAGATAAATCAATATGTAACAAGAATAATATACTAAAAGCATATAAAAATTAGAACCTACTTAAGTAGAGCGCGGACTTCAATAAAGGCTGTTCAACTATTATAAGAGCAAACGTTTCATAACTTTTTAATTAATCATCAAAATTTCATCAAATGTTCATCAAGTTAACATTGGACTGTTATGCTCGGGGTTTCTCTAAGTGATGGAATCGGGAGTTAAGAATTTCGATTGCGCGAGGGTTACTTATTGTGTTACAAGCGTTCATATGCTACGGTAACCGCTTTATATCAGGTGGGCCGTTGTATAAAAAAAGTCATTTTTGTTGTTCTGGTTCAGAGGGCGAAAATCAAGACACCAACAACTCTATAACTGTAACCCGTTAAATGCGCTGTTTATTTGTTTTTTTTTTAGGAGTCACAAACAAGAACTTCTATGAAAAATCATGCTAGGAACAGCTAGGATCATGTATGTTATTAGCTCATTAAATAGAATATAAATTAAACTATTAATTTGATTTTATCATCAAAAAGATAAAGGGACTGCAGTTAATTTGGTCAGGAATAAATCACTTTTGTTATGGTTTAGTCAGGAATTTTCCGTTTCCTAATCCATTAGGATTGGCGGAGTCCGCTCCCTAAGACTAAGGTTTTGGCGAAGATACTGCTTTTGACATGGAGTGATTGCCATTATACATCCACAACCCAGAGGGAAAATTAGACCTTTCTTGGGTTAGGTCAGAAATCTTTTTGAATATAATTTCTTGGACGTATGTGGTTTCCTTACGATGTTTTCCTTAACACATCTTTTTTCTTTAACGCGATGTCTTGAATTGAGAAGAAAAAGCGTAACACAGCTCTGACTTGACCGGTTAGGGTTATAAAATTTAGGAGTAGGTACACTACATAGGTATCTGTTTGTGTGCACACTTATCACTTAGGTGCAATGACCTTCTATTTAGGTGTATCAATATGTGATAGATGGTGAAATAGTTACAAAACATTGTAATTACCCACATATTCTAATATTAATTACCTACTCAAATATAAAATGAAAAAATATATAGGGTCGTGTTTGTAAAATTGTAGGCGGATACCAAACAAAATCTTACTTGAACATTATTTCTTTTACTGTAGATACGTTTATAAATTAGAGGATGTTAGCGATCATAGAATGAGTAAGGAGTTAGACTAGTACTTATAATTTTTTTATAATGCATCTTTTGGCAAAATTATAAATATTATAACTTTTTACTAAGCTAAGATCGCAATTGCTAATCTATAAAGTAATTAAGTTAACCTTACCTTCATGGTTATAGGTCTTAGATAAATTTCTGGTTCCTCTGAAAACAAAAAGAACCTCGTATATGTTTCTGATCTCCAAAACTAAATCACTGTGTTAATTCAATTGTTTTTTACGGAAATTTGTAAAATGTTTTTTTTATAATCCGATTGTTTTTAGATAGGCTTTTGTTTACCGACAGAGCTGTCTTTGTAGTTATAACACCAGCTCGAATGAGATGTAAACATTTAATGATACACTTCAAAAGCTTCTCATCTATTTATACCAAAGAAGTTCTAAGTTGTAACAATGCGTTCAATGCGTCCAAGTTAGATCTCCAAGCCGAAAACTGTGTCGTCTTTAAAATTAGATCTTAAACCTTTACGATAAGGTCGAGATAGGACTTTCAGATTGGTGATAGGTGGTGTATTGAAATTTTATTGTGCATTGATGGTTTGGAGCATGTGTCGACACGAAGATCAAAATCTTTGTCGTTTAATGATTGGATCTCGGAGGCTATTGGACACCAAGGGCGAACTAGATGAAGCATTACATTTGTAAGGTGTATAATATCTGATTGGGTTTCATATTTTGAATACTTTCTTTAATAAATAATGCTAAAATAAGAAAAAAATAAAATAAGAAGAGGCATGCTCCGTTGGTTCGGTCATGTAGAAAGAATGCAGGATGAAAGAATGACGAAGCAGATATACAATGCAAAAGTGGAAGGATGTAGGAGCAGAGGAAGGCCAAGACTTACCTACCATGATCAAATTGGTCGTGTTCTATCAGAAGGTGATGTCAGGAGCCCTAGAAACCGGCGAGCGTGCATGACAAGAGCAATGAATGTTAAAGAAGCGAGTGAGGTGTGTAAGGATCGAGTCACGTGGCGCTCGGTTCTCTCTGCCAACCCCGCAAGGGATTTGGCGTGAAGTTATAGAGAGATAGATAATGTTTCACTCACGAACAGGTTTAAGTAAAGATATCTGTCTAGCTATAACATCAGGCCCGATCCCTTGCGGGGTAGGCAGAGAGCACCGAGCGCCATTAATGACTCGGCCATTGCACATCTCACTCATTTCTTTAACAATCATAGCTCTAAACATAAAAATCTTTTATTTTCGTTTGCGCACTTAGAGACGTCCTACATTTTTTAAATCTTATTGTATCTTAATCATTTTTCATGTATAATAGATTTAACTTTTCTTTATTAATCTGTCAGCATTTGGGAAATTATCATTGGCGAAGACGAATTGCCGAAGGAAACTTGACAATATGGGACTACTTTCAAATTATTAATTACTATTACAATAAATTTATCTGACTGTGTATATAATATACACACGTCATGTGTAAAATTAAAGATATTATATTAACAAAAATATGCGTATAATATCATTATATTCATATATGTGCTGAATCATTTCCAAATATATGACTTTGCAAATAATTGAGTTTACACAAGCAATTGATTCTCAATTCGTCTGCGTACTTCTCTGTCTGGTGCTGCAATTCTCAGTAATCTACGAGAATTACCTACTTACCATCGGGATCGGGCAGTCCGTACGATAATTTGTCATGTTCATTGGTTGAAAAAAAAATAATCGCTCGTAACCTCCCTAACAGGAACTTACAACCCTTCAAGGAGTTGTTATTTGGCTGCAGGGTTCTGTGAAGGGGTACTTCTCTTGACGGGTATTGATACACCTTACATTTCCCCAGAGCCTTGTTTGTTAATTACAAAGGTGTAACACGTGCCGGAACTATAACTACTCCAAGGTATAGTTATTTGCAGACTTCTGTAAGAGCTATTTCCCCAACAAATTTACTCCTAAATTTCACAGTGAAATACTTCTTTATTTCTTTAATTCTTGGATTAACTTACCAAAGTTAGTCGACCGCCCTTTATTTCAAAATAGCGACGATACACGGTTTTGCCTAGGACGGGCCTTCATCCATGAATGCTATTTGAAGTCTATCCTATGATTCGTCCGATTTCAGGGGACACTTGAAATCGTAAAAACTCATAGCGCGAAAATGTTCCCGGTAATTTAAATTATCGTATCTCATTTTTCAATTAGACACGATAATTTAAATTAGCTCGCAAAAATGTGGAGGGAAATTTTGAAATTGAAACGTACCTATTTTTACTTTATTCGTAAGTAAAAATAGGTATTTACTTTATTTGTAAGTAAAAATAGGTACGTTCCATCATATTTTCAAAATAGATATAAAATATATACGCGAAGCGAAAATTTTGTGCCCTTTTTACGAAAATTTCGCGGACGGAGGAGTATGAAATTTGGCACAGTTGAAGTTTATATGGAGAAGAAGTGCAGAAAGGTAAATTTTTTTTATAATAATACCTGGAAAATACATTAAATTATTAAAAAATACATTACACATACTTATACGTACCATACATGACATGGTAGTGACCATAGGTTGGACACGCAAACTGAGCAGAGATTAATATTATTGGTCTTCAGTATTATTTGCCTATAGTCTGGCTGATGACATTCAAAACAATCATAATTATGACAATGTCATAGTTTGTCTAATAGGTATTTGTATTCGTTATTCAAACGTTCAAACTTAAAAATTAAATGAATTATGGTTGAAATTCGCCCACTGGGCGATCACTAAGAAAACACAGGGCGAACGGGTGCGAGACTGTGTTAATTTGATTGTGAACTCTCATAAAAAGTTCCGGGCAGAAATCTGCCTTTGCTTCAGGAGAAATACAGTTAGCTTCGAGTTTCGACGTAAATACCTTAAGATATGCATATCTTAAGGCAGAATTGCAATATGACCAACCTGTTTTTTGTGCTTCCGCCACCAATTAGTTAAAGCGAATTAGCGCCGGCCGGCACCCTCCGATAGTCTCTGCCTCGGCTGCTGCGGTCGTTCTCGCGATAGTCTATACTGACATCTACAACGCCTGAGGATGCCTCGTGGACACGAAACACTTGTCGCCGAGACGACCAGGGCAGTCATGGCAGTAACGGTGGCGGGTGCATACGGTTTCTGTTCTAAATGGCGAGCAATCGTGAGGACGATCGCCGCAGCCGACGCAGAGACGACCAGAGCAACCATGGTGGCGACGGCATGTTGCATCTACTAACGGCAGAGCGTGGTTTTCGTCCGGCGCTAGTTCGCATGAATTAATTGGTGGCGTGCGCCTACAGAGCAGGTTACATCAAATTACATGTAACTATGACTTTCACAAAAAAAACGTATGAATGTAGCGAGGAGCTGCTAAAAAAGGGGAGCATATGGGCAAATAAAAATTCCCTGAAAGTTGTTCCGGTGACACTTGTGAGATCGTGGACGTCGATTAATCGTTATTCATAATATACATTGACGAACATATTTTAGACAAAGTAAAATCGACGTAGACTAGGCATGCTAAATCACTAACATACAATACTAATTTATTGCAAGCGTTCATAATACGGTAACCGCTTTACATCTGGTGGGCCGTAGGTATATATAAAAAAATTAAACTCTTGACGATCTATCCTAAGATGGTTTTATAGTTATAGATACGTCGTACACGCTTTAGAATGGCAATACGAAAGTAAGGTAATTACCCAACTCGCATTCAGTAGGCTACACTCTCGCGTCGCGCCTATACGTACTTCTCCACAAAGCATAAATGTCTTAAGATATATACTCATCTCTTTCTAACGACATGTATGCTCTATCATTTGTCTCTTTGTTTGAGAGTCATAATAAATAACTGTACGTAGATATAGTACTACCGGCGCCATTTTAAAATACAATAATCTTGGTGTATAACGTGTCTACCTTTTGCTACGGTGCTGGAACTATCCCCAAGATTAGTACTATATGGTGACGTCAGCAGGAGGATAATTCTGTCTAACGAGCTCGGTAGCGCAGCGGTTAGTAACGTGACGATTCCCACACAGGACAAACGTTTGTGTGTATGACCCATTGAATTATTATGTACTAAAACCGACACCGCGAACCAAATGTTTGCGCTATGCTTTGTTGCCGATCGGCAATAACTTGTTGCTGCACAACGTTGAACGAAACGCATAAGAGCCATGATAATCACGGCGCTTTAAACCTTTTGGTCCCGAGAAAAGTGCTCCTTAGAAGAGTGATGTATCTTCGAATCTTTGGGATAGACATCTAAATTATTTCAGCGCTGCAGCGAACACTACTTTTAAATATTACCAAAATGAAGCAAGACTTTTACTTAGGATAACTCCTCTAGTGTGACCATATCTGTTTGTCTTGGCCTGGGTGATTTTAAGATAGGTAGGGCGCATCAATGTGAAGCGTGCCACGAGCAGTTGGGGTAACTCCAAAATTTTACATATTCATGTAGCTTTTAAGAGACCTCTCTTAAAAGCTACATGAATACGTAAAATTTTTATGTAGTTGATTGTAGGGCGCATCAAAGTAGTCCATCTGGGTACTTCCCTAGATGGGCTACCTCCAGTTTACAGAAAACTGCAGCCGTAGCTCTCTGGAGGGTTGTTGTTTCTGTGTGTGAGTGAGGTGACCAGTAATCTCCTAAGGAGTTGTTGTAATAGTAGCAGAGGTTACGCCTCGCGAGCGTTACTCAAAGTATTACATGCGTTCATATGCTACATTCACCGCTTTACATCAGGTGGGCCGTATCTTTTGTGCTCTCGATTCACAGAAAGATAATTCAACATACATATTTTATTATTCCTAATTCTTATTGACAACACAGTTCAGAGATACCGAATGGTTACAAAAGATGTTAAGTAATTACTCGTAGTTAATCCAACTCATTCTGCTCTCACGGAATATAGTTATCTTTTCCTTCTTCCTAACCTTATCTCATTTTCTAATCTATTAGGATTGGCGGGGTTTGCTGCAGCCGTCAAATCTCCACAACCTAAAGGGAAAACCACACCTTCCTTAGGTTAGGCCACACTTCTTCCTAAATATACCTAGCCCGACCAAAAGTTCTGTTACAAATGAATATGCATTTATTTTTTATGATGTAATGTAATCTTAATAAAGCTTATACGTACATATTTATGGAAATCTCAGCAAAAAGAAATAATTATTTTCGAAATGGCCACTTTTGGCAATCTGTTTACGCACTGTTTCCATGGGAAATTTAGCCGCTGCTTGCTCCAGAGATTTCTTAAGAGACACAATGTCGGCGTGTCGTTTGAGCTAGCCATGTCCTCTAAACCTGACCATAATTTGCAGTCTAAGGGATTCAGATCTGGGCTAGACGAGAGCCAGTCTTCAGCTCTCATAAAGTCCAGAGCGTTGGTTTCGAGCCAGGCTAGGATAGTTCGTGCTTTTTGACCAGGTGCAGAAGTATATAGTTGAGAGATTTCACAACACGATTCAAGACAGCCTCTTGATACACTTTGGCTAAAGTCTTCACTCCTTTTTCACAAAAACGAAGCTTTGTAACTCCTTGATAAGACACCTCCCACCAACCATTACAGACGCAGGATGATGACCACGATGAACCTTTCTGACCACTTGGGCGACTTCTTAAGAACTGTGTTTTTCATCAGTAAAGAGCACATTTCGGTGCCTATCACCTGCATAGCGCGCCAGAAGGCATTTTGATCGATTCACTCTCTTCAACTGTATGGATTAATTTAGAGCATGTCCTGCATATCGGCTATAAGCACCAAGCTTTAGCTCTTGTTTTATTATACGCGACAATGTTCTAGAGAGAATCTTCATTTCCCGCGATGTATTTTTTTTGTTTCTTAATGGTATTTCGGCGAATTCTGGCTTTAACAGCATTAACAGTCTTTGTATATCTATCAGCACGTAGTTTTATGGTCTTATATATATATATATATATAATATATACATGAATATATTATATATATATATATATTCATGTATATATATATGTATATCTGTCGATAGTACGATATACGTAAATACGGCTGATACCAAACTTTTGAAGTATCTTGAATATGACCGACGGCTCTATACCCACTTTGTGCAAGGCAATCACTGCAATCCTATTTTCTTTAACACCCCATTCCATATTGTATTTGATAGTATAATAATAAAAATTATATAAAACGACGGGAAATCAAAAGAAGTTTTTAACATAATGAACGCGTTCCAAATTTAAAATAATTAAAGAGTTAAAATAAAGAAAAGTTTATATGTAACAGTATTCATGGCCAGACTAGTTAATTTCTTAGACATGCGGGTTTCCTCACGATGTTTTCCTTCACCGCCGAGGAAGTGATAATTACAAATATGTACAAAAGTCCGAAAACACGAATTTAATTGTAGGTATATCCCAGGATTCGAACCAGGGACCAGTTGGTCAATAGGCCGGTTCCTTCTCCAGTGGACTATCAGTGCTGTAGCTTATTTAAATAATTAAATCACACAAAGTAATATTCAACGTTTCTATTTAATGGTATAGTTAAAAAAATATCTATCTCTAACTTCACGCCAAATCCCTTGCGGGGTAGGGGTAGTGCAGAGAGAACCGAGCGCCACGTGACTCGATTTTTACACACCTCACTCGCTTCTTTAACATTAATTGCTCTTCTCATGCACGCTCGCCGGTTTCTAAGGCTCCTGACATCACCTTCTGATAGAAGATTGTTAAAAAACATACATAATGAATTTTTGTAGATATTACCAACAATAACAACAACAACAATATTTAAGTAACATAGGTAAGTGATTTTTCATAGCATACTTTTTGTTTATTTTTGAATGAGTTTTACACAATTTTCCATATATTCCATATTTGCTATTGCTATCTGCACACACTGGGTTAAAATTTAAAATCGCGTCGCGGACGTATAAGATTTTTTTTTATATTAGACGGCGGCAATCGAGCATGTGGATCACCTGATGGTAACCCACAGCAACAACAAAGGGTCACTGATCCGTTGCCAGCTTTTTAGGGAAATATAGGCTCTTTGTAGATTATTTCACAATTTCCCCGTACCGGAGTTGTTATTCTGCCACGGTTGACTATGAGGTGGAGGTACTTCCACAGACGGGCTGATCTGAAGACCTACCTCTCGTAAACGCAGACTTAAATTTCGTAAGATGTGTAACATAAAAAAGATCTGGTTTTCCCTGCGAATTGTTGAGGTCCGACCGTCTGTAGTCGCTTCATGTCAAAAACAATATTTCCGCCAAATCCTTAGACTTAGGTAGTGGACCCCGCTGATTCTAATGGATTAGGACTTAAAAGCTGTCAAATCTGTAATACTAATTTTATTATTGTATGCATCTTTCTATTTTCGATTACTAGTTGTTCTCGCGCTTAAATTTCCACGTTCAAATGGACTTTTAAAATTTTATATACGGTCCCTAAATATTATCTATACTTACAGATAAATAACATTGGAGTGTCTGTTTGTAATATTAAAATAACCACTTTTACTAAACGCATATGGCTATATACACGGTACATATACCAAAATGAATATTTTTACAATTTTTGTCTGTTTGTCTGTCTGTCCGTTTGTTCTAATCCGTGTGGCTAATCTCTGAAACTGCTGGACCGATTTTGACGGGACTTTCACTGGCAGATAGCTGATGTAATAAGGAGTAACTTAGGCTACTTTTATTTTAGATACTTTATTTATTTTTATTAATATAAATAAATAATAAAAAAATAACTATTCCGCGCGGACGAAGTACATAATACTATTATTATTTTGCTCTTCGCTATTTTACTCTGCTTATTTAGGTACTTATAATCAAATCAAATAAATAAAATTATAACTAAACAATAACTTTTCTGTTAAATTCCGCGCGGACGAAGTCGCGAGCACAGCTAGTCAGGTATAAATAAGTAAATAGTAATCCAAAACATAATCTATATGTGTGCCATAGAGTACTAAATATCCATACACTCTCACAAACATTTTTTTTATGATGTTAATAGAGTTTCTAAGTAATTCTAATCACAAAAGCCTTGCAAATGCATAAAGAAGAAGCAGATTTAAATTATACTCCATTTTAATTCCGAAGTTCAATAACAACTCTATATACGAAACGTAGGTACTCTGCACGTTTCACGTATATCTATACAGATAAATAATCTATACAAATAAATAAAATTTGAGTGTCTGTTTGTAATATTAATAACCGCTTTTTACTAAATGCATATGGATATATACACGGTACATATACCAAAATAAATATTATTACAATTTTTGTCTGTCTGTCTGTCTGTTTGTTCCGGCTAATCTCTGAAACGGCTGGACCGATTTTGACGGGACTTTCACTGGTAGTTAAACGACTGTTCAGAGCACAATATAAAGTACTTTTTATCCCGTAAATATTTAGGGTTCCTGCGTAAAATATGAAAAACTGTTAAAATTAGGGGGAAATATGTTCCCCTTCGGTGGACTTTGCAATTTTATTTTTGTTATTTTCACAGAATACGTATTTTTTGTGACATAAAATAACTACGCATTTTTTATATATATAATAACAGAATATGTAACATAATATCTATACTGATAAAAAAATTGGAGTGTCTGTTTGTATACCAAAATACCAATATACCAAAATAAATATATTTACTCTCTGAAACGGCTGGACCTGATGATGATGCTGATGTAATAAGGAGTAACTTAGCCTACTTTATTTTAGAAATTTTATTTAATTTTATTAATATAAATAAATAATAAAAAAAACTATTTCGCGCGGACGATGTCGCGGGCACAGCTAGTAACAGATAAATTGTCATTGTCTATGGTAGCAAATCTCAATTTGAATTTGTTAAGAGTTTTAAATAAAGAAATGTATTCGAGTTTTGTAGTAAATCAGCACATTTTAATGGGACGTCGTAATTTAGATATTTGGAGCGTAACTCTGTGATATACCACATTTGAAGAGACGATGCGGAGTGAAGTTAAAGTTAGTAATAACATGTATATTGGTTTTCAAATTCATAACCGTGCAGCATATTGTGCGTGCATGAGTGATACAAACGTTGTGCAACATTGAACCGCATGAGAATATTAAGTCGAGTCACGATCTATTTATACCGCTAATGTGGAAAACAAGAATACGGCCTGCCTGATGGTATGCCTTGCGGCGCCGACCTTATAAACATCTTTTCGCGCCCTTTGAAAATCCTCATGCTACAGCTATAGTCTTCTTCTTCTTTGCGTTATTCCGTTTTCTAATGCATTCAATAGTTTATGCATTGAAGTGGCATACAAAAGTACGAATATTACTCGTATAATTATTTAATACACTCAAAGGTGGATTGAAGAGGAGGTAAATATCCAAGGATCCACATGTGGAGATAGACTATGGATTTTAGGGGACGGAGGGTTCTTTCTGTTCCGCTGCCGGTCGAATCGTTATGCCTTTTTCATCGAGTTCAATAACTTGCTCCATTACCTCGGCGTTATGAAAGCCGGACGGATGGAAGATTTCCGGACTTTATTTCGAAACATTTGGAAACCTAAAATAATCTCTCCACTTTTACTTCCACGAGCTCGGCGGTGCAGTGGTGAAACGAGCTGTTACTGTAGGCCTCCCTACGTCGTATAAAAAAGAATATTTGCGGTTCATCGGAACAGCCATGGCAGAGACAACCAGAGCGGCCATGGCAGCGACTGCATGCATAATAGGCGCCGGTCGGTGTTAGTTTGTATGAACTAATTGGTGGTGAAATGTGAATAGTTTACTAGTCTGACTATGTGAATGTCTTCAACAACTTATTCGTCGTTCATATCTCGATATCCTGATGGAATATTAAAAAAAGCCGCTGCGGATAACCGATGGGGCTGTCGGATCTCTCTAACGGACAGGCACTTTTCTTTTTTCAACTCTCTAATTATTTTGAATTTAGAACGCGTTTATTATGTTAAAAACGTCTTTCGATTTCCCGCCGTTTTACATATTTTTTTCGTGTTTATTATCAAATTTCAATATGGAATGGGGTGTTAAAGAAAATAGGATTGCAGTACAAAGTGGGTATGGAGCCGTCGGTCATATTCAAGACACCTCAAGAGCTTGGTATCAGCCGAACGTCAGTATATCATACTATCGACAGATATACCACACGTCGACAGATATCCTATGTTGAAGAATATAACAGATCAGGCCACCGCGTGCTGTTAGAACTACGAAGGCCGTTAATGTTGTTAAAGCCAGAATTCGACGAATGAGGAAACAAAAAATCTTATCGCGAGAAATGAAGATTCCCGCTAGGAATATGTCGCGTATAAAAAACAAGACCTGAAGCTCGGCACTTATCGTCGATATACAGGACACGACCCAAATTAATCTCTACAGTTCAAGATAGTGGATCGATCAAAACGCCTTCTGTCCCGATACGCAGGTGAAAAGCACAGAAATATCCTTTTTACTAATGAACAAAATATCACGATTGAAGAGCACTACAACAAGCAAAATTACAAAGGTACGCACACAGTTCTAAACAAGCCGCCCAAGTGGTCGGAAATGTACAACGTGGTCACCATCCTGCGTCTGTAATGGTTTGGTGGGGGGTGGCTTATCAAGGAGTCACAAAGCTTCATTTCTGTGAAAGGTGAAAGGAGTGAAGACTTCAGTCAAAGTGTATCATGAGACTGTCTTGGATCGTGTTGTGAAACCTCTCACCAATATACTTTTTAAAAATGTATTGTGGACTTTCCAACAGGACTCTGCACCTGGTCACAAGGCACGAACTTCCCAAGCCTGGCTCGAAATCAACGTTCTGGACTTTATAAAAGCTAAATACTGCCCCTCGTCTGGCCAAGATCTAAACCCTATAGACTACAAATTTTTTAGAGGACTTGGCCTGCTCGAAACGATTCGCCGACATTGTGTCTCTTAAGAAATCTGTGAAGCAATTAGTGGCTAAATTACCCATTGAAACAGTGGGTAAATCCATAGAGTCGTGGCCATACAGGTTAAAGGCCTGTATCAAAGCCAAAGGTAGCTATTTCAAATAGAATATTTTTTTTTTAAGATTACATTACTTCTTAAAAAAATAAATGCATATTTATTTGTAACAGAACTTATGGACCGGACTAGGTAATCATGTCTGTCTGTCAGACAAATTCTTCTTTACATTTATGTATACATGGTGAGTGAATTATTTTGCCAAAATGTCCACCTTACATTATATTATGGGATATAAAATGAAGCCATTGACACCAGATACCTTAATGAATAATTAGCGAAAAATCGCTATTACCACGCTTTGCCTTGAGTTTTGGAGCTAACTAATTTAGGGCAAGAGCACACGGCACGAATTGTTCATGCGGAAAAAGACGGTCAGCCAGTAGGACAGGACGTCGGAAGTGAAAAGTTCTTAGCTTCACAAACTTGTAAACAATATTTTTGGGTTGTTAAGAAATATAGTAATAAAATTTTCATTTATTGCGCAGTTTTACATGCAAAAGAATATTATCTATACAACAAATTTATAAATACCAGGCCACTCAGAAAGTATTGCGAAAAAAAGTTTTTATGTACTGGCCAGTTATAATCTATTTTGAAAATATGATTATTTATAAGTAAACATTTCAATTTCAAAATTTCCGTCCACATTTTTGCGAGCTAATTTAAATTATCGTGTCTCATTGAAAAATGGATCTGCGCCGGGAACATTTTCGCGCTGCGATTTTTTTACGATTTCAAGTGTCACCTGAAACCGGACAAATCGTATGATAGACTTCAAATGGCCTTCATTGGTATAACGAATTCAAGCGCGGTCGACTAACTTTGAGGGATGAAGATAGAAGTGGTCTCCCTTTGACGTCCGTTACGGAAGAAAACGTGCTAGCAGTGAAAAATTTAATCCAAGTCAATAGGCGAGTTACGTATCAAGAGATTCAGCATATACTGCAGATTGGATCGGGAAGCCTTCACGAGATTATACTTGCATCTTCGCGTGAGGAGGATTGTTTCACGCTGGGTGCCGCACAACCTCACCGTTGCTCAGAAGCAGGCCCGGGTGAAATGGTGCCGTAATATAATAAACAAATTTGAAGCAGGCTCGTCTCGGCGTGTTTACGACATCATTACAGGCGATGAGTCCTGGATTTATCGATACGATCCAGAAACGTACATGGAGCGGTGGTGGCTCCGCGGTATAACAGCAGTAAGATTCAGCGTTCGAACCCCGGCGGGTGCCTACTCGGTTATTACGAGTAGGTACAATTTACTGGCGTTCGGCTACCACTTGCTCCCGGTGAGGGAAAACACCGTGAGGAAACCTGTGCATGCAGATCTTCTGGATGTGTAATCATGATTCATTCTCTTCTCTGGTTCCCCTTTAAGGGCTACGGAGGTCAGATGGCAGTCGCTCCAATGTAATAACTTTACTCGCCACATTAGGATCATGATCACAGCGAACCCCGGGCTCCGTAGCAGATGCAATCGGGACTTACTGTTCGATGGGAGAGAAAACAAATTTATAAATACATATCAATTTTAGTAAAGTTAATAACGAAAAGGCAATTTTTCGCACTCAATTATACGAGTATACTCAGCTCAGGTATGTGAGCGTGACGCTCACGCGAGTTCAGTGCCTTTTCTCCATCCCAGAAGTGCCCAACATGCCTAAAGATGTTTTCACTTCAAAAATAATATGTCCGTCACGCATATCGAAATTTTAAACCAAGGCAATGACTTTAATACGGCGGTACGAGAATTCAACACACAGATCACTGCATAGACCAACAGAACACGCCTACACTGTTGGCAAATGCTCAATTTCAGATCCATAATTGTTAGCATTAACTAATCACATTATGGGGTGTAAGTGGTTCAATGACACCTTTAGAGCTAAAGCCAACCTCACCTGCACGTGGTGCACCATGCTTATCAACAGACGAGGCTCTGGCGAAAGAGAGGTAGGGCACGACGTTAGCTGGAGAATGGAGAAGTAGAATACTTCATCCCTTTTTCCGTATTCTGGTTCTGTCGAATACCTCTTCTTACAAATTGCCGTTAAAGGTTCTAAGGCCATTTTAGGTGTTGTTTATTGTCCTCCTGCTGTTGATTATTTCACTCACCTTGAGACAGTCCTTGAATCCCTCTGTTCGGATTATATACATCACATGATTATGGGAGACTTCAACACTAATCTAATGTGTAACACCACTCAATCTCACAAACTTCAAAATTTAATTAAATCAGTCAATCGATCAATTTTGCCTACTGAGCGGCACATTATAACCCAAATTCTAGTGACACATGGCTTGACTTAATTATAACTTCTTCAGCTAATCACATCTTGAAACATGGTCAACTATGTGCCCCAGGATTTTCGAAGCACGATTTAATTTTTCTTCAGTATAAATTAAAACCAACCAGAACTAAACCTACAGTGGTATGGATGCGTAACTTTGCCAGGGTGGACTTTAGGCAATTAAAGCTGGATGCTACCGAACTAGACTTTAGCAGGGTTCTTGAAGCGTCGACAATAGATGATAAACGCTCCAACTTTAATAACCGTATTTTGAATCTGTTCGACGCTCATACTCCTCTCAAACCCGTTAAAGTGAAGCGGCCACCCACTCCGTGGATAAACAAGGATATCCGCATGGCGATGACCCGACGTAATCCAGTTTTTGAGTTTTTAAGCGTGACATATCGGACGCGAATTGGTGTTCTTACAAGAAAGCGAGTAATATCTGCAAAGCTGTGGTAAGAGCGGCTAAACGACAATATTTCCATCACAATGTCACTAACTCATCTTCGGCTGTTATATGGAAGTTTCTTAACTCTCTAGGTCTAGGAAAATGTTTCGCTCTATCTCACTGTCCCACTTTCTCTCTTAATGATTTAAACAATCACTTTACATCAACAAATATCTCTTGACCATACAGTAAAATCCAGTACAATTTCCGATATAACCTATATGTATAACTTCCATGGCCTAACTCAGCAGTGAGTCTTTCTCTCCAACTACTGAGGATGAGATACGCCAAATAATCCTATCCATCAAATCCAATGCAGTCGGCTGCGATAATGTGAGCAGAGATATGATTGTTGCAATCCTGGAAATTGTCCTACCCATTTTGGTACATCTTATCAACTTCTCCTTTTCGACAGGTATGTTTCCACACCTCTGGGACAAAGCACTAGTAATACCCACTTTGAAAATTCCTACTCCTTTGCAGTTAAGCAACTATAGACCCATATCTATTTTTATTTTATTTTATTATTTTGAGGGAAGCTTACAGCTAATGTTACAAAATGAACATCTAGATTTATGAATATAAGCCAATTACAAGCTACCACAGATAGTAAATATCTATACTACCCTTCCTTTCAAAAACTCTTGAGGCCGTCGCACACAAACAAATGTCCGCATTTATTTACTCTGATTGCCTACTTTCTAAATTTCAATCTGGCTTTCGCTCCGTACACAGTACTACTACTGCGCTTCTTAAAGTCATTGAGGATATACGCATGGGCATGGAAGATAAGTTGGTCACTATTGTCGTTCTCATTGATTTCTCTAATGCTTTTAATATGGTAGACCACGATATCTTACTTGGTATACTAAAACACCTGCAATTCTCATCCTCGACGTTAGATTGGTTCTCCTCGGGGACGACAGCAAGCGGTCCGTGTAGGCCGAGACTTTTCGGATTGGAATGATCTATAGGCTGGCGTCCCTCCGGGTGGTATTTTGTCTCCTCTAATGTTCTCTACTTTCATAAATTTGTTATCATTCTCGCTTAATTGCTCTTACCACTTTTACGCGGATGATTTGCAAATCTATGCTCAGACCTCTGTCGATGCATTGAATACCGCTATAAAACAAATAAATACAGATCTCAGCAGAATAATTACCTGGTCCAAAAGTTATGGAATTCCTGTGAATCCCACTAAGTGTCAAGCAATTATTATAGGCAGCTCACGTCAAATTGCAAGACTGGACGTTAATTCGTTATCTGCTGTCATGTTTAACGACTCGATTATCCCCTTCAGCACCAGCGTTAAAAATCTTGGTCTCCATGTAGACTGTACGTTTAGCTGGACTAATCAACTGATTGAAATTAGTCGTAAAGTCATATCACCATTACGATTTTTAAACCGATATATAATTTTTCTTCCTTTTGCTACTAATGTTACCCTTGTGCAATCCCTCATCCTGCCCGTAATCGATTATGGTGATGTGTGTTGTCCTGATCTCAATGCAGATCTGCTTGATAAGCTGGACCGGTTAATTAATAATGCCATCCGATTTATCTTTTGCCTTCGAAAATTTGAACACTTTTCTTCCTACCGGTCTAAGCTTGGATGGCTACCTATTCGTCAGCGTCGAAATCTGAGGTTACTTTATACTCTCTCTTTTCTATTCTTTCCAACCCTCATTCTCCAGAATACTTGAAATGCAAGTTTCAGTATCTCTGTGACTCTCATAATCTCCCACTACGTTTCAACAATTCTCTATTATTCACTATACCTCTTTTCCGCTCTGGCTTCATGTCCAGCTCCTTCACTCGGCAATCAATTTAACTCTGGAATGTGTTACCAGTATCTATTAAGAAGTGCAGCAAATTGTTGTTGTATTTAAAAAGAAGGTACTTAAATATCTTCTTGAAAGCTCGAAAAGGCAGTAAGACCGTCATCATTATTTATATATTTCTATTTATTTTAATATAAGTTGTAACAGTTATATACGTCGAATACCTTTGTATCTAATGTATAATTTATATGTATATATATATATATATATATATATATATATATATATATGTATTTAATGTATATGTATTTATAGCCGCCGTCGTGATTCTCTGCACTCCCAAAGGTCGACTGGTAGAGAATGCAACTAGCATTAAGTCCGCCTATTGTACCAAAATGTAAAGGGGTCAATAAAGTTCTAAATAAATAAATAAAAAAATAAGTACATCCACTTCACAGAAGACGGCAGTCAAATAACTACTCCCTGGAGGGTTGTCGTATTCCTGCGAATAAGTGACGTTACCAGTTAACACCCAATTGTCAGCAGGGGTCTCTACATGCGAATGATACTTCCTGTGTAGCAAGCGTAAATACAGGAAGTGTTACTCGTTACGGCAGCGCAGGTTACGGTAACTGCTTTACACAAATTGAACCGTATGCTTGCTTGCCTTCTAACGTTGTATATATAAAAATAAATTACGTTAAGGCCTTTTCAACTCTTATTCATATGATTTGTGGTTTTCAGGCTCTATGCTACATACTCGACGAATAACAGTTTCAAAACCCACTTTGAGCCCTAACCTAAAAATATACTTCTGCATGGGCCTTTAATTCGGAAATGATATTTAACGAATAGGTATCATTAGTTTCTATTTTGTTTAAAGCACTGCACAATGAAATAGCGTGCTTGCCCTATTATTTGTATAGAGACAGCTCGTGCGTGAACATGCAATGTGACAATGTCACCGCACAATGCATTCAGCCGAGCGCCCGGTCTTACGATTTGTTTAAACCTCACTTTACGACTGGTTAACTGTCGTTTAACGGTCACGCCAAGTCTCTTGAGAGCAGGCAGAGAGAACGCCACACTGCTCGGTACTTGCACACCTTACCAGCTTTTTTTAACATTCATAGCTCTTCTAATGCACGCTAATCGGTTTCTAGGACTCCTGACATCACCTTCTGATAAAACACGAGCAATTTGGTTGTGGTACTGGTAGGTGAGTTGGCCTTATTTGGTTCCTACATTCTTCCACTTTCGCGTTGATAATCTTGAAAAACTGTATGCCGAACATATTTATACATACATATATATATATATATATATTGCGTGTTTGCAAATATATTTATTAGATTAAATGTGAATTTTATGGAATCTCAGATCGCATCCTTGCGATAAATTACTGCATTGTTTTATATTACATAACATATGAACTGAACTACATACTGAATAATAAAAAAATATTTCTTTGCGTTTTGAAAACAATTAAATTTGGCGTTAGTTACCTACTTTATTTTTATATTTATGATCCGTAAATTCTTGCCTAGTTCGCAATTATTAGACTTAGAATCCTATATGTTTTCATTCTAAAAGCCCTTAAAAAATGAATGTTCAGTAAAAAAAAAATACAATTAATAACATGAGTCGTTTAAGGAAAACATGCTAAGTTATACGTTTATATTGTAAGTCATACTATAAAGTTATAACAAAACAAGCTCTAAATACAACAGTTAAAATCAGTAACATCCGTATGCATGACTGTGCACTACTTTGCGCTGTCCCAGATTCTCTTCTTAGCGTTATCCCCTTTCCTTATTCATTAGGATTGGCGGGGTCCGCTGTTTAAGCCTAAAAATTTGATGAAGATACTGATTTTTACATAAAGCGACTGCCGTCAGAGCTCCACAACACAGAGGGTAAACAAGACCTTTCATAAGTTAGGAAACATGTCTTTCGAAATATAATTTCTTGAACTAACAGATTTCCCCATAACATATTCCTCCACCCACGAGCAAGTCATAATTACTAATATGCACATAAATCTGTAAACAGGAATTTAGTGGTACATGCCGATCCGGGGATCAGTTGGCCAATAGGCCGGTTCTTTGCCCACTGGTCTGTCACTGCTGTTCCATATTCTATCTGCTGCTATAGTGTTCTATAATCGAAGTGTGACATACACTTTCATGACATTCATAGGATTTTAAAACACAGGCTATGTGATAGCAATTAACGTACAGTTAAACCTCGTTGAACATCACTGCGGGTCACCGGCCTTCATTATCGCCTAAGGCCGTCCACTAACGACTTTACACCGAATGAAATACTCATACAAGTCCTAAATGGTCCCATTCTATTTAATGGATCCTCGTCCAACTTAAGAAGATCTACCGTTAGTTATGTACTTTGCGAAACAAGGGATATATTGCTTTTGGTTATTAATTTATTACAATTAAGTATCTTTGCCTTCACCTAGATTTACAAAGACTAAAAAAGATGGGGTTGAAACGAATGCCATGCGATGTGACCTCTTTAACTTACCTTCGAACGATCTTTAGAATCCGTGCAGTGATAGACCAGTGGATAAAGAACCGGCCTAGTGGTCAACAGGTCCCGGGTTCGAATCCTGGCATGTAGCATTAAATTCGTGTTTTCGGATTTATGTACATATTTGTAATTATTAGACGCTCGAAAACATCGTGAGGAGGACGTCCATGAAATTATATTTCGATAGACGTGTGACATTACTTAAAAATGATCTGGTTTTCCCATTGGGTTGTAGAGCAAACATTTGCGTTCTTTTCATGTATTTTTTTTTTATACAACGTCGAGAGGCCATACAATCATAAAGTCCACCCGATGAAAAGTGTTATGCCACCAATAAGTGTTATTTTAAAATATATTCCCGTGTAATCGGTGTGGTTACGGCAGGTGGCTTAGGATACGGTGAGCGTGAGTGGAAAGAGCTGTGAATATTAAACAAGCGAGTGAGGTGTGTAAGGACCGAGTTAGTGGCGCTCGGTCTCTGCGTACCCAGCAAGGAACTTGGTGTGAAGATGTCTGTATGGTATAGGTATATTGGCTGAAATCAGTCCCATATTTATATTTAAATTAATCACCAAAATTGTTTGTGAGACAATTTCCTTACAAATTCCTTCATAAAATATATCATCACCATCCATCATCATCAGATTGTTATCCTGGTCGCGTCCTACGCTTTCGCTTCGGAGCCCAGGGTTCGCTTTCTTAAAATGTATGAGTCACAAAATTGAGACGCTCGATGGGGTCATTGCGCATGTCAGTCTAACCGGACACGAAGGTTAAGCAACGTCGACCGCAGCCTGTTTACTGATGGGTTTATTCTATCTTCTCCATCCCGGCCGTTGACGACGAAGTGTACTCTGAACCCATTTGGTTGAAAAGAGACCCGTATCTCTGCAGGAGAATGAATATGGATTACTGTGACAGTACATCACAAACATCGTTATTTGATTGACCTGTTAGATAAACGGTCTGGAAAAGACCCATTTTGACAAAGGACATTTATTTAATCTTATTTAATCATACATCTCATCACATACACTAGCATACATAATTGCCCACATACAAAAACATTGCAGGCATAGGTTTATTTAGACAGTGGAAAGTCGTGTAAATTAGCTGATAACATGCAACACTATTATGTATGATTTGCAAAATATTTTTATTCAATTTATTATTTCTTTATAACGCAAAATTATGTATCCCAAGTAGGTCTCGGAGGCATCCAAGTTGATTGTTTATTCCTGCAGCTGACAAAAATTACCGTTCGAACTAATTTTTCGTTCGCGCCTGTACAATACTTAAAGAGCTCACTAGTAAGTTTGATTTAGATATATTCTTCACCACCACTCGACAATTATACCGTTGCATCGCTTACGACTTCTTTTCTTCTCAATGCACCTAGTAAATTTAGAGTATAAATATATACAGCATGGATTAATATATATATGTATATTTTAATTTACATTGTTCTGATATATTGTCAAATTCTCTTTTTTCTTATTTGATGTTATTGCGACTATATGTGAAAACTGTAAGCTTTAAGCTGTTTGTTTTCCTACAAATAAATAAATAAATTACAATAGAATAAATTCGTTTAGAAAAAGTGGTATCGAATAATTCAGCTTTCTAGTTCCATACTACACTTTAACTCATCCCACTGCAGGGATCCGGGTCTCCTTTCTACCGATGGGGTGTAGTACGGTCTACTCCATCACACTACTCAACTGTGGATTGACGGAGGTCAGTGTTTTCAAGTCGCTCGAATGCCACTGACTTAACTTAATGTGCCCTCCGACCACGGAGAAGCTCGAGACAGCCCCCGTCCATAGACAGGCTGCGTTCGAAGTTGCCTAACCTGCGTAATCGGTTAGAATGATACGCTCAACGACGCCATCGAGCTCACAAGTATCTAGTACCAAATTATTTAGTTTAAGGAGGATATACGTATTGTAATATACATGAAGGAAGTAACCTGTGGAGATATAAGAAATGATTTTGCGGAGCAACTCAACTCACCGCTACGGGTCGGGGTTAAAGTAGAACGTGCAGCTCTTATTGGCTAGTTCATGGATCGATGTCCCGTTAATAGGTTCGAAAGGCTGTGATATTTAAGCTTTTAAATACTACCTTTTGGCAAGTAAGGGGTGCCTTAATGCACCGTCAAGCAGTTCATTGGTTTGTGTAAATATATTATGATTACCACAGGGGGCCACCCAGTAGAGTTGGGTTTTGCTCTAGAGTAACATATATACATAGTAAACCTCTAAATCGATAGTACCGGCCATACTGATTATTGACCTTCTATCGATAAGTTGGGTCAGTATAACGACATTGAAATGATAAATACGCGAGAAATATAATACACCAATACAACTATGATATTCTAAGATACAGTGCAAGATTATAAAGTGTATTTCACTATTTTATAACATGTAACTTAAATTTTGTGTATATTTCATTTGACTACCACTTGTGATTCTTTTGAATACTAAAAGTTGATTGCGTTCTACTTGTTTGGTGGTAAGATAAGCCAGCATTATGATCTCAAGAACATATGTTTTATTTTTAATTGCTGTATTCTGTGACGCAACAATCATGATCGACATTAAAACGAGTTCCAACAAAAAATACGTAAACATAACTCATTCTGGACACGATAACAGATTGGTTTCTGATACCGATGTTAAACTATTCAATATAACAAAATATAATTTAAAAAGAGGGCTTAGAATTGAACTCGGGAAAACTCCAGATGATGTGTTCCTAAAAGATCCGACTCCCTATTACAATCTTTTTAACAAATGTCACTGGGCTGAGGTAAATAGACAATTATCAGTGGACAAAACGCGAATAGTTGAACTTATCAACGAAGAAGTGGTTATAAAAACACATGAATTCATCAATAACTCGACAGGTGTAACGCAAATAGAGAAGTCTCTGTACGATAACGTTGAGTGCACTGCATTTTCATCTTGGTCTCATTATGGATATCCTAATGATGAGGCATTTTATATCGTCAATCTGGATTTCAAAGCAAGCCATTTAAATTATTCTAATAAATGGAGGGATACTGCTGTCAAAGGCGCAGTTATAGCTCTAGGAGTGGCAGTAAAAGGAACAGTTAATAATGACCCTGGAAAGACAATAGTCAGCAAATTGATAGCGAGTAAAACAATTATGCTGATAGAGATTGAATACGTGACCAAGCTATTTGGGAATGTTATAGCAAATTACTATAAATTGTATGGAAAGCGTAATTTCTGGGCCCCATCTTTGGTAGATATTATGAAAGCTGCTAAAATAAAAAACGAAATTGTGACGAAAGAGTGGATTGAAGTTAGATGTTATACGGATCCAAAACTCAAGATGTATCATAAAGAGACAAAAAAGGAAATTAAAATATACAAACCCATAAAGCTAATTCATAAAGACAAAAAAAATATTTTACGAGATTTTATATAACACTTTCGCAATTCCGTTTCAGTTTCAGTTAAAGTACGTAGTTGTTTTATTCTGTATAATTAAGCAATTGAATTTCATTATATATAAGTTAGCATGTTTTAATGTGATTACTTTATGTGTAGCTAGTACTTGATTAATATAATACATTTTAAATCACCTTTATTTTATAACTTTGGCTGATGTAAGGTTTTATATTTCTCCCGTAGATTCCTTGCCTACATGTATATAGTTTGTGCTCTCCGTAGACCCCTGCCTAACTAATGTTTGAATCTGATGGAGCCCTTACTTGTTGCAATCGAACGCATGGGATCGATATAGACCACTTTGTGAAGCACGAGTCTAACTTTTATTGTTAAATTCATTGTCCATGTTATAGTTCTTTGTGGACGCTCGAGTAGTGGCATCATATATGTTTTATTAAAATCCAATTTTGATTTTTCTTTAATAATTATAGCCATACACGATTCTTGTAATGTTAAACTAAAGAATGATAAAATAAGAACGTTTAAATAAAAATATTGTATAGAGCTACTTGACTTTTTCTTGTTATACTTTTCACAACTGGCTACATATAGTTCAAATGTCATTAATGTTTATTGTAGCTAGAACTTAAGGAAAGCCTGATTACTTTGGATACAGGATGTCGTTTGAAGAAACAAAATATCGCTAATATTATAATAATATGATATTATTCTGGAAATTACTTGTAATATACCTATTTATATTACCTATAATTTCCAGAATATTATCTACATAGGTACTATACAGCAATTTGGAGTTGAAAGATATTTACCTAAGGAAGCACATGGCACCTTATTTGAAGGAAATTCCTAGTATTAAAGTTCTGACGCGAATACGTCTTTAAATTTTCTTTCATAGTGGGAGGCCATTCAGAAAATTGATGATTTGATCCGAAAATCGTGGAATACAATTTGGTTTTGTAGTTATCTATTGTTTACACCCAAAAATTATTCGTTACATTGAGTGAGGCCTGTGACAGTGTGTGGCGGGGGCGCCGCGATTTCGAAATCATTTCGCTGTATCATATAATTTCCTTTCAGTATAACTTACCTTTCAGTAAAACTTACTTCCGTTTACCCGTTAAGAAGACGTATTCACATAGTAAACAACATTTCCGTATTGACTGAGATTATAAAAGTAAAATAAATTATAAACAGAGAATCAAAGTTGAAATATGCGAGTTAGTTCATCTCTGAATCAGTTATATCTGTTGTCAGTTATATCTATATAAATGCCATCTGTCGCAGTCCTGGTGCAGCTGCTCTCAAAGTTCCAAGGCCAGCTCTGGATTCTCAAGGTAGTTAGTCTTCTTAAGCGCCTATAAAGTTACTACGCTGCTTCTGATCTTGCAAGAAAGTTACAGTTGTCCTTGGGGAAATCACTGCTTTACGGCATTGTTTCAACGTGTACTGCTTTAGTACGCGTTGAAGTACGAACAGCAGGTCCGAATCCTTCATAATTTCTTTTGGCTTGGTGCATCCCATGAGTTCCGATTTGACAGCTTCCAGTGCCTTTTCTCTGGGAATTCTTCTTAGTCTTGTATTTTCGACATCGTAGCGCGTGATGAAGTGTGGTACGAACGCATCGACGCTCTCGAGGGACTGTCTACGGTCCAATACGAAGGTATGTTTGCCTTGTGGACTTGATCGAGCGGGAGCCTCCCATTAACTGCGGCGCGGAGCTTCCACTTAAAGCGCGGCAATTAACCCCAGTAGCTTCCTATTATGTTGCTATCTTGACTATTCTTGATCTATCTAATGATATCTACTGTTTATTTATATGTAGAGTTATTCTGTAACAAGTTATTAAGCAAAATTTCTAACTTTTCTTATAAAATGAGCCTAGTATATTTCTATGTTAAAATCATACATATATCTATATCTTCTTATTTTAGGTTAACTATTATATTTCATACACAGTTTGTAGTTAGAAGTATTTGTTAAAAAGAAATATTATAGAAATTGTTCAATTATATAATGTTTCAATCCATTATTATCTTAATTAATATTAAATAAGATTAATAATCGATTGAACTACCTGAATATGCTTTCCTTGCATGGATTACTACCTGGTCACTCTATTCCGACTAGAGAACAGAGTTGCCTCGATCACTTTATGCTTAAACTGCAAAACAAAAAGACTGCTCACATCGCTGTATTAAATACATCTATTACGGATCATTCAATGATATTTTTACAGCTATCAAAATTAAAACCTTCGCACAAGGTTAGTAAAACCAGTACTGTCACAGATTTTGATAAAGCACTTTTAAGTTTAAGTAGAGAGAATCTTCCGGAACTACTTTTGTGTAGTGATCCTAATACCGTTATTAAGGAATTAACTAGTAAAATAACGGAATCGCTCAAGGAAAGTACCCAAATAAAGGTAATCTCAAAAAATAGACGTGTAATCAAACCGTGGATTACTCCTGGCATTGTACGATGCATAAATAATAGGAACAAAATACAAAAACAACTCACAATTCAATCCTACGCATCACCTACAAACGATATCGAAATTTCTGCAACACACTAATTAAAAAGCTTAAACGGAATTGTGAAAGACAACTTTTAAGTGAATCTGCTAAAGACTCAAAAAGTCTATGGGACAATATAAAAAAAATAACATTTTCCAATCAAACTAAAACGGACAACACAAAACTCTTAGATATTAAGCCAACTTCTACAGAATCGATCAACTTTGTTAATGATTTTTTTGCAAATATTGGTAGTAACCTTGCTGCTGACATTTCTACTTACGCAGCTCCAATGTGTCCAACTATAGGAAGTAAGTACAATACCAGCCAATTGTCATCATTTACTCTACTAGACACTGATGTAGATGAAGTACGTAACGTGCTAATGAGCCTTAAGTCCAAAAGTGCTGCTGGATGGGACAATATTCCGACTGCTTTTTTAAAGAAAGCTGATCATTTAGTGACTCCTATAATATGTCATCTCGCTAACCTTTGCTTTCATATGGGAACCTTTCCACCTCCTCTCAAACTGTCTATCATCACGCCGGTGCACAAATCTGGAGACAGAGACGATGTCAGTAACTATAGGCCTATTTCCGTGCTGACATCTATATCTAAGATCCTGGAAAAGCTCATCAATAAGAGATTGATGAGTTTCTTAAATAAATTTGAAATTTTATCGGAAACTCAGTACGGATTCAGATCCAATAAATCTACGCAAGACGCAGTGACAGCCCTAACTGAAAGACTTGTGACTCAGTTAGATAGTGGTGGGAAATGCCTTACTGTCTTTCTAGATCTTAAAAAAGCCTTTGACACCGTCTCTGTTCCCATTATGTTACGCAAATTGGAACAAATTGGCATTAGAGGTACCCCGTTGAAATTGTTTACCGACTATTTGCAAGGTCGAAAACAGAGAGTCAAGATCGGTGCAAGTATTAGCAAAGATCTCAACGTTACCTACGGTGTCCCTCAGGGAAGCGTACTTGGACCCACTCTGTTTTTGATCTATATTAACGATCTGTGTAAAGCTGAAATAAATAATGCTAAAGTTTTTTCCTATGCCGATGACACGGCTATAGTATTTACTGGTAGAGACTGGGAGAGCCTTAAAAGTGACGCAGAAATTGGACTTGCTAAGGTTTCACAATGGTTATCTTCTAATCTCCTCACTCTCAATATCTCTAAAACAAATTATATATGCTTCAGTATAAACAAAAGAACGCAACCGAGGACGGATCTTAAATTGAAACTACACCTATGCGACCGTACCTCTACTAGTAACTGCAATTGTCCAGTCATTAACAAAGTACCTCATACTAAATATCTGGGAGTTATGATTGATCAGAGGCTTTCATGGCATATGCAAATTGATCTCACATCCACTAGAATTAGGAAACTTATTTGGGTTTTCAAGACTCTTAGGCATGTGGCAACTAAGAACCTTATAAAGAATGTTTATATTATACTGGCACAATCACTTTTAGCGTACTGCATTCCAATCTGGGGCGGGGCGACCAAAATGAAGTTTCTCGAAATAGAAAGAGCTCAACGAGCTTTAATTAAAGTGATGCACTTTAAACCCCGCATATTCCCAACACAAGAACTTTACTCTATTGCCGACCTGCTTAGCGTGCGCAAGTTATATATTTTGCAAACCATCACATATAAGCATAAATATCTTCAGTACAATACTCAACTTTTGAGGCGACGTCGGAAAGATATTGTAGCAAAGGTACCAATAATAAATACTTCTTTTGCCAACCGTCAACTACCTAAACAATCGGTACACCTGTATAATTATGTGAATAAAAAACTTAGCATACACTCACTGAACATATATGACTGCAAAAAATGTACAATCGATTGGCTGATGACCCTTAATTATGACAACACAGAAGATCTCCTGGAAAGTAAGACCTAATAGAAATACAGAAATAGATAGACTTGCCTTTATTTAATTAGTTGAGCATACAAACTATGTGTTTTTACGGATATTAGAGCATATGACACAAACACGCCCCCACACAAACGCATACACCTACACCCACAGACAGACACACACACACACACGCACACACACACACACACACACGCACACACACACACACAGGTACACACACAAACACACACAATATCCGCACAAACTACAATCTTTTTGTCACTCTAATAATGTATAATTAAGTTACCTAATTTTATTTAAATATAGTCAATGTAAAACGTGTTATGGAAGAGCGGTGCCTCCTGGCACAGGTGTTACATCACCTATAAGGAAGCGCCAATCACTGGTTTCTAAATATGTAAACTGATTCTGAATAAAAAAAAAATAAAAAAAATAAAAAAATAATATTTACAAATATTTATCTATGTATAACTGATCGGTTTAATTATTTAAATATCAGACAAGTGAACTATAATTCTTTTTCAAGCTAAACAACTATGAACTATTTGAAAATTATATCATATAGAAATGGTGACCGTCATGGGACGCCCGGTAGATGTGAAACATCTCAGTGAATATTAAAGTTTTGATTAAATAAAAATCAAAAACCATCGGATTGATACAGTAAACAGCTCATGCAGAGAAGCAACGGTGTGTTTAGTATACGCACGCACGGGAGTTAAGAGTGGCGGCGTTCAGGGGGCATGACGTCATGAGAGAGCGTCATGCCATTTGCCGTGACGGCATGGTTCGATTTTATTGCCAAGGCGCACTAATAGATGTTTCACATCGAAAGCAACGTACTAACGTCGACTTGTTCCAGGGTGGCAGGTGGCAGCTTATATACGTCTTTCGCTACGAAAGAAGACACGTCGTCTGGATCGGTCACCTTCAAAACACCGATGATGCCTTGAATATTTTTGTCTCCTCCATCCCTCCAGCCTTTCGGCATCTCCGCGGTCTTGTCCAGCGTATTGAACAGTAGTATCTTGCCATTGCAAATCTCATCTTGGTAAAGATACATGTGCAGATGCGCAAGCTGCTACCTTCATCAATGACGTGAATCAGAATCAGAATGTTTATTGTTGAACTGGTAAGAATTAAGATGTTACATAAAAATCCCAGCAGTTCAATCAATCAATCAATTTATTCATGAACAATTTACAATTGTGTTTGAATGCCACCAGGATAATAATAGTAATAATATAAACAAAATACATTGCTAACAAATCCATGAACATACAATAAATAATTAAAAAGGAACAATAATCAAAGCTATAAACGAAAATAGAATCAAACAAAAAAGATAACTAATTAAGTATTAAATTGTCAAATTATTGTAATTATTATTAAAATATTCTTCCAAATCGTAAAAATTTCTTTGTAGCAGTCATAATTTCAATTACAATTTAAATATATGTGTGCTTCTTATGTCACTCAACGCGGCAGGCAACCAGTTGTATGCTTTTACACTCTGGAAACGCGCACTATGCAGAACTACGTCAAAGCAGGGTTGTATATTTACTTTTTAATTTTTTCTCCTAGTGCCTTCACGCAATAATCTGTCTTCCTCTGTTTCGGTTATAGGCAGTTGTTTTTTAAGATCCGTGAGCAATACGAGTCGATAGAAGTCTCGGAACAGTAAGAATTTCAAGTTTAAGGAAATATGGTCTGCACGATTCGCAAGGTGGTATTCCTACCATTACACGTATTGCTCTTTTTTGAATTCCGAATGCTCTGTTCACATTGTATTTATAGTTTCCCCAGCATTTTCTACTGTAACGTAATTTAGACTCGATTAGTGCATAATAAACTACTTTAAGCCTATCTACGCTTATATCATGTCGAAGACTCCGTATCGCGAGACATGCTGCGGATAAACTATTTTCAATTGCTGAGATTTCACCTTTCCAGTTTACACTTTCATCAATATTAATACCCAAAAATTTCACATTATTTGTTGTATCTATGTGGTCGCCATTTAATTTTATATCTAATGTCATCTTATTTTTAGTTGTCAATTTAAATAAAATTATTTTAGTTTTATTACAGTTTAACTTTAAATTATTTGTGGAAAACCATATACAAAAGGCTTTTATCGCAGCATTCATTTTAATATTTAATTTATTTATGTCACTATCATATATTATAGCATTTGTATCGTCAGCAAAGTTTATAAGTTCAATGTCAGGTATATCTTTCTTAATATAATATAATTATATCTTTAGTGAAAATGATAAATTATATCGGCCCCAAAATCCACCCTTGGGGTACGCCCCATGTTATGTTATGTTCTATTTTAGATTTTGATATCTTTTCGCATCCATTTTCAATCGTCGTGATTTCCACAAATGGTCGCCTATTCTTCAAATATGATTTAAAGAGTTGTAATGCTAATTCCATAATGTTTTAGTTTCTGTAATAGAATTTCATGATTTACGGCATCAAATGCCGAACTGAGTTCTAGGAATAAACCCGCAACCTTTTTTTTATCATTTAGTTTAGTGATTACTTCATCTACTAACATGTCTATAGCATTTCTAGTTCCTATTCCTTTCTGATATCCAAATTGTCTATCACTCAGGATATTATTACTTCTTAAGTGACATTATAATCGTATCTTTATAAGCTTTTCAAATATGTTTTAAGAATCGGGAGTAAAGAAATAGGCCTATAATTTTTCGGATAATTTTTTGACTTACTTTTATAAACTGGTATTACTTTAGCAAATTTCAGCTGGACAGGAAAAATCCCCCTATTAAAACAATCGTTAAAAAAATTACATAATGGTTCTGCTAACAATTTTATGTTATCTTTAATTATCGTTATAGGTATATCATCATAACCGCAAGATTTTTTAGATTCCATATTGTTAACTATGTTAATGATTTCATGGGGTGTAACAGCACTCCAAGTCATTCTATCGTTTACTCTTTTTGAGTTATCAGTCAACATCTTGGTTGCAGCATCATTATTGATAGTTCGAAAAATATTTTCAATCTTAAAGCTTTCCGAGAAAATGTCCACTACTTCTTGTAGGTCATGTGTTATTTTGTTATCAATTTTTAACTGTATTTTATCTTTAAAAGTTATACCTTGTTTATTTATAGTTTTATTTACTATTTTCCATAAAGCTTTCGTAGAATCCTTAACATTATCAATTTCTCGATTCATACCCTAAGTCAGGCATATGATAATGCTCAAGTTGCAGAAAATAGTGTACAATTATATTTCATGGTTCACATGCAGTTAAATTAATAATGTCCATTTATCATTACAAAAAATTTAAATGTCTTTAAGCAAATTATGTAAGTGAACGTATTTCATAGATTATGTATGTATGTATATCTTCACGCCAAGTTCCTTGCGGGGTAGGCAAAGGGACCCGAGCGCCATAAGACGCGGTACTTACATACTTCACTCGCTTCTGTGACATTCATAGCTCTTTTCATGCACGCTCGCCGGTTCCTGAGGCTCCTGACATCACCTTCTTATAAAACACGACCAATTTGGTCATGGTAGGTTAGCCTCGGTCTTCCTCGGCTCCTACATCCTTCCACTTTTGCATTGTATATCTGTTTCGTCATTCTTTCGTCCGGCATTAAGTTAATCCGTAATTTATTTTTTGTGTAATATTTTAATTATATTTTAAACTTGAAGTTCAATTTTCTTATTTCTTTTGAAAATTTATTACACACACGAATGACTGTTAACACACTGAATAATAGGACTGTTCGTAAAGATAAACTTAGGAACCAAATTCTCATAATTGGAGATCAACACAACAAGCTACTGATCTCATATCATCTTTAATATATAAGAGATCATCTTACAAAAACCCAAAGTATGACGTACGCGGAAGCGTTTATCCCAATGCACTGGCGAGCTTCGTGTTGGATAAATTGGATAACAATATCCATGAAGAGGATTGGATTGTACTGTGCGTTGCTGCTAATGACGCAAATCCTACAAAACTTTGCTGAGATTTGCGCTATGCTGAAATTTGTCAACAAATCTAACATTATTCTTGTTAATAACTTATATAATCTTAATACGAATGTATTTAAACTGAACTCTCAGTTAAAATATTTAGTTGCTAAAAAAATTAATAACTTGCTAACATGTAAAATTAATATGACTGTAGAAAAAAAATATTACAGTATATACTACTTAGGCATTACCTTAGTACGTACTAATGTTATGTGCAAACGCCAACAAGTCGTTGGCTATGAGTTGTTCGGAACCAATAGCGACAATAGCTTGCGGCGGCTAGGCCGAGGCTGCTCAATAAGCGAATTAATATTCGTGACTGTGCTGTATGGTGCCATACAGCACTATAATGGATGTTTATCACCCAAAAAAATATAACTGAGACAATAATTTAAAAGAAAATTAACTTTTAAATTATTGTCTCATCGATGCGCATACTTGGGGTTTCTATATCTTTTGAAGAAATTCACAACGTCAATTTAATATGTGTAACAATTACAGCCAGATATTTTTACCATGATTTTAAACTTATTATGATTATTTAATTAATACAAGCCACAATTATTGTCACTAAGCAATTCATGTAGTCGCCAACATGACAAGTGTCATGTACTTCACCACTATTCTCCGTGTGTCCCGCCACAACGGCAAAACGTTAAAGACTACGCACGGCGTGCTACGTGGTTGTTGTTCCTTAGCCTGCTAGCAATTTATCTATTAACTATCGAGTTGAAGTAACTTGTAAGTTTGGTGCCTTGTATATATAAAGGAGTTAATATATAAATATATTAATGTAAATAGTTTAACCATCAATTACTGTACCTACTGTATTTGCAAACATTCATAAGACAATCATAATTTATATTATTGTTAATTGGTTTAGGCTCTAACACGGTTGCCGGTGTCACCTGCCCTAGAGCGAACGGAATTTGTCACCGCGCCGATCACGCGGCACTATGAGAACTTCCGTTGGTGGGGCTACACTAAGAATTCTTTTTATGTCGCGGTACAGTGTAGACCTTATCGGGAAAAGACTAAGCAGAATAAAATTACGCGAGTGTCACGTGGATCTGTATCGTTTAACACAGCTCTGGTTTGGTTTTTCAATTATTGAATAATACTGAACCCAAAAAGAGCAGTGACAGCGTGGATAAGGACACAGTATATTGACCATCTGGTTCCCGGTTCGAGTCCTGGCGGGGGCGTGTGCCACTAAATTCGTATTTTCGGATTTATGTACACTTGCTCGACGGTGTAGGAAAGCATCGTGAGGAAACCCACACGTCCAAGAAATTATATTTCTATTTCGAAAACGTGTGACCTAAACTATAAAAGAACTGGTATTCCCTCTGGGTTGTGGAGATCTGACGGCAGTCGCTCCATATAAATCCTTAGGCTTAGGTAACAGACCCGGGATGACCCGAAGAAGAAGAAGACTTCAATTCAATTATCGGAAAATTAAACTAGATTTACGGACATTTAATTAAAACTGTGTATTGAAATAAATGATTACATGTACTATGATTGGCATAGGGGACCTGGTAAACTCGAATTTGGCTTTAGAGTAGGCCCACTTCTGCATAATTAATTTTTCAATTGATAGACAGTATCGGCCGTTGCTGATTATTGACCTTCTATTGATAGGTTGGGTCAATACAACAACATTTAAATGATACATGCGCGATTATTACAATTTATCAATACAAATATATTCTAAGATACGTTGGAAGATTATCAAGTGTATTTCACTGTTTCACATATAATTTAAATTAGATGTATATGTTATTTCAGTACCACTTGTGTCTCTTTCAAATACTAGCAAGGTACTTGAGTTCTATTATTTCGGTGGTAAAATAAGTCAGCATAATGATATCAAGAACAAGTGTTTTATTTTTAATTGCAATATTCTGTGACGCAAAAATCATGATCAACATTAAAACAAGTTCCGACAAAAATTACGTAAATACAAACTATTCGGGAAATGATAACAAATTGATTTCTGATATGGATATTAGATTATTTGATATAACAAGATTTAATTCAAAAACAGGGTTAAGAACCGGATTTGGAAAAGGTCCATGTGATCTATTCCTGAACCAACCAGCTCCAGATTACAATATTTTTGACAAATATAATTGGACTGGAGTAAATAGACAATTGTCAGTAAGCAAAATGCGAATAGTTGAGCTTAATAATGAAGAAGTCGTTTTAAAAACACATGAATACATCAATAACTCGACAGACATAATGCAAGTAGGGAAGTCTTTGTACGATAACTTAGAATGCACTGCATTTTCATCTTGGTCTGATTATGGATATCCAAATGACGAGACTTTTTATAATGTCAACCTGGATTTTCAAGTAAACCAATTAAATTACTCAAATAAATGGAGAGATAGTGATGTTAAAAGCACAGTCATAGCTTTAGGAGTGGCAGTAAAAGGAACAGTTAATATTGATCCTGGAAAGACAATAGTCAGCAAATTGATAGCGAATAAAATAATTCTACTGATAGAGATTGAGTATGTGGCCATGCTAATTGGGAATGTTACAGCACATTTCGATAATTTGTGTGGAAAATATTACTTCTGGGCCCCATCTGTGGCAAGTTTTATGAAAGCTGCAAAATTGAAAAACAAAATTGTGACGAAAGAGTGGATTGAAGTTAGATGTTATACAGATCCAATACTCGAGATGTATCATAAAGAGTCAGAAAAGAAAATTAAATTATATAAACCTATATGTTAATTCATTAAGCACAGAAAAACTTTTCTCAAGATTTTATATGACGCTTTCACTAATATACATTCCGTTACCGTTGCCTTAGGTTTGTGGGTTGTTTTATTCTGTATACTCGTAATTACAGAGCAATTGAATTTTACTATTATCTAAATTACCATGTTTCAACCAGCGACGTATCAAAGGTAGACACGTTATACACGAACATTTTTGTATTTTAAAATGGCGCAAGTACTACTATATCTACGTACAGTTATTTATTATCACACTTTGCTCTAAAAAGAGACAAATGATAGGGAATACCTGTCGTTAGAAAGAGATGAATATACATCTTTAGTTACGTATTGATTGCTGCTGAGCGCTCATTGGCGCGAGCACTGATTTACCGACATGGAGGAGACTGGGGAAAAAACTCTGGATTTAATTAGTGTTTAAAATAATAAAACCAATTATGTACAAAACATCTATTTTCGTAATATGAATTGTGAACAATGAAATTATAAAATAATATCGAGTTAGTTTGTGAGTGAATAAAAAAAAATACGTATTTGATAAAATATTATTCCCTCAAATAAACTTAACTTATTCCTTTTTTGTCTTTTTTAATCAGTTTTCTAATCTAGACTATTTTAATGCGCGAAATATATTTTAACTTCACTATAATAGCGCGTATTAGGTGAAGCCTGTGATTATAAGTCGGATATTGCTCTAGGAAATAACAATTTAAAGAGGAAATTACATCATTGCGATATAGGAAACATTTTAAATGACGACTCGAAATTTGACGAGCTCGGTGGCTCAGTCGTGAATGACGCGACTTTGATACCAACGCTCGTGGGTTCGATTCCCACACAAGGCAAACATTTGTGTGCATGAACATGTCTGTTTGTCTTGGTCTGGATGTTTTAAGAAAGGTAGGGCGCATCAAAGCAGCCCATCTGGGGAAGTACCTCCACCTCACAAAAAACCGCAGCCAAATAACAACTCCCTAGAGGGTTGTTGTGTTCCTACGTGTGAGTTTGGTCACCAGTAAGCTCCCAAGGAGTTGTTGTGTAAGCAGCAGAGGAGGCATCGCGCGAGTGATAATTAATATATCGCAAGCGTTAATACGCTACGGTACCCGCTTCACAGCAGGTGGGCCGTATGCTTATATGCCTCCCGACGTAGAATAAAAAAAAAAACCATTTGTTTTTTCATCAAACCATCTAGATAATCTAAAATGGAAAGAAATAAATGATAAGTAATATTCTATTCGCTTCATTCTTTTCTAGAACGTCGAGTATTACTAGTATCTAATAATTGAAAATAAGGTAGGTAGGCGTATTACTTAATATAAAACAAAGTTAGGAATAAATTTAATTCACAATTCTGTGTTCATAACGTGATAGTTAAATTTTCCTCAACTTCCCCTAGCAACGGCTGCCACTAGGCCCGCTTTAATATTGCTAAAAACTAAATACATTTACTATGTTTTTAATAAAAAAAACTATACTTACAAATGAAATGACACGTTTTCCTTGTCTTTAACAGTTGCCGTGTACCTAATTTGTGGACCATCTAAAAACACAGGAAGGCATTTTTGCCAGAAATAACTTATTTACGCTTTGTGGCGAAGTACGTATAGACGTGACGCGAGAGCGTGCCCAACTGAATGCGAGGTGGGCAATTACCTTACTTTCGTATTGCCATTCTAGAGCGTGTACAACGTATCTATGACTATAAAAACATCTTAGGTTTCAACGTGTTTGGTTTGTATGTAGCTAGTACCTTGGTTGATTGTTTGATACTCGTACAATTTATAATTAAAGATTTATCTATACCATCTTCTGTTCTTTATGAAAAGGTATAATAAGGACTACCCTATTCTTGAAGTCATTTCGTCGACTCGCTTCCCCTGGGGCGATCGCTTCCAATGAATCCTTTAAAGGTTAAAACAAAAACCAGTTGAGAATCCGCAAGATTGCATTGCCAGAGGAACACCTGGCTCGTCAATTATATAACAATTCATTTTTTTTTATTTGTCGCCCATTTTGACCATGTTCCTTAAGAGATAGGAACGGTGTTCCTGAACATTCCTATTCTACTTTTTCATTTCGAAATTCGAATATTCGAAAACAAACGCACACACAGACAAACGCACACACAGACAAACTCACACACAAATAAACATATAGATATCATATAGGAACGGTGTTCCTGAAAAACATCTTGAAGCTATTACGAGTATCTATGTACCTAGTCAGGTCATAAGTTCTGTTAAAAACTTTTGATGTAATTAATGATACACTTTTTGATAATTATGGAAAAGTTATATATGAAATGAAAGGTAATTAAATGTACAATAAAATTTTATTTACATTATTCCAAATGCCCTCCTCCATTTTGAATACATGCCCTTAATCGACGCGGCCAGTCATCAATCGCAGCACGCACCACATTTATATGTATTTCTGCCGCTGCTTTAACCAGAGATGCTCGAAGAGACTCCAAATTCTGATGAGGTTTAGCGCAGACTTCCTCCTCCAAATGTTGCCATATCTTATAGTCCAGTGGGTTTAAATCTAGACTAGAAGAGGGCCAGTCTTCATGCCCGATGATGTCAATTCCACGGGCGGTCAACCAGTTTTGAGTACTTCGTGCCTTATGAGCTGGTGCAGAGTCCTGTTGGAATATCCAGTGTCTGTTTTTGAACATTGTTTGAGAAAGAGGTTCTACTATGTCTGTTAGGACGGTATTTTGGTAAACCACGGCACTGGTTTTCATACCTTTTCCACAGAAAAACACCTCAGTTAAGCCTGAATATGAGACTCCAAGCCAAACCATGATTGATGTACGATAATGCCCTCGCTGAACCCTCGGATACGCGTGCTCGCTTCTTCACAACTGTGGGCATACCTTATCATTTTGTTTGTTGTAACTTTCGTCGATGGTAAAATTTTTCTCATCCGTAAACAAAAATTTTCTGTGACCTCCCTTTGCGTACCGCTTCAGTAGTTGTTTCGATTTCATAGCTAATACCCCACCAAACCATCACTGAAGTCGGATAGTGCTCACGTTGCACTCTGTCGACTAATTGGGAAGCTTCCTTAGAGCTTTGAGCATAAATATGGGCATTTTGTTTGCTACAATGTTGCTCAATTGTAAAAAAATTCTCATCCGTAAACAAAATTTTTCTGTGACCTCTCTTTGCGTACCGCTTCAGTAGTTGTTTCGATTTTACCACCCTATTCTTTTTAAATTTATCAGTTAAGAAATGACCAGTTACCTCTGCAAGTCATCTTTTAAAATACGCGATATGGTTCTAGGTCCTATCTTCATCTCCCGAGATAAAATCTTTTGCTTTCGGACAGGATTTCTTCGAATTCTTTCCCTTACTGCTTTGACCACATTTTTCGTACGAACACTACGTGGACGGCCAGATCTTTTTCTGACACAAACAGAGGAGGCATTATACCTATTAATCTATTAATAGTCCGGTACACAAACATTTTACTAATACCAAGCGTATGGAGAGTTTTAAAAATTGCATTTGGGTCCATACCTACTTTGTGTAATGCAATCACAGCGATTCGGTTCTCTTTATCACCCCACTCCATTTTAATATCGCAAAATATTGTACAATGTATTGGCGCCAAAATGAGAAAACTCAATGAACAATCATATAAAAATGACAGATTCCAAATTCAAATGTAATATTTTGTTTATTTTTAATTGTAACAGTATTTATGGCCAGACTAAGTATTTACATTTCTTTGTGGTATCCATAGACTTCCAGACGTCTTTCCACATCAACGGTATGCCTTCCGTCCATGCTGAAAGCGTATCCAAGATATACAATCTCATTCACTTGTTGTAACACTTCATCATGAACCGTAATCGTTACATTGGTTCTGGTTTCTTCTGTTTCAAATACCATTATGGTGTTTTCTTCCCATTCTTTCCAAGCCTTTCTTCATACAATCGTCTTTCATTATTCTGACTAGTTTGCAGTTCGGATGGTGTTTCTGCTAATAATGCGGCATCGTCTGCATAAAGTAGACAGTTCACCACCAGGTCACCCAAGCGTAATCCCGCATTCGTTGACTTTATTCGCTGCAAACAACTATGGAGATACAGAATAAACAGTCTAGCAGACAGCAACCCTGTTTAACACAAATTTTGACATTAAACCAGGGCGACATGCTGCCATCTACTAATTCTTGTAAGTGGACTGCACAGCACGGAGCAGTACACCATCAATCCCATATATTGGTAATATGTCCCAAAATTCCTTTCGCCCAACCCTATCAAATGCTTTTAGAAGATCCACAAAACCGCAGAAAAAATTCTAGTTGTAATGCCAGATGTCTACAGCCAAATGCTTCTCCACGATATTGCGGAACCATTCCATTGCGGAATCCGCCATGTGTCTCCTACAGCATTCCATCGAATTTCACCTTCATTCTCCTTTCAATTACCTTTCCATATACTTTTGCTGCTAAGCTGATCAAACTGATGGCCCTGGTGGAGTGATGGCCCTATGGTCTGGTGTAGACTGGGACAATTACGCTAGTGCCGGTGTAGGTGTCTTACGAAAGAATTACGAAACAGCTGTACAACGCAAAAGTGGAGGGATGTAGGAGCCGAGGTAGGCCGACAGTTACCTACCGTGACCAAATTGATCGTGTTCTATCAGAACGTCATGAGGCGAGGCGAGTGTGCATGAGAAGGGCAATGAATGTTAAAGAAGCGAATGAGGGGTGTAAGAATTCATGTGGTGCTAAGGTCTCTCTGCCTACCCCGCACGATATTTGGCGTGAAGTTATAGATATATAGATAGACTGGTACTTTTAGAAATTAGCGCGTTCAAACAAACTCTTTCGCTTTCTAATCAGTATAGATATGACCGACTTCTCAGCTTATAGATATTATAATTACAATCTGCTCATATAACCAGTCCAATATTATAATTTTTAATGTTAACCAACTGATCTTTTTTATGCCATTAAGGTAACCAAACAAGCGTATTACCTGCCTGACGGTAAACAGTCACCGTAGCCTATGTACATGGAAAACCTCTTTAGGCCTTTTTTAAAGAACCCCATGCTGTAGTCCCTTGGAAAAACTCGCCTGGGAGCATATTCCACAACTTACGTATCCTTAGGTACGCTTACGTACATAGTTGAGTACGCGACCATCACGGTTCCAGCGTGCGAGGGTGAACTCCCCGACGTCAGCGAGCGGCGCTCTTATAAAAAATAGTTGTCGGCATCATGCCGAACAATTCTTCAAAGTCAAAGTCAAAGTCAAAGTCAAAATCTTTTCATTCCGTAAAAATGGCTACATTTGTTTGGAATCGTCACAATTTTTTTCCCTACCGTGCAGTTCATGACTAGGTGAGCACTGATAAAAATACTGCCAAAAAACTCAGGCATCCCTCTTTTGGTATCCAAACAAATTTACATAATTTATTAATTACATTACAATTGGATCGACTCACTCCCAGGCATTTTTATCATTAATATAGTCAGATACTTTATAATATGCCCTGCTACACAATTTGGCTTTAATAGTAGTTTTAAATTTGTTTATTGACAATTCTCTTATATTGCTGGGAAGTTTGTTATAGAACCGTATACATTGCCCCATAAAAGAATTACTTATTTTGTGGAGACGGCTTGCATGTAACACAAGATTATGCTTATATCTAGTATTTATATTATGAGTATCACTCTTTTTACAAAATGAGTCTATGTTTTTATGGACATACAAAAGATTTTCATAGATATATTGCGATGCGACTGTTAAAATATTTATTTCTTTGAATTTTTCTTTAAGGCTCTCCCGGGGACCAAGTTTGTAGATAGCTCTTATGGCTCTCTTTTGCAATAAAAAGATGGTGTTAATGTCCGCGGAGTTACCCCAAAGAAGAATTCCATATGACATAATACTATGAAAGTAGCTGAAATAAACTATTCTAGCCGTATCAACATCAGTGAGCCGTCTAATAGTTTTCACTGCATAGGCTGCAGAACTTAGTTTTCCTGATAATTTTTCAATTTGTGGGCCCCATTGTAGTTTGGAGTCAATTGTTATACCCAAGAACACAGTTGTCTCCACAGGGGCTAAATTAGTTCCATTAACATTGACATTGGTAGTCACCTGTCTTACATTAGGTGTTGAGAACTTAATTACTTTAGTCTTTTTATCATTTAAAAGCAGATTATTAACATTAAACCAATGCATAACTTTAGAGAGAGCATCGTTAACTTCGTCATAATTATCTAACTGTCTATTAATTTTGAATGTCAAAGAGGTATCATCCGCAAACAATACAATCTCATGTTTATCCTTTACATAATAAGGTAAGTCATTTATATATACTAAAAATAAGAATGGACCTAGAATTGACCCCTGTGGGACTCCCATAACTACAGGGGACCCCGAAGATCTTTTACCATTAACATCGACCTTCTGTATCCTATTGCCCAGATAAGAAGACAGAAGTTCGAGAGCCTTGTTCCTGATACCGTAGTGGTGTAATTTTCTGACAAGAGTGTCATGGTACACGCAGTCAAACGCTTTAGACAGATCACAGAAAATTCCCAAGGCATCTTGCGAACCTTCCCATGCCGCGAATATACTTTTAAGCAAATGAATCCCTGCGTCTATAGTTGAACAACCTCTCGTAAATCCGAATTGTCTCCTATGAAGCAAATTATGTGTATTGAAATGTCTGAGCAACTGGCTAAGCATTAGTTTTTCAAAAATTTTACTGAGAATGGGCAGTATGGAAACAGGTCGAAAATTCGAAGGGTCCGAACTATCACCAGATTTAAATAATGGAATGATTTTACTATGTTTCATCAAGTCAGGAAATACACCAGATGCCACACAACAGTTGAAAATTGTAGCTAAATGTGGAGCGATTGAAATAATAATAGAAGATATGGTTTTGACAGATAGACCCCACAGATCTTTAGTGTTTTTCATATTTATTGATTTAAATGCGTTCAAAACATCTTTTGGGCTTACAGCTGAAAATTCAAATATTGTGTCGCATTCTACCACGCTCTGTTTGAGAACCAGTTCAGCAGCTATAGAAGAAGACCTAAGATTTCTCGTAGTAATAAGAGGAATGTTAGAAAAATATTTTTCAAATCACAACCCGTTGTACAATCGGTAGAACACACAAAGGTAGACAAAATCTCTCCTTAAACTTTAGGGTTCAATACCGTGTATAAGCTTAGAATCGTCGACAATTATCACAGCTCGTCTCTGTATCGAATCATATGGTTCAAGCTAGTACCCGGGTGCTCCCGCCCAAAGGTGACTGCAGTACTTCGAGTGCGGTCTGACTTGAGAATAATATAACATAATGCAATTTGGTCTAACCTGCTTTGTGTGCTTCCGCCATCAATTAGTTCATGCGGACTAGCGCCGGTCCGCACCCACCCACTACTGTTAGTAGATGCAACATGCAGACGCTGCCATGGCTGCTCCGGTAGTTTCTGCCTCGTCGTGCGGTCGTCCGCCATCTGGAACAGAAACCGCATGCCCCCACAACCGTCGCTGCCATGACTGTCCTGGTCGTCTCTGCGACATGTATTTCGCCTCTCCACGAGGCATCCTCAGACGCTGTAAACGTTAAACGTTAGAATAACATGCTACAAGTGACAAATCCATCGTAGTGCCGTCCCTTGTGTTGAATTGAGGGTGGGGGTGGATGGGAAGAGTGAAAAGATATTTAATAGAGGGGAGTTGTTTAGATGAGGTTCTTGTGAGTGAGTGAGGTCACTAGTATGCTCCTAAGAAGTATCTCTGTGAGCATCAGAGGTTGTTAGGCGTGTTGATGTCAACGTGGCGACTTCCCCAAGTGGCCAAGCTAAACTGATGACTTGGCTGTATGGGCTAGGTCCTTTTGCCTTTCCCCTCGGGGATAAAAAGAACCAAAAAAAATATTAGAAAACCTCAGAGGAAAGATACCCAGAGGTGACAAGCAAATAATAATACCAAGATAGAACGTGATAGATGTATACAGTTCCTCATAAGAAGGAAAGAGATAGACAAATTATTTTTTGTCCCTGTCATAGTTTCACTATTTTGTGTTTGCCACAAAAACAAGTTCGTGGCAAACAATCATTTCGTTCCTTGTAGTACAACAAATTGTTTGCATAAATTACTAAATATAAGCGAAATATTAGTGCATATTTGTGTTCTTTTGCTTGTTTGGGATTGCCTTTTTACTTTAACAATGGTACGTTGCTGTGTAAAAGTCTGCAAAAGCCTCAGTTAGCAAAAATACGAAAACATAACCTTTCATACGTAAGTATAAAGTTTTAATAGTTGTTATCAAATATTTTGCGAAAATTAGATACACATGTAGTTTTTAAATAAATTGTTTGTATAATAACGTAAAAACAATGAAAATATCGCTTTAATTTACAAAAAGTATTTCTAGTATAAACCGTCTAAATCTTGAAGGTTGTCTGTAGGTAATGCGTCAGCCATTTTCTGTTGTATTTCCAATTTATCGGTATAATGAGCGTTTTAGGGTTACCAGTATGTAGTATGGGAAAACACTCCGAAATTATGGGTAAATTATATGGGTACAGACACCTTTTTTTTAACTTCTTACTTTTTGTATACTTCTTTGTTTATAATTTTTCGTCAAAATGTATTTATTTATTTTTAAATTAAAAATGTTAACATATTTAATCTTATATGTATGTTTATTTTTTAGATTTCCTAAAGTCGTCAGTGTGCGTAATGCATGGATTTTTGCTACTGGAAGACAGAATTGGGAGCCGAGTACAGTCGCATATGTTCCAAACATTTTAAAGACTACTGCTTTCGGAAGAAGTTTATTTGGATAAGTCGTCAGTTTCAACATCCACCATACACGTAAGTTAATATTTGTTGACCTGGTTCATCAACATTTGATTTGTTGACGAACCAGGTGTTCCTTTGGCAATGCAAGCTTGCGCATTCTCAACTGATTTATATTGTTTTTATTTATTTATTTACACGATACAGTTACATAGTACAAATTATTATGTTCGCCAAACTGTTATAACAGTTTGTTGGCTAGTATATATGATGATAGGTATTAAAAAAAAATAAGGAACTAAATTAGATGATTTACATGCCTGCCTGTTCGTCTGCTAGTCTGTCTTAGAAAGTTTCACGTACAGACTTGAAATTTTACATAGTTACATTTTAGTCGTAGAAGCGTATAATTGAAGTACAAAAACATATGAAAATATTCCAACGACTCCGACAATCCGTAATTGAATAGTTTCGGGACATATCTTCTAAGGTCTTTTGTTTGAAAAAAGGACCCGTACTCCAGTAATGAAGTGACCATACTCACTTCATTACTGGAGTACGGGTCCTTTTTTTTGAAATGATGTTGATGGGTTGATTATATTTATACAGGTAATTGTGAAAGATACGGAGGGTAGTCATGTAGATTATTCTATATCAATTATTTATACCACGTTAATCAAGTTAATCACGCACACACACATGCTTTTGTGTCAACAAATAAATGTTAATCAAGCATTTTATATTGTCTGAATTTGTAAACTTATTAATTAAATATGTAAAGCTCAATTAAATTATAGTATTGACAGTAGTTTTAATATAATGTTAGTACTAGGCTGTCGATATTACATGCTAATAATGCGTTACAAAATTAAAATTGTCCTATTTTCCAGACCGATTATCCAGGGCTTCCAATAGCGACGGACACTACATTAACACCATGAAAATTAAAGCTTACTTTTGAATTGAGACTGAATACATTACTGGCTGAGTCACGCAATAAGAAATTAGCTATATTAAGGTCAAAAACTAAACGACTTGAAATAAAAATGCTGAACTATCTGTCATTATACAGAATTTTAATGTAATCGATGTATAGATGATAGATATCATTATACAAGTTAGAGGAAAAAAGTGAACTAGGGAATTAAGGGACCGTAGCAGTTTACCACCTTTTAAGTACAATATGTGAAAGGATAATCCTTGATCAATTGTAGCTTTAGTTTAAGTCTAATGAAAACCATGATGCGCAATACAAAATGTTTAAAAACAAAGATTGTTTACCTTTGTTTAATATTTTCACTTAAATCATCCCTGGCACTAATTCTTTTTTACATGACAATTATTGAAAATTTTTATGCAATATGTTTAATTTTAAGAAGTAATAATCCGCATTTATTGTGTAAAGAAGATTTAACTAAAAAACTGTGTATGTAAATGTGACCATGAATATTCGACGGCTGTTTCATTCTCACGATATTTATATAAATATACGATATAGAAAAATCGATCTAATAACATTGATTTCAAGAATAAAATCTATGAAAAAATAAACATTAATATGTTTGTAAGGCACGAATATTTTTATTTACAAATTGTCTATAAAGTGTTTTTTATCTTTTATCTCATATCTATGCTTATATTTAGTATCATGTCATCGCTTGTATTTTAGAATATATGTCTAAAATAGAAAGATATATTGTTTAATTTATATAACTCTGCTAGGTTTGACCAATCTCCTATCCTTGTTTCAATGATTTCACAGATTTACTGAAACTAACTCAGGCTTACTATTAATTAATAGATCTATACAGTAACTCGATTTGCGTAAAATATACTATTCTAATAATATTAAAGTGCAAATATGTTTGTTGATCTATTCAGATACAGCTTGTCTATAAAGTCTTGACATTAAATGATGGCGCTGCCGACATGCGTGTTGCAACCCTGTATAGTGTGACCAAAACGATTTTGATACTAGCAGTTCGTTTAGGTAAAATGAGTAAATAAATAAGACACATTAGTCATATTTTGTTTGTTTTATTTGCAGTACTGCTTATCAAAGCAGTTTTAATTAAACCAAAATAAAATTATTATAGTTATAAAAACTGACAATCTCTTTCACTCATCATCGGATTCTAAATATTCAACATCAAAAAACGTTTCGTTGCCTCTTTCATCAGCAGCACTGTCATCACTACAGCTGCTGTCACCGCTGCTGCTATCATCGCCTAAGCGAATAATTAACTCGTCTATGTCTCGATACAAACTACGTCCTCGCTCGTAGTACTCTTTTTCGAGTGTCTCGACATGATGGCAGCAGTTTTTCCATGTTTCAGGTGTGATGCTGCTGAAGGCCTCTTCAGCAAGTTGCTTTACATCACGTGATCCAACATTTTGTGCTGCTACTTTTTGTTTTAGGTTAGCCCAAATGAGCTCAATAGGATTCAAATCACAGTGATACGGCGGAAGCCGTACCACTGTGTGCCCGTATTCTCCTAAAAGTTCATCAATGGCATAGATGGGGCGGGGTTTGTTTTTTTTTACTAAACTCATTAAATTTGGCTTCCTGAGCGTTTGATCAAAATCAATATTATTCTCTAATAGCCAAAGTTTTATCTCGTCTACGCGGGAACTAGAGGTGGGCGTCTTATTTGTCAGGACGGAGTGGTATGGCGCGTTATCCATAACTATGATTGAAGGATCGTGAAGATTTGGTATAAGCTTTTCTTTAACCCACTTGGTAAAGTTATGCGCATTCATTTCTGAGTGGTAGTCTTCTAGTTTATTTCTACCAGAAAATATAAGGAGGCAGTTTGGCACAAACCCCTTTTCACTTCCAGCATGGACTATGATGTAACGCTTTCCTTTGGATATGTCTTTTGTGACACCTTCGATGTTCGGAGATTGCCAACATTTTGTGACCTGGTGGGAAAATAGGTTCTTATTTATTGTGAACTAGCATTCACCCACGGCTTTGCCATGTATTTGGGCCAAGTATTTCATGTTATGTTGGACAAAAAGTAGCCTAATGTCCATGTCCCAGTTACCCTCTCATATGCCAATTTTACGCAAATCAATCTCGTATTTTTTTATTTATGAAGTAACAAATAGACAGAGAGAAAACCTGCACATTTATAATACTAAGCAGGATAAGATATATAATGTGAGATAAAGGAAGATCGTGTAAATTTTATAAAACAAATATTATAGGTACTTACACAATAAGAACAAAGACTTTACCTTATATGAAGAGTGAATGTAGCTCTCATCGAGATAAATTATGTTTTTTCTTAATTCTTCTGGCAAATATCGATTTTTTTTTATGATCGCTAAGTATTCTTCTCGCTTTGCAGCAATATGTGATTGTTCGATTAGAGCTTTTCTATTATTTTGACATTTCTTATAGGTAAATCCTATTGCTTTTAAAATTTTACGGAGCACTTCAAGACTACAATCAAAATCCAAGTCAGTTCTGGCGATCACCTGCAATTTTCTGAGAGTCGGTACCTGAAATATCAAAGGATTCAGTTGATTGTGCTTCTGACTGTACCTACAATAAGTTTGGTATCTATTGGTAGCTACAATAAGTCTTTAGAACAAAATACCCTCGAATATTAAAAGTATAAAGTCATTCCACGTTTTTAAAAGAATACTTGCTGACTATATTAGTAGTAATGACCAACTATTATAATTATCAGTGATCGGATAATCGGGCGCTTATATACCTAAACTTCTTTCCTTGAAAGAATAATATGGATATTCCTTCCTGAATTAATAAGTAATCCGGGATACCCGGGATTGAACAATTTAGTAAAAACAACTATAAGTAACATAATGAAAATATAGCAGTGGTTACTACTAAAAAAGTTCTCATTTATATTTTTTGTGAAAGATTTTATAATTATAATTTACTTTTGTACGAACATAAATGGTGCTACACATAAAATTACAATTGTTTCAATTCCATAAGTAGTTTAGATTGCTGGCCTGTTACGAAACCAGTTTTCATAAAACTTTTATTGTAAATTAAAAGTTTCAATAGAATCGGCTTTTTAAATCTAAAAAATATACAATAAGAGTTTAACAAGGAACAGCCGTCTTGAAAGTACGAGAGGGTATGTAAGCATTATTCAATGAAAATATATCATTATCACAACGAGTTCTAACTATATTTTGTATGCAGGTAACATATTTAGCAATCTCAGGAATTTCAAACGACTCCGGGATCCGGGGTTCTGAAAGGCATGTCCGTATTATTCATTTGTGGGAATAAAAATGAAGTTTAGGTATATTAGCGCCCGATTATCCGATCACTGATAATTATACATAAGAACACAAAAGCGAGTACATAAATTTAATATGTTTGTTTTAGATAATACGAAATGCCCACATTTTGTTTACTTTTTATGCCTGTTCTAGCTTCTTATTTATTTATTTCTGCGGCGACAAACTGTATATTTAATTTTTAGCAAATGTTCTCATGGAAGTGATGTAATGTCTTATATGAGAATAAACATCTTTAAACCTTAATCCTTGGTATGATAAATGTTGCCTTTTTAGTCATGCACACAAAAATATGCAACTCCGGACAATGTTACCTCTGTTTGCACTGTGTAAAAGAATTGGATTTTTTGGCGCAGAGCACAAATATTAAAATCATCCATTTCTTTCTTTGGCCGGCCTTTCCTATGTTTCCCAGGAGTTCCAAACTTTCCATCATTCTTAAAGCCTTCGTTGACTATCCGTCTAACTGTACTCTCTGATTTTCCTGAAAAAGATAAGTTTAAAAATTGTTAATGGAATGGAAACAATAACTTATTGACATGAAGCAATTGATTCAAATTTAAAATTGGAAAACTTGAGACAAGTTATACCATCCTTAAGTATCAAAAAATTATGGTCGTACTATAATGTGACCTATACTCTGTCTTATCTAACCTAAAAATGTGCAATGTAAACAATGCCTTTTTTGGTCTCCAAAACGTAAATTATGTAAATTTTTAAATTCAGGCAGGTTAAACACAAATAATAACACGATTACATACCAGTCATAGATGCTGTTCGCCCATAAACATCGCCCAAATCCCACAAAATTCGTCCAGCTTCGCACTCCGCCAAACATCGCTGGAAAACTTTAAAAATCACTTCCCGCGTGCCACTCCGATTTACTTTACTCATTTTTGAAACTTTTCTGTGAAGTTTGGTCTTAATTTTTTGCAGTTTAATCAAAACAATAAAAAATACCAAAGGAAAACTGTTCAACAAATAGAACTCGATGACAGCATTGACAGCAGAAGTATATATGTTTGGTGTTGCCAGACACATGATTAATGTTAGTTCCTCAAACATTCATGTCACGACTTTATAGACAGACTGTACTGTAGTCTTCATACGTATGTAAATATTAACTTTTATTAATTTATGTGTAGAAATGGCTGTATCGACTTATTCGATTTTTTTACATTGCTAATATCATATTATGACTATATTATTGTAGCACACAATACACATTCTATGCAAGTTTCTGGTAAACAGTTATCTGGGTACATTGTAAATTTCAAATTGCCGAAACGCATTATGTAGTGGGGTAAATTTTCCACAGTCTGGTAACCTTGTTATTGAATGTACTTTTGTTGCCGTCCCTTACGGGTGTACGCGTTTGTCAACTCTAGGTATATACTTTCTCTGAGTAGAAAACCTTCATTGGAATTGGGATTTCTGTTTAGGTTGTAACAGATAAACCGTTACTCACAGCGTATATATCTATGATACACCGTTTGATGAACATTCCATTAATAAATATAATTTTAACCCCACCTACATACTACATAAGTGCTACATTATTAATAAAAAAATATAATAAATATTATTTTGAGTCCATCCGGTTGGTGTAGAAGTGTACAATATCCGCTAATGTTATCTGTGGTAGAACCTTAGTCACTTCACTTGTCAGTTTGTTGTTTTGGTCCTGTCATTCTTTCTATCCATGCGTCAAAAAGTTCGGAGATACCTAATAGTAAAAAAATGTAAATTTGCTAGATCTTTTGAAATAAGACTTTGTATTTATTACTGTTAATTGGATTGTATTGTATATTTAAAGATCGGACTCTTTGAAATGTTAGTTTGTTGTGTTTAACGTTCCTTCACACAGCTTTCTTATGAAATTTAAATTTATGCTTGTAAATTTTTGCATGAAATTACCTAATGTATTTATATGTTTCAGTATAATATTAAAACTTCAGCTGTACCTCATTACTGCATAAACTAACCAATCACTGCATTAATCAGTTAACCATTGTATTTTGTTGTACTTAAGTATTGAATTTGCAGCAATATAATAATGGTAGAGTTACAAGGAATATTAATATGCGTGCCTTTATACACCCTTGCGTAAGTATTTTATTTATTTTTATTACATACTCTATAAAGCATAATAGTGTATTTTAAATAAGTTGTACCGCGTGTGTTAGGTTTAAAAGACTGCATTTTATGTAGTAGAAAGCTCATAAAAATTAGAAAGTAGGTGTAACGGGGCATATAGATCTTATGAGTACTGAAGTAATTGGAGTAATAATTGACACTTGCTCTCCATACATATGTCCCTAAGGTGTCACTCTTAAGCCTGTAATGAATAAAGTATATTTTGAGACATCACATAAAATACTTTTTTATACCACTAACTTATAAATAATGCTATTAAAAAAAGAAGCAATCTGTTAAATGCAGTTGTATTTAGAGAGTGATACTGCTATACTTGATCCAAGAGGCATTGCTGTCATTTCTTCAATAATCCATGTGCATTAATTGCCATTGTATAATTCACCATGACAGAAATGCAAAAATAACTATTTACTAAAGACAATCTATACTACTTTGTGTGTTTCCAGTTTGTTACTCTATCCATGTATGTGTTTGTTCCTTTTATGACTAAACCACTAAATATATAGTTTTTTTTTTCGACAATTATATTGGTTTTATTCTTTAGTCTGTCTACAGAAGCTCTAACATTCCTTCACAACTAATAGAGTTGTGGCCTGGTTAAAACAAAGCAGATTAAATTCATAAATCGAAAATTACATAATTCCCATCTGGTCACGGACAGAGAGGTGGCCTGCATGTTTGTTTGCCAGCTGAGTGACATAAAAATTAAGTACATGTATCTTTCCAGGGTGCTATTACTTGGTGCTTCGATATCGGCGGGACTGTTTGTGTTCCATGTTGCTGTGGTGCCTCTCATCTTCAAATACTCAAAGTCATTCCGTCGTTGCCTTGTCTTCGCTAATTTTGGTATGTTACTTTATTTTATTTAGAAAAAAGTTAGAGGAGATCTTGAAAGCTAAAGTCAACCTTGTCTGTAGGTGATATATCCTGTTAATTAGCAAATGCAGCTCTGATAAAGGAGTGATAAGGTACAGCAATATTTACAAACATCTTGACAGAAGAACTATTGCAACCTTACAGAACTTACTAAATTTGTACAACAACTCCAGAGAAATATTAGATTTATTAGGTTCCTATGAGTGACGGGACAGTGCTACAAGAAAGCTCCAGAAGAATTGCATTAACAATGAGGATAGCAATATACCAGCAATACTTCAAACATCCATGGATTCCCATCAGGCAGGCCGTATGTTTCCTTGGTATTCAAAGTAGTGTCATCTTGGTGAATATACACAATCTCAATGTGAAATATTATTTCTTGTAGAAATTTGAAGAAGCCCATGTATTGCAATAGCAAATTTTACATGCACGGATCGAAGCTTCGAGTCCCGCTCAAGGTAAACTTCTATGTGCATGAACATATCTACCTGTGTTGGTCTGAGTGATTTTTGTACACTCTGGGTGGAAACGATAAACATCTAAAAATGAAATAAATATCCAGTCCATTATATGTTAATAAGATATTAATAAATGTATCCAATTTTTTATAGATTTTAAGTCAGATTCCACTTCAAACACATAGCATCATCTTAAACTAATAATAAAAAGTAGTTAAAAAATACACTTATCACATACTAAAAATCATATTAGCGTTTCTCACCTTGGCTTGGGAAGGTCTCAATTCGCAGCATTCAATGAACTGTGATAAAAGGAGTAGCTCTGTTCAGCAGAGGTGGCACCGCGCTAGCGATACTTCCTGTATTGCCAGCATTCTTAGGCTATGGTGACCACTTTATACCTGTTGTATAAAAAAATGTATTTGACTTGTTAAACCAAACCAAATAAGTTTGAACTCAAAGAGTTTACTAGAAGCTAAAGAGGATATTGTACATTTCACTTCTCTTTATCAGATCAGCTCTATGGAACATCTCATATGGAGCTCTATGTTACATATATTTGTGATGTTTCAAATTGATAAGACAATCCCTCAGAATGGTTCTGATGCAGTTTCTCCCAATTGCAATTGGTCACTTGATGCAAATGGTCCTATTTGGTTTTGGTCCCATTCAATTTTTTTTATACGACATCTGTAGGTAAACATGCCCACCTGATGTTAAGTGTCTGCCGTAGCCTATGAACGCTTGCAACACATTAAGTATCATTCACGCGATGCCACCTTTGCTGCTAACACAGCAACTCCTTAGTAGGAACATCACAGTTCATTGATCACTGGACTATGATATCCATCCAAGCCATGATGAGACCTGTGAGAATTTAATTTTAAGTATGTGATAAAAAGCGGTTTTCTTTTATTTTTTTGTGAGCTACCGGTGAACTCACTCGAACAAGCATAACTCTCCAGAGAGTTGTTATTTTACTGCGGTTTTCTGTGAGCTGGAGGTACTTCCCCGGCGCACACGACAGGCTGCTTTAATGCGCCTTACCTCACTTAATAACAGCTCGAATTTCAATGTAAAGTTACATGTACATTAATTTACAAAATATAAATACACCATTCAGTTTAGTCAATGGCGGCTCTAGACGAAACATGGCCGTCGGCAACATGCCTGCGAAACAAACCTGCGAGACCTCTCTCATTTTCGAGATTTTAAATATCCTGAATTTATGCGCTACTAATAAATTATACATTAAATTTATTATTGCTAGTCAAATAATGACAATAAACTTTTATTGTGTAAATATCACAGTTCAGCTCAGCAGGAGTATATAAGCCGGTAAGTATTGATCCGCGAACTAGTGCCGCGTGAGTTGAGTTACTACGCAATATCAGTCTTATCATTTCTCTAGGAAAAGCATACCACCAGTGGTTTTTTTTTATATTAATTCAGCATAGTGGCTCTTCTTTGCCTGATGGTAAGCGAAAGAGGACCCCAAATCGCAACTGCAACTGACAAAATACTACACCGTATCCTGTCAGTTGACGCTGCCATGCTGACCCGCAAGATGCTTCTTCACCCACATCTCACATTGTAGGAAGCAGGGAATACATGTGCAGGCAAGGCGTTCCACTTTTTAATGGTACGACAAAGATAGGAGTTGCCGAACTTTTTGGTACGCGAAGAGATATTCGATTTAGATATTAAGAGGGTATGGATTAATATCAAGCTAAGCTAGCTTCGCTTGACAATGAATTTTATTTCCAGTTCAATGGCCTCCGACCGTAGACTTCGAAGAGCCGTCAGCCAGCGGCATAGATGGTGCCCGAAATATCACCTTGGAGTACAGGTCCAAGGTCGACAACTGTCCTATCAGAATTGGTATGATCCGCTCCTCATACTCATCACTTTACTGCTTTCAGATCTCACTGAACCTCTCATAACCATTGAATTGCCCTATTTTTTATACAACGTTGGGAGGCATATAATGATACGGCCCACATGATATCCAGCAGTTACTGTAGCAACTCCTTAGGACGTTACTCACACACACACACAGGATCACAACAACCCTCTCGGCCCTACAGACATGGCCTCTAGCACAGAACACTGTGGTGTCCTAGAGTCTAGGTAGTTGTTATTTTGGCCGCGGTGTTCTGTGAGATTTACATATATATTAGCTGTGCCCGCGACCTCGTCCGCGTGGAATTTAACAAAAAAGTTACTGTTTAGTTCGCAGAGTTTACGATAACTTATTAATAAGCAGAGTAAAATAGCGAACAGCAAATTAATAATATACTTAGTCTGGCCATAAATATTGTTACAATTAAAAATAAACAAAATATTACATTTGAATTTGGAATCTGTCATTTTTATATGATTGTTCATTGAGTTTTCTAATTTTGGCGCCAATACATTGTACAATATTTTGCGATATTAAAATGGAGTGGGGTGATAAAGAGAACCGAATCGCTGTGATTGCATTACACAAAGTAGGTATGGAATAAAAGCAATTTTTAAAACTCTCCATACGCTTGGTATTAGTAAAATGTTTGTGTACCGGGCTATTAATAGGTACAATGAGACCTCCTCTGCCTCCTCTGTGACAGAAAAAGATCTGGCCGTCCACGTAGTGTTCGTACGAAAAATGTGGTCAAAGCAGTAAGGGAAAGAATTCGAAGAAATCCTGTCCGAAAGCAAAAGATTTTATCTCGGGAGATGAAGATAGCACCTAGAACCATGTCGCGTATTTTAAAAGATGACTTTTGACTCATTGGATCCCCAAACATACTCCTCTCGCTTCTTCCACATTCACCAACTTCTTCGTGCGTGCTCATCGGTTTCGAATGCTTTTGATTTGATCTTGATCTGAATGTGTGTGTCTAGGCCGGCCTTTGCCCACGTCTCCACTCATTCCCGCTCGATATACTTCGTTCGTAACTCTTTCGTCATCCCTTATACCTTTTTCAGTGTTTTTTCGTACTCTATCAACCGACCTAACTCCATCCATACTCCTAATATGACTATTACTCCTTACATTAACCAACCGTTGTGAGAAGTCGGTCATATCCATACTGATTGGAAAGCGAAAGAGTTTGTTTGTTTGAACGCGGTAATCTCTAAAAGTACTAGTCTTTCTATCTATCTATAACTTCACGCCAAATCTCTTGCGGGGTAGGCAGAGAGAACCGAGCGCCACGTGACTCGATCCTTACATATCTCACTCGCTTCTTTAACATTCATTGCTCTTCTCGTGCATCCTCGCCAGTTTCTATGGCTCCTGACATCACCTCTTGATAGAACACGACCAATTTGGTCATGGTAGGTAAGTCTTGGCCTTCCTCGGCTCCTACATTCTTCCACTTTTGCATTGTACATCTGCTTCGTCATTCTTTCATCCTGCATTCTTTCTACATGTCCGAACTAACCAAAAGGTAAGAAGACCAGCACTGCATTGTGTATAGCGAGTTGTGCCTTCTGGCTCAAGTTTTTACTGCCAAGAAGTTTTTCCAACGCTCCATTCACACTATTACCAGCACTCACTCGTCTTTCCACAACTGCGGTGTACCTTCCATCCCTGCTGAAAGCGATTCAAGGTATACAATCTCATCTAGTTGTTCCAACACTTCATCATCAACCGTAATCCTTACATAAGTTCTGGAAAAAGTACCAATCGTATTTGTAAAAATATTTTTGCATTTAATAGTCCAATTCTCGTGGAAGATTATATGCTATATGACACTTGGAAGACCATATAAAAGAAAGAAAGCAAGAAAAAGTCTATTCATTTATTTCTATGATCTGTAAAGGTGTATGCTGGTACCTTAATTGGTGATTTTACGTACACGCGGGTTCACATTATGTTTTGGGTGGCTCCTTCTGTAAGATGAAGTGGTTAGCTCACACGACTTCATAATATAATTTCTTGTATATCTGGTTTCCCTCACGATGTATTCCTCCCCAAATCCGATAACACGAATCCAGTGGCACAGCTAATGCAGATCATGGTTAACAGTCGAATTGCGATTGTAACCCTTATTACGAACGACATAAGAACGGTACAAAGGTCAAAGTGTAAAGCTTGATCTGCACTTAGCTGTGTACATGCGCACACCAGGATTCTAACCATAGACGGGGCTGTTATTAGACTGGTTCTTTATCCACTGGGCCATCACTGCTCCGCTGAGCCATATACACTCCAAAATTTTCATGCAATTGAGAGAGTATTTTCTGATCGCGGAAGTCAGCGTTCAACCAATGAGTGTCTTAACTATCCCTTTACCTAATAATGACCGAGGGTGACGTAGACCTGGATACGGTAGCTTTTAACCGGACGGGTCATATTGTTTGCCACTGGAGTACTATTAAAGGTTATATTTTCCAGGCCTGTGGCATATCTTACCAAAGACTGTGCACGAAAGACTGAAGGATAAGCTGGAAATGGCGCCAGATAAAGAAGAAGTCAACAAGATATTGGACAATGAGCTGGCCAACTCCAAGACGCCTATAATCATGTATTGCCATGGTATGTACGCATATTAACACATTTTTTTTACGTCAGGAGGCATAAAAGCATACGGCCCACCTGATGTAAATCGGTCCAAAGAAGATTATTAGTGACCTCACTCACACACAGGAACACAATGACCATCTAGCTAGGGAGTTGTTATTTGGCTGCTGTCTTCTGTACCGCTTCTATACTTGCTATACAAGGAATATCGTTCGTGCGTTGCCACGCTCGCTGCTAACATAGCAAATTCTCAGGAGTTTACTAGTAACCTCACTCACAGGAACACTAACATCACTGTAGGAGGTATTATTTGTCTGCGTCACCCTACCTCTCCTCTTGGAAAAGTAAATCTCTTAGCAATCTCTTGCTTCCCACACAGGACAACCATTTGTGTGCATGACATGTCTGTTTGTCTTGATCTGGCAGTTTTTAAGAGAGGCAGAGCGCATCAAAGCAGCCCGTCTGGGGAAGTACCTCCACCTCACAGAAAAAGAAAGGGTTGTTGTGTTCTTGCGTATGAGTGAGGTCTCCAGTAAGCTCCTTAGGAGTTGCCGTGTTAGCAGCATAGGTGGCATCGCGCGAGTGATACTTAATGTATAGCGAGCGTTCATAGACTGCGATAACCGCTTTACATCAGGTGTGCCGTATTCTTGTATACCTCCCGACTCGTATTATAAATAAAACATCTATACTAATCCTGGGTTTCGTCAATCATAATGTTTAGAACATACGCAGCCGCGTATTAGTGGTTTTAGTTTGCGCAAGATCTAATAGCTTAGTTCGTATATAAAATTAATCCTTCGCACAACCTTCGTCCAAAATAAAAAAATAACCATCCAGAATAATGTCTAAATAGATTAATGTCCACTGAGAATAATGTCCAAATAGAATAATCTCCACTGAGAACCGGTCAAGTACGCGGATGATATTTTATTCCATGTGCACAAATTCACTTGAAATAGTCAACATGTAACCATCAACTCAATCTGCAAATCGTAAAGCAGATTACAGTTTTAATTGACGGCCACACATAGGTTTTAAATTTCATGTGAATTTATAACTGAACCATATCGATTTTGTCTTTCATTGATGTACAGAAAGATACAGATAAAGTTGGAAGGTATAATTCTATCTTTAAAAAAAAAACATTGTCGACGATTATGTAAGAAAGGGATTTGGTCTGAGAATGTCATTGGTAAAATAGGAGAAGGCATGCTTCGTTCGTTCATGCATGTGTAAACAGAAATACAGTGCGGAAGTGGGAGAATGTAGGAGCCGAGGGAGTTTCCAAATTGGTCGTGTGTTGAAAAGAAGTGAGCGTGCATGCAAAGGGCTATGGACTTTAAAGAAACGAGGTATGTAAGAACCGAGCTCGGTTATCCTTGCCTATCCCAAGGGACAATATAAAATAAATAAAAAATATTTTTTGATAATTGAATAAGGTACGAATAACTGTAAACAAATGGAGGAAGAGAAAGTAGTGTCAAATGAATGTTTATATTTAAATTAATATTTTGTTTTTATTTAATAAAAAAATATTTAATGATTTATTATTAATAATAAAAATATAATTAATTATTTTTTATTATTAATAAAAAAAAATCCGGTTCACTGGCGGGTAGCCAAGCAAGCAAGCAAGGGTCAGGGCGTGAAGATATACATGCGTACATAATTTTTATTTAATTAATTTAATCTTAATTCGTTTTCAAACAGTAATGATATGAAATGATTGAACAACGGTAAAAAGATAAGTACAGAAAAATGCAAGTTTCAACTTAATAATCACAACTATTTAAACCCGTAAAACTGATTTCGATGAAGTAGGAATTTGTACAATAATTACATGGAATAAATCAGATGCTAAAACCTTCACAACGAACAAGAATTATCGAAATTGTTTCACAATTGGCGAAGATAACGCGCAACATATAAACATTGTTTTTTTTAATCTGTCGAATCAACCACCTTTGTTTGTCGTCGGTTAAAAAACTATCTATCTATAACTTCACGCCAAATTAGGCAGAGAGAACCGAGCGCCACGTGACTCGATCCTTACATATCTCACTCGATTCTTTAACATTCATTGCTCTTCTTACACGCTCGTCGGTTTCTAGGGCTCCTGATAGAACACGACCAATTTGGACATGGTAGGTAAGTCTTGGCCTTCCTCGGCTCCTACATCCTTCCACTTTTGCATTGTATATCTGCTTTGTCATTCTTTCATCCTGCATTCTTTCTACATGTCCGAAACACGGATATAATTATATTGACAAGAGCATGAAGCGGCTAGTACGCCGAATATTCCATAACTTATTATATCAGTGACTAATCTCTGCATAACAATCTCGGTAAACACTCATAGTCCTTGTAAAATCCATTGCGCGGTATGTACCTTGTACCTTGGACACCTGAGAGGTTCGCGGCTCACGGTCCGCTCGAGAATGACGTAAGTGTATACGACTAAAATGTATGTAGCTTGCTACAATGACATAATTATGACTGAGTCATGTGGCGCTCGGTTCTCTCTGCCTTCCTCGCAAGGATCTTAGCACGTGCAAGTTTTATCTTATATGTAATAATTATGATTTGTTTCTTTGTATTTTATGCGCAGTTACACCGTACATTGGAGTGCAGTAAAATTTTGCCAACTTATTGCTTATAAAAAAAATGTTATATATGTTCAATTGTTTATATTCTTCAAGTATATTGGTTTTTATGAATGTATTGTATACGAGATTTCTTTTTCCAATAATACTCAACCCTAAGTTTAAACTTATTTTTTGTTTTAAAATAAAAACACGTTTCCATCCAATTTCTCCCGTCCTGATTTCAATATAATATTGGAAATTGCACAGCGCCATCTAGCCCCAAAATAAGCGAAGCTTGTGTTATATATTGTGTTAAAGTGTTCAAATAAATGGCGACGGATTTACAACTTCACGCCAAATCTCTTGCGAGGTAGGTTTAGTGAATCAAGCGGCACATGACTCGGTCCTTACCGCACTATTCATAGCTCTTTTCATACACACTCGCCGGTTTCTATGGCTCCTGACATCACCTTCTGATAAAACAATATCAATTTAAATTTAGCAAAATTTTGGCCTTCGACGCCTCCTACATGCTTCTAGTTTCGCGTAGAATATTTGTTTCGTAATTCTTTCTTCCTACATTCTTTCTACATGTCCGAGCGAACGGAGCATGCCTCTTCTTGTTTTAACATCGACATTCTCTTTCTAACTGTTTCTAACTGCGTCTTTTGAAATGTTGCCCGATCCCTTGTCTTATATCCAAAATAAGTAAAAATAAAATTCTTATAATATCGTGAATTACTTTTATTATATTTAGGGGGGTCATGTGCCACAAGCGTGCTCGTTCGCGACCCCTGCCAATCAGTCGATTGCAATTCTGGACCAAGAACGCACCGACGTGCGGATTAGGGCGTCCCCCGTAGGCGACGCGCACCGATCCGCCCCCGTCGGTGCGAATATAGCTGCATGCGGCGGTGGGGGCCGCCACCCACCACGCAGCGCCAATTCCGGCGGGACGAGGGGAACCGAGTGCCGCATAGGCACGTGGAATGTGAGAGGTGGATTGAAAGATAAGACGAATGAACTGATAGACGTTTGGATGCTTTATGTGTGACAGAGACTAAGCGCAAGGGGAGCGACACCGATGATCTGCCCGGTGGTATGATGGCCCTATGGTCTGGGGTAGACCGGGACGATCATGCCAGTGCTGGTGTAGGTGTCGTACTCTCCTCTCGCTTATCCACTGGTGTAAGAGATTACTGTTTGGTAGGGCCTAGACTTCTCTGGGTTCGTATTAAACTGGGCATCACGCGAGTATTTTTGGTTGCAGCATACGCTCCCGTAAGCTCAGCGTGTGCTCAAGAACTGGAGAAGTTTTGGGAGTCTGTGAGAGATGTTCTGGACTTAGCTGAAGGGAATGAAAGAGTGATTATGTGTGGAGACTTGAATGGATGGGTTGGGACCAAGCGATACAGCTATGAAGCTGTTCTTGGTCCGTATGGAGATAAGAGAGTGAACGAAGCAGGTAAGTCAATACTAGATTTATGTATGGAACGAGGCCTCGTGTCGAATACTTTATTTCATCATAAGGATATTCACACGTATACATGGAGAAGGAATGATCAAAAAAGTGTGATTGATTTGATTTTAATAGATAGACGTCTCCGAAATGTTTTAATGGATACAAGAGCCTTTAGAGGCCCCACTCTTGAGACGGACCACTACCTGGTGGTAAGCCGGTTTGTGGGCCTTTTTAGGAAGTGGAGGCACTGGCGAGTGCGTATCCCTTTCGGAGATCATGAAAGGATAATGAGCGAAAAATTGCAAGATGAAAGTGTAAGGAGAATGTATGTGCATCTGGTAAGTGAGAGACTTGCAAATGCAAGCCTCTCCCACTCAGATGTGGATGATTGTTGGAAAGTTTTGAAAGAAAGTATGGTGGATAGTGCAAAAGAAGCTTGTGGATGCGCAAAGAGACGTAAAACAGCGAAAGGAGATGCCTGGTGGGATGCGGAGGTTGAATCCTCCGTAGCAAGAAAGAGGAAAGCGTGCCTGGATTACGTATCATCTTTGCCTTTAAATGAAAATATGAGAGAAAAGAAGAAAGAAATGTACCGTCTATGCAAGAATGAAACCAAGGCTTTAGTGAAAGAGAAGCGTGAAAGACAAATTATGAATGAGGAAGAGAGGCTGACGAAAAACTTCGAGGCAAATACCAAACTCTTTTGGAGAGAGGTAAAGAAGTCTCGGAGTGGTTCGTCGGCATCCAGAATGGATAAGATAAAGTCTAAAGCTGGTGTCATTCTTGCGAACACTCAGGAAGTGTTAGAACGGTGGAGTGAATATTTTGAGGAAATGTATGAGTATGCCTCGGACGCTGGCAATGAGAGTGAGTCGGATGCTTACTCCACGTTGACGGCGTCCGACGAAGGCATAACTATGGATGAGATCGAATGGTCGATACGAAGCTTGAAAAATGGAAAATCAGCGGGAATTGATCTGATCACAGCTGAGATGATCAAATTAGGTGGCACTTACGTCCGGGACGCCTTCCGGTACCTATGCAACCTATGCTGGAGAACTGGAAGGGTCCCAATGGACTGGAGACGCGCGGTCATCGTGCCCTTGTATAAAGGCAAGGGATCACGCATGGACTGCGCCAACTATAGGGCCATCAGTTTGATCAGCTTAGCAGCAAAAGTATATGGAAAGGTGATTGAAAGGAGAATGAGGGTGAAATCCGATGAAATGCTGTGGGACGCACAAGGAGGTTTCCGAAATGGAAGGGGATGTTCGGATCAAGTTTTCTCGCTCCGCAATATCGTAGAGAAGCATCTGGCCATAGACCAGAAGGTTTTCTGCGGTTTTGTGGATCTTGAGAAAGCCTTTGATAGGGTTGTGCGAAAGGAACTGTGGGACATATTGCCGAGATATGGGATTGACGGTTCACTGCTCCGTGCTGTGCAGTCCACTTACAAGGATTGCTCAGCATGTGTGCGGATAGACAACCAGGGTGACCCTGGTTTGATGTCAAAATTGGTGTCAAACAGGGTTGCATGCTATCTGCTAGGCTGTTTATCCTGTATCTCGATAGTTGTCTGCAGAGAATAAGGTCAACGAATGTGGGATTGCGCATGGGTGACCAAGTGGTGAACTGTCTGCTGTATGCAGACGATGCCGTGCTATTAGCAGATACACCATCTTAACTGCAAACACTGGTCACAGCGATGAAAGACGACTGTATGGAGAAAGGCTTACTACTGAATGCGAAGAAAACAAAAATAATGGTATTTGAAAGAGAAGAATCCAGAACTAATGTAAGGATTACGATTGATGATGAAGTGTTGGAACAAGAGGATGAGTTTGTATATCTTGGATGCGCTTTCAGCAGGGATGGAAGGTACACCGCAGATGTGGAAAGACGAGTGAGTGCTGGGAATAGTGTGAATGGAGCGTTGGGAAAACTTCTTGGCAGTAAAATCCTGAGCCAGAAGGCACAACTCGCTATACACAATGCAGTGTTGGTCCCAACGCTAACTTATGGAAGCGAGAGTTGGGTATGGCAGAAAGAGCATGAAAGTAGAATAAACGCGGTTGAAATGCGAGCGCTGCGCAAAATTTGTGGCGTAAGGCTCGTAGACCGTATTCGCAATGATGATGTTAGAAATAGAGTTGGTCTGAAAGAGAGCGTCGGTGTTAAAATAAGAAGAGGCATGCTCCGATGGTTCGGGCATGTAGAAAGAATGCAAGATGAAAGAATGACGAAGCAGATATACAATGCAAAAGTGGAAGGATGTAGGAGCCGGGGAAGGCCAAGACTTACCTACCATGACCAAATTGGTCATGTTCTATCAGAAGGTGATGTCAGGAGCCCTAGAAACCGGCGTGCGTGCATGAGAAGAGCAATGAATGTTAAAGAAGCGAGTGAGATATGTAAGGATCGAGTCACGTGGCGCTCGGTTCTCTCTGCCTACCCCGCAAGGGATTTGGCGTGAATTTATAGATAGATAGATAGAATTACTTTTATGACAAACATTTTTATGATCCATTGTACATTTATAGATATAAAGACACTGTAACAGTGAGTCAGCCCTGACTCGATACTCACTCACTTCTTTGAATATGACTATGACTTCAACGTTGATCAGGAGATTAGCTAACGAACTTGTATTGCCTAATATGTTAATCATTTTATACGATAAGAGCTATAATCCGATGGCTATCCGGACATATATACCTACTGCCAAAAGATTTCAGGCAATTACCCTTGGGCAGGTTTGAAACTAGACAGCATTGATTACGTGTTACGATTGTGTACACAGTTTATCTAGCATGTAAAATTGTAACATTACATGCATTTCGTAATTTATGAAATTATACTACTTTTGGCGCGTTAGGGAAAAATGATGAGAGTGAATTTTTACTACACCGACATCTTAAATCGACACCACGAAGTTGATCGCACACAGACATCTTAAATCGACACCACGAAGTTGATCGCACACCGACGTCTCAAATCGACACCACGAAGTTGAACGCACACCGACATTTTAAATCGACACCACGAAGTTGATCGCACACCGGCATCCAAAATCGACACCACGAAGTTGATCGCACACAGACATCCAAAATCGACACCACGAAGTTGATCGCACACAGACATCTTAAATCGACACCACGAAGTTGATCGCACACCGACGTCTTAAATCGACACCACGAAGTTGATCGCACACCGACGTCTTAAATCGACACCACGAAGTTGATCGCACACCGACATTTTAAATCGACACCACGAAGTTGATCGCACACCGACATCCAAAATCGACACCACGAAGTTGCTCGCACACAGACATCTTAAATAGACACCACGAAGTTGCTCGCACACAGACATCTTAAATAGACACCACGAAGTTGATCGCACACCGACGTCTTAAATCGACACCACGAAGTTGATCGCACACCGACATTTTAAATCGACACCACGAAGTTGATCGCACACCGACATCCAAAATCGACACCACGAAGTTGCTCGCACACAGACATCTTAAATAGACACCACGAAGTTGATCGCACACCGACGTCTTAAATCGACACCACGAAGTTGATCGCACACCGACATCCAAAATCGACACCACGAAGTTGCTCGCACACAGACATCTTAAATAGACACCACGAAGTTGATCGCACACCGACATCCAAAATCGACACCACGAAGTTGCTCGCACACAGACATCTTAAATAGACACCACGAAGTTGATCGCACACCGACGTCTTAAATCGACATCACGAAGTTGATCGCACACCGACGTCTTAAATCGACACCACGAAGTTGATCGCACACCGACATTTTAAATCGACACCACGAAGTTGATCGCACACCGACATCCAAAATCGACACCACGAAGTTGCTCGCACACAGACATCTTAAATAGACACCACGAAGTTGATCGCACACCGACGTCTTAAATCGACACCACGAAGTTGATCGCACACCGACATCCAAAATCGACACCACGAAGTTGCTCGCACACAGACATCTTAAATAGACACCACGAAGTTGATCGCACACCGACGTCTTAAATCGACACCACGAAGTTGATCGCACACCGACATCTTAAATCGACACCACGAAGTTGATCGCACACCGACGTCTTAAATCGACACCACGAAGTTGATCGCACACCGACGTCTTAAATCGACACCACGAAGTTGATCGCACACCGACATCCAAAATCGACACCACGAAGTTGCTCGCACACAGACATCTTAAATAGACACCACGAAGTTGATCGCACACCGACGTCTTAAATCGACACCACGAAGTTGATCGCACACCGACATTTTAAATCGACACCACGAAGTTGATCGCACACCGACATCCAAAATCGACACCACGAAGTTGCTCGCACACAGACATCTTAAATAGACACCACGAAGTTGATCGCACACCGACGTCTTAAATCGACACCACGAAGTTGATCGCACACCGACATCCAAAATCGACACCACGAAGTTGCTCGCACACAGACATCTTAAATAGACACCACGAAGTTGATCGCACACCGACGTCTTAAATCGACACCACGAAGTTGATCGCACACCGACATCTTAAATCGACACCACGAAGTTGATCGCACACCGACATTTTAAATCGACACCACGAAGTTGATCGCACACCGACATCCAAAATCGACACCACGAAGTTGCTCGCACACAGACATCTTAAATAGACACCACGAAGTTGATCGCACACCGACGTCTTAAATCGACACCACGAAGTTGATCGCACACCGACATCCAAAATCGACACCACGAAGTTGCTCGCACACGGACATCTTAAATAGACACCACGAAGTTGATCGCACACCGACGTCTTAAATCGACACCACGAAGTTGATCGCACACCGACGTCTTAAATCGACACCACGAAGTTGATCGCACACCGACATCCAAAATCGACACCACGAAGTCTCAAGTTTGTCTCTATATTGATAGTTTATTATATTATCGTTTTCTTTTACAAACGTAGAGTACTAACACGGGGATAAAATTTTTGGAGTTATTTTTGTTTTGTTACGCGAAATAAGTATGAATTCTTATCTATCTATCTATAACTTCACGCCAAATCCCTTGCGGGGTAGGCAGAGTATGAATTCTTACATGCGTACAAAGTACACACACACTTTTTTTGTAAGCCTAGAAGCAGGCGAGTGTGTGCGGTGAGCTGTGAATTACAAAAATGCGAGTGAGGTATGTAAGGATGTGGCGATTGATTCGCTCTACTTACAAAAAGTGTAAAGATTGTTTTTTCTTTTAATTGAAACTTTTTGACTGTAAGAGAGATTTTAAGAGAGGCAGGGTGTATCAAAGCAGCCCGGCCGCGGAAGTACTTCCACCTCACAAAATTTACAACCATATTGCTTTAGTGGAGTTTCCAGTAAGCCTATGAACTCCTGCAATACTTCCTGTATTACAAGTGTTCATGAGAGCTTTGTAGTACGTGGGCCGTATGCTTCAGTGCCTCCCAACTGTAGGTACATAAAAAACATGATTTGTATATAATACTATTTATGTTCTTCTTCTTCCTAGAGGTATCCCGTTTCCTAATTCATTAAATCGGCGGGGTCCGCTACTTAAGCCTAAAGATTTGGCTAAGATGACATTGAGCGACTGCAGTCTGCCCTCCTCAACCCAGAGGGAAAACCATACCTCCTTATGTTAGGTCACACGTCTATCGAAATATAATTACTTGGACGTGCGGGTTTCCTCACGATGTGGTACTGTATATAATACTGTTTATCCATCTATGTATAACTTCACGCCAAGTCCCTTTTAGAGTAGACAGAGAGAACCGCTCGCCGATTCCTAACCATCACCTGACACGACCAATTTGGTCATGGTAGACGAGTCTTGGTATGATTACTGATACATATAAAATTGAACATAACATATATGTTCAATTTTATATGTATCACTAATAAATGATAATGAAATACAAAACAAACGAAAATTAAATAGAAAGGGTTTATTTGGACGTAACACAACACTATACACACAATAAACAATATAGAATAGGTAGTGAAGTAATAATAATGCAGTGTGGCGTCAAAAATAGGTCCTATCTCAGCATATTGCCGTGTCAACTCGTGACCCGGCGCTCATTTTCAGATAAGACCTATCTGTGGCACCACGGACAGAACAAGCAAGCACTAAGTAGACTATAAACCAACAAACAAACAATTATTTACTTTTGACTAACCAAAAACCAATTAATAAGTATGTTATACAAAGTCGAAATTACCATAATTTACATATTACTCACACGTGAAGTAACCAAAGGAAAAACTATTTGGTGTCACAAAAGTCAATTATTATAATTTATCTATACGCTCTTCTATGTATATCTTATTACTTTAAATGGACTGTTCTTGTATACATGACGCAGGAAAAGGAGATCTTTCAGGGGTTTCACGAAATATCTAGAAATATCACGAGATGTCGAATTACTTTTACGTCTTCTTACTAAAAATATATAGTGATATTACATTTATTACTTTCAGCGAAGTACAGTCGAAAGTACCTGGGCCGTTCTTCGCTTTATGTTTTTTTTTTAAATCGCGTTTTTCTAGTAAGACTGGTAGACATACTGATAAACTTAAAAAGCAAATCTTTATCTAAATACGAAATTTGATCCAAATCGTTAAAGCCGTATTCGTGATATACGAAATATATTGTTATATATTGCGCGTGTATAATGGCCATTAAGTTGATTGCATTTAACAGGTGCACACCAAGCTTGACATTCGTACCTTTCTTATCAACTGAAACCAAATGTATAAAAATTTAACTATCAAATGTGGTTTCTTTCAATATAGAAGTTCTCATTGGCAATAATTTACTGCACTGAGAAAAATAAAAGTCGTGATTACGGATAAATTATGCGTAGTTCCGATATTTTCATCAATATTCACGCAAAAAACCGATCAACAGTCCTTATCGGTAAATTAACCGTAATTCTAATATTTTGTCATGAATTTGTATCAGTGGACTATCAGTATAGAGAACGTTTAAAATGCTTGCAAAACCCAATAATAATACGTGAAGCGTCATGACGAATTATCGTGCTGACTGCAGGCTACAACTTTTATAGAACATTACGGTACTGTTAATTAGTGTACGCATCACGGCAAATCGTCGTGACGGTTATTATTATTTATTGTGATATTTGTCACGCGTATTGACACTATGTCGGTATTTTCAGGATCGAGCCTTGCTCTGTCTTGCTATATTTACGGTATCTTCCCAAATTGCATGATGTTATGACATTGTGCCAGTACTGTAATGATAGATCCTTGCTCTGTCATGAAATATTTGTGGTACCTAGCCAATAATTATTATCTTTGTTTTCTTCGCATTCAATAGTAAGCCTTCCTTCATACATTAGTCTTTCATCATTGTGACTAGTGTTTGCAGTTCAGATGGTGTTTCTGCTAATAGGACGGCATCGTCTATACACGCAGACAGTTCACCACTAGGTCACCCATGCGTAATCCTACATTCGTTGATCTTATTCTCTGTAGAAAACTATCGAGACACAGAATAAACAGCCTAGCAGACAACATGCAACCCTGTTTAACACCAATTTTAACATTAAACCAGGGTGACATGTTGCCATCTATTCGCACACATGCTGAGCAATCCTTGTAGGTGGACTGCACAGCACGCAGCAGTGAGCCGTCAATCCCATATCTCGGCAATATGCACCACAGTTCCTTTCGCACAACCCTATCAAATGCCTTCTCAAGATCCACAAAACCGCAGAAAACCTTCTGGTCTGTGGCCAGATGCTTCTCTACGATATTGCGGAGCGAGAAAACTTTGTACATCCCCTTCCATTTCGGAATCCTCCCTGTGCCTCCCACAGCATTTCATCAGATTTCACCCTCATTATCCTTTCAATTACCTTTCTATATACTTTTGCTGCCTAGCTGATCAAACTGATGGCCCTATAGCTGGCGCAGTCCATGCGTGATCCCTTGCGTTTATACAAGGGTACGATGACTGCGCGTCTTCAGTCCATTAGGACTAGTTATAGGTTCCAGTTCTCCAGCATAAATTGCATAAGTACCAGAAGGCGTCCCGGACGTAAGTGATCATCTCAGCTGTGATCATATCAATTCCCGCAGACTTTTCATTTTTCAAGCTTCGTATCGACCATTCTATCTTATCCATAGTTATGCCTTCATCGGACGCCGTAAACGTGGAGTGAGCATCAGACTCACTCTCATTGCCAGCGTCCGAGGCATATTCATACATTTCTTCAAAATATTCACTCTACCGTTCTAACACTTCATGAGTGTTTGCAAGAATGATACCAGCTTTAGACTTAATCTTGTTCATACTGGATGCCGACGAACTACCCCGAGACTTCTTTACCTCTCTCCAAAAGAGTTTGGTATTTGCAAGGGACTACTACAGTATGAGGTCCTTCAAGAAAGGCGTGAAGATGTTCTTACAGGGTCGGCAACGCAAGAGTGACACCCCTGGTATTGCAAATGCCCATAGGCTACGGTAACTGCTTACCATCAGGCAGGCCGTACGCTTGTTTGCCACCTTAGTGGTATAAAAACCCGACCCACCTGATGTAAAGCGGTTACCGTAGTTTATGAACTCTACAATACATTAAGTATCACTCGCGCGAAGCCACCTCTGCCGCTGACACAGCAACATTTTAGGAGCTTTACTGGTGACCTCACTCCCACAGACGAACACAACAACCCAACCGGATGGGCTACTTTGATGAGACTTTTTCGTCATGATGATGAAATGCTTTAGCTTTATTTTTAGTTACAACGGCTGGTACAAAAATTAACTAAATGACATAATAAAAGATGAACCACACAGATATAGATATAATTTTAGTTGCTTCTTCAATCACATACATAAAATTTTTACATTAAAAATAAAATATTCACATTTTTTTTTCCGCAACAACAAATGAGCATATTATGTATGAGCCAAAGTTAAAACAAAAAAAAAATGGGGTGTGGCCGTGTCGCGACACGGCCGTGATTTTTACTTGAATACGTCTTGGTAAAGGGTAGGCGGAAGTAAGTTATACAAAAAGTGAGTGAGTGGGATGCAAAGAAGGAAATTTCGAGAACACTTTAAGCCATATGTTAAATATTGTCGGATAAATTACACAGCGCCACCTAGCCCCAAAGTAAGCGAAGCTTGTGTTATGGGTACTAAGACAACTGATGAACATACGTAAATACATTTTTTTTGTAAATAACGCGTAACGCCTTCACTTTTTGTTAACATTTGATTTTACTCCTTATAAAATTTCCGTGCCGAGTCTTATAACTCAAAATCGTTTCGTAAGGAGTAAACTCCAAAAATTTTAGATATCTATCTATCTATATATTCCTGCCAGGTCCCTTGCTGGGTAGGCAGAGAGAACGAATGCCACAAATCGCGGTCCTTTCACACCTGCTCCACGTTTTAATAGTTCTTATAATTAATAATAATGATAGCTTTATATTAATTCTCATAGTTATCTTTTTTCTTTTATTAGTCTTCTATCATCATCTCAGCGTCCACTGCTGAACATCCCCTCATCAGAGTGCCACTCGTCTCGATCCTCAGCCACCCTGTATCCATCACTCCCACACTGCATGTACCAGTACGGGGACGCTACTCGAGAATCTTTCTTCTCCAGCGGTTGTCGGTTCTAAGAACTATGCAGCCGGCCCACTGCCACTTCAACTTGCTTATCCTGTGAGCTATGTCGGTTAGACAGATAAATAAATAGATAAGCCATTTATTTGTATCTCTATGACTCACAACAGTTAATATTGATTGGTAAACAATGAGTAAATAAAAATAAAATAGTAATTGTAGAAAAAATTGCGCCTCGCAGTGACCACGACCCACAAAAAAACCCACGACATTAAAGCGTAATAGGCTTCATAAAACAATTAGATATAATTCTCATTAATAAAGTCAATAAATGAAAAAATATTAATAATTAACAGCCGTCGTGCATAACCTATGTTGTAAACTGTTATGCACGACGGCTGTTAATAATATTCTATATAATAGTTATTGTCATATTGTAATTATTAATATTTTTTCATTTATTGACTTTATTAATGAGAATTATATCTATTTGTTTTATGAATCCTATTACGCTTTAATATCGTGGGTTCATGAAATGTTTTATTTGAAGTTTTATTCGTCGTGGGTTTTTTAAATTTATGTTTCCTTTGTGGTTTTTTAAATTTTAATAGTAAATGCGATTTATACAAACTAAAACTAATATAATATAACTATACAAATAAAATCCGTTTTATAATATAATGCACGTACAAATTAAAAAAAAACCCCCGACGTAAAAAAACGGCTGAACAGATTTGATTAAATCGTAGCTAAGAACACTGCCGATCATGTCGCCTTTTAAACAAAAAAAAAATCTAATTCGGTTCAGTAGTTTTCGAGAAAAATTAAAACAGACACACAAACAAACAAACAAACACCTCTTACCCCAAACGCATATACCGCCTCCGTAACCGTCGCGGGTAAAAAAAAAGTGATTCTACTCGAAATGGCCACGTTTGGCTTTGATACAGGCCATTATAAATACTGTGGCGTACTGAGTGTATTTGAAAAATTTTAAATATCAATTTTATGTGAACAGAGTGGCAATATGGACCTGCTCATCAAAAAAACTAGACGGGCTTATTTAAGACTGCCAACAAAAACAAAATATGTATTGCCACCTACTAACAATGTATACGGTGCACGCACAGTCGAGTATATACTACCTAACTTAATGAATGAGTTATCAGACGAAATACATAGTCAAATTACACAAGTAAAAAGACATGCATACTTATACAAAACACTAAAAAGATACTACATAAATAGATGAGAGGAGTTCTTAACACTCAATGTGCGTGTAGAATGTTAAGAACTCTTTTCGATTAACAGGTAGGTACCTATATCTAAAGCATAGAAACGCGGGAGGGATACCACAGGCGTTGCGGGTATTTGTGGGCTAACGGTAACCGCTTGTTGACAATCAGGCGGACATTATTAGGTTGCTGCAACAGTATTGATATAAAATAAAAATGTAAAAAAAGTCTAAATTCTCCGCGATTAACCAGTGTATTGCGTACATATTTGTGTGGAGGATATAGGTAATAGTATGTGTGGGTATAAATGTTAATAATGTGTTGTGCGTACGATAGCACTGTTGCATGTACGAATGTAATCATAATCAGAGTAATATTTATTAATAATGTATAAGTAATTTTGGATACGAGTGATCTTTTGCATGAAGAACTTCTGCTTCATGCAGATCATCATTTTCAACGCACTGAAATCTGCTGGTGCACGGATGTACACTGTTTGGTTTTCGATGTTTGTTTTTATTGTTCTATTCTATAATGTAAGTGACTCATCAACCACGGATAAGCTATGCATAGCTTGAGAGGGTTGATAGATATGTATAAAAGAGTAATATATATCAAGTATTAAGCAATAAACAAAAAAAAAACTCATTTGACATCTGTCTTGCCCCGAATCTATGGATTTACGCACTGTTTCCATGGGAAATTTAGCCACTGCTTGCTTCAGAGATTTCTTAAGGCGACACATCGAAAAATTAGACCAACTTTCATCGAATAGTATAGGCTAATGACTAAACTGACGGATCTAAGATTTTAATATAAATAACTTCATTTCTTTATCTTGAATTTGCTTGCTCAAATACGCGATTGTGTAAAATTGATTCGATAATAATTACTTTCGAAAACACCTCCTGAAATTCATTATTTTTGAAATTACAACGAAGTTGTTCTGTTTATACGCTTCAAAATTACTTAAATCTATTAGTAATATCTATGTTTATAATATGGTTGCTGCATATTTTGATAAGTGAAACATGAAATTTTTAAAAAATATTTTAAGTTTCTGACAATTTCTAAGCGATCACATTCGTCTTGGGTGCTACGTGTTTTCGACCTTATTGTGCGGTAATGAGGATTATAAACGCGTTGACTAACTACATCCAGCCAGTCCGGCTGCAGCCCGCTTCGAGGTGAGACCTATGTCGACTGTCTGCTCAAGCTCGCTCCATTTACATCGCGACACCGAAGTTTTTATAATTAATAGTTGTAAATATTCAATATTATAGTATTTAGCGTAAGTGTATTATTATTAGATATAAGTAGTAAATAATATTATAGGTTTATATATATTTATTATACTGTTGTAATAATGGGGAACACTAAAAAGAAAATATATAGAATAAAAATACAAAGAAAATGTTCGTAGAATGGCGGAGGCGAACAAGACAAGGTATTTATTTTTTTTAATTATTATATTCATTAAACATATTATAATAACATTGTGTAGACATATTTCTAGTTTTTAGAACAGTTCCTAGGTATGGTTGGCCCAAGCTATTTAATTCCTCTTCAAACTTTTTTTTAATTTTGCTTACTTAATAACTCTATATAAAACTGCATTAATTAAATAAGAGTTATTTTTTGCAGGAATAAACAGTAACATTTGATAATTGGTATACATTATCCACAGGCTGACCGCGTACCTATATAGGACGTCAAACTCCTATTATGTCCATTATAATCTGACCGAACTCCGACTTAGAAGTTGTACGTCGGTGGAGGTCAGGTTACGTTGGAAATTTATACCAATAAGGTTCGCGCTCTCAGCACATAGCAACCAGTGGAGACTCTTTATTTCTTTGTATTAAAATAAAAACTTATAAAATAGAATATTTTTGCTGTTTTGTTTTTTAGGAGAAGCTTACTAAATAAACATATTCCACTAGAAGAATCACTACTCGATTTATATGCTACTTTAACGTAAGTGTCATACGGGACGACAAACTCATAGTAACCATTATAAGCTCACCGAACTCCGACTTAGACATTGTACGTAGGTGAAGGTTAGTTTACGTTGGAAATTTATCCAATCAGAAGATAGAAAACCAGTGGAGGTTTTTTTTTTTTTTGTATTAAAATAATTACTAGTAAAATAGTATATTTTGATAGTTTTTAAAAAACTCGGTATGTTTCATGTTAAAGAAGCGAGCGAGGTGTGTAAGTACCGAGTCATGTGGCGCTCACGAGGGATTTAGCGTGAAGATATAGATAGATAGTATACTTATACCCATGGTACTCGTGAAAACAAATAATATTTACTATGAACCAACACTGAAAACACATAAAAATCATCTATTCTATACATTGTGGTTAGTATTGAACTATTGTACGGATTAGATTTATTTTGCAACATCAGAGATAGTCCTGGTTCTTTCTTCTTGAGAGTTTAATAAATAACAAGGAAACGTACAACAATACAAAACACAGAGTATACATAAGTAAAATACAATAAATGTCATTATACTGAAGTTAAAGTTATGAAAAAGCAAGAAAATCATTTGTCACATGTTTTTTTTAAATATGAATAGATTATAAAATCTATTTGTATATATGTATATTAGGGTGTACCTTATTTTTCAAAGTTTTTATTTTCTAACGCATAGGTCTTAGTTTTGTTCATTTGCTTTTAAAACACTCGGAAATTAATTTTTAACTTATTTGGATTACGATAATCCGTGCCGAATTACATCGAAACATGTTCATACAAGTTGCGCGGCAGTGCCGCACGTACTCGCGGTATTCATTTGTTCAAATTCAAAGTCAAAATCTTTTTATTCCGTAAAAATGGCTACATTTGTTTGGAATCGTCACATTTTTTTCCCCTACCGTGCAGTTTATGACTAGGTGAGCACTGATAAAAATACTGCCAAAAAACTCAGGCATCCCTCTTTTGGTATCCAAACAAATTTACATATTTTGTTAATTACATTATAATTGGATCGACTCACTCCCAGGCATTTTTATCATTAATATAGTCAGATACTTTATAATATGCCCTGCTACACAATTTGGCTTTAATAGTAGTTTTAAATTTGTTTATTGACAAATCTCTTATATTGCTGGGAAGTTTGTTATAGAACCGTATACATTGCCCCATAAAATAATTACTTGTTTTGTGGAGACGGCTTGCATATAACACAAGATTATGCTTATATCTAGTATTTATGCTATGAGTATCACTCTTTTTACAAAATGAGTCTATGTTTTTATGGACATACAAAAGATTTTCATAGATATATTGCGATGCGACTGTTAAAATATTTATTTCTTTGAATTTTTCTCTAAGGCTCTCCCGGGGACCAAGTTTGTAGATAGCTCTTATGGCTCTCTTTTGCAATAAAAAGATGGTGTTAATATCCGCGGAGTTACCCCAAAGAAGAATTCCATATGACATAATACTATGAAAGTAGCTGAAATAAACTATTCTAGCCGTATCAATATCAGTGAGCCGTCTAATAGTTTTCACTGCATAAGCTGCTTAGTTTTCCTGATAATTTTTCAATTTGTGGGCCCCTTTGTAGTCTGGAGTCAATTGTTATACCCAAGAGCACAGTTGTCTCCACAGAGGCTAAATTAGTTCCATTAACATGTACATTGGTAGCCACCTGCCTTACATTAGGTGTTGAGAACTTAATTACTTTAGTCTTTTTATCATTTAAAAGCAGATTATTAACACTAAACCAATGAATAACTCTAGAGAGAGCATCGTTAACTTCGTCATAATTACCTAACCGTCTATTAATTTTGAATGTCAGTTATTCTCGTGATTAATACGTAATGTTTTAACTTTTATAAGATGGCAGTGGAATTGAGAAGCAATAAATCAAGTATTTTCTTAGTTGGAGACGTAAATTATCAAATAATAGGCGCAAAATTACCGTCTAACCGTCAAGTTCTTCCTGTACTTTTTTATAAAATTCGCGAAGTTAAATTGACTGTTAGTGAAAGCGCATACCTAGTCATTCGAGAGTGTATTATATTTAGGGAAAAAGCTAGGATCCCTACCAGAGCTATACCTGTGTAAAATAACTTGTGAATCTTCACCAGGAGGGAGTTGCAAAAAAATTCCAATTTTCTATTTCAATTTCAATCTAATTCAATCTGATAATTTTATTTCTCTTATTTATTCGAAATAAAAAAATCCTGTGTTTACTCGGTGCTATCAGCCATTATGACACTCGAACATCTATAACTTCAAGCCAAATCCCTTGCGGGGTAGGCAGAGAGAGCCGAGCGCCACGTGACTCGATCCTTACATATCTCACTCGCTTCTTTAACATTCATTGCTCTTCTCATGCACGCACGCCGGTTTCTAGGGCTCCTGACATCACCTTCTGATAGAACATGACCAATTTGGTCATGGTAGGTAAGTCTTGGTCATGGTAGGTAAGTCTTGGCCTTCCCCGGCTCCTACATCCTTCCACTTTTGCATTGTATATCTGCTTCGTCATTCTTTCATCTTGCATTCTTTCTACATGCCCGAACCATCGGAGCATGCCTCTTCTTATTTTAACACCGACGCTCTCTTTCAGACCAACTCTATTTCTAACATCATCATTACGAATACGGTCTACAAGCCTTACGCCACAAATTTTGCGCAGCGCTTGCATTTCAACCGCGTTTATTCTACTTTCATGCTCTTTCTGCCATACCCAACTCTCGCTTCCATAAGTTAGCGTTGGGACCAACACTGCATTGTGTATAGCGAGTTGTGCCTTCTGGCTCAGGATTTTACTGCCAAGAAGTTTTCCCAACGCTCCATTCACACTATTCCCAGCACTCACTCGTCTTTCCACATCTGCGGTGTACCTTCCATCCCTGCTGAAAGCGCATCCAAGATATACAAACTCATCCACTTGTTCCAACACTTCATCATCAATCGTAATCCTTACATTAGTTCTGGATTCTTCTCTTTCAAATACCATTATCTTTGTTTTCTTCGCATTCAGTAGTAAGCCTTTCTCCATACAGTCGTCTTTCATCGCTGTGACCAGTGTTTGCAGTTTAGATGGTGTATCTGCTAACTAAACATATGTGTCCGAATCAACAAATGGCCCGCTTTAGCCTCTCGATAAACAATGTTGTATTATGTAGCTGGTGTTTCATTCTTCTTAAGGGGGATACATGCCGTCCAGTGGCGCCTGAAGGAATAAAATATCGTATCTTAGCGTGGAAGATAAACATTATAAAGTCATGTGTTGCGTGTGTTACAAATACAATAACGTACTTTTACGTCATTAAACCAACAATTGAAATGTTTTGCTTTCGTTGTTATAGGCAATTATTGCCGTTTTTTGGCAATTGTTGCCAAAAAACGGCCTCTTTTAGCACTTTTGCTTATAACAACGATAGTGGAATATTTTGAGTGTTGGTTTAATGACGTAAAAATACTTTACTATCTTCGTAATAAATGCAACATAAGATTTCATAATGTTTATCTTCTATGCTATAATATGTTTTTTTATTCAATGAGGGCGCCACTGGACGAGACCTAAGTAAGAACAACATAGATACCAAGACATGTTAACTTGTAGAGATATAAACATAAAACGATGTCATTGATTTCTCTTTCAATAAACTTTTAAAAGTGAATACGTTTCTGTAGTTTTTTATTACTATTATTACTATTGTTTTCCGTCTAGCTTAAATAAATATGTTTGGTTCAGTATGTATAAAGCTAAATAATAATTAAATCAATAATTTTTATTAAATATTGATATTATAAATTTTATGTAATTAATTAATTAATTACATAAAATTTATGTATGTATATATATATACATATATATACATACATAAATTTTATTTAAGTGTGACGCGACTCTGTAGCTTTTCTGTTCGTTTGCATTGACTATACGTTGACCCCAGGTTACCTATTAGGCGCTAATTTCAAATTTTACAAATCGAGCGTCGAGTGTCAATTGAGGGGCGCGGGGTGATTGGGCGGAGCTATTTTAAAGCTTCACGATCGAGGTGTCGCCTTAAGAGACACAATGCCGGCGTGTCGTTTCGAGCAGGCATGTCCTCTAAAACTGACCATAATTTGTAGTCTAAGGGGTTCAGATCTGGGCTAGACGAGCGCCAGTCTTCAGCTCTTCTAAAGCCCGAAACGTTGGTTTCGAGCCAAGCTTGGGTATGTCGTGCCTTGTGACCAGGTGCAGAGTCCTGCTGGAAAGTCGACGGTACATTTTTAAAAAGTGTATTGCTGAGAGATTTCACAACACGATCTAAGACAGTGTCTTGAAACACCTTGGCTGAAGTCTAGACTCCTTTTTCACAAAAATAAAGATTTGTGACTCCTTGTTAAGACACCCTCCCCGAAACCATTACAGAGGCAGGATGATAACCACGTTGTACATTTCCGACCACTTGGGTGGCTTCTTTAGAACTGTGTGTGTACACTTTGTCATTTCGCTTGTTATAGTGCTCTTCAAACGTGAAATTTTTTTCATCAGTAAAGAGGATATTTCTGTGCCTTTCACCTGCGTTTCGGTACAGTCGGCATTTGGATCGATCCACTCTCTTCAACTCTAGGGATTGATTTGTCAGTTGTGAATGTCCTGAATATCGACGATAAGTGCCGAGCTTCAGGTCTTGTTTTATTATACGCAACAGAGTCCCAGCGGGAATCTTCATTTCGCGCGATAAGATTTTTTGTTACCTAATGGGGTTTCGGCGAATTCTGCCTTTAACAGCATTAACAGCCTTTGTAGTTACAACAGCACGCGGTCGCCGCGATCTTTTATGGTCTTCAACAGAGTAGTACGATATACGAACATACAGCTGATACCAAGCTTTTGAAGTGTCTTGAATATGACCGACGGCTCCATACCCACTTTGTATGATATGAGTATGAAAATGGATTAATATAATTAGAACCAGCAGCGAAACTCAGCGCGTACCTTAGGTCTACTGCGGATACCCTCATTTCTGATTCTATCACGCAGAGAAACCCCGAGCATAGCTCTTTCCACAGCACGCTGAGCGACCTTTAGCTCCACATTACGGCCCGCAGTAGTCAACCGTAGTTGCATTTCGGAAATTACAATTGGTGAAGAATAAATTCCCAAGGAAACTTACCAATGTCTCTTCAAGTCATCGTTTAGTTAGATATTACAATTTATTTATGAGAGCATATCGATACGATGATGATGATGACGCGGTGTGATAGAATTGAAGATGTCTGGTTGCCTGTGATGAATCATTTCCAGACATATTTGTCAGTCAGATTTTCATTACCTATAGAGGTAATGAATATAAGCCTTTTTACAATGAGTATATTTCATGCCTTATATTGTCAGGAAAGCACAGAAATGTTTCTGGCAATTTATTATAGAATATAATACAATTTACAAGAAAAGATGTACCAGTTTCAGCAATCCGATGTACGCAACTTATTCTTGTTTGTAATTTTACGCGCATGCATTATGCTTCATGAATATACTGAGAGGTAACAGTTATTTATTCGAATAGTTCCCTGAACGTAATAAAACGCCATGGATATCCACAACTTCTACTTCTTAGCGTTATCCCGTTACCAATCCATTATGATTGCCGGGGTTCGCTACCTAAGCCTAAGGATTTGGCGAAAATATTGACTTTTCCATAGAGCGACTTCCGTCAGACCCCCACAACCCACAGGGAAAACCAGACCTTTCTTAAGTAAGGTCACGTCTTTCGAAATATAATTTCTTGGAGGATTCCTCACTATGTTTTCCTTCACCGCCGCGCAAGTGATATTTACAGATACTATGTACATAATTCCGAAAACAAATTTTGTGGTACATTCCAGGATTCAAACCGGGGACCGGCTGTTTAATATTCCGACTCCTTATCCATTGGGCTATCGAGCTATCACTGCTTATCGATAGCCCATCAATACCCATGGCTGTTCACAACATGTTGGTTTAAGCGGTATTTATTATTTTTCAGGTAATTCCAACTCGCGAGCTGCCTCTCACAGAATCCTCCTGTACAAGTTTTTCCAGCAGATGGAGTTCCATACAGTAGCGTTTGACTACAGAGGTAAATATATAACTAACAGCCGACCCGGCAAACATTGTTCTGTATTATTTCTTATTTTTTAATGAAATATACATTACAACCTATTCTCATTCCTACCAAACTGTACCAATCATAAAAATCGCAGGAGTGTGACCACAAATACAAGAGATTTTTATAGACATAGAAGTATATCTTCACGTCAAGTCCCTTGATGGATAGCGACCTGACTCGCTTCTTTAACATTAATAGCTCGCTGATTCTTAGACCTCCTAACATTACATTCTGATAACACGTGACCAATATAATAACCTCTCACAATCACCATATGTGTTTATGACTCACTCGTTTCTACCGGCGGCTATACAGTCGCTACCGTAAACAGCTGAGATGACATAACCCATCTATGGACAGGCAGTTTTCGACACTGCTTTATTTTGTACGTTTGATTGAACATTATTCGAACCATTTCCCTCCGGCTCCTCTAAACAGAAAACAGACAGAATTACTTTCGTATTTTAATAATAGTGTGGATCCAATAAACGACTTGAAGGCACCCCACACTCACAAAAATGTTGTGTTTTAGCGCCTAAATTTCTCAGCGACTCAAACCTACTGACTGTTGATCCCCGAACTAGCTAATAAAAGGTGCGCGTTATACTTTACACCCGACGCGTAGCGGTGAGTACGCAATGTATAACAAGCGTTCTTAGGCTACGGTAACCGCTTGATATCAGGTGGGCCGTATACTTGCCTCCCGAAGTTGTATATAAAAAAAGTAACAATTTCGAGCGCATCGGTTGTCCATAGGTTACCTTCATTCCCATATAAATCGAACCCAGCAGCCTCGAGTGTTTAAAAAGCATTGCTAGTCACTCCTTCATCGGGCACTCCAATTAATAAATATGAATAAATAAATAAATATTGGTGGACAAATTACACAGCGCCATTTAGCCCCAAAGTAAGCGAAGCTTGTGTTATGGGTACTAGACAACTGATAAACATACGTAAATATTTTTTTTTTTTTGTAAATACATACTTATTATACATAGAAAATACCCAGACCAAGACAAACAGACATGTTCATGCGCACAAATGTTTGTACTGTGTGGGAATCGAACCCACGAGCGTTGGTGTCAAAGTAGCGTAACAACGCGTTTCACCACTGCGCCACCGAGCTCGTCAATATGTATATATTATGTATATATTTTATATGTATATAAATAGAAATACTAATGGAACATTTTGTAGGTTATGGGGACTCGACAAACGTGTCCCCGACAGAGGACGGGGTGGTGGAGGACTCCCTCGTCGTCTACGAGTGGTTGCAGGCTACCGTTGATAACAATCCCTCCAAGCCACCCATATTCGTATGGGGGCATTCACTAGGTATGTTTATCATCTATCTACAACAAGAGTTACGGATATCTGTATACCTCGCTTTCTGTTTCTGGCACTCTTGAGATTGAAACGCGTTTAGGAGACAAATGCTTCTCATCAAGCATTATCTATCTGTGCTGCATTACAGGGTTGATAGCCCTCAAGCACTTGACAAACTATGTATTTTAGTTCCCACTCGTATACCTCAAGATGTTTGGGAGCAGTAGCGCCGCGTAGACAGACGGCCACGCTTGCTGCAGCGGCCTCACGCCCGTACTAAACACGCTTCCCTCGCACTCACCGCCCGTGCATTTCAGCTGATCGGGGACATGCTCGCTCAATTCGATGATTTGGATCTCTTTGCAGACAGTTATTTACGTTTACTTGACGGGGCTTATAGATTCCTAGATGGAGTGAAAGTAGATTGACTGTGATATGTAAGCGTTCATTCACTACTATTAATCTCGATTTTGTTTTTATTTAACGAATGTATTTCTGCTTAATTTAATTCAATTAGATATATTATTAATCAAGGACATGGTATTAAATATATTATATATATATTTGCCATTGTATAATTTGAGTAGCTATATAAGGAACCCAATTTGTAGTAGTATTATAATTAGACTATGTATCTAGCTATAAGTCGCATTGGGTATCTATGTAACCTGTAATGACTATAGTATCTGAATAATAAATAAATCTTAAAGCAACTTACTGTACAATCGGTACAACACGCATTATCAGCGTTAAGCCTTACGGCGTTTGCTGCTTTGAGTGTTATTACGAAACATAGTTACGCACTGTGATCCCACCGCGTGTAAAACAAATGTCGCGAATATGATTCATGCAGTATGTGTGTAAGTTGCTTGGCGGGCATCCCTGTATTTGTTGTCGCATGACATGTCCCACAACACATCGTGAACCTTTTTTTTAAATACAGTTTAACGGCCTTAGATACTTGGTTTTGCTGTCTCTATTCTACTATGTGCTGATTATGAGTTGACGTTTTGTTTTATTTTTCGTCTGTGTTATTGTAATGATTTATACATGTTTTATGTAATTGGATATTTTTTTAGTACTTATTATTTAATTGTGGAATTTTTGAATGTGATGTGCTATGTCGATGTGGATAATTATAGCCCACATTGAAAACCAGGGCTGGTTAGTACTCTAATTTGTAATCGCTTATATGTACGTTATTCGTAATATTTTCCTGATGTTTGTATTCTTATGTGCGTTGCGTATAATGTTAGAATAACATTTCTATTCTATTTCACAAAGCAATATATATATATAAATTTATGTAAATTTAGCTTTCGTAAAAAACGTCTAAATTTATCAATCATCTCATTTAGAGGAGGGCATATGGGCTAAAGGTCCCTAGCCTGGTATGGAAAGGTCTATGTCCACTGCGTGCTGCTGCGTTCGTTGCGTGATAGAATCAGAAATGAGAATATCCGCAGTAGAGTATCTGCAAATAACTGATATAGCCCAAAGGACAAGTGAGGTGTAGTGGCAGTCAGCGGCCACGTTGCTACGGCCGACAACCGTTGGGTAAGAAATATTCTCGAACGGCGTCCCCGTACAGTGGGCCAATTCTGCTAAAATAACTGCAACTGCACGTTTACGCCTGTCACTTGAGTCGTGCAGGAATAGTGCAGTGCCGATAGGTGTTTTCTACTAAAATATCCTGCACTGCAACTGCGTTGGAACTGCGCGTATGCTGCACTGCAACGGCACTGCAACTACGCTGCAACTGTGCGTATCCTGCAATTAAACTACTTAAAACCTGAAATGTTGCCATATTTCAATCTAATAAAACTGAATTTTTATTTAATGTTGACTCCTATAGTTTCACTATTGACCTTGGTTGCCGGAGTGGAGGTATTTCTAACCGAAAAGAAGCTTTACTTAATTATTTTTATCCACAAAAATCTCCCAAAACAAAGCAAATATAATTCACCGCCTCAGAATATTAATTTCACTTCGCAAAAGTTGCTCAAGAGTAACGTTAACAAAACTGCAAGTAAACTCCTTCAAAACGTCTGTCACCGGTATACAAATGTCAAAACAATTTATCAGAATACGATTATATTGCAGGAAACGTGCAGTTGCAGTGCAGGTTTTTTAACAGAATAGCGATTCATTTACTGCAACATTCCTGCAACGTCGCTGCTGTCAGATCGTTTAACAGAATACCGAAACGTCAAAATGTACGTATTTTGACACACGCCGCGCTGCAGTGCAGTTGCAGTTTTTAGTAGAATCGGCCCACTGATACACGCGGTGTGTGACGACTCCCCGCTAGATGGAGCGACGACCTGATGAAATTGATAGGAGTCGATGGATGCAAGTGTCCCAGGGTTTTGGCGAGTAGCTCCGGGAGAAGTCTATGTCCAGCAGTGGACGAATACGGTCTGAAAATGATGATGGTCCCCAAAATCACGCTTTCTTTATCGATGATGAACATCGTAGTTAGTATTAGTTTGTGTGTACCGGACTGTACCTACTATGGAGCGTGCGCCCCGTGTAACTCGATATCTAAGCTTGTATGTTATTATTATTAGGAACCTAATACCTGAGACCTATACCTAAATCTGAGAATTAATTACAGGCACAGGTATCTCGTCTCATCTGCTGGGTAACCTTGAAGATTTGTCAAGAAACGTGCTGGACCGCGAGTCGCCGTTGCCGGCTCCAAACGGTCTGATACTGGAGGCGCCTTTCAATAATTTAGCTGATGAAGTCGCTAAACATCCGCTTGCAAAGGTAAGTTAATGGTCTATCTATATCACCTACATAATTTATAATCACCTACCTAACACTCAAAAGGCGCACAAAGGTGGTAAGTTAGAGAAAGAATTGAAAAAGATACTTGTAAATAAGGCCTATTATAATATTGGGGAATATTTGAATGACAATAATGTCAATCTAATTGTTTATAGAGTGTGATATATCGTACTAATTTTAGTTTTCTTGATATTTCTATTTAGAATAATTTGATGTTTATATACATTTGAATTTAATTTAATAGTTACTCACTCTTGTTTTATATGGTGTATACATTAGATATAATAATACAATTTAAATATTGTCAAGACCGTTGTCATTTTGTATAAATAACACGAATTTTGTAAAGGCAAATTATATAATGGTGGTATAACATAATATACGACCATTGTGTTCACTCTTTGTATGAATACTTCACGTGAAGTTCTTTGCGGGATAGACAGAAAGAACCGAGCGACACACTCTGTCCTTACACACCTCACTAACTTCTTTAACATTCATGACGCTTTTCATGCTCGCTCGCCGGCTGAAGCGGTTGGCTTTAGCCTGGCTTTTAGGGTTTCATCGAAAGAGCTCGCAGGACAAACAAAAATATTTTTAATTAATTTTTTGGTCTAATTGCATTGGCCAGAAGTTGTTTTACAAATGAATATACATTTATTTTTTTATGAAGTAATATAATCTTATAAAATGATCTTAATAAAACTTACATATTACATATTTATGGAAGTCTCAGCAAAGAATAAAAAAATGATTCTATTTGAAATGGCCACCTTTAGCTTCGATACAGGTCTTTAATTTGTCTCTCCACGAATCTATGGATTGACACACTGTTTTCGTGGAAAATTTAGCCACTGCTTGCTCCAGAGATGTTTTAAGAGCCACAATGCCGGCGTGTCGTTTCAAGCAGGCCGTGTCCTCAAAAAATTACCATAATTTGTCTTAGGTTTTCGCGATTGTTACACATTGAAATTAAACAATTTTAACGGAAGTATCGCGTCTTTTATTTATTTTGTTGAACCTGACGTTTCGAACGCTTTGCAGCGTCCGTGGTCGCAGGAAGACTTTAATTTCAATGAACATAATTTATTTAAACGCATTTCCATTTGAAAATAACTAAAGAGTTGAAAAAAAATTCTGTTCTAATTTTAATTTCTGTGTAACAGTATTTATGGCCAGACTAGTTACAATTCATGTGAATTTAGTATAAAGCTGTTACTTTGACATTACAAACAGACATTTCATATTTTTAAATAACATATTTATTTGTTAATGTTAAAATGTTTACAGTAGATATATATTTTAAATATCGTTTTAATATTTAAATTTGAAAAACTGGAATGGTATCCTATGTAAGCCTTACAAGGCGTAAAAGCGGAGCAGATCTCTGAAGTGGTTGTCTAATGGCTGCACAAACTAAAATTTCACTCTCACCACCTTGATGAGAGGCAATCCATTACAGTAGTACGCTTTTTGAAACTTCTTCAAAAAACTTTTCTATGCAGTAATGTTACTTGTACATATTTGTTTCAGTTGGTAACTTGGCTGCCGTACTTCGAAGCAACGTTCGTCGCGCCGTTCCGTTCTGCGCCCGAGCACGAATTCCGTTCGGACGAGCATCTGTCGCGCACGCTACAACTGCCCGTACTCATCCTGCACGCCAAGGATGACGTCATCGTACCCTTCGTCGTCGGCCTCAAGGTATACTGTTTACTAGCTTTTTACACGCTTAGCGTTATCCCGTTTCCTACTCCATTAAAGACTGGCGGGGTCTGCTACCTAAGCCTAAGGATTTGGCGAAGATTTCCGTCAGACCTCCACCACCCTGAGGGAAAACCAGACCTTTCTTAGCTTAGATCACACACACTACTTTCCAAATATACTTTTGCGTGCGGATTTCCTCACGATGCTTTCCTTCACCGCCGAGCAAGTGATAATTACAAACTTGCTTGTTAGTATATTTGACGAATTGATGAATCACAAACGTGGAAAGATGTAGTCGTAGAAGGCCGAAACTTACCTCACTCGCTACTTTAACATTCGTAGCTCTTCATGTATGCTAGTTCTTAGAGCTTCTGATATCAGCTTCTAATATATAATAAAATATTTGTAGTTTTCCAAAGGACTACAGCAGGTGCTCCAAAAACGTCGCGAGAAGTTACGTACAGGATCGGCAACGACTGAGCGATGATCGTGATGTTGCAAGTGTCTATAACTACGGTAACTGCTTGCTATCAGGAAGGGCTTACGCTTATTTTCCAAAGTTGTTTAGTATAAATTAAAATTTAAAACACTCGGCTAATCTGTATGCGAGTCTTGCCCTTCCTCTGCTCGTACATCCATCCACTTTCACGACGCGCATCTATTCTGTCATTGTATATATGTATATCACACGTCCGATCCCTTGCGGGGTAGGCAGAGAGAACCGATTGCGTAAGACGCTGGCCTTACGCACCTCACTCGCTTATTTAACATTCGTAACTCTTAATAGATTCAGGCGTTATTTTGCGAAAGTTAAATTTACATGCAATTTGATCTAACCTGCTTTGTGTGCTTCCGCCACCAATTAGTTCATGCGGCCTAGCGCCGGCCGGCACCCACCCACTACTGTTAGTACGTGCTACATGCCGACGCTGCCATGGCTGCTCCGATAGTCTCTGCCTCGGCCGCTGCGGTCGTCCGCCATCTGGAACAGAATCCGCATGCCCCCACCATCACCGTCGCTGCGACGACTGGCCTGGTCGTCGCTGCGACACGTGTTTCGCCTCTCCACGAGGCATCATCAGGCGTTGTAGACGTTAATCGTAAGAATAACATGCTACCAGCTCACTTGTAGCATGTTATTCTTAGGCTATGCCGCATGAACTAAATGGTGGCGGAAGCACACAAAGCAGTTTAGTCATGAACGGTACGGCACGGTAGGGAAAAAAATTGTGACGATTCCAAACAAATGTAGCCATTTTTACGGAATAAAAAGATTTTGACTTTGACTAACTCTTTTCATGCACGCTCGCCGGTTTCTAGGGCTCCTGACATCACCTTCCGATAAAAAAGACGAATTTGATCATGGTAGGTGAGCCACGGTCTTCCTCGGCTCCTGCATTCTTCTACTTTTATACATCTGTTTCGTCATTCTTTCATCCTGCATTATTTCTACATGTCAGTACCAACAGAGCATGCCTTTATATCGTAATACCAACACTCTCTGTCAGATCAACTCTCTTCCTTACATCATTTCCAACTCTTTTCCGTTACACCAAAAATTTTGCGCAAAGCATCGCACACAACTCATCTCGATCGCATTTATTCTACTTTCATGCTCTCTCTGCCATACCCAGCTCTCACTTCCATAAGTTAGCGTTGGGATTAGCACCGCGTTGTGTACAGCGAGCTGTGTCTTCTGGCTTAGCTTTCGCTAGAAGTTTACCAATCCATTCCCGCTGTTCCCTGCACTCACTCGTCTCGCCACATCAGCAGTGTTCCCATCCCTGCTAAAAGTGCTACCAATGTATATAATATCATCCGCTTTGTCCAGCATTACTACATCAACTATAATCCTCGTGTTCGTTCTGGTAGTCTCTCTTTCAAATACCATCTTGGTTTTCTTCGCATTCAATTGTAAGCCTGTGTTTATACAATCATCTGTTGTATCTAGTGTTTGCAGTTCGAATGAGTGATTCTACTGTCTATTCCATTGTTTTCTTATATTGTGTGCATTGTATATCTATTCTGTTATTAGTAAGTGTAATTATTTTAACATAAATATATTAATTTCCAGTTGTATCGGTCAGTGCTCGCCTCCCGCGGCGAAGGCGGGGCCGTGATCAAGCTGCACGCGTATGACAAGAAAGAGAACTTGGGTCACAAGTATATATGCAACGCGACTGACCTGCCGGAGGTAGTTGGGTGAGTATCATTTGTCTCGCGAGATCATGTGGACACGATAAGTAGAGAAATACCTTTAGAACCCCAATTATTTCGTTATCAAATATAATATAAAAATATATTTCAAGTCCTTCAATGGTCTAGTCGTGAAAAAGGAACAAACAGGAGTATCCAGAACTGCAGCCAAATAACAACTTCCTGGAGGGTTGTCGTGTTCGTGTGAGTGAGGTCTCCATAAACCTCATAAGGAGTTGCTGTATTAACAGCAGAGGTGGCATCGCGCGTGTAATATTTATATATATTCTTTATTGCATATAACAGTGTTAAACATATAAGAAAATAGTAGTTATGCAAAGGCGAGCTTATCTCTATAATAAAGAGATCTCTTCCAGCCAACTGTGCTGTGGGATATTTTGTAAAGAATACCGGATAGAATATCCGATTTAATGTATTGCAAGCGTTTATAGGCTACGGTAACCGCTTTATATTAGGTGGGCCGTATGCTAAATAATAATGGCGTAATCATTATGATGTTATTCACCCGCACGTGTAGTTAGCAATGGCAACCAGAGAACTTGTAATTTCTTTTTGTAGAATGAACCGATCGAGAGCAATCGAAGTTAACGGACGGTGGGGATCAGTCTCCCAACACCACTAACTCTCCGGAGGGACCCTGCTCGATGCTATGTCAGTCGACACTCGAATAAACCAGCTGTGTCTGTATCCGTTATGGATCCTGGGATATGGCACACGCAGATATGGGATCAAGTCATGATCACGGATACCCATAATTCCGACACAACCCTGTCTAGGCCCTGAAGACGGCTACTACAAATATCCTTTCCAACGAACATGCATACGATACAACCCTCAAAGAAGTGTTCGAGTTTCGAACTGGCTATTGCATGCATGATGCTATCCTGGGTGGATATTTCCGTAAGAAGAAGAATAGTGGGTCGGACGGTGTCAAGGTGTCAATGCCAGGCGTCGATATTTGAGTGAAGAACCCCTGATGTTGCAAAAATTCACCTTCAATGTGGGTTGTGGTTTGCTGGGACGGCAGTCGCTAATTTTACAGCAGCCGTGCCCACCCAGGTCTCACTCGCTCCGACACGACTACAGTAACAGTGAACAGTGGGCAGTTTAGCCTTCCATCGTAATCCCCGGGTCTGTGAACGCTACTGACCTACGACCTTCCAACGTCCAGCCTTTTCACCGGATCTCCCTAATCGCCACGTTTCTACCGCTGGTGGCGGTTCCACAAATACCGGTCCTCTCACTGTCTGCCTAGGGACTACTAAATGAGCTGGTGACCTTACTCACGCCACAGAGCAATCCTGCCGAAGTTATTATTTGGCTGCGGTCTTCTGTGAAGTGGAGGCGTGTCCCCAGGAGGATATTTAGAGCCCGAGGTCTTGCCCCACCATTATTCTGACTTTTCGCTGGGTCCTGCCTCTCTAATATAAATGTTATATATTTAATTATCACATGATCATTCTTCGAATAATGTTTTTTCCAATTATTGTTTCAGAGACTTCGTCAAAAACAACCTGTGAAGATGTAGACCCAATTATTCGATGTATACTTAATTTATTGATATTTTTAGATTACATTTAGAGAATGAGCAAACGCTATTTATTATATTTTTTAAGTTTTTGGGGTCGTTGTCACAAATGTACTTACCACTGATCGTGAGCAAGCTATGTAACGCATATATAATAATAGCAAGCTATATAAGTACAGAACGTATTCATAATCTAACTCAACTTTTGTACGGGCATACAGCTCGCGTGCTGGGCCTTAAGTTCAAGAAATTGTGCAATTTCTCATAATGGTAATCTCCTCCTGGCATGTACAACTAAATTCGTGTTTTCAGATTTATGTACTTATTTGTAACTAGTTGTGCGACTTCGTCCGCGCAGAATAGTTATTTTTTATTATTTATTTATATTAAATAAAAATAAATTAAATTTAAAAATAAAAGTAGCCTAAGTTACTCCTTACTACATCACCTATCTGCCAGTGAAAGTCCCGTCAAAATCCGTCCAGCCGTTTCAGAGATTACCCGGAACAAACAGACAGACAGAGAGACAAAAATTGTAAAAAAAATATTTTGGTATATGTACTGTGTATACATCCATATGCATTTAATAAAAAGCTGTTATTTTAATATTACAAACAGACACACCAATTTTATTTATCTGTATAGATTATCACTTGCTCGGCGGTGAACAAAAACATCGTGAGGAAACCCAAGAAATTACATTTCGAAAAACATGTTACCTTAACTAAGTAAGGTCTGGTTTTCCCTATGGGTTGTTGAGGTTTGACGGCATTCGCTCCATATAAAAAACAGTGGTTCGCCAAAGCCTTAGGCTTAGGTAGCGGACCGCGCCGATACTAATGAATTAGGCAAGAAGTTAACGCTATAAAATCATTGAGATACATTAGGCAAGAGGGCAGCACGTCTGTCAGCGCTGCTTCTTTTGCAAGCTTCTTTTGGTGCGAATAGCGTACGTATTGTATTGTTTACGAGGCGGAGGTATCGAACGACCCCAAGCTACATTGTGATAGTATAATATATGCTGCTTTTAAAGCTATTTATTGATTTTAATTTATTAAGTTAAATAAAAATATTTTATTTAAACTGTCTTTTGGTACATGATCCTATAGAAAAATAAATACATTCTGTTATTTTAAATGAGCAATTCTTATTCATATTTCGTGTAACTCAGACACTGGTCTAAAGATTTGGAACAGAATTTCCGTTGAAATGAAATTTTGGTAAATTTATTACTTTGACGGGTTCGGTGGCGCAGTGGTGAAACGCGCCGTTACACTAATTTTACACCAACGCTTGTTCAATTCCCACACAAGATATGAACGTGTCTGTTTTTTTTTTAATTTTTCTTTGTACAACGTCGAGAGCATACAATCATACGACCCACCTGATGTAAACCGTTACCGTAGCCTATAAATGCTTGCAATCCATAAAGTATTACTTTTTAGGCTACGGTAAACGCTTTACCTGTCGGCCCTATGCTTGTATGTCTCCCGACGTTGTATAAAAAAAAACGTTTTTCCCACGGGATACGCGCAAACACGGGGCGCAGTTCAGCTAGTTGATGTATATATTTATTACGAACTGTTGCAACGTCGGTGGCGCGGCTCAACCAATTCTGACGATCTCAGTGGCGCTCCGGTTAATAACGCGACGCTGTCACGACGCTCGTAGGTTCGTTCCCACACAGGACAAACATTTGTGTGTACATGTTTGTCTTAATCTGGGCGTTATTAACATAGGTAGGATGCATCAAAGCGGCCCGTCTGGGAAAGTACCTCCACCTCACAAAAACAGCAGCCAAATAACAACTCTAGAGGGTTATTGTGTTCCTGCGTGTGAGTGCGGTCACCAGTAAGCTCTTAAGGAGTTGCTGTGTTAGCAGCAGAGGTGGCGTCGCGTGAGTGATAATGAATTGGAAGCCTTCATAGGCTACAGTAGTTTCTTGTATGCCTCACGAAGTTGTACAAAAAAAAATGAGGTTGGCTTTGAGCATAAATAAAATAGACGCTATAATCAGTGTTGCGTCCTACTAAGAAATCTGCACTAATATATCTCTTATAAATAGGTGTTAAAGTATGAAATTGCCGTTTTATAGTAACAGATACTTTGAATTGACATTAAACCTTCATAGTGTGAGATTTTCGAGTGAGACTTTTACACATGATACCTATGAGGTTTTTCTTTCAAAAAACGAGTATTTTTTTAATACGAGTTACTTTTACCCAGGAATTAGCGGCATGGTTTAACGTTACGTTACCTACAATATTGACTCATTCTCATCAAATCAATAAGATAAACAAATATGAAAAATGGGTGCCTCATGATTTGACTGATCTGGAGAAAGAAACGCGTGTTGAAACTTGTGTTGCCTTGTTGAATTGGTACAGAAATGAAGGAATATTGGATCGAATTGTGACATGTGATGATAAGTGGATTCTTTACGATAACCGTAAGCGAAAAATGCAATGACTGAACCCAGGTCAAACGCCGCAACTATGCCCTAAAGCAAAGCTTACCAATAAAAAGGTAATGGTAACTGTTTGGTGGTCTCTTCATGGCGTTATTCACTATAGCTCACTCAGGTCTGGTCAAGCAATAACAGCAGATGTCTGTGCGGAACTTCGAACAATTATTTTTATTTATTTATTTGTTATTCGGGAGTCTAACAGCTCAATGAACAATATATATGACTAAATATGTAACCTTATTGCCAATTACAAGACTCCACCATTGTGTAGTTAAACAGTTAGTAACTCGAGCAGCGTTTGAGCTAATAATACATTTATAAGAAAAAAAACAATAACTAAGCGCAATGTTGGATGAAACATTTTTAACAGGAAAAGAAGTCCTTTGCCACATAAGTTCTAACAGAAGCAGTGCTGGTGCAGAAGAGGTCGATATTCATATCGTAATTATTAATTGTAGTAGATGCTCTGTGTACAAATGCGTTACGTCTGTAGTTACTATGCGCGGTGGGTACATCCACTCGGATACGCTGTCGCAATCGGGGGTCGCTACAGCGTATACCAACCATTGATAGCAGTTCCGGGCAGTCTACTGAGCTATTGGCAATTTTTAGCAGGTAGCATATATCGCTAACCTGGCGTCGCGTACTAAGCGGTAGAAAGTGGTAACGTTTGCATCTATGTTCATAACTTTCAGATAATAGGCGAGTTTTAAAATCAAGGTATCTTAAAAATTTACGTTGTAGCATTTCAATACGTGTTTTATAAATTTCGTATTGCGGGTTCCAGATTTGAGACGCATACTCGAGGTTGCCACGCACGAAAGCGCAATAAAGTATTTTAATCGATTTTATATTATTAAATACAGCTGAAGTCCTCATGATAAATCCAAGTGCTTTTGATGATTTATTTAAAATATGATCGATGTGTTTGTCAAACAATAATTTACTGTCGTGTATAACACCTAGGTCTTTAATCTCTTGAACTTTAATAAGATTTGTGTTTTTTAGCATATAACCTTTATTTAAGGGTGAGGGTTTGCGTGAGTATGACATGTAAAAGCACTTGGAGGTGTTGAGATCTAATCTATTTGTATGACAGTATACTTCGAACCTTAATAGATCGGCCTGTAAATCATCAATGTCGGAATTACTACGTACCATTTTCAAAATTTTCATATCGTCCGCAAACATGAGTATTTTAGAATTTAGAAAACATTTGTTGACATCATTTATAAATATAATGAATAGTAATGGTGCTAGCAAAGAGCCCTGAGGAACTCCCGAGGGGATTTGAGACCAATCCGACATGTATCCGTTCAAGACTACAGCTTGTGTACGATTATCAACGTAAGAGCAGAACCATCTGTGTAGGTCTCCATGGATGCCAGCCATGGCCAATTTATGCAGTAATATACAATGATCGATTCTGTCGAAACATTTGCTATAATCGGTATAGATGACATCCACTTGACCCACAGTATCCATACCTTTTGTGATAAAATCGTTAGCCAAGATTAAATTAGAAACGTTTACATATAAAACCGTGCTGTTCATCTATGAATGAGGACTTCAATGCAGCATACACTTGATTATGAATTTCTCTTTCGAGTACCTTTGCAAACAAACATAACTTGGATATAGGTCGGTAGTTTTCTATATTGGATTTATCTCCTTTTTTATGAGTAGGTGTAACTAGGGCAGATTTCCACTTTGCGGGCATGGCTCCCTCGGATATGCATCGTTTATATAAAATACAGAGGGGTGTAGCGAGACTGTCGGCACAATTCACTATAAATACGGCGGGTATTCCGTCTGATCCACCCGACTTTGACAAATCAAGCCCCCTTAATAATTTGAGAATACTAGAGTGTTCAAATTCGACCGTACTAATATCGGAAGTATTCGAATCACTTAATATATTCTGACTAGTATGCGCGTGGCCAGCTAAGGGTAGGCTGGTATCGTTCGACAGAAAGGTGGAGCTGAAATACCGCGCGAACAGCTGACTTATTGATTGGCCTGTGTCTGCGGTTGTGTCATTATAAGTCATATGGCTGGGGTAGTTACTAGTGTTCTTTTTGCTCTTAATATACGACCAGAAGGCTTTTGGATTTTTTATAATTGACTCCTCTATACGTGCTATATAGGCATTAAAACAGTCCTTTTCTAACCTTACAACACGGTCACGTAGTAAAGCAAATGTGGCGTAATCTGATTTATTGCCATATACTTTAAACTTTTTATGGTATTTTGATTTTTCTTTTATAACTTTAATTAGAGCAGAACTAAACCAGGGAGGATAGAAGCTGGATCGTATTGATTTTTTAGGTATATATAGATCTCTATACTCGTAAATTTTTTCGTAGAAGACTGACAGAGCGTGATCGATATCTCCCTCGGCTAAGATTTGCGGCCAATCGAGTTTATCAAGAGAAGAACAGATTGCGGCATAGTCACCACGGTTATACAGATATTTTAATACTGGTTTGTACTCAAATTCGTAAATTTTTATAAAGTCTGTTTGAATACATAACGCCTTATGAAGAGGATCTTCAGGCACCAGAGGATGGGCGCATGCCGTCACTGTTATAGGGGCGTTTGACAAGATTAAGTCTAGTATTCGACCCATGCTATTTTGTTCTGCATTATATTGGTTAAGACAGCATGAATTAAGTGTGTAAAAAAATTCTACAAGGTGGTCACCCTCTATATTAGTAGGTGTAAGTTCTGGTATGTTGACATTATGTGACCATGATACATGACGGCCGAAATTAAAATCACCTATAATTATAAATTTATCGAGTGGGTTAGTTGTAACGATTTCAGCTAACTTATTTTGAAAATTAAATAGTTGTGTCTTATAAGAATTACCTAACTTTTCTTCCAGAAGATATAGTACACAAATATGAGTATTATATGACACACCGGGTTGCCGCTGCCGCATAGAAACAGTAACCCATAGGTAACCATACAAATCGACAATTTCATACTTTAACCCCTAATATAAATAACTTCAGGCGTTTCTAATTTTGTTTACAATTGCCCCACGAAAGGAGAGGTAGGGTGCATCAAAGCAGCCCGTCTGGAGAAGTGCCTCCACCTCGCAGGAAACCGCAGCTAAATAACAATTTGATAGTGGGTTGTTGTATTCCTGCGTGTGAGTGATGTTAACCGTGTGCTCCTAAGGAGTTGCTGTGTTAGCAGCAGGGCCGTATGCCTGTATGCCTCCCGACGTTGTATAAAAAATAAACCTAAATTGCATTATGTTCTTGAACTCACTCGCTACAAAATCTTCGACGCATCAACATCCAAAGTAACTCTGTGTAACGAAATTTGAATGAAGTTCCAAGAATTTCAAGAGTTTTATTTGACTCCATTGTCTCCGCTGAGACACCCAGATACATTATTAGTGTAACACTTGAATCTGAAACGCAGGTTAAGCTAAACTTTAGAACCAAGTGTAATTTTAGTTGCACGTGGTGCATCCAGCAAATGGCCTAATGAGGAGGACAACGAAAGAAGCTGATGATTGGTTTAGAGTTAAACCACCTTTAACTATAATTCGGAGGCTTATTGACACCAAAGGACAATGTTCATGCAACCCACAAGCATGAACATTGTCCTCACTCACTCGCTGGAACTCGACATCATTTTTTTCTCATTTGAGGTGAAGGTACTTCCACAGGTCTGTCATAGCCGAGTGTACTGTACTACTAATTTATACCGATAAAGAGGATGAGTTTGTCTGAACGCGCCAATCTCTGGAACTACCGGACATATGTGATTATTTTTGGCTCAGTCGTGAATGACCGAATTTGACACCAACGCTCGTGGTTTCGATTCCCACACAAGGCAAACATTTGTGTGCATGAACATGTCTGTTTGTCTTGGTCTGGATGTTTTAAGAGAGGTAGGGCGCATCAAAGCAGCCCGTCTGGGGAAGTACCTCCACCTCACATAAAACCGCAGCCAAATATATAAATAAACACTCTGGGAGGGTTGTTGTGTTCCCGCGTGCGAGCAAGGTAACCACTAAGTTCCTAAGAAGTTGCTGTGTTAACAGCAAAGGCGGCATGGGGCGAGTCGTACATAATGTATTACAAGTGTTCATAGGCTGCGGCAACCACTTTACATCAGAGGCCGTATGCTTGTATGCCTCCCGATGTTGTGTAAAAAAAGTCTAATTGTTGAGGAAGGTTGTAGGCTTTTCAACATCATCATAATTATGACCCTTGGAAGCCGAAGAAAAAGAAAGAAAGTAGAAAAAGTGGTTCCAACGGGATACCGCGATATACGCGGACGATGTCGAGGGCTGCAGCTAGTTTAAATATATATTTACAAAAAAAATACATGTTTATGTAATTTTCTCAGTTGTGTTAAAATAAAAAGAGGCATGCTCCGTTGGTTCGATAAGTGGAAAGAATGCAGCACGCTAAAATTACGAAACATATAAAACGCAAAAGTGAGCGAGCGTGCATGAAAAGAGCTATTAATATTAAAGAAGCGAAGTGTAAGGATCGAGTCACGTGGCTCCCGGTTCTCTCTGCCTACCCCGCAAGGGATTTGTCGTGAAGTTGTAGATAGATTCTCAGTTGTCTAGTACTGGTAGTGCAAAAGCTTTGCTCAGTACCGGACTAGATGGTGTTGAGTAATTTGTCCATATTTAACTTTTTATGCATTGTCGGGAGACACAATCATACGGTCCACCTGCCTATGAACGCTGGTAATACTTTCATTAAGTATCACGCACGCTATATGTACGATCTCTGCTGCTAACATACCAATTCCTTTTGACTGGTGACCTCACCCACACGCGGGAACACTGCAACCCTCTAGGGAGTTTGTTATTTGGCTGCCGGTTCTGTGAGGTGGAGGTTGAATAAAAATATTCCCCAGTCGCTGGGTCGCTGCTGTCTTGATGTGCCCTAACTCTCTTAAGACAAGTTATTTTTCAGTCCAAGTGTCACTCCATTCGCATTTAAGACAACTCGATCAAAAGTCCTAAAATAACTAAAAGGTAAATAAATAACCGTTAAGTTGCCGCTCTGTCTGTAAGTCACAGATGTTTTTATATATTATGTCAAGAGGAATACAACAACACTGCTAACTTGATGTAAAGAAATTTCGTATCCCGCCCCCAGGCCCTAAGGCCCAAGGGGAGAAAGTGTTAAGGCTTAGCCAAGAGTCGTCAGGGCTGTAGAGTCACCTCTGCAATGCCTTCAGGTTTATTGTACTTAATAAAGTACGTAAAACTTTCCGGCGGCGCAGGCGTATCTCTGTTGATGTTTCGTTATGAAACACAACAGAGATACACGTAGCGACACTGCCGTAGCGGTCTAGGAGTACTTGTGATGTAGGAAGAATCGCTTCCACTCCTGCTGCTAAGACAATAGATCGTCAGGAGTTTACTGATAACCTCATTCACTCACATATCGGTACTTTTCTATACTGCCTTCTTTGATTGTAAACCGGAAACTCCAGAAAATAGACAACATTGACAACTTATGTCAAAACATTTCAAAATAGCCCAGTGAGGCAAAGGTATATTCGCAATATGTTATTTTAAATTAAATAAAAATATATAAAATGATTAAAAAAAATTCGTCAAAAAAATTAAAGTTAATACCAATTCAATATGGTATTTGGGTAAGTCGATATTTACGTTGTGTGTTCTAACGATTGTATAATGGATTGTGTTCTGAGGAGTTCGAAATGATGCCAACAGCCTCGTTTTACGATAACAACGCTCGGTCGCTAGGAACTTACAATGGTCGCATACTGTGCCATTCGGGAGAAATTTTCTTCTAATAACCGTTAAGAACGAACTCCTTGCCAAGAGTTCCCTATTGACTACAGGTTGAAGTTCTTCAAAAAACGTGTGAAAAGGTTTCTAAAGGATCAAGGAAGGCTAACCCTCGCCTGCTTTGGTCTAATTAGTCATGTTTTATCAGAAAGCGATATCCCTAGAGACCCTATAAACGGGCGAGCTAGTATGGGAAGTAAATTATAAATAAATAAGTGAAAAGTGTAAGGGCCGATTCATATGGCAAGAAGAGTTATGAATGTTAAAGAAGCGAGTGAAGTGTGTAAAGAACGAGTCACGTGGCGCGAAAATCCTATTAATATTATAAATGCGAAAGGTTGTATGTATGGATGTTTGTTACTCTTTCACGCTTAAACGGCTGAACGGATTTGAATGAAATTTGGCACGTAGATAGATTATGATCTGGATTAACACATAGGCTACGTTATTTGACTCCACGCGGGCGGAGCCGCGGGCAGCAGCTAGTATAAAATAAAATTCAATAAGTGTTTACAATGGCTGTATACTATGTCGTAACAATGATGGGTAAAATTCTGTAAAATAAGGTAGGAAAATGTATAATATCGATGTTTGTAGTGTGATTTTGGTGACGGGGGCGTCAGTGACCGCCAGCCTGCTGGTGCTGCAGGTGGCTGTGCTGCCTCTCGTTTTTAAATACAGCAAGTGTGTGCAGAGGAAAATGGTATTCTCTAACTGCAGTAAGTATCAACATATATGTATTTATTGATTCGACAGAGGCACATAGATGTTTATTAAGAAATGTGAGCCTGATTGACAGACCATATCCGATCAATATTTGGAGTAATCGTTGATAACTTCGTTTAATTCTCATCTATGTGTATTGTATGTGTACCTTTTTAATTTTCTGACAAAACTGGGCATTTGTCTGCGGCACATAATTTTCTTTTATGTAATGTCGGAAGGCATACCAGCATACGGCCCACCTGATGTAAACCGTGGCCTGTAACGCTTGCAAAGTTAATACCTACTCATTCGCTTGAACACCCTCCAGAGAATTCTTATTTGGCTGCAGTTTTCTGTTAGGTTGAGGTACTTCCCCAGATGTTTGTCTTGTGTGGGAATCGAACCCGCGAGTGTTGGTGTCAACGTAGTGTTACTCACCGCTGCGCCACCGAGCTTCTAGCTAATGACCAGGTACACCGGTGTGTCGCAATCGCAATACAGACTTTACAGAACACTAGTTTAGGCAGTGGAAACGGTTATCTATTAGTCAAGTTTTGACATGCATTGTGGCCTAGTAATTAGCAATGATTACATTAACACCGAGTTCGTTTCCCAAACGGGCTAAACACGAATATTGCTATTTGATTTGGTCTGGGTGTTTATCAAAGGTAGTGCGTATTAAAGCAGCCCGACTAGGGTAGTACCTCCAACTCGCAGAAAACCGCTGCCAAATGACTTATTATTATAATTATTCTTTGGTAACTCACTTAACATTTCCTAACTGTACAGCATCAAAATGGCGATAGTGAAATGGGTTCAAACAAAATTAGATAACAGCCAGTTCGGGGGTTTTAAATTTTAGATGAGCGTAAAGAGTATTAGCTATGGTATTAGACAGTTCTAACTACAGAGGTCACGAGAGTAAGAAATACTCACGAAATAAAATAGCATTACAACTGTTTATAATATTTGCTATCGAATTCGTTCAGGCGTTTCACTTTGCAAATATTTAATATACTTTGTTCATGTGGTATGGTTGCAGTAAATTATTCACGAAATCTTGCCTCTGCTCGTGCCATCTTTGGTGCCAAAATCAACCTGATCTGCACGTGGCGCACCGCGTTAATTAGCATATGCGGATGTGGCGAAGATTTTGCAATCAGTCAGTCAGTTGTTTCTTGCAACCTCTAGGGAGGCGTACGAGCCTCGAGCTAATTGCTCTTTACTCGGGCCTTCAAAAGCTAAACGTCCTTGAATACTTTTATTTCCGCTTGCGCGGGTGTGGGAATCAATGATTTATAATTTGGACTGACAGACTACTTATGATGATTGCTTTTTAAGGCTGACAATGAGACCATTTACACAAGAGAAAGAAATGGGTTGGGTTTGACTGGAATGAGGATTACCACGCCGAACAATAACAACGCAGAATAAGGCCAGGCAAATGGTTGTGAAGTGCCTCATGGCTAGCCCTTTTGATCGATAGTGCCGCCGCTTGGGATATACATGACTGGTGACCCCTAAATATGTACAGGACTTCTAACCATGTATTACCCGCCGGCGAAAAGGTAGTCAACGAAACGAATTTAATGTTTTGCGATATTTTACTCCCGATTTGAAAAATATCATTTACCTTACAGCAAATTACAATTATGTTGTGAAGAAGAGAATTCCCTAGAGAATAAGAGTACCAGGAAACTCCCGCGAAATTTCTGAGACACCTCTTCGGGTGGCAACTCTTGTATACCTTTGTGCTGCAATCGTTTTTAAGTTACGGTAACCGTTTTACACCAGACGGGCCGTAGGCTTGTTTGTATGTATGTATATATATCTTCACCCCGAGTACCTTGCGGGGTAGGCAAAGGGAACCGCGCGCCATAAGACGCTGTCCTTACACACCTCACTCGCTTCTTTTATTTTTTTATACCATTAAGGTGGAAAATAAGCGTACGGCCTGCCTGATGGTACCGAAGCCTATAGACATTTGCAACACCAGGCGTGTCACTTTTGCGTTGCCGACCCTGTAGGAACCTCTTCACGCCTTTCTTGAAGAACCTTTCTTTAATATTCATAGCTCTTTTCATGCACGCTCGCCGGTTCGTAGGGCTCCTGACATCACCTCCTGATAAAACAAGACCAACTTGGTCACGGTTGGTGAGTATCGGTCTACCTCCGCTCTTATATCCTTCCACTTTCGCATTGTATAACTGTTTCGTCTGTAGTTGTTTGTTACTTGTTAGCGAATATAGGTTTAAAAAAAAAAGTAAAACAGGTTTTAAGCGCACAGTGCTAAATTTTCATCAGTTATAGTCCAAGATACAGGCTCGGCCTAATTTGGACGCCAGTGTTATAAAGGTATAGATATAAGATATATGTAATAGATTTATATGTACCTGTCTCTGTAATATTTTTCATGTACAAATTCATTTAATATAATCATTTAAAGTTAGATGAAAACCTAGCACTGTGCACAAATTTTCATCAGTTTTAGCACTGTGCGCGTATATAATAGATAGAACAACTGCTAGGCACCGCGTGAGGTACGCGAGTATACCAACGTCACGGGGCAAGCGAGAATCTATTTAGGAGCCTATTAGGTATCCTATTGCCTATTATCCGACGGTCGCTGGCTCGAATCCTGGTGCGGGCAACCACCACTTTTAGGGTCGGCAACGCATGAGTGACACCCCCGGTGTTGCAAATGTCCATAGGCTACGGTGACTGTTTACCATCAGACAGGCTGTATGCTTGATTGCCACCTTAGTGGTATAAAAACCTGATGTGGTACTAGAATTACAAACTCATGCATCACTGAATAGATTCTTCTTCCCAGTGCTACCCCGTCTCCTAATGCATTATGATTGGTGGGGCCGCTACTCAAGCCTAAGGATTTGGTAAAGAGAAAGATTTTTGACATGGAGCGACTGCCGTGAGACTCCACAACCCAGAGGGAAAACCTGACTTTTCTTCGATTAGGGTGCACGCCTTTCAAAGTCTAATTTCTTCACCGCCAAGCAAGTGATAGTTACGAATTTAATGCTACATACACACGCCAGGATTGGAACCAGTGACCGGTTGGTTAATAGGCTGGTTCGTTATCCACTATGCTACCATTTTATTTTATATTACTAGATTTTATCTCTGTTTGCAGTAAATTACCCTCGGAACCTTGACTACGAGAATCCATCCAGCTGCAACATCGTGGGCGGTAGAAATTTTAACATCGAGTTTCAGTCTAAAACTGATTGTTGCCATATAAAATTAGGTATGTATGGCAATTTTGATGCATACTTTGTGTGCTTTCACCACCATCATAATCATGTGAAATAGCGCCGGCTGGGACGCACCCACTGCTGTTACGACATAAGAGCGGTCAAAGGTATGTAAAGGAGGCCGAGGCACTTCTCCAAACAAGCTGGTATGGTGCGCTTTACCTCTGTTTAAAACACCCAAACCAAGACAAACAGACTTGTTCATGCACATAATGTTTGTCCTGTGAGGGAATCTAACCCAAGAGCTTCAAAGTAACGCCTCTAACCACTATGTCACCGAGCTCATCGTCATCTCTCTTCGGGTAGACTCAGTAGTGAGCTCATTCCAGGATATAAAGTTTTGTGAAAAAAAAACCATTTTAAAATCACGCTGTAACCATTTTGGTTTAGTTGGTACAGATCATGGTATGAGGCTCTAAAAGCTTAAACTCTATAAGATTTGTACTTGTTTGGCAGGTGCCTGGCACATAGTACCCTGCTCCATGTTCAGGGACGTGTTCGTGATCAGAGACTACGCCACCGTCGATGCCAGGTTGCACCAGGAGCTGAAGAAAACTCAGAATGTTGTCGTATTGTATTGTCACGGTATGAGATCGATCAGGGACTTAATACGTAAATGACGAATGACGAATCATATTTATAAGAAGAAAAGATGTTCGACGAGCTCGGTGGCTCAGTCGTGAAAGACTCGACGTTGACACCAACGCTCGTGGGTTCGATTCCCACACAAGACAAACATTTGTGTGCATGAACATGTCTGTTTGTCTTGGTCTGGATGTTTTAAGAGAGGCAGGGCGCATCAAAGCAGCCCGTCTGGGGAAGCACCTCCACCTCACATAAAACCGCAGCCAAATAACAACTCCCTAGAGGGTTGTTGTGTTCCTGTGCGTGAGTGAGGTTACCAGTAAGCTCCTAAAGAGTTGCTGTGTAAGCAGCAGAGGAGGCATCGCGCGAGTGATATATGTTACAAGCGTTAATAGGCTACGGTAACTGCTTTACATCAGGTCGACCGTATGCTTGATTGCCTCCCGACGTTTTATAAAAAAAAAAAGAATCATTATGATTATATAAAAAGAGAAAGGTTCTACCACGATCAAATTAGTCATGTTGTATCAGAACGTCAAAAGCCCTAGGAACCAGCGAGCGTGCATGAGAATGGCTGTGGCTGTTAAAGAAGCAAGCAAGTTGTGTAAGGACCGCATCTTATGGTGCTCGGTATTCTCTGCCTAGCCCTGCAAGGGACCTGGCGTGAAGATATACATAGATAAGTTATAGTTGGTAACATCGTTTTATGTCCATAGTTTATTATGCTTAATGTACATTTACGGGTAGGGTTTTTTTTTCAACATCTGGAGACATACAAGCATACAGCCCACCTAATGTAGGTAAAGCTGTTACCGTAGCCTATAAACGCTTGCAATAAATTAAGTACCATTCGCGCGATGCCACCTCTGCTGCTAGCACAGCAACTGCATAGGAGCGTACTGGTGACCTCACTCACACGCAGGAACACAACATCTAGGGAGTTGTTATTTAGCTGCGGTTTTCTGTGAGGTGGAGGTACTTCCCCAGAGGGACTGCTTTGATGCGCCCTGCCTCTCAACATACTCAGACCACGACAAAAAACATGTACATGCACACAAATGTTTGTCCTGTGCGACAATCGAACCCACGAGCGTTGGTATCAAAGTAGCGTAACAGCGCGTTTCACCACTGCGCCACCGAGCTCGTTAAAGTTTTGAGGGCAATATATATAAAATAATTATCAATTTGGAGAGTAATGAAAATCAATTCAAATTGTTGGTTAACGGAATATATTTTACAAAGTCTCAACACCTACGAAGTGTGACTCAAATAAAATATATATTGCAGGTAACTCCAACCACAGAGCGTCTTCTCACCGGCTGCAAATGTACAAAGTGTTTCAGCGGCTAAACTTTCATGTGATTACATTCGATTACAGAGGTTTGTACATCCATACCAACATTGTATATGCGCCTGTGTGTTTGTTTGCCATTTACATCATAACGAAGCGATGGATCGACATATTATTTATAGGTAATTGAATAAATTTATTGTAATTTTTATATGCTTATCTCTACATAAGCAAGTATTGGACGAATTCGGTGACGCAGTAGTTAGTAACACTACACCAACGGTTGTGGGTTTGATTCCCACACAAGATATTACCATAAATTCACATCAGCATATAGGTATAATAATGATATCAAATGGTAGAATTAAAGATTATTAAGGACAGGTAGTCTGTGCTGTATTATTTCCAGACATCTTCGTCAGGAGGTTTTGTGGATTAGACGCGTTAGGAATAAGAAAATGATATTGATCATGGGTTTTGTGCCTTTTCGCTGAAAATTGTTCCGCCCATTATCACTGTTTTTTTGACGAGCTCGGCGGCTCAGGTGTGAATGACGCGACTTTGACCCAACGCTCGTGGGTTCGATTCCCACACAAGACAAACATTTGTGTGCATGAACATGTCTGTTTGTCTTGGTCTGGATGTTTTAATAGAGGTAGGGCGCATCAAAGCAGCCCGTCTGGGGAAGTACCTCCACCTGCGTGTGAGTGAGGTCATCAGTAAGCGCCCAAGGGGTTGCTGTGGAAGCAGCAGAGGAGGCATCACGTGAGTGATACTTAATACGAGTATATTACAAGCGTTAATGTATGCTTATAAGCCTCCCGACGTAGATTAAAAAAAAACTGCCAACTACGTTTTAAAAACAACGTTTTAAAGAATTTTATTTAGCGGAATAATCGTTTGCCAACTTTTCGTATAATTTTGTTTTATTTCCCAACCTCACAGTTGCCAACTGTATGTTTGGTCTGCTTTTTATAATGACACGAAGTAGATGAGAAAAGACGTGCACTTGTCGTTGAGCTCGACCAGGTGATGGATTGCGTTTCTCGATGGGACTCAAACAACTTGGTTGAGTTCAATGCCAATAAAACCCAGGCGTATGCGATTAGTGCCAAGGTTTCTCCATTCCATCCTCTTCCCTCTCTTCAGGGCACCCCTTTACAGATACAAGATAGCCTTACCATCCTCGGCATCAACATTAGAGGCGACCTCAGCCCCAAAGATTATATCGAGAGCGTTATTTCCGTGGCCTCTAAAAAACTCGGAATCCTGAACAAGGTGAGACGGTTCTTCACGCCTGAGCAGCGCTGCCTTCTATACAAAGCGCAAGTTCTCACCTCTGGGACGGGTCTGCCAAATATCCACTTGACGCTCTCGATAGAATGCAGCGCCGCGCTATATGCATCATAGATAGCGCTGAGGTCACTAACTGCCTTGAACCTCTTCAGCTGCGTAGGGATATAGGTAGCTTGCAGTAGCGTATCTATCATGGGGAATGTTCTGAGGAGCTTTTTGACCTCGTCCCTCCTTCTCCTTTTCTCCTCCGGAATACTCGCGCTGGACTGAGATCACATCCACATAGAGTTGGGTTGCTTACCTCCCGTACTAAGAAGTTCGGCGACTCATTTCTTTGTCGGACTATCAAAATGTGGAATTCGCTTCCGCCGCATGTGTTCCCCACTTCCTATAACCCCGGGTCGTTTAGACGAGGCGTGAATAGGCACTTTAGCGGGCCGTCAAGGGGGGGACAGCCAGCACAGCGCTAATCACTGTGATGGCTGTTCTCGCATCTGGGTCTTATTGACGCTTACCATCAAGCGCGATAGGGACATTTTGATAGGCTACATTAAAAAAAAAAACACTTCAAAATGCCAACTTTCAAGTAGCGAATGTGTCCTTTTGCAAAAGCGATTCGCTTCTGGCACATCACCGGCCGCTGCCGCGGCACGCTCGCTTTTCTCGCTCGGCTCGTGCGTTGTTTGCCATTCTCTAACCCAACCTACTGAGATTTCTATTGCTTACAAAATTTTTATTTGTTTGAAAGATTTGACAAATGATAAATGTCTCAAACGTTTTGTGTCATTATAATAATCAGCTTAACCATAATGCTACCAAATGAAATGTTGTCGTACAAAAGTAGGCGAAACGTTGGTTGGCAAGTGATAATCGGCCAAACAATTTTCGGCGAAAAGGCAGGATACCTGATCATGTTATAATTAAATAGTAATATCAGCATCACACGTTCTCATACAACGTGTCTCAAATCCACTTCCTAGATAGCAAGTTAAAATATCTTTGTTATATTTTCATATAGGTATATATCCTTGTTGTCTAGTTAGTATCAGATTAAAAATATATTCGTCAAGCATGAGTAGAGTTTAGTTCTCTATATATTCACACAATAGTGGCTACATCGCCCCGTGAGACATTGTATGGCAGAAGAAGTTGGGTGCCTTCTTTACAAATGGGAGCTGAGGAGTATGTGTGGAGTGAGGATGATTGATTGAGAAATACCATGATACGAGTAGGTAATAGAAAATATGGTGACGAAAATTTAAAAGACTACGGTAACCACTTTACATCAGGTGGGCGGTGCTTTTTTGACAAGCTCGGTGGCGCAGCGGTTAATAACGTGACTTTGTCACCGACGCTCGCGGTTTCTATTCCCACACAGGACTAACATTTGTGTTCATGTAAGTACATGTACGTGTCTGTTGGTCTTGGTCTGGGTGTTTTTAAGAGAGGTAGGGCACACCAAAGCAGCCTGTCTGGGGAAGTACCTCCACCTCACAGAAATAAGCAGCCAAATAACAACTTTCTTAGGGGGGTTGCTGTGTTCCTGCGTGTGAGTGAGGTCACCAGTAAGCTCCCAAGGAGTTGCTGTGTTAGCAGCAGAGGTGTCATCGCGCGAGTGTTACTTAATGTATTATAAGCGTTCATAGGCTACGGTAACCCCTTTACATCAGGTGGGCCGTATATCTCCATTGTATGCTTCCCGACGTATAAAAAAAAGGTGGGCGGTGCTTGTATCGATGACTACATTGTCTTTATATGTTTCATAGGCTACGGCGACTCGAGTCGCGTTCGGCCTACGGAGAGCGGCGTTGTCGAAGATGCGTTCTGTGCGTATGTCTGGCTCATGCAATGCCTGCACAGCGAGAACAAGCCGACGGTCATTATGTGGGGACACTCGCTTGGTTAGCTAAATTGAAAAAAATCTTGCATGTATGTATATCTTCTCGTCAGGTTCCTTGCGGGGTACGCAGAGAGAACCGAGCGGCGTGAGACGCGGTCCTAACACACCTCACTCGCTTCATTAACAGCCATAGCTCTTTTCATGCACGTTCGCCGGTTGTAGGCTCCTGACATCGCCGTCTGATCAAACACAAGCAATTAGGTCGCGGTAAGTAAGATTGGTCTTCCTCGGCTCGCATTGTATATCTGTTTCGTCATATTTTCATCCTACATTTCTACAAGTCCAAACCAACGGAGCTTGCCTTATCTTATCCTAACACCGACACTCTCTTTCAGACCAGAAAAAAACTTATTACCAAAAAAGTTCAATAATCAATGAAGTCATTGATTCGCTGTCCATTCACACTGCTTTAATCTTTATAGGCATCGCCTTCAGTGAAGACGGTTTTATTTAAAAACTTTCATTCTATTCATTACATCTTAGTAAAATGTTTATCACATATTAATGGAGAGGTAGGACGTATTACAAGTAATTCGGTACCACCACCTCGCAGAAAACAGCGGCCAAGTAACAACTCCCTGGTGGGTTGTTGTGTTTTTGCGAGCGTTATAGGAAGTCAGCGGCAGTATGGATCCTGCAGTCGTAATCACTGTGATGCAGCAAATGTCAGCTTACCTATAGGTACACGTATTTATGGGCATGTTTGTCCCGCAGGCGTAGCCCGTAATTGGCCAATTCAAAATATGCATTACGTCAATGGACCTCCAGGAGGATGGATTTGCAAGAGAATAACCTGTGGAGACCCGATTGGACCACTAACCTATAAACAATTTGTTGATCCGCACGAGTGCTTTATCTTTAAACTTCAAGCAACATAGTTCTTTCATTATATTATGTAGATGAGATTCAAGAGGTTCGCGCAGACCAGTCTCCCCGAGCAGCATCCGTTGATATGACGAGCTCGATGGCCCAGTGCTGAAAAGCTCTGTTACGTTACTTTGTTACCAATACTCGTGGGTTCGATTCACACCGGAATATGTCTATTTGTGTTTGTCTGGGTGTATTTAAGAGAGCAAGGGCGCATCAAAGCAGCCCGTCTGAGGAAGTACCTCCACCTCACAGAAAACCGCAGCCGAATAACAACTCTAGGCACCGATCCGCTACCGTTAGTAGATGCATGCCGCCGCTGTATGATTGTCCAGCCATGCAATTCTGTAAGAGCAAACATGCTTACATCCTCGGAAACATCGGCTGTTACAGCCTTGATCACAAAATTGCAATTCTTTGGAGTCGCTTTTCATGGTTGTGCGACACTAGCGCCGCAAGGCTGCGTTTGGAATTGGAATTCTACAAGGCAAACAGCCTCGCGTATGCTTACAACAGTTAAATATATAATATAGTTTGATGGGAGCGATCAAGCAAACACAGAGGCCGAGTTACAACTGGTTTATTGCTAGGTACCCTCGTACCGATATGATAACAAATAATTAACATACCCAACACCTCCCCCTTTAAATTACAAGTTAAAAGTATTGTTAAAGAAAACAAAAATTGCGATCCCATACAACAGACATATTTCAATGATTAAAATATGTTGTAATACGTATTCATCTGATAGTATACTACACATCCCTCACTAATACACTAAGTGCCATTTACTTAAACATGTTTCCATGAATACAAAGAAATAACACTTTCTAAGTAAATGGAAATAATAATCCCCCTGACTGTTACCGCTTACACAATAATGAAACATCTACAACACAGTACCTAACACGCAATACATACATAAATACAATGGTTTGATTACTTAACTAAAATATTTTCCCTTAAAAGCACAAGCACGCGTCGTTTTCTTTCTAATCGGTGCTTCTAGGACTGGGGCTGGCGCTGCTGTATTCTGCAGCGAGGAATCGGAAGCGTTCGAGTTACTGGGGATAGGTTGACTTAGCTCATAATCGGCAGCCGCGGTCGCCGTGGACGTGGTATTATTATCGGCCGTCGTCACATCCCATTCAAAAATTGTTTTTCTGTCTAAAGACTTTCGAACACTGTATTGAGGTTTTTGTATCGGCAATAATTGATCGATATTACGTTTCCACTCGTGTCCATCGGATAAGCGTACTTTGTAAGTGAGCGGGGCTTCCCGCGAGACTACCGTGGCCGGAGCCCACTTCTCAGTGTGAGCGCGGTAGTCCCGGGCCAGCACCTGGTCGCCAACATCAACGTAGCGCTCCGCGCCGGGTCGAGACCGGCCCGCGCGCTCGGCTACCGTCTCCACCGCGCGCTCCGTACACGGCTTTAGCATGTCTAGCCTACCACGTAGCCGTCGGCCGAACATAGCTATAGCGGGTGCCACTCCCGTCGTGGCGTGTTCGCAGTTACGATACTGAAACAAAAATTGTGCGATAGCCGTATCGATGTCGCGGCCCTCGTGTACTGCTTTTTTCATAGCTCGTTTAACTAATTTTACTGCATTCTCGGCAGCTCCGTTACCGGCCGGCCTATAAGGGCTTGTAATCGTGTGGTTTATCAAGTTTTTTTTATTATAATCGGAGAATTCGGAAGAACCGAACGGTGGGCCACCATCGCTGATGATGTGGGATGGCAATCCAAATCGTGCGAATAGCTCGCGTAGCTTCACAATTGTAGACCTAGCATTAGTACCAGACATTTTTTGTACTTCAATCCATTTAGTGTGGGCGTCAACGGTGACTAAATAATGCTTGCCTTGGAATTCAGCGAAATCAATATTCAACCTCTGACAGGGACGTGTGGGAAACGCATAAGGGTGCAGCTGGGAACGCGGCGGAGCATCGCGTTGCTGCTGGCAAGCGGTGCACTCGCGGCACAGAGTTTCGATTTCAACATCCAGCTGCGGCCAATACACATAATTACGTGACAGATTTTTTAATTTAACTACGCCTAAATGTCCTTGATGTAACTCACTGAGCACTCTTTGTCTCAATATTTTCGGAACCACTACCCGGTGATTGTACAGAATACAACTCCTATCTATAGTTAGACAGTCTTTTCTATAAAAGTAAGGCTTTCGTAATAGCCACCGGCCAGCCATTCATGAGGTAACCGTAAATTTTCTTTAAAATTTCATCCTGTTGCGTTTTTATCGCTATATCTGTGGCACTGATGGGAAAGGATTCTTCTACATAATTAATATAAGACACCGGACCCAGCCCCGGTTCCATTTTTCGTTCGTACGGCAACGGTAGGCGCGACAAGGCGTCCACATTACCGTTATCTTTGGATTTGACAAATTCAATTTCAAAATCATACGCCGCTAGTTTAGTGGCGTACCTTTGCAAGCGGCTCGCGACCGTTTGTGGGAGACCCATTTTGGATCCGAAAATAAACGTCAACGGTTTATGATCGGTCTTAATGATAAAACGGCGGCCGTACAGGTACTGATGATGTTTAGTAACGCCACTCACGATGGCGAGCGCTTCCTTGTCTAACTGACTGTACGCGCGCTCCGCCGAGTTCAAGGTGCGCGATGCGAAGCATATAGGACGCTCGTCGCCGTTTGGATATCGGTGTGACAGTACACTACCGATGCCGTACGAACTACTGTCAACCGAGAGTACCAAAGGCAGCGCTGGCTCGTAATGAACTAACAATTTGCTACTAGACATAGCTTTTTTAACGTTTAGAAAACTTTTATTACAATCGTCCGTCCACGCCCAAACTGCATTTTTGCGTAACAACTTATGCAACGGATAAAGCGTATTACTCAAATTAGAAATAAACTTCGCATAGTAGTTGACCATGCCTAGAAATGATTTAAGTTGTGTTACGTCTTTCGGTTCAGGCGCGTCGACTATTGCCTTAATTTTGCGGGTGTCCGGGTGCAACCCGTGTTTGTCGATAACAAACCCAACATAAGTAATACTATCTTTCATAAATTCACACTTTTCTAATTTAATTCTCAAACCGACCTCACTCAGTCGCCGAAATAAAGCCTTTAAATTCGTTATGTGTTCCGATCGCGTCCCTCCCGTGCACGCGATATCGTCGAGAAAAACAGCCACTCCCTTTAAACCCTTGAGTGTCTCTTCCATGAACTTTTGGAATTTTTCCGGTATACAGCTTAAACCGAAAGGAGTACGCCGATAGATAAATGTTCCAACGTGCGTCGTGATAGCGGTGCATGCCTGAGATTCATTGTCCAAAAATAATTGTTGATAAGCGTTCGTGAGATCGATTTTAGAAAACTGCTCGCCGCCGCTTAGAGCCGCGAACAACTCCTCGATTCGGGGCAGAGGGTACGGTTCACGCATTAACTTCGGATTGACCGTGATTTTATAGTCACCGCAAATTCTGATTTCGCCGGTTTTCTTGATGACCGGCACTATCGGCGTACCGTAGTCTGAATAGTCTACCTTCTGTATGGTATCCTCGGCCTCGAGACGAGCCAGCTCGCTCTCGACGGGATCTCGCAATGCAAGAGGCAGCGGCCTCGCCTTAACAAACAATGGGGTCTTATCGAGCAATTTCAATGTCATTTTCCTGGTACAAGTTCCCAGCCCGGGGGAGAACACGGTCGGAAATTCATTTCGTAATGATTCTACTAAATCGCTTTCATACATGTTACATAGCAAATCGTTCATATGAATACTGCTGATATTCAATTTCTTAAGCCAAGAACGCCCCAACAGCGGCGGGCCGCCGTTCTTGATAACAAATAATTTGAGGTTGCCGGCCGTGTGCTCCCCGATCGCAACATCCACATAAATAAACCCCGCGGTTTCTATCGGCGTGCCGACATACGAATATAATGACACATCATACGGTATCATAGTAACATTGTAAAAGTGTTTTTCATAGTAAGAATAACTGATAGCAGATAACTTACTGCCCGTGTCCAACTCGAACGTTACCTCTCTGCCGTTCACTCGCGCCGACACCATATACGGTTTGTCATTATTTACGTGCACGCTAATATTATACATTTCACATTCCGATTCACTATCATCTCTTGCTATTAAATTATGATTACGCCGTTGCGTCGAAAACGTATGCCTACTGCGCTCAGGACCCTTTTTGCACATCACTTTAATATGTCCTTTTTGGCGGCAAATGTCACAAGAATAGTTCTTGAAGCGACAAATTTCCGGTCGATGGTCTCTGCCACATCGCCAGCAAGCATGGGCCGCCCGCGCCCCGGCCGCTTCATCGTACGAGCGGCCGCCTGCGCTGCCGACTCCGCCGCCGCTCGTTGACGGCCGATCGAGCGGTCGGGCCGCGCGCTCTCTCGCCGTTCCTACGCGGTGCAGCGTTTCGCCCGCGCGGCTCGCCCCCGCCGGCGTCACCACTCCGCTCATCTGTGAATGTCGTTCTGCTGCTTCCAGTGCCAATGCCAATTCAACAGCCCGTTTGTACGTTATCATCCTTTCGGCAAATAGTCGAGATCTCATGACGTCGTTGGCCAAGCCGGAAACAAATTGATCACGTAAATTTTCTTCAAGCATGGCTTTGAAATTGCACGTACTGGCTAGGTGTTTCAACACTTGTAAATAGTCGTTTAGCGACTCCCCGGTGTTTTGCCGCCTTTGACGAAAAATGTGACGTTCTGCGATTTCAGACCGCGTTGGCTCAAGATGGCCGCCGACGATTTGCACTAATTCCTTGAAGGTTTTGCTCTCCGGAGTGCTCGGCGCGCACAAATCACACATGAGATCATACGTCGGTCCACCGACCACCGTCACTAAAGTTGCTACTTGCAATTCCGATTTAATTTCGTTTAATGAAATGAACTGTTCAACGCGTCTAACATACGCCGACCACTTTTTACTCGACAGGTCAAAATTTTCAATTTTTCCGATAGGCATTTTGTTGTTTTGTATTGTTTATCACCGAATCTCAATAAATTACGCACTTTCAACCTTTATCCTCGTCGCCAGTTAAATATATAATATAGTTTGATGGGAGCGATCAAGCAAACACAGAGGCCGAGTTACAACTGGTTTATTGCTAGGTACCCTCGTACCGATATGATAACAAATAATTAACATACCCAACAACAACCTTATAAAATACCAAATAATTTAGCCGTGATCGCAGTAGACGATGTCAAAGCTGTGACATCTGTGATCACAGCGACGCACACAGCCATTACGAGTCGCTTAGAGAATTGCATGGCTGGTCCGGTCCGGTCGTCTCTGCCTCGGCTGCATGAAATTGAAGCGCAGGCACCCGCCGCCGTTGCTGGCCTGGCTTCTCCAGTCGTCCCCGGCACTCCTCAGGCGCTGTAGCATGTTATTCTAACGATAGCGATGGGTGTCGGCCGGCACTAGTTCGTATGTTAGTATTATCATACTTTTATCATTTGTATATTTTCTTTATTCAATTTCATGCGTTGTTTGTACAAAGAATAATGACAACTATAGAAGATAAAATACCTACTAGTCAGATTTCTTCTAAAACACATATTTGCTCGAATAACTATCTTTACTTATCTATTAGTTCACGCTAGGTCACTGTGGCGAAGGCAGAGAGAACCGAGCGCCACATGACCCGGTCCTTTCGATATGGGATTAGTAAAACAGCTCCCTGAATAGTGTTAATCAGTTTATAAACACTTCTAAAAAATTGGCTATCAAACGCAAAATAAAGTTTTAAGACCCGACCAGTAGTTCCAGATTTTAACGCGTTCAAACAAACAACTATTCATCTTTATTACATTAAAATAGTACAAAAATACAGATATACAACATTAAAAATGTACATCTATAATACTTAATGTATACCTATACAATTGTCTATTTATTCTTGCCTGTTTTAATGTAGGTGGTTTCCTCTAAGATACTAGGTATTTATTTACATAATCTCGATGTAGTTAGTTGATAACTTAATTTTTCATATTGAATGTAAGTACCTGCGCAGTAGACGCCATTTTATTTAATGATTCGTGCACGCCTCGCTCGCTTCCATAACATTAATAGCTATTTTCATACACGCTTACCGGTTCCCAGGGCTCCTGACAACACCTTCTGCTTAGACCAATTAGTTTCGAGTTTTGGCCTTCCTCGGATCCTATACCCCGGTCCGCGCCAACAGAAGATTACTTTTCTTATCATGTTTGGAATATAATTTATAGAATTTTTGCAGGTAGACGTATCAGGCAGGCCATACTAACACGGAGCAGTTGAAAGAAACTCATTGCTTCCCGTCAACTAGCTATTTGATCATATTTGACCTTCGCTGGAAGACCGCCCAGAAAGATTCTTTTTCCGAAAAGTAACCCATAAAAGTAAATTTATTATATTTTTCAAAAAAACTGGGTTTTTAAGCTAGCAAAGTCTCGTAGCATCTAAGTTTTCTTTTCTTCTCATGCCAATAATTCATTTCTAGACAATAGTTTATCAAACAGCACTCGTGTAGGTACTACATAATAATAAGTTGTCAATAAACCATTTTTCAATGAACAATGGAGTAATTGCTTTCTCCGAACACAAGACAAAAGAAAAAGGGTAAGCTTAGCAAATTTGTCTACCGCAGTTGAATGCAAGCCGTAGAAAAGGATAGTCCATTATCTGTTTATGATTTATAGCACTACGTGTGCTGTCAGTTATCTGAAATATTTGCCGGCACAAAAGGAAAGAGTTTAAGTCATTTTTTTTAAATGTTTAATTTACCTGTAATTCAGTTAACACTCGACAACCTCCTCACGCTCTGCGGTGTTTTTCGTCACATCACCAATTTGATCTATATGTGTATACGTCCAGTGCGGCCCCTGCCGATATCTCCATTCGCTTTTGCTCGATAATGTCTTTCAAAACTCTTCTGTCATTGTTTTTTTTTTCTAAATGTCCAAACCATTTCAGCATACCCTTTTAAATTTTTGTCACTACATCATCTTTCATTTCACATTGTTCTCGTAACTATTTCCTTATTTTGTGATATCTCGAAGGAACAGCTTGTCTTACTTTTTTCTTGTCTTCTAAAGGTCGTATTGTCATGTCGAATAGCCTATAACCTTCCTCAAGAATTGGGCTGTCAAATACAAAAATATTTTTTCAAATCGGACACGTAGTTCCAGAGATTAACGCATTCAAACAAACTCTTTCCCTCTACATATTAGTATAGATTTAACAGACTTCTTACAACAGTTGGTTTATGTAATAAATATATCAGTTAATGTATTAGGAGTATACGTCTCCGGTTCGAATCCTGGCATGGTACCACTAAATCCGGGTTTTCGGATTTGTAATTATCACATGCTCGGCGGTGAAGGAAATCATCGTGAGACAACCCGCCCGTCCAATAAATTATATTTCGAAAGACGTGTGACCTTACCTAAGAATGATCTGGTTTTCCCTCTGGGTTGTGGAGCTCTGATGGCCGTTGCTCCATGTAACAAACAGCATCAGTAAAAACAAATCCTTAGGGTGAGGTAGCGGACCCCGCCAATCCTAGTGGATTAGGAAAACGGGATAACGCTAAGAAGAAGAAGAAGATATTAGGTGTACTTATGTGTGGAGTTTTGGATAGGACGATGGATAGAGTAAGAAAATAGCACGACGAAGATAATGTGAAGGAAAAGGTGCTGTACTGACACAAATTGATGGTATTGCAAATGTTCGTAGACTACGGCGACTGTTTACCATTAGGCAGACCGTATGCTTGTTTACGATCTCAGTGGTATAAAAAAAAATTTAAAAAGGTATATTGAGATGGTTTGGACATTTGGGAAGAAGCGATGACAAAAGAGTTACGAACGAAGTGTATCGAGCGGGAATGAGTGGAGACGTGGGCAACAGCTGCTCTAGACACACACACATTGATCGAGTAGGTGATGTGTTAAAAAAGGGCCAATCAAACGCATTCGAAACAGATGAGCACGCACGAAGTTGATGAGTGTGGAAGAAGCGAGAGAGGTATGTTTGGATCGGTGCACCTGGATTTCCGTTGTCTCTGCCTACCCCAATGGGAGACAGGCGCGAAGATATGTATGTAAGTATCTATACCTATGTACTGTAGTTAACTCGACCTGAAAAATATTTCGACTGGAATGTTCTATATTTTAGATCTTTTGAGACTTAAGTGACTCGTTATCAACCTTAGACTACATCAGCATGGGGTTGGGGGCGTGAAGAATTTTTTACAGGGTCGCCAACGCATGAGCGACACCCCTGGTGTTACAAATGTTCACAGGCTACGGTAACTGCTTACCATCAGACAGGTCGCACGCTTGTTTGCCACGTAAGTGGTATAAAAAAAGATCCAAGGCAACGTCATGTGCATCCTACTGAATAGCAAACAAGACTCGGGAGTAGTGGGGGCCGTGTCCGTCTGGGGAAGTGAGTACCTTCCTCCTTACAAAAGACCACAGCTAAATAACAGCTTCCTGGGATGCTATTATTGCTGCTGAGGAGCAAGGTCACCAGGTAGATCTGGTAAATGAGCGGCAGGTTTCTTATTATTCTGAGACGAAACATTTATTTGCTAAATAAATGTTTTAGATGCCTCAAAAAAGTTTCCCCTAAACAAAATACCGTATAAAAGTAATCGATAAAATTTCTGTAATACGCACCGATAGCAACTTCGACAGAGCATACATCCACGAGTACAGACAAAGCATAGTAATAGCTACGTAACCTATCGTTCAGCTTTTGTATGTGACCTTTCCAATTTAGATATGAATCCGTGGTCACACCTAGGAATTGAGTACTTAACAGATTCAATTTAATTGTAATTTTTAAATTTGTCAGTCTGATCATATTTTCGAATTCGAATTTTTGTATTAATTACCGTTTTATGTACATTTTCATTTAAGTTTATCTCACCTAGCCAATTCATTAAGCATTAAGTTGTTTAACTAATCTCCAATTTATGTTTATTGATGTCATTTTTATCATTTACGAAACGAACAGTTGCATCATCCGCAAACATTATGCACAACTGATTTATAAGATCCGGAACTTCGTTGACATATATTATAAAGAGAAGCGGACCAAGTACGCTTCATTGTGGCACGCCTTACGCACGTAAATTCCATTCCATTCCATTTCCAGGTACAGCAGTGGTAGCGAACATGGTGGCTCATTTGGATCAGTTATGCGAAGGTCACGAATTAGAACATCTGCCACCACCAGACGCCATTGTACTTGAAGCGCCATTTAACAACCTTACTGAGGAAATAGAAAGGCATCCGTTTTCGAAGGTATCAGAGGCTTTATTTCTGTAATATCTAGTCCTGTCCTCATAGTGCTAAGATAATCCGTGGTTCGCGACCACAAACCACATGGGAGAATATTTTAACCAATAAGCCGATAACTGTCGCAACGTTGATCCGCGAACTAGCCCATAAGATCAGCGCGTTCTACTTCAGCCCCCGACCCCTAGTGGACCCGTTTTATGTGCATATACATGGTATTGCTGGCGGAGGCAGCACAATGCGGTTTCCATCAAAATGCATGTAGAATATTTTTCTTTTTTCCTGATAGCTGGTGTCCTGGCTCCCTTACTACAACCAGACGTTCGTGAAGCCTTTCATAGCATCCCAAGAGTACGCTTTCACCACGGACCAGTACCTTCAGCACGTGCCCGATCTGCCGATACTTATGCTGCACTCCAGAGGCGACAAAGTGGTTCCGTATGAGTTGGCTGTTAAGGTTTATTTTATAGTTATTACTTCTTCTTAGAGTTATCCCGTTTCCTAATTCTTTAATGGCGGAGCGATTTTGACATAAACATAAATAGAACAGTGATAGTCATGTGGAGAAGGAACCGGCTAGTTGAGCAATAGGTCTCCGGTTTAAATCCTGCCAAGTTATCACTTACACCGCGGGTAAGGTGAGGAAACGCAAATCCAAGAAATTACATTTCGATAGACGTGTGAGATAACCTAAGGAAGATCTGGTTTGCCCTCTGGCTTGTGGAGGTTTGACGGCAGTCGCTCCATGTCAAAATCTGTATCTTCGCCAAATCTTTAGGCTTAGGTAGTGGACCCCACCGATCCTAATGGACTGGGAAACTGAAGAAAAAGACTGATTTTTGACTAGGAGAGACTACCGTCAGACTTCCACAGTCTAGAGGTAAAACCAAACTCCTTCACCGAGCAAATGGTAGGTACCTACTTGTCCATATCATATCTACATGATGACAGACTTTGAATTCCTCTTCTATACTGTAGACGTCTACTTTTAGCGCAAAACACATTATTTCAGCAATACTTAAATAACGTTTTAACGCAATTTTTTGCATTTATTTCTATCGATTTTGAAATAAGCACGAAAACGAAACGCTCGTAATTGTAATGGCGTCTGCTTGTGACATCATAAGTAAATATTGCATTTTGTGTATGCTCAAAGAGTAATTTCTATGCGTAATGAAACTAAGGAAGAAAGTGAATAATATATTATACACTTTCGTTAGTTAAAAACGAATTCCAAAGTTTACAAATGGTGTGCGGTCCCTCTGTGCAAAACTACACAATATCAAATTATCAACACCTAACAACTGTTTGTTTATGTTCCAAACAAGAAAATAGAAATAAGTGGCTAAAGCTCGCACGGTGAAACCATTTGATGTTGTTACTAATTCGCCAATTTATTTTTGTGTAGACCACTTTGATGTGAGTATTTACTATAGATTAAGTTATGTCGCTGCGTCCTCGTGAGACGGTACCACGCTGGTCTTCCGAAGATACCTGACAGGAATGAGGACAGTACTGCGCATCACAGTGCACATTCATGAGTACGACAAGACCCCAATGTGAAATAGAGTTTAGAAAGAAAATTGGGTAATAACAAATTTGATGCTCCTTTCCTCTCTTAACCCGTTGAGGGCCGCGTAAAGGTCTCCCTGATCAAGCTATGTGTTCTCGCTATACGCCCGTACGGTTTTTTTTACAATATCGGTGGTATTGGATCAGTAGTGAACAAAAAAAACTGGTGTTTCAGTTGCACGAAACGGTGGCGGGATCCCGCGGGCCGGGAGCTGCGCCCCTTGTATTTCATAGCTTCGAGCGCGGCTCCGGGCTCGGACACAACAACCTATGCGAGTCACCGGACCTGCATGAAGTTGTCAGGTATTATAATATTGATATAGGTAAGCGGCATGTTCCGTTGGTTCTGTCATGTAGGTACATAGAATACAAGACAAAAGAAACAGATATACGAACGAAAGCAGAAAACTGAAGCTGGTAAAAGTGACAAGAGATCAAATTAGTCGTTTTTTTATACGAAGCAAAGGCTGACTGGTGAAGTACTCTCACAGAAGATCTCAGCCAAATAACAACTCCTTGGAGGGTTATCTCTCTACCTTACCTTTCTTCCATCTTCACCTTAATATACCAATTTGCTCGTTGAACCGACAAGCGCTGGGTGAAAACGCTCATGAATTTCGTCCCCGTACTTATTCACGTAGTGTACGACGACCCCCCACTAGATGGAGCGACAAGCTCAAGAGGTATACAGGGAGTCCATGAATGCATGATTTTGAAGAGCTCGGTGGCGTAGTGGCGAAACGCGCCGTTACGTTACTTGTGTGTTCGATTCCCACACACGAAAAACATTTGTGTGCATGAACATGTCTGTTTGCCTTGGTCTGGGTATTTTTAAGAGAATTAGGGCGCATCAAAGCACCTCTTCTGAAGTACCTGCACCTCACAGAAAACCGACGCCAAATAACTACTCCCTAGAGGCCTCCCGACGTTGTATAAAAAGAAAAAAAATACAGATGTGTCAAGATTGAGGTTTTTCAAGATTCATCCCATTAGTGGATGAATAATTACTGAAATGATGATGATATACCAGACAATCACAGAATATTTTCTTATGCTTTCTAAAGTCGAGGATATGTACGTTCACCGTCTAAGAAATTGTAGTTAGTAAGTCTTTTTACAATTGTTACAGTGCTTTTTTGGAGCAAGTCAAGAAACTGAAGCATAAACAGCAAACCTCTACATATGTTGATCCAATGGAGAAATAAATAAATGTTACATATAAAGATGAATACTTTTCTTAAAATGATGCCCCGTTTGAACAATGCTTGATGACAACAAGCTAGGTAGCGGAGTGATTAGTAATGCTGCTTTTACATCAACGCTCGTGGATTCGATTCTCACACAGTACAAACATATTTGTGCATGAACATGTCTGTTTGTCTTGGACTGGGTGTTTATAAGAAAGGTGAGGGGGCATCAACGTAGCTCGACTGGGAAAGTGTCTTCTCCTCACAGAAAACCGCAGTCAAATATTTCCTTGAAGGATTGTTTTGTTCCTGCGAGTGAATGAGGTCACCAGTAAGCAGGTGCTGTGCTACCATAACATAATGCAGGCTTTTGTAGGCACATTACATCAGATGGGCAGTAAGCTTGTATGCCTCCAGACGTATAAAAAAATACTCTTTCATATTAAATCTCTCCTCATACAAAATAAACTCAATTGTTACACTTATTAGTAAACTCGAACGCGGCCGTTATTTAATTTGTACAAATTGAAGCTCATATTTTATCTGTGTTCTTTACCAGAGAGAATTTTAAGATTTTTTACCGAACCGCCATCGTCCATAAATCTTTCGAATTATTAAAGGCGACCGCGCACGGTAGCAGCGACAGAAAAAAATAATTTATTGTCTATTGCTCAGGTGGTAGGCGTCGTCAACAGTTTTGATTTAGGCACCGAATTTATTTTATGCCTCTGTCTAAATGACATGCACAAAGATACGCGTGAAATAGCAGCTGCTGTGGAATGTGTACATTAGGTTACATAAATATAATTACTGTAGCATTATAGACCCTGTCAGGCGCCGCAATTCTGATTGGAGAACGAGTTCTTTACCGTACTACATTTATTATTATCCTCCGCTTTGAAGTCGTAAAAATATTTACGTCTCCGAATGAAATATTCCTTTAGTTGATCTCTGATGAAGCCTTTGAAGCGGACCCGGCTAAAAGCAGACCCTATATGGTATATACTCAGTAAGAGTGTGACATAACTCATACGGCCGTCCGTAAGGATATCCATAGGATTCACCAATTCCCTCCCATCGAGTCCTGGAGGGTGCCCCACTCAGAAGAATGAATAATGGACGATTTTGATGGGCCGAGAGTCGTTACGTGGATAGAGTCGTTTACGTGGGGCGCAAATATAATAAAGTTGATCACTTATTGGGGTATGAATTTTTTCCAATTTTGACGGTAGCCAATGTAAAAATTAGATACTGCTTGGTTCGCATACATCAAAAATGGTTCTACCGATTATCAAACCAAATTGTATGTGTGTGTTTATGTGTATGCGAACTGCTTTATTCGAAGCACTTACTAGCACGTAGATCTTCTTCCAGGCATTATCCCGTTTCCGGTTTCCTAATCCATTAGGATTGGTGGAGTCCGCTACCTAAGCCTATGGATTTGATGAATATACATTTTTTTTTACATAAAACTACTGCCATCAGATCTCAACAGCTCAGAGGGAAAACCAAACAATTGCTTTGGTAAGGTCACACGTCTTTCGAAATATAATTTCTGCAACGTGCGAGTCTCCTCACGATGTGTTGCTTTACCGCCGAGAAAGTGATAATTCCAATATGACATAAATCCAAAAGTACCAATTTAGTAGCATTTGAACCGGGATTAGTGGGTTAACAGCCTGGTTCTTTATCCACTAGTTACTTTAGTATACAGGGCGTAGGTAGACGTAAACCAAGGGGATGAAAGAAAAATTAGCACATAGATATCAAATCAAAGCAGACAATTTATTTGCAAGAATACAAGTTAACATTTGTGTTAAAACGCAATTTTCATACGATTTTGAAATTTCATTCTTGCTTGCCATATTCAAACTGCGCGCAGGTGTGTAAATATTTGATATTTAATTTCACAATAATTATCATCATACAATAGTCATAACAATAGCCTAGCATTAAGCACAGTGATGATATCTATCATGAAAAATATAAATGTCCTACTTTTTATTTAAATACTCATGCACCGTATAAAAACAGTTTTCAATAAGTCATGTACTCAATATGCATTTGAAATTTTTTGAGACTTTTAATATCAACTGATTATAAATTCGTTTAAAAAATTGCAAGTGAGAGTTGACAAATGAGCAAACTTCTCTAATGTGTGCATGCAGGGTAACGGTAATATTTGTTTTTTTTTTAAAAGAGGCCTGCAGCTGTCGTTAGACCATGCATATTACGCGTACACAATGTTTTTTTCAATTTGATGATTTTTCCATGTATACCGAGTTTCCCCACAGTAAGAGTACGTAACTTAATGTAGAACTCATAAAGCCATGATAAGCTGTTAACGCGGCTTCGGTCGATACGGATTGTCTCAGTCTCTTTAATGCGTATACAAAACGTTTGCTTTTTACAAGTTAAGTCTACGTAGGTTTTACACAGTTAACCTGTTCTATACATAAATGATCGCGACGTATATTTAAGAGTGGGATTCCAGAGTTGTATTATTGAAACTGTATTAATTTAGTTTTATTTATGTTTATGTATGTTATATTGTTAAATTTGAAATTGCTTTTAACTCCGTCTTTTTGGCTGGTAGGTGAAGATGTTTGTATTTTTGTATTTATATCCGGCGTTGATAAAAAGTCTTCTTATTCCTTTTTGGCACATCCGTCGTTTATGGAGTCGATTTTTTGACGTTTGCTTCGGTGTATATATGTATGAGAATTTGCTTATTTTTAACTTATATTCTTAATTTTTTTTCTTTAAGCGCATATTTCAGATGCTAGATTCTCAATTTCATTTTCAGCTGAGTCATATTTTTGTTGTAAAGTTGATACTTTCTTCTCTAGTTGTTCTACTTGAAAAAAAGTATTTACCTTTTGTAGATCAAAAGAGCTTCTATTTAAAACTGATCTATTTCTATTTCTTGATTGTTCAATCGAGTAATTATGCTTAGTTCTTCTCAGCGGCGTAGCGTGGGTGTCGGCCGCCCGGGGCGGAAGACAATTTTGCCGCCCTCTTATTTAGGTATTTCAATTTAATGTATACTATACATTACATACATAAATTCTAGAGAACTTTTCGGCAAGAACAGTCATCATTATTTTGCATTATTCGGGTTAGATTTTAAATTAAAAAGTTACAGTTCGCACTGTTGAATGTAGGGACACGTAGCGGAAAAATTCAATTTTTCACAAAGCTCATTAATTTCACAACTACTACACGTACTTATTTGCACAGAAATTTCAATTTTATAGCGTAACATAAATTGCGATACGAGCCAATGTGAAATGGACAACAGGCGATCCATCAATAAAACTTTCTTTGAATAGTCCAAGCAACAAGTACCTACTTCCTTGAAGGGACTTACCCGTACCTTTAGTTTTTGAAATAAAATACCTACAGGAAATCCCCGCAAGTCAGTATAGACGCTGTTGTCAGCAGTTGCTACAAAATATTTAAAGAAAGAGGATTCCCCGAATTCGTCACAGAATAAGTAATGAAAAATTCCGTGCTCTTTTCAATTGGTCCGAATTTGTAGTTGCGATAAAAATATGAAATGGTTCAAATATTTATATTATTTCTTGAGAAATTTTGCCGCCCCCTAAAAAGTGCCGCCCGGGGCGGTCCGCCACTGCCGCACCCACTACGCTACGCCACTGGTTCTTCTTCGACGTCAGGCACATGAGAGAACTAAAAAAAAATTCAAATTTATATACAATTTCTAACTTTTCTAACTGGATAACATTTTCGGTTGTGGAAGACTTTATTATTTGTTACTTAAGAGGAGTGTACGATTTTTCCCCTTTCGTTCAACGTTTCACAAACATACTCGTACTTTGCAACTCCACTGAAATCGTTGTTGACTAGTCATTTTTTATATTCACTAATATGAATATCTAACATACAACATGCGCTTACATCAAATCATTCAGTGCAATTTACACACATAAGATGTTGCCGTCCTTTGCTTACAATTTTTGCATTTTAACGCCATCTTGAGAAACATTTGTTTTAGACATAGTACCACTCTATAAGTCTTTGAAATTGTATTTCAAAAAGATGTGTGACCTAACCTAAGACGACCAAAGACGTCTAGTTTTCCCTGTGGGTCATGGAGATCAGACGGCAGTCGCTCAATGTCAACATCAGTATCTTTGCTAAATCCTTACGCTTAGGCAGCGGACTTTGCCAATCTTAATAGATTAGGAAACGGGAGAGCGCTAGGAAGAAGAGAAGAGATGTTAATTCATAAAGAGAATCGTTCTGCTGTTTCGTTGCCAGCCGCGTATGTACAGAATTGAACGGAATTATAATATACCTTGAAATTAAACTATTTTTAACGGAAGTATCGCGTGTTATTTATTTTGTTGAAACCTGACCAGTCTTTCCTGCGACCACGGACGCTGCAAAGCGTTCGAAATGTCAGGTTTCAACAAAATAATAAAACACGCGATACTTCCGTTAAAAATAGTTTAATTTCAATGTGTAACAATCGCGAAAACCTAAGACAATACTATAATATACCTATTGCTTATTTTATAGCAATCTATTGTCATTTATTCCATGATTTCATGTCAGTCGCCTATCGAATTAAGGTATCAGCAAATCTGTAGTGTCCATTATATTAGTATTTGCAAAAAAAAACTTACAACTTACCATGTATCAAAAACTGTTTAGAACCCCTGTTCATTAACCAAGTGTGAATCAAACATTATTTATTCGAATTTATCCGTCTTTCGATCGCGGCACAATGACACGGAAGCGCTTTGTTATGTCGTCCAGTTCAAACAGACAGACAGACCTCTCGCACCCCCCTCTATTATACGAAAACGTCATAAATTAGGGGTATGTGTATAAGCTATTGAAGGCCACGTGTAAGTGGTCGGAAACAGCCGCGGTCCAAATCAGGATTTATAAGTAACAAAGTTTGTAAGCCGTGATTTGGCATTCTTATTTTCGTTTATGTTTTTATTTGTTTATTTTTATTAAGTTCGATAACCAAATAGCAAATACGAAATTGGAATAACTTAGCTTCGTTTGTCTATAGTTATCAAATGGACCGTATGGGTATTGATTAAGATTGGTCTTCGGTTATACTATAGTATAATAAATCCTTCTTCCTAGCGTTATCCCGTTTCCTAATCGTTACCTGAGCGGCAGTTGGCGGGATCCGTTACCTAAGCCTGATGATTTAGCAAATATACTAATTTTGACATAGAGCGGTTGCCGTCAGACCACAACGGTACAGTGAAATCTAGACCTTTCTCACTCGTCTTTCGAGATATAACTTCTTAGTTAATTCAGGCGTTATTTTACGAAAGTCAAATTTATATACAACTGGCTGTTACCCGCGGCTTCGCCTACGTAGTTAAAGGGAAACAAAGCGTGTTTTCCTGTGGGAGTAAGAGATTTTCCCGCGCTAAAAATTAGCCTATGTCACTGTCGGGCCCTTCATGCAAAATAAATAAATCTCCATAAAAAAAAACACATCAATCCGTCGCTCCGTTTTGATTTGAATAAAGACACACCGACACATAAATAGACTTTAACATTCATAAGAGTACGAACTGCTCTCAGACATTTGGAAACTATGACTATGCATTCTATGGATCTATTCCGCAAGAGCCATGCATTTGCCCGGAATAAAAGTGACACATGTTTGAACTTATCAATTTATGCGTCACATGAACAATCTCTATACAAAAATAGCTATCCTAATGGTTGTCAACTTCCATCAGCCCTAGTGCCTCGCATGCAGCCCTAGTGCCTCGCATGCAGCCCTAGTGCCTCGCATGCAGCCCTAAATGTCTCCTGTTCGACCCCGTTCACTGTTTTCAGGACGCTAAAGCTGGTCGGGCCTCGCACCTGGTTGAGTAACATACGTAAGCAGTAGCATTCGAAATTATTTACATGCACTGTACCTACATATGCGTTCAACTGCGTCGCCAGTCTTTCCACCTGGCCAGTTCTTCACAGGAGTCCCCTGAACAAAGCGCGTCCACTCCATTCTTGAAGCATTCCACGTATTATTATATGCTTCAAGGGTATACGGGGAATCTCTGGGTAAAACGTCTTTGTGAAGGGATCTTCCCACAGGAACACATCACCGGGATAAAAAGTAGCCTTCGGGTTTTAAGTGAGGTAGGGCGTATCAAAGCAGCCCGTCTGGGGAAGTAGCTCCACCTCACAGAAAACCGCAGCCAAATAACAACTCCCTAGAGGGTTTTTGTGTTCCTGTGTGTGAGTGAGGTCACCAGTAAACTCCTAAGGATTTGCTGTGTAAGCAGCAGAGGACGCATCGTGCGAGTGATACTTAATATATTAGAAGCATTAATAGGCTACGGTAACTGCTTTACATCAGGTAGGCCGTATGCTTGTATGCCTCCCGACGTTGTATATAAAAAAAATGTGGAATAGTAGTAGGTAGATAAAAGCCGCTGAGACGTGAAAGCGAAATAAACATCCATATTTAGTACCTATGATTCAAACAACCAAACTATCCCACGGGAACATATCACCAGGATAAAAAGTAGCCTATGTGTTAATCCGGTATCTCATCTATCTACCTGCTAAATTTCATCCAAATCCGTTTAGCCCTTGAAGTGCGAAAACGAACATCAAAACATCCATACTTTAACATTTATAATATTAGCAGGATTTGATCGTTAGGCCGATTCTACTAAAAAACTGCAACTACACTGCAGCGCGGCGTGTGTCAAAATGTACACATTTTGACACACGCCACGTGTAGTTGCAGTTTTATAGTAGTATCGGATCGGCCTACAGGTGAGATCGAATTACATATAATTTCTTTGCCGTGTGGGATACTTCACGATGTTTACTTGCACCGCAGAGTAAGTGGTAATACAAAAAACATGAATCAGAAAACAGGAACTTAGTGGTACATACCTAGCATGCAAGGCAAACCAGGGACATTAACCAACTGTAATACGCTGGATTTTTATCAACTAATCCATCACTGCCACTTAGTAAAGTAGTACCTAGAGTAAATAGGGAGTCTACATAAACCAGGGAGATCGAAGAATCATTGTTCTCATGTAAAAAAAACCTGGATCCACAAGGAACAAGTTGTATGTATGTATATCTTCACGCAAAGTCCCTTGCGGGGTAGGCAGAGAGAACCGAGCGCCATAAGACGCGGTCCTTACATAGTTCACGCGCTTCTGTGACATTCATAGCTCTTTTCATGCACGCTCGCCGGTTCCTGGGGCTCCTGACATCACCTTCTGATATAACACGACCAATTTGGTCATGGTAGGTTAGTCTCGGTCTTCCTCGGCTCCTACATCCTTCCACTTTTGCATTGTATATCTGTTTCGTCATTCTTTCGTCCCGCATTCTTTCTACATGTCCGAACCAACGGAACATGCCCTTTCTTATCTTAACACCGACACTCTCTTTCAGACCAACTCTTTCTTTCACGTCTTCATTACGAACGCGGTCAGCAAGCGTTATGCCACAAATTTTGCGCAATGCTCTCATCTCGACCGCATTTATTCTACTTTCATGCTCTCTCTGCCGTACCCAGCTCTCACTTCCATAAGTTAGCGTTGGGATTAGCACCGCGTTGTGTACAGCGAGCTGTGTCTTCTGGCTTAGATTTCGCACAGTCAAGTGGTTATTATATTTTTTTATACAACGTCGGGAGACATACAAGCATACGGACCACCTGATATAAAGCGGGTACCGTAGGCTATTAACGCTTGTGATATATTAAGTATCACTTGCGCGATGCCTTCTCTGCTGCTTACACAGCAACTCCTTGGGAGCTTACCTCATTCACACACAGGAACATAACAACCCTCTAGGGAGTTGTTATTTGGCTGCGGTTTTCTGTGAGGTGAAGGTAATTCCCTAGACGGGCTGTTTTGATGCGCCCTACCTCTCTTATATTTATAGTTTGTAGGTTATAGCTCAAGTGACAACTTTCCATCCGGTGGATCGTAACCTTGTTTTACTTCCTACGTTGATTCAATCCTCACTGAAGCTGATATAAATCTAAAAGCATTTTAAAGCAATTCAATTCCACAGAACTCTTCAAAAAGATTAATTCAAATTAGCGAAAGAAAGAAACAGCTATTCAAACATTGCTAAGATTGTAATCGTGGCGCGGTATCGCTGCGACGTGCCCCTACCACGGGCGCGTGAAATCGAGTAGGTACTCGACTAACTCGACGCAATCTCGACACATGTGCATTTCCGAACGCAATGTATTCATTAGAGCGTCCCCGGAGTGAAAATTGGCGGTGTTCGCGTGAATATAGTGATGCGTAAGTAGTGTACTTATCGATATTTTCTGTTTAATTGCTGGAGTGCATATACCTTATACCTACCCACTTGTGTCACACACCACGAATAGCACGTGTTAGATGCCTTTGAAATGTATACATGCCTAATTAGGTATATTTTACAGTATGTACCTACTTATTGTTGTATTATTGTTTGACTATTGTATTGCATTAACATTTAATGATACTTTACAAGATGTGGCGAAAGTTTGAAGCTATAAAGTTTAATGACCATAACAAGAAAGTTTTACCTCATTGATTAAAAAATTAAGGGATGAACTATCTACGAAAACATGTACTACAGGCGAGGTTTGTTGTTAAAGGGTCAACCGTGAACTTTGTCAATAGTACTACTCCTCTATTTGGTAAGGTCTCTGTTTCGTAAAGTAAACTTATTAAATACTTAATTGAGCATAGGCTACGAACCGTAGCCGGAATAGTTATCACTAAGTTCTAACAAACAATCCCAGTGCAGTGATTGTATTACAACCCCAATATTTACATTTTGGGTAAGTATCTACTTCTGCGTTTACCAACATAAAACTAGTTCTTATTTCTTACAGCTTCGTTGCTAAATTCTATGTAAATCAATTGGTTACCGCTTACAGTATGTACTTATAACGAAAATGCTTTATAATACTGTGTAGCTGTTCATTACCACATTCCCAGTACCTGTCGAGTACCTACCTTCATATGTTATTATTGTTACTAGGTCCACGGTTCTTCAAACCGATTCTTATTGTCAATACTAGTAGGTAATTTTTAGGTTAACTGACTTGGAGTCACCAAGAATGTTTTGTTTCATTTTTTTTAAACAGTTATTTAAAAAAAAACAAATTGTAGTTAAGCTCTTCAAGCGACTAATTTAACTCGCTTTCAAATTCTAGTATTAAATCCTCGGATATCGGTCTATCTACTTACTGTCTTGTACTTTCTTCCGGTTGCCGTTTCAAATACTAGCTGGCCTCTTAGACACTGAGATTTTACCCTCCGCGGCTAGCATTGAAGACTTGATAGCAATCGGGAGACAAGGCAGTACGCGCTTATAAAACACTGGACGGGTTCACCCGTACAGGTAGTATGCGTATTGAAAAAAATATACATACCACTAAAGTGTCGAGCTTTTGGGCTAATCGAACTGTCTCTTTAATCTTTTTTTTTTTAAGTTCGACTATATGGCAACTCGTCTTAAATTTATATAATCGTTAATCATAATCAAAAATATATTAGCAATAATAAGGTGTTATACTGGGGATAAGAAAATATTACAGTGGTCTTATTCTACCCATAAAGTACATTGGTCTGCAAGTATTTAACAAACAGCATGTGAATATTTAACTATATTGCAAAAAACTTCTCATTTCATTATGAGAATAAACAATTTTATTTATTGTTATTATAATTGATTAATTTATATAATATTAATATTATTAGTTACCTAATATTGATGTAATTTTTTTTTATAAACGTTGAAAATGAAAGTCACGTATTTATGTTCGCACATAACGGCTTTATTTTTTACAATTTAACATACTCGTATATAGTAAACATGCAGAATACGATAGCTAGGTAGGTACGCTTAAAGTGAAAATTCATTGACATATAATCTGTCGATGTCGATACCTACTGCATCAGTCTTGCACCCTTCACTATGTAGTATGGGGGTGAAATTTAATATAGAAAACAGCAGCCCTGCACGTTTGTTTTGCCATTTTGCGGCCACACTCATTTCACCCCCATTGTGGTATAAACAGCAGGATATTATTTCATTAGTTACCACAGATACGATCAGATCACATTAAAAATGTTAAACACTTCTTAAAAATTCATTACAATTTCTTCTTCTTCCAAGCGTTATCCCGTTTCCTAAACGACTAGGATTAGCGGAGTCAGCTACCTGAGCCTAAGGATTTGACGAAGATACGGATCTTTACATGGAGCGACTGTCAGCAAACCTCCACAACCGAGAGTCTACACCAGATCTATCTTAGGTAAGGTGACACGTCTTTTGAAATATATAATTTCTTGGACGTGCGGGTTTCCTCATGACATTTTCCTTCAGCAAGTAATAATTACAAATATGTACATAAATCCGGAAATACAAATGTAGTGGTGTCAGGCCCACATCAGGATTCGAACCAATGACCCTCGGAAATATGTCTAGAATTTGATTATAAATTACACAGAGAAGTTGTGTTGCATCAGACCAATTTCCGTCACCTATCAAAGCCTAAAAACTACTTATAAATACTTATATAAAAGTTAAAATTGAATCACTCTCGCTTCTACTTTAAAGACAGTTGAAATAATGAATGAAAGAGTAGGACAATCCTTACTCTCTTCGACTGATTTCTCTGTCTGGATCATAAGTTTCCATTTAACGCCTTCATTTGATGCGAGTGAGTAATTGTGTTCTTTAAAAATAACAAAAACTATAGGTATTTCACAAATGGCTACATCAATAAGGTCCGACTTTATTCCCTCCCCTTCCACTTTATCACAAATACAACGGAATTTATGAAATTCAAGGAGCAGTGGTTGCCCAGTGGATAAAGAACTGTTGACCAACGGGTCCCCGGTTCGAATCCGCACGTGCTATTAAATTCATATTTTCGGATTTATGAATATATTTGTAATTGTAACTTGCTTAGTGGTTAAGAGTAACATCGGGAGGAAACCAGGAAAGTCCAAGAAATTATATTTCGAAAGACGTGTGACCTTACCTAAGTATGGCCTAGTTTTCCCTTTGGGTTGTTGAGGTCTGACGGCAGTCGCTCCATGCAAAAACCATTTGAGAATGCGCAAGCTTGCATTGCCAGAGGAACATCTGGCTCGTCAATTGTATAACAATTCAATTTTTTTATTTTTATTTGATCGGATCGGCCATTTTGATCATGTTCCTTAGCGTGTTGAGACCCGCGTATGCTCGCGTGGCTTGAACAAGCCATGCGCGTTACGGCAAACAGTATATAACAGGCCTCGACGGGTTAAGAGATAGGAGCGGTGTTCCTGAACTTAACTATTCTACTATTTTATGCTGAATCGGAATCTGAAGTCAAAATTCGAATATTCGAAAAAAACGCACACACACAAACGCACAGACAAACATACAGATTTCATATAGGAACGGTGTTCCTGATTAGTATCTTTGCCAAATTTATTAAACGAGTTATTAATCACTGCGCCACCAAGTTCGTCAAATTAAACTGACGATCTCGACAGCGACTAGCGTCCTCTGTGATCCATGTACTGCATAAAACAAAGGGTTAAGTAGGGTCTAGTGCCCTTTGTAGATGAGTTCGAACCCTGGACAACAAAGAAAACGTTTAAAGACTTTACCTTTTTCTTATTAGAGTAATCCCGTTTCCTAAGTCCGCTGGCTAAGTCAAAAGTTTGGCTAGAAACTAGGCTTTGATTGTGACATGGGACGACTGCCGTCAGACCTCCCACCCAGACCGACCCAGAGGGAAAATCTGACCGAAATTAGGTAAGGTGTCACGTCTTTCAAAATATAATTTCTTGTTTCTCATGATGTTTTCCTTCACAGCCGAGGAAGTGATGATTACAAATAGGTATACATAGAGCCAAAAAGACCAATTTAGTAGTACATGCCAGTTTTCGAACCGGAAATCAGTTCGTCAATAGGTCGATTCTTGAACCACTGGGCTAACACTGTTTAAACAAAAGTAAATTCAAAGCAAAAAGTATATATATATATATATATAATTATAAAAATTATATATATATACTTTAATAATATTAATATTATTAAAGTATATATATCATTAATCGACGTTTACTAGTCTAAATTGTTAAATGTTTGTAATTTTGCAAGCCGAAAGGTCTGGAAGAATTCTTAAAATATGTGTACCATCATTTATTACCTACATTTGCAAAGAAATAAATTGAATTTATTAAATATTTTTTCACCCTTTATCCAATTCTATAGGTATAGGTAGGCTATGGATATGTCATTCGTGGCATGTTATTCTAACGACTAACATCTACAGCCCCTGAAGAACGAGTGTCGCGACAACCAGAGCAACCATGGTAGCGAAAGCACGCATCTATTGGGCTAGTTGGCATGACCTAATTGGTGGTGGAAGCATAGTTTAGATTAAATTACCTTTTAATTTTCGAGCCTTCATTTTTTTTATTAAGTAGGCAGAGATTGTATTATGGACTCATTTGTCATCTTGTTGTTTGCTTGTGTACTACTCGAGCAATATTAACGACAGAACCCTTTCAAAGGATTAAAATGTAACAAGAAAATATCAAATAAAAAATGCAATTACTTCGCAATATTAACTAGAGTTTAATTGAAAAAACTGGAATGGTAGGACAGTGGGAATACCTAAGCCATATTTACAAAATATACACACAGTATGTAAGTGTCATGTGAACGATCGATCACAGAAGGAATACACGTAGTGAATAATACCATTCGAATTCCGGCTTGTTCTACGCCACTTCGGAAATACGTAATAAGATAATCACTTATTTTAAGTGTTGCGTGTAACACATAATGAAACTACCATTTACGATACATTATTTACATTTGTGTTTTTTTACTAACAATTAAAACATATGCACTGCCATAGCCTGCTCACAAGCAAACTCTACACTGACAGCTAATGAGTGTTACTATAGTTATACATATAATTTTTACTCTACACATAAATTTTTATTTCGTTACTTTACTGTTCACGTTCAAAAGCCAGATGTTACCCTCAAACCAGTTGACGTGTTTATTTGTAATATACCGTGGGGTGAAGACCTGGTAACCTAAACAGGCTTCTGCCTAGTACAGGCACCAATCTTCCACAAAACATGGTACTGTTATTGTTAAGATATTATTTTTGTGTTGGATTGTAGGAGAAATAAAAAAATATATGTTTATTGTTATATAGAATATAGGTTAAAGGAATCGAAAATAAATTATAGGTCCCGTACGGCTTGGATCGTATTGAAATCATTCTGATTTTCGGCATGAAAAGTTTCGCATTTTTTTTATTCATCGTTAGCGCTATCGTTATACTAAATGTCATTAAAATCAATTAATTAATTTTCAAGTGAAGCAAGTACTAACAGACAGACGAATATGATATCAGCAAAATCACATGTTATGTTTTATATTTTTACTAATTGCAACTGCAATTGTATGGTAATTTATTTTAAATTCTGGGTACAATTTATTGTTATACAACAACGAAAAAATAATCCAAAATAAATGACACTATTTAATAACAAAAACACAGTAGAGTTACACTGGAAACGAATTCCAATACATTCAGGTATGGCGTATTAAAATAGGTATGGGGAATACCTCAATTTCATAGAAATCTGCTCTCCCTGCCTCCTGGAGGATTGTTGTATTCCTGCGTGTGAGTGAGGTCACTAGTAAGCTTCTAATGAATTGCTGTGTTAGCAGCAGAGGTGGCATCGCGCGAGTGATACTTAATGTATTAACTTCCATAGGCTACAGCAACTGTTTATTATCGGGTGGGCCGTATGCCTCTCGTTGTTGTATAAAAAAATCTGAGTTCCAGCTATTAAATTCGATAGCCTAGATAAGAATAGATTTTTCCAATGACTTTTGTCTATATATTTTCTGCTCCCTGCCTTACAGTCTTTCTGCCTAACTAATATTTGAATCTGATGTACCTCTTACTTGTTGCAGTTGACCCCATGGAGTCAACATAAACCACTTTGAGAAGCACAGACCAATTAAATAGTCAACTCTTGGACATTAACTTATCATTATAAATAGCATCAATAGGAAATTCTAAAAGATTCGCTGAACTGACAGCGTTAGCTTGCCATCATTGGTCATCCGGAGAAACATCGTCTAAGCTATATACTCCAAAAGCGGATGTGATAGCGTATGACGCGATGAGGCGACGTTTAAACAATGTTGAGTTGCTGATTATTAATTTCCCATTACCAGGGTCATTTTAAATCTTGCAGCCATTATGAAAATGAAACCGCCCCGGGGTGGTCGCCTCTAACTTAATGGACAGATCTCAAACGCGGGATTTATATTATGACATTATAATTGAAAACAATTTCCCCGTCTGGGTAAGTAGCTGGGCGATGGTTTTTTGTTTTCCTGGACAGATGCGGCTACAAGAATTCGCTGAAGCTAAGCTGTTCTTTGGAAGTCATTATTTTTTTATAAGAATATAATGTTTCGACGTGTAATTTGCTCTTCATCGCCTTCAGATCAAAAGCCAACAAGCCAACGCTAAGGTGGTAAACAAGCATCCCGCCTGTCTGTAGGTAAATAAAAATAAATAAATAAATATTGTCGGGCAAATTACACAGCGCCGCCTAGCCCCAAAGTAAGCGAAGCTTGTGTTATGGGTACTAGACAACTGATGAACATACGTAAATACATTTTTTTTTTGTAAATACATACTTATTATACATAGAAAATACCCAGACCAAAACAAACAAACATGTTCATGCACACAAATGTTTGTACTGTGTTGGAATCGAACCCACGAACGTTGGTGACAAAGTAGCGTAACAGCCGTTTCACCACTGCGCCACCGAGCTCGTCAGGTAAGCTGTTACAGTAGCATGTGGACATTTGCAATACCAGCGGTTTCAGTCATGCGTTGCGGACCCTGTAAAAACCTCTACACGCTTTTCTTGAATAACGCCATACAGTAGTCCTTCGGGAAAATCTCGGCTGGGAGGGGAGTTCATTACACAATTTGATAATTCTCAGAAGAGTGTTATATACCTATACGTATAATATGATTACATAATACAATACAATACATTTAAATATATTCATTGTATATGTATGTACCTATATTATCGCGCCGACACAGAACGTGTCAACCATTTATTGATAAGCGCGATAAATTCATGTTACTAGTCTGGCCATAAATACTGTTACATAGAAACTTTTCTTTTTACAGCTCTAATTAATTTGAATTTGGAACGCATCTATTATGTTAAAAACTTCTTTCGATTTTCTGCCGTTTTACATATTTTTTCGTGTTTGTTACCAAAATACAATGTGGAAAGTGTGTTAAAGAAAATAGGATTGCAGTGATTGCCTTGCACAAAGTGCGTATGGAGCCGTCGGTCATATTCAAGATACTTCAAAAGCTTGGAATCAGCGGGCTGTTTGTATATTGTACTACCGACAGATATACCAACACTTCCTCTGTTGAAGATCATAAAAAATCAGGGCGACGGCGTGCTGTTAGAACTACAAAGGCTGTTAATGCTGTTAAAGCCAGAATTTGCTGAAATCCCATTAGGAAACATAAAATCTTATCGCGAAATATTAAGATTCTCGTTAGGACTCTGTCGCGTATAATAAAACAACACCTGAAGCTCGGTGCTTATCCTCGATATACAGAACATGCCCTCAAAATCAATCCCTACAGTTGAAGAGAGTGGATCAATCAAAACGCCTTCTGTCCCGACAGGCAGGTAAAAGGCAAAGAAATGTCCTCTTACTGATAAAAAAAATTCACGATTGAAGAGCACACAGTTCTAAAGAAGCCGCCCAAGTGGTCGGAATGGTACAACGTGGTCACCATCCTGCGTCCGTGATGGTTTGATAATACACATCAAGGTGTCACAAACGTTCATTTTTGTGAAAAAGGAGTGAAGACTTCAGCCAAAGTGTATCAAGAGACTCTTCTTGGTTGAAATTAAACTATTTTTAACGGAAGTATCGCGTGTTTTATTTATTTTGTTGAAACCTGACGTTTCGAACGCTTTGCAGCGTCCGTGGTCGCAGGAAAGACTGCGCGGTGCTAATCCCAACGCTAACGTATGGAAGTGAGAGCTGGGTAGGTATGGCAGAGAGAGTATGAAAGTAGAATAAATGCGGTCGAGATGAGAGCATTGCGCAAAATTTGTGGCATAACGCTTGCTGACCGCGTTCGTAATGAAGACGTGAGAGAAAAAGTTGGTCTGAAAGAGTGTGTCAGTGTTAAGATAAGAAATGGCATGCTCCGTTGGTTCGGACATGTAGAAAGAAAAGCGTTCGAAACGTCAGGTTTCAACAAAATAAATAAAACACGCGATACTTCCGTTAAAAATAGTTTAATTTCAATGTGTAACAATCGCGAAAACCTAACACAATACTCTTCTTGGTCTTGGTTCGTGTTATGAAACCTGTCAATAATACACTTTTTAAAAATGTACCATGGACTTTCCAGCAGGACTCTACACCTGGTCACAAGGCACAAACTACCCAAAACCTGGCTCGAAACCAACGTTCCGGACTATATAAGAGCTGAAGACTGGCACTCGTCTAGCATCCCTCTAGCAGTGGGCAAATTTCCCATGGAAACAGTGCTGTTTTGCTGAGACTTCCATAAATATGCTTTAATTTACGTACTGTTTCCATGGGAAAGTGTATGTATGTTTGTATATCTTCACGCCAAGTCCCTTGCGGGGTAGGCAGAGAGAACCGAGCGCCATAAGACGCGGTCCTTATATACTTCACTCACTTCTGTGACATTCATAGCTCTTTTCATGCACGCTCGCCGGTTCCTGGGGCTCCTGACATCACCTTCTGATAAAACACGACCAATTTGGTCATGGTAGGTTAGTCTCGGTCGTCCTCGGCTCCTACATCCTTCCACTTTTGCATTGTATATCTGTTTCGTCATTCTTTCATCCCGCATTCTTTCTACATGTCCGAACCAACGGAGCATGCCATTTCTTATCTTAACACCGACACACTCTTTCAGACCAACTTTTTCTCTCACGTCTTCATTACGAACGCGGTCAGCAAGCGTTATGCCACAAATTTTGCGCAATGCTCTCATCTCGACCGCATTTATTCTATTTTCATACTCTCTCTGCCATACCCAGCTCTCACTTCCATAAGTTAGCGTTGGGATTAGCACCGCGTTGTGTACAGCAAGCTGTGCCTTCTGGCTTAGATTTCGGCTGCCTAGAAGTTTACCCAACGCTCCATTCACCCTATTCCCGGCACTCGTCTCTCCAAGTCAACGGTGTACCTTCCATTGCTGCTAAAAGCGCTTCCAAGATATACAATCTCATTCACTTGCTCCAACACTACATCATCAATCATAATCCTAATGTTCGTTCTGGTTGTCTCTCTTTCAAATACCATTATCTTGGTTTTCTTCGCATTCAATTTTAAGCCTTTCTTATACAATCGTCTTTCATTGTTGTAACTAGTGTTTGCAGTTCGGATGGTGATTCTGCTATTAATACCGCGTCATCTGCATAAAGCAGGCAGTTGACCACTGAGTCACCCATTCGCATTCCCACATTCATATTTCTTATTCTCTGAAGACAACTGTCCAAAAACAGGATGAACAGCCGAGCCGACAGCACGCATCCCTGTCTGACACCAATGTTGGCATCAAACCAGGGTGACAAGCTGCCGTCCACCCGCACATATGCTGTACAATCCTCATAAGTGGATTGCACAGCACGGAGTAGGTCACCGTCAACCCCATATCCGGGCAAAATGTTCCAGAGATTCTTTCGCACGACCCTATCAAATGCTTTCTCAAAGTTCACAAAACCGCAGAAAACCTTCTGGTCCAAAGCCTGCCAGATGCTTCTCTACGATGTTGCGGAGTGAAAAAACTTAATCCGTACATCCTCTGCCGCTTCGAAATCCACCCTGTGCTCCCCAAAGCATTCCATCGGATTTGATTGACATTGACGGACAATGATTTTCCATACACTTTAGCTGCTAAGCTGATCAAACTGATGGGCCTATAGTTGGCGCAGTCCATACGTGAGCCTTTGCCTTTATACAAGGGCACGATGACCGCGCGTCTCCAATCGCTCGGGACCCTTCCGGTTCTCCAGCATAATTTGCTCAAAATCCAGAAGGCGTCCCTAACGTAGGTACCACCTAGCTTGATCATCTCAGCTGTTACCATATCGATTCCCGCTGACTTCCCATCTTTCAAACTTCGTATCGACCATTCAATCTCATCCATAGTAATAATGTCTTCATGGTACGCTGGCACTGCTGAGTCAATCACAGACTCATTCACAATGCCAGCGTCATGGACATAATCATACATTTCTCTAAAATATTCACTCCACCGTTCTAACACTTCCTGAGTGTTAGCAAGAATGCCACCAGCTTTACATCTTATCTTGTCCATTCTGGATGCTGACGAACCACTTCGAGACTTCTTTACCTCTCTCCAGAAGAGTTTGGTATTTGCCTCGAAGTTCTTCGTCAGCTTCTCTTCCTCACTCATATGTAGTCTTTCACACTTCTCTTTCACTAAAGCTTTGGTGTCATTCTTGCATACCATCACTATGGTGCAAAGATGATACGTAATCCAGCCACGCTTTCCTCGGAGGAAAGATTTTTTTCCACGGAGGATTGAAACTCCGCATCCCACCAGACCAGGCATCTCCTCTCAGTATTCTACATGGAAAGTGTACATATAAGTTTTATTAAGATTACATAAAATCATAAAAAAAATAAATGCATATTCATTTGTAACAGAACTTATGACCGGACTAGATAGACAGACCTCGTATAGATACCTAAGAATGTTTGGCAGAGCTGCGATAGCCAGCGGAGCCACATTACCCTCAAAATTGTCGTTTGGGGTAGACTGATGTCATCCAGCTAGCGTTTAGACGGTAATAGTGAGAAACTCCAAAATCGACACACTAATAGCTAACATATTGTAGTTTTGTATCCTTAATTTGAAATTTAAATGTTCGTTGGTGAGGAAGAACGGTCCAAAATCGTTCCAATTAGAAAAAAAAACATATGGGAAAACGTATGGCCGGCCACTCTGCAGTGCAGTCTGCACTGCACTCCCATCAACAGAAAAAGTAACAGCACTCGTCGCTAGATATCGTACAGGGTTCCATATATTTAAAAAAAATTAAAAATAAAATATTTAAATATTTTTTAAATTTAAAAAATATCAGCTCTGCCTACACAGCTTGCTGTTATTTACTAGTTTAAAGATAAGTCTTGTTCGATCTAAATAAGTTGGTAGAAGTACCTACTTGTTAATTAGTAACTCTTCAGTGATTCATAGTAGTTCTCTAGGGGTTAATATATAGTTGTATATAAAATGTAATCAATTTTACCAGAGGGAAACTTTGTATAAAAGTCTTCTGCGTAGGTACCTCTGTCTCACCTATTTCTACCGCCAAGCAGCTATATTTATATAGCTGTGTTCCCGTTTGAAGGGTGAGATATGACAAAAACTGTAAACAAAACAAATTTACTGTAATTTACAAATTTACAATAAAAAAAAGTAATCTTTAAATATATTAGGATCCTTGCCGGTTAGGCAGAGGGAACCGAGCGTCATAAGATACGGTCCTTATACACCTCACTCGCTTCTATAACATTTATGCCTCCTGTCATGTACACTCGCCGGTTCCTAGGGCTCGTGACATCACCATCTGATAAAACACGATCAATTTGGTCATGGTAGGTGAGTCTTAGTCTTCCTCGACCTTCTACATCCTTCCACTTGTTTTAATATATACCTATCAAATAATTACGACTGTGTGTAAGGTGAAAAATAAACAAATGTATTGTATGTATAGGTAATAAAAATAACACGAAACTAACCTGTATCTGATAAAATAACTTGTTTATAAATAAAGTAGATAAGATAGAAGAATTTTTTTATACTACGTCAGGAAGCATATAAGCCAACCTGATTTAAAGCGGTTACTGTAGCCTATAAAAGATTGCAATAGATTAAGTATTACTTTGCGCGATGCCACTTCTGCTAACACAGCAGCTCCTTAGGACCCTACTGGAAACCTCACTCACGAGCAGGTACACAACAATCCTCTAGGAAGTTGTTATTTAGCTGCGGTTTTTCTGTGAGATGGCGGTAAGTACTTCCTTATACGGACTGCTTTGATGTGCCCTACCTCTCTTTAAAACACCCAGACCAAGAGAAACAGTTCATGCATATAAATATTTGTCCTGCATGGGAATCAAACCCACGAACGTCGATGTCAAAGTAGCGTAGCGTTAGTAGAGTAACGTTCACCACTGCGCCATGGAGCTCGGCATGACGAGAAATGGACTGATGCAGCGAACGTGTAGCCTCATAATAAGGAAGGTTCTCGAATGGCATCCCCGTACTGTACGTACACGCAGTGTTAGACATCCCCTCCAATGCAAGGAGGGACCTCACGAGATGTGAATGGAGCCGATAGATGCAGGTGACTTAGGGTTGAGGCGAATGTCTCTTTATAAGGGATACCTATAGGTATCCATCTATAGACGAATACGGGCTGAAATGTCTAATTACGCTCATGGATTTCATGTGACGCGGCCAATTCTATTCTATTTCTACCTTCATTATTGTTTCTTCTCTAATTAATTACACATATTTTCAATTTGATATAGGTGGATGTCAGCATGTTAATCACCTATGCCTATTTGTATGATTAACGGTAGGTGTGCATTAGAAATTATTTTAAAAAGCTTGTGATTTTAATTCTAGATCATGTAGAAGTACCATATGTAACATAGACCAGTCTAGAACAATAAAACAATGTTCAATAAGTCATATAAATATCTCTAAGTCATTAAAATAAGTTGCCTGACCACGTTGTCACCGGTCATTAAATAGTCAAATAATAGGTGTATGAAATTGCCGTTTTATAGTATGTAATAGATACTTTGAATTGACATTAAACGTTCATGGTGTGAGATTGTGGAGTGAAACTTTATTCACGTGCTACCTACCTATGAGGTTATTTTTAAAAAAAATGTGCAACATTTGATTTTCGAATTTCAATTGTCTTTTTTTATTCAGCTTAGACGGGAAAGATGGATACTTCGAAAATCCGAGTAATGCTAATGAACGCGTTTTTGTTTTAATCACTTTCTTAATGGAAACTTCGACTTGAAGAATGAACCACGTGGAAGACCGCCCACACAGGTAAATAAAGTTAAATTGAAGGAGATGGTGGAAGCCGATCTGAATCAAACTACCCAGGAATTAGCGGCATGGTTTCACGTTACCTTATCTACAATATTGACTAATTTGCATCACATCAATAAGATAAAAAAATATGAAAAATGGGTGCGTCAGTATTTTGACTGATCTGCAGAAATTAATGGTAAAGGTATATTTTTGAAAAACGTTTGAATATCTTCGTTAATAAAAGATTTTCAAGTTTTGTGACTGTTGATTAAAAGATAACTAAAAAAAGATTCAGTAGATGCAGAAGATTTTGTTTAATTTTAATTAGGGGGTTCGACTTAAGCAGCCTTACCCCACATGTAGCTTACAGAAGAATTATAAGTAGGTATGTCATATAAAGTACTCCTTTAGTACTCTTACATACGAACGGTTAAGTACAGGAAAAAACTTTTTATGTAGGTAGGTACTAACAGAAATTTTTGACAACAAATATTAGCTAGTGAATTGTATGATATGAAAAAATGTCACAAATTCTTGAGACATACAAGAGAGTGATCATATAATGTCCTTTTTAGTTTTAGCGGCACGGAATCCTAAACGGGGATTGTAAAAAGCGATATTACTGATAGGTATAACTGTTTTTAACGTCAAGGCACGGGTAACCCGTCCTTATCTTAAGCGGGTAACAAATATGGCTAGTCATAAAATAAGTCTTTCTATTATTAATGGTTTTTTAAATGGGCACATAAATCTCTATTGTTTCGTTTAGGGCAGACATTAAGACGCCGGCAGTCTAGATAGCAATTGCTGTATTTCCAAGAAATGTGAACGAATAATTGCAGTGAACACAAAACGAAATTGTTTGTTTGTTTGTTTGAATGCAAGCTCAATTACCAGTTGGATTTGAAAAATTCTTTATGCATTTAATAGTCCAACTTTGGAGAAAGATTAGGCTATTCAATATCACGATACGACCATTAGAAGCTGAGAGAAAAAAGGAAGTAGAAAAGCTGTTTCTATGGGATACCGGGATACATCGCAGGGTGCAACTAGTTAGGTAGGCAGGTATAACTGTTAATATTAACACGTTGGCGGGCTCATGAAAATGTCGGCGACGCGAACTGATAAGATTTTCTCATACCGGGAATCGCTCAATGCTATACGCATAAATCTTTCACTTCAAACAATGTGATGACACGCAGGGCCCTTACGTCATTAATGGCATCGCCGTTACCAACATTGCACTTAATCAAGAGCTTCCTTCGAGCAATGGTTGTGTAGGTACTGTGATTCTAAATAAGTTTTCTTTGAAAAACTCTTAAGTTATGGAGTGATTCGTCCCAGCCATGAAGGTAATAAGCCTGGAGAACCAAATGGACCGATTTTGCATAGTGACTCAATTCACCGCTACGGGTTAGGTGCAGATCCGAGTCAGACTACCCAGGAATTAGCGGCATGGTTTAACGTTACCTTACCTACAATATTGACTCATAAAAATATGAAAAATGGGTGCCTCATGATTTGACTGATCTGCAGAAAGAAACGCTTGTTGAAACTTGTGCTGCCTTGTTGAATCGGTAAAGAAATTGGTACACAATATTCTTTATATCGGATGGAATTGTGACATGTGACGAAAAGTGGATTCTTTACGATAACCGTAAGCGAAAAGTGCAATGGCTGACCCCAGGTCAAACGCCGCAACAGTGCTCTAAAGCAAAGCTTACCAATAAAAAGGTAATGGTAACTGTTTGGTGGTCTCTTCATGGCGTTATTCACTATAGCTCACTCTGGTCTGGTCAAGCAATAACAGCAGATGTCTGTGCCTAACTTCGAACAATGATGGCGAAACTGGCAGTGGAACTGCCCCAACTCGTGAATCGCTCTTCACCATTAGGCATTGCTCCATGATAACGTAAGACCTTACACTGCACGAGAAACAGTTGTAACTCTACAGGAGCTGCAGTTAGAAACCATACGTCATCCGCCGTAGGTACTCGCCAGACCTTACTCCAACTGACTATCTACCATTTTTTTCGTGATTTGAGCAATTTTCTACGTGTTAAAAAAATTCTTTCCTGGAGGCAGTACAAAATGCTTTCACACAGTTTGTCGAATCATGATCCCCAGAGTTCTATCGCAAAGGCGTAAATAAACTTCGGATTAGATGGCAGCAATGTACCTATAGATTATGAGGGTAATATTTTGATTAAATAAATATGTTACCTACATCTTAAAAAACGAGATTTAATTTTTCAATAGGTACGAGTACGAATCGGCAATTTCGTAGTTTAACCCCTAATAGGTAGGTAGGTAAGGTTTAGTAACCAATTAGATTTTGACAAATAGCTAAAAAATATTTAGATATCGTTTTTTCTTGGACGCGCGGGTTTCACGATCACTCACTCATGATGTTTTCCATCACCGCCGAGCAAGTGATCATTACAAATACCTACCTACTACCTATCGACAACGTTCACGGTTGACCCTTTAACAACAAACCTCCCTTGTAGGTACATAGGTATCTTGTACCTACCTACCTATCTGCATAAATCCGAAAACACCAATTATAGTGGTACGAATCCTAGCAACATGTCAGGATTCGAACCGGCGACCAGTTGATCAACAGGCCGGTTCTTTATCCACTGAGCTATCGGTGCTCTATAAATTTTAGCCGAATTATATATACATTCTGTGTACTAAGTATCGGGAATTTGTCAATAAAACAAAAAATACAAATTATTCATCTAAATTTATTTTATCGCCTTCAAAGTAGGCCCCATCGCTTGCAATACAACATCTCCACCGCTTCACCCAGTCTTCCATACATTTTTCATAGGCTATTTGCGGTATGGCCTTTAGCTCATTCAGCGAATTTTCTTTTATGGCTTCTATCGACTCAAAACGTTTTCCTCGAAGTGGTAATTTTAACTTGGGAAATAAAAAAAAGTCAGACGGAGCCATATCAGGTGAATACGGTGCTTGGTCGAGAACTTTTGTTGAATTTTTCGCTAAAAACTCTTTCACTATAATGGCTGTGTGTGATGGTGCATTATCATGGTGCAGCATCCATGAGTTGTGTTGCCACAAATCTGGACGTTTTCGGCGGATACTCTCACGCAAACGCTTCATGACGCCTAAATAATATTCTTTATTCACTGTTTCTCCCTCTGGAAGGAATTCGGAGTGAACCACACCACGGTAGTCAAAAAAAACTGTCAGCATCACCTTGATTTTGGAGCGACTTTGCCGCGGTTTTTTGGGTTTCGGCTCGTTTTCGAGACGCCATTCTGAAGACTGTTGGCTTGTTTGCATGTCGTACTCATAAACCCATGTCTCGTCGCCAGTTATTATACGTTTCATAAAGGTCGGATCCGTAGAAGCTCGGGAAACCATGTCTTCAGCGACATGCTTTCGCTGCGCTTTTTGAACAAAATTGAGCTCTTTTGGAACTAGTCGAGCGGCGACGCGTTTCATGCCTAAAATGTCAATGAGAATGTTGTGGACGGACTTAAAAGATATGTTCACCTCACTAGCCAACTCTCTCAGACTCATACGTCGATTTTCGAGCACTAGCTTCTTGATTCTGTCGATGTTTTCTCTGGTCGTAGCGGTTGAAGGTCTACCAGAACGAGGCAAGTCTACTACTACTTCTCGGCCTTCTTTAAAAGCCTTATACCATTCATAAGCCCTTGTTTTCGATATACACGATTCGCCGTAGGTATTTCGCAACATTTTTAGTGATTCACCACATGAAATATCATTTGAAACACAAAATTTAAGGCACACTCTTTGTTCAACAATATTTTCCATTGTAAAAATCGCCGAGGACTCAAAACTATGACCAACAAAAAGTGTAGTTTAAAACAAATTAAATGACAGATCCCGCTCAAATTTTGCGCGCTAAATCAGTACAGTGCTACCAACATGCAGTAAAAAAATTAGAACGACCTCTTTTACGCGGGTCTTTTTATTGACATATTCCCGATACTTTTTACACAGAGTAGTATAACACAAAATATTATGTCGAGCTCGGTAGCGCAGTAGCGTTAGTAACGCTACGTTGACACCAACACTCGTGGATTCGATTTCCACACAGGACAAATATTTGTTAACATGAATATCTATGACTAAAGTTTAAAAACTTGGGAAAGTGGTAGATACATACCTACCTAGGTACTATTGTTCCATAAACAATGAAATAAAAATATTATTAATTATTATTATAATATTAATCTGTCAGGAGCCCAAGGAACCGGCGAACGTGCGTGAAAAGAGCTATGAATATTAATGGAGTGAGTTGTGAAGGTAAGTATCGAGTCATGTGGCGCTCGGTAGGTGCCTACTGTCTGCCTACCCCACAAGGGACTTGGCGTAAATGTACCTATAGGTAGATAGATAGAGATTATGATACACCAAAAGATGTATCGTCACAGTACCCAGTAATTTCTATGACCCACTTAGGTACATAACCTACCTACCTACATATCTGCCTAACGCTAGTCTAGTTGTTTGTTAAAGTATGGCAATACCGAACACCATACCAACACACCGACGGTGACCGATGGCACCGGTCCCGCAACACAAACTAGGGGTTCCCCTAGGGGATCCCGTGAAGCCGACAGTTCACCATAATACGGCTCCGTTTCGTATACATGAAGACTTTATGTTTACTAACCCATCCTCCAGTTAGAACATAGAAACAGCTATAAATATTAACGAATGCAAGATCATTACTAATAAATAAGGCGCAGGCACTATAATCCGTATCCCTTCACCTCCCTGTTCGGTTGTTCCATAAATCATAATACACATTATTTATTACCGATTCAATTTCATCCACCCACGTTCATTGTTTATTTCAACGCTGCGTATATAACAAAAAAAATTCGTCGTCGCAATTCAGAAAAAACACATCTCTTGGGCCCATTCTCCTTTAAATAAAACAAAAGAGACTACAAAGACATGTCGGTAAAACAATTGACTAGTTATCGATAAAGAACGACGCAACACTAGGTGCGGCGTGTTCCATTGTCAAATTTCGCGCCGCTGAATAGAACTCAAGTCTAGTGATGGGGCGATTCGATTTAATACCGTTTCGAATGGATACGGGGAGAGTGGTTACATATTTATAAAATGGAATCGATTTTTAAATGAGCCAATGGTCGGGCTCGTTTTGAGAGGCGGGATGCGGTAAGCTCCACCCTGCGTTGGATGTCAGATGAGTGTCTCGCGCGCTTTTTTGCTCATTCGCTCTGCGTCCGTCGACGGGACTGGTTCCCTCTTAAGTTGAATGCGTTATAATTATAAGGTTTAGTAACCATTTAGATTTTGACAAATAGCTAAGAAAAATTTAGATATTGTTTTTCGAGGCAAAGCTGTCGTGTAATATGAAGACTTCAATTGTTTTTAATTTCAATGATATTGATTTAATTTAGTTTATGTTACCGGGAAAACTTAACCGCCATAAGTATATTTTATTAAGATATTTGTCTAAATGAGCGTCTTAAGCATTAAAAAATCATTAATTAATTTTACGTATAAGTACTTAGGTATTAAGTAGGTATAGCTAGTGTTTTATGACTTTGCCTTGATTCCTTTTTTATATCACATCCTATTTATCGGAGGAGAGAGAATTGTAGACGCATGCAACCCAAGGAGTTAGTTATGACTCAAATATTTCTAACTCGTTGCTAATCTAGTTCTACGTTACAATCTTCTTGATAATCTCAAACACTCGACGTAATATAACAATTTTTCAGGTAATTATGATTTGACTGCAGTTTTCTGCAAGGTGGAGGTGCAGCTTCAGTCGTGATGGTCCTGAATAAAACTCTTCCCTTCTTATACATATTGTGAAATGCGTCGTTTGCTAATCCGCAGTGTGCATCACGTGCACGTGAGGTCAATGTAGCTGAAAAGTCGATGAACTTACACTCCATTGTCCTAATAAGTTTTTTTACACAACGTCGGGATATATGCAACTATACGACCCACCTGATGTTACTACATCAGCTGCCTAACTCCTTCCTTAGGAATCCCCTAAGGAGTTGTTGTGTTGGTGACCTCACTTACACAAAGGAAAGCAACAACTGTCCAGGGAGTTGTTATTTGACTGCTGTTTTCTGTGAGTTGGAGGAACTACCCCAGACGGCTGCTTTGATTGCAAACACAGGTTTCAGTTCTACCTAAGTCAATAATATAGCAAACCTTTTACTGAAGCTATATTTATAATATTATTTCACATTCATAAACGAATAGGTATGCAAGCAGTAAGTTATAAATATAACCTTACTCCAATTTTGACATAAAAATTATAAACTTTCCATACAAAAACATCCATAAATTGTATGTTGACTAATAAAAACCGCTGAAAATTAGCTAAGATGTATTCTGGTTCTTGGAATTGTTATAAAAGACATTAAATGCAAAAAGCCAAGCACTTTGCAAAGAAAAGACCATGACCTCATGCGACTTTTAAACCAATTTAGCAAAATCAACAAACAAGCTCGGCTTTGCCCGCCGCTTCTCCTGCGTGACAAAAAATATGGGGGACTTCAGTGCGCATGTCACGCTTTAAGATTATCGGAAAGTGAACAAATAATCACTTTCTCATTTGTAACAAGTCAATGGTCGATACCCAAGGGTTTTTTTGTCCTATGGGAATTCCATGGACTTTTACTTTTTACCAAAAAGTAGTTTCATTTGGGTGGTCTAGGTCTATCTAACTTTTGGTACATTTCAGGAATTTAAATTATACAGTTTTTTTTACTAATTGCTATGTGATTGTGTTTATGGGTGTGTGTAGTATAGGGTTGCCAACATTTTTTAAAGTAAAGTATTTATTAAGATCTAATGTCTAAAATAGTTATTCTAAACTATGAATCGAAGCTACTCCTTAACGGCTGTTCAATTGATATGTCGCATAGATTTGTCCGGAGGCGCGCATCGATGGTTTACGGGCGCCAGGGCCGTCATAAACTGAGGGCTGATTCCACCGGATTAAAGGTGTGATACATGGCGGCTCGTGTCTTATTCACACTTGAATTTCTGTTTTTTTACAAACCTGTACCTATAAATATAGACTTATTTAATGCTTTTCTCCTTTTAAATGGAATAAATTATCAACATGTGTTGTTTTATTGTAAACGGCTCTCTGGAGGGCTGTTGTGTTCCTGCGAGTAAGTTAGGTTGTCAGTTAGACTCAAGAAGGTTGCTCTGTTTGCACCGGAACTACCAACCTGCCTACCCAATTATGGAAACTGTCAATATGAAATGTCTGCCATCAGACCTCTACATTCTAGAGGGTAACCCCGTCCTTTCTTAGGTTAAGTCTTTCGAAATATAACTTCTTGGACGTGCGCGTTTCGTTACGATGTTTTCCTTCACTGCTGATCAACAAATAGATATATATTTTTAAATCTATTCAACATGTAAATATAAAAAGAAAATATAAATCATGTACTATGCATTATGAAACCACGGAGGTTGCAATTAATGCAGTAATCCGTCGAGACAACTATATTTTATAATTTTAGTGGTGTGAGTTGCTTAACAAAATAAACAAAAACATAAATACGTAGATACATTAACAAACAATTAATCACTGCCGAACACCGGAATAAGAAAACAACATTAATTATTACATATATTGATTAATGTCAACAATTAATGATATAATTGATGAGAAGAAGATAATATTATAAATCATGAATATTGTTCAAATAATATTGTTTTTATTTGTATGAACAAGACTGGAGGGTAATTTATTAATAGATAAGTCGAGGCACTAGGTATTCGGTTGTCCTCTCGCCCTAGGGAATTGTTTGCTTGCATTGTACATACAAAGCCGGTTTCGAACTACCGCGCGAGTGTATACACTAGTATGTATAGTGTATAGTCATTATAAATATGTATACCCTCCCTTACATTAATCTGAAAACACGAATTTTCCCAGGTCGCTCCCAGGATTCGAACTAAGATCACTGGGTTAACAGGCTGATTCTTTATCTACAAAGCTATTTCAACTTTTGTGAAATAGAAAAAAAAAACACAATTAATTTTGTTTGTTTGTATAACTTTATTGCATTATCCATAATTACAAAGTATAAAACTTACATGATTTGCAAAGGCCGACTTATTCCTTCAAGGAATCTCTTCCAGCCGACCAATTTTCTTAAATAACATACCTACCTGCAGTTAAATAAATATCTTGGTAGATGTAGGTATACTCCTTCACATCAGACCATAGAATTAAAAGATCTATTACCTATATAAATATATAAATTTATTTATTTTACATTATTACATTAATTGTATTTTAATTGTACCTACCTATTGAATTTAATTGTGTGTTAATTATGTTTATTTGTTTGTAATATCTTTAATGTACATTAAGAAATGCACAATAACAATAAGTACAAAAAGAGACAATGGTACATAGGCGGACTTATCCCATAAGGGATCTCTACCAGCCAACCTTAGTTATTGATAGAAAATTTTACAGTGTCGTATAAGCACATGGTACATTACAGACTGTACCTACCTCAATAATTGAGGAGAATACATAATTAACAACATAACTACATCTATACATAAACTATGCAATAAACGAATAATAATAAATAATAAAACAATATTACACAAGAATATAGGAAAATGGTATCTAAATTACGAATAAATTTAATAACAATACGTTAATTGATCGACTGCACATTGAAATATTGCTTGTGTTAATTTTATAATTGCTATTTATTGTTATTGCTATGGCTTTGATTTGTATTCATACAATTTGATCTAACCTGCTTTGTGTTACCATCGCCACCACACCGTTGTCCGAAGCACATAAAGCAGGTTAGATCAAATTGCATGTAAATTTGACGTAAATAACGTTTGGATCCATTAACGACGTGTATCAAATTTAGATAAGGTTATATTTTTCAAGGGTCATCTATACACCATTTTGCCGGCAAAAGGTGTGTTTCCGGCAAAATGACATTTTACACAACAAAATAAACTTTAATGACGCCGCCAATCGGCCAGGTACTCCATTTATATGACATTGTAATGGGCTAGGGCTCCGGGAGCTGTAAATCATGTCTTTGCGGGCTGTCGGGCGGTCTGTTTGTCACTCAAAGTAGGTATTGCAAAAAACTCACCAGTTAGGTAGGTACCTCGTCTACAGTGAGTAGTTTTCTACCTTAGTCTTAAGTTTTGGACCGACCTTCGTACCGAGGTTTTCGATATGCATTACAGTATTTCTTCAAGAAAGACGTTAGGATATTTTTTACAAGTTTGGTAACACAAGAGCCGCCTTGTGTCCATATGCTGCGATGACTGTTTACCATTAAGAGGTCGTACGCTTGTTTGCCACCTTAGTGGTTTAAAAATAACCAATAAACAAATTCTTATGACTGAATGGATAGGTTATATACTAGGTACATTCACATACATTTCGACGAGCTCGGTGGCGAAATGCGCTGTAATATAGGTAACTTTGACACCAATGCTCATGGGTTCGATTCCCACACAGGGCAAACATTTGTGTGCATGAACATTTCAGTTTGTCTTGATTTGGGTGTTTTAAGAGAGGTAAGGCGCATCAAATGAGCCCGTTTGGTGAAGTACCTACCTCTACCTCACAGAAAACCGCAGACAAATAACAACTCTCTGGAAGGTTCTTATGTTCCTTGTTGAGGTCACCAGTAAGCTGCTAAGGAGTTGCTGTGCTAGCAGCAGAGGTGGCATCGCGCTAGTGATACTTAATGTGTTGCAAGCGTTCATAGGCTACGGTAACAGCTTTCCATCGGGTGGGCCGTATGCTTGTATGCACCCTGACGTAGTATAAAAAAACAGACAACCGTATTATTCGACCAGTGGTGCGAACGAAGTCGCGGGCACAGCTACTAACAAATAAAGACCACTAAACATACAACGGCAACAGCAAATCTATAAAGCAATCTATAACAATTAATTGATCGAGCACGGTCGAGTTCGTATCGCCATAAATTACAGAAATCTGCTACACTTAAACAAATTAACAAAAAAAAAACCCAAAAGCATCGTCTACCTCGTGCCCGAAGCCGGTGGAATGTGTATGACCGTCAAAAAAATGTGATGTTCCTTTTTTAAATATTTAAATCGAATCACCCAAATTAAGTAGCCATAAACGGAATCAGCTTCCAAATTTGAATATTTCATTCGTGCTCGTATGAGAGCGCGCTTTGATTTGTGTGAAGGAGTTGTCGCTGTGTGCGTACGCTAGTGAGGTGCTTTCTCACTTGGCGATAATGTTGCGCTTGTAATAAAGCAGACAGCTATATTTTCGACCAGTAGAAGTATTTAAATTTGATCTTTACTTATTAATTATTTATTACATCTAGAACTATTATTCGCACCGATTTAAATATCAGTTACTGTCTATCTATGTACAGGTAACATACCAAGTATTAACTTACCGGGTAGGCAGAGAGAAACGATATTTGTTTATATCTTTTGATATCTGTGGTTAGACCTTAGTAATAATGTTATTCACAGTTATCTACGATCTGGCAAATAAACAGTTCGATGAACGAAACATTTAATATCTATGTTCGTAATTAATCGCCGATATACCTAATGATATCGGTATGATTAAACTCGAAGCTTTAGATCTGTTTGTTAATGAGTGTCTGTATTGTATACATGGATATCATAGCTCTCAAACCGATTTCATTTTTTTTTTCAAAGAAGGTTTGATTCTTATCTGTGTTTGTTAGATCAGTTTAGTGTTACTTGAAACATAATAAAATTATTTCATTTCATAAGAATACAATTCGAGATAGTCAGGGCTTTTTATTGAAGTTCAATTCTCTTCGATTCTACCTATGCTTAGGTAGAATTGAAGACAGTAAAATAATAAATCATTGAAATTCAACAAGAATTGTTATTGATATACAGTAAAAACTCCTTTAACGCGGTTTCAGTATTCGCGGAAGAAAAAATGGAGACCACTAGGTATACCTATATGCGCGTCGGAAAATTTCGATATTCGCGGATACGTAAATTACGCTTACCTACACTTATAATTAAAAAAAAAGTAAATATTCATTGATCATATATAAATATATTACCTATATATTTATAATCATATATAGGTATATATCTCTCTCTCGCACACATACACACACATACGAACGCATTTCATAAATGCACATGCGTTTCAAATAGGTAGGTACTATTGAATGTTTTATTTGAATTCTTGTTATATGAATGCACTCTTGTGGACTGTAGCTTCTAAGTATATGTACATTGTATATTTTTCCACTTACATTTAAAAACATACAAGTTGGCGTCAAAATATAATAAAAACAAATAAATAATAATTGTGTTAAGCCTAAAAGGTCTTTGATAAAAGCCGGCACCACCTTTTACAGGTGTCGCAAAGTTTCTAATATCGCTACCGCCCCGTGAACAATATGACCGAAGGTTTACGAATGGCGAATGAATTGTGTGATCACTTCATTAAAATTGACCCGTTTTTGGAGCGAAGCCTTATTTTTAAAAGGATAATTCATGATGCCTCACCTGAATACCAGACACGTTAAGAGAAGTAGGGCGCGTCAAAGCAGCCCGGGGGAAGTAACTCCACCTCACAGAAAACCGCAGCAAAATAACAACACCCTAGAGGGTTGTTGTTTATATATCGCAAGCGTTAATAGGCTACGGTACCCGCTTTACATCAGTATAGTGGGCCGTATGCTTGTATACCCCCCGACGTAGTATAAAAAAAACCAGACGGAATTAAAGGCCTTTTAAAAGCGGCTAAGCCTAAGATGTTTTTGGGCTAAGGCTAAAACAAATAATTCAAGCAATAACGGTTAAACTTTTTTAATGGTTATTTTATGTTTTAATTAATATATGTACTCATATCTATCTGTTATTTGTAATTAAACAGATTTTATTTTTATTTAAGTATGTCATTTTATTTTCCTACCTTGGAACCTAACTACTATGTTTCCATGCAAATCACGGTTTCCGTATTTGCGGCATAATTTTGGGACGTATACCCCGCGAATAAGGAGATTTTACTGTACAATAAACAAAACATCGCGTCACATCCCTACGCCTTTTGTCGCTGCACGCCGCGCGTTGATAAGGAAACATTTTAAATTAGTAGAAGAGAAAAAATATTATAAAATTTATTTTTTATTTATATTTTATCACGCGCACACAAAACGGGTAGCCGCTACCATCCAGCATCGATATAAATTATATCATTTTTCACTGCGACAAGCCTAACGGACGTAAAAAATGATCCTCCATTCAGTTCCAAGTTTTGCCGCGCTTTTTATACATTTCCGGACGAAGGATTCCATTATTGAACTAAGGTTTCGAATGTTATTTGAAATTCTCATTAATACAATGCTCGTTCTAAAGTGAGATTATTATACGTTCTTATTCAATCTACGTATTGGAACGTGTATCTGTCAAAAAGTGCCGTTAAAAAATATTTTTTCTGTCAAACGTACAGTTGTCGGTGTTTTTATGGGTATCAATAGTGATACTAGTTCGAACCATACCGATTCCACGGTTCATAATATCGGAATATATAATTGTGAGTTTCGAACGTGATTATGAATAATAAGGTCCTTGTACCAGTGGGTCAGCAGGGTCGGGAATATTCACGTCACAGGTTTCGAATTCGATGACGTCACTTCTCCCGAAGACGCATAAAATTTCAAGCAATTATTTTGGATTATAAATGTCTAGTGATGTTTTGAATGACAGATGAAATATTAGTAATGTTTGTACGATAATCTACGTATTACCCATTCACATACAACATAATAGCTAGATTATATGAAAATAAAAACGAATATATAAGTAGATATATCGATTTTACAACTACCTACGGAATTAAAAGTACCTACTCAAATCGAAGGGCCATCTGCCTATATTCTTCAGGATCCTTGGTAATATAGGTTTAACCCTATCACAGAGGGCACGACGATGCCTTTGAAGCTGTAGGACGTGGTGCGAGGCAGTGGTTGTCCTACTCTGTCAGAGACACGTTATCCCCTATGAAGAGAAATTTGGTGTAGAGTCAAAATAGTTTCCGTTCAGCAATATGCCATATGTACAGTCCCTTGTAACAACATATAAACATAACCTAGATGCACATGTAACCACTAAATTGACGAGCTCGGTAGCGCAGTGGTGAAACGTGTGTTGTGTTACTTTGACACGAACGCTTGTGGGTTCGGTTCGCACAAAGGACCAACATTTGTGTGCATGAATGTGTCTGTTTGTCTTGGTATGGGTGTTTAAGAGAAGTACTTTAGTCTGAAAGGACCGTGGGTGGTTCGACCGTAAGACAAAAGTCGTCTACGTTGCAAAAGACCGGCGGCTAAATTTTGTTAACAAATTGAATGTGATAAAAATGTTAAGTGTATGTACATTCAGGTATATAAGTTAATATGTGAAAAATAAAAATTCATAATATTAGGGGTTAAAGTATGAAATTGCCGATTTGTACTGAAAAATTAAAACTCGATTTATTTAAGATGTAACATTTATTTAATCAAAATATTTACTCTCATTATCTATACATTGCTGCCATCGAATCGGAAGTTTATTTATGCCTTTGCGATAGAACCCTGGGGATCCATCTATATTCGACAATCTGTGTGAGAACACTGCCTCCTGGGAAGAACATTTATCACGTAGAAAATTGTCAAGTATGTGCGATGCCACCTCTGCTGCATGGTAGGTACAGCAATTCCTCAGGAGCTTACTAGTGACCTTACTCACCTGCAGGAATAAAACAACCCTCCCGAGAGTTGTTATTTGGTTGTGGTATTTGGTGAGGTGGAGTTACTTCCCCTGAGTGACTGGTTGCTTTGATGCGCCCTACCACGTCTCTTAAAATGATTTAAATGCAAGTCATTTCGTCTTGATGTTTTTATCGAGGTGGTGCATGAAATACCCGACTGAGGAAGTACCTCCATCTCACAGAAAACCGCATCCAAATAACAACAACCTGAAGAGCGGCTGTGCTCCGTTGATTGAGTGGGATTACCAGTGATTTCCTAAGGAATTGCTGTGTTAGCAGCAGGGGTAGCAACGTTGATAGGTTCATAACCACTTTACATCAGGTGGGCCGCATGCTGTTTTGTATCTCGAAGTCATATACCTATAAAAAAAATTGCCGTCTATTTTCATTCAGCTTTTCTTATCCTCTCTATTTTTATAGGTATTATTAAGGTACTACATTGAGTAGCTCAAACAAACGTACTGTCCGCATGATTTGAAGCGGTTACCATAGGAATTGTATTAAAAAAAAACCTTGTCAGCCGTCACTTGCACGCTCAAATCATAGCCGACCTTTCTAAATTACCCCACTTTGAGTAAATGATACAGGATTAGCAAAGCGCGAGTGATGCCCCGGTATTGCCTCCATCGACGGTAACTGCTTACCATCAGTCAGGTCGCATGGTTATTGCAAGTAGTATAGAAAATAACTAGTTGGTAGGCCATTATTATAAACGACTCTATACGAAATATATAGGACCACCGACACTGGCGGACACATCGAGCTACGAAGGAATCCGTAGTAGAGGCGGCAAGAACATTTTTTATACTACAACATCGAGAAGCACACAAGCATACGTACCACCATGTACAGCGGCTACCGTAGCCTATGAACGCATACCATACATTAAGTATCGCTCGTGGAATGCTACCTCTCCTGCTAATATAGAATTACAACGACTCAACTGAACTACAACTCTGTAGTAGCTTAATGGCTCAGAATACCTATATTCTGAGCTTACTGGCAACCTCACTCACTCACAAGAACACAAGAATCTTTCATGGAGTCGTTTAGTTGTGGTTTTCTGTGAGGTGGAGGAGGTAGTTCCCCAGTCGAGCTGATTTGATGGCACGACTGGGGAAATAGATACCTCCAGCGAGGTATCAAAAGGTAGACACGTTATACACCAACGTTATTGTATTTTAAAATGGCGCAAGTAGTTACTATATCTACGTAGGTACAGTTATTTATTTTGACACTTTGCTCTAGCAAAGAGACAAATAATAGGGCATACCTGTCGTTAGAAAGAGATGATGATTCATGCTGTGTGGCGAAAGACGCATAGACGCGACGCGAGAGCGTGGCCAACTGAATGCGAGTTGGGCAATTACCTTACTTTTGTATTGCCATTCTAGAGCGTGTACGACGTATCTATAACTATAAAAACATCTTATGATATCTCAGAGAAAACCGCAGCCAAATAATAATTCTCTGAAGGATTATTGTTTTCCTACAAGTGAGTGAGGTTACCAGTAAGCTCCTAACGAGTTGCTGTGTTATCAGCTGGGGTGGCATCGCGCGATTGATACTTCATGTATTGCACGCGTTCATAGACTACGGTAGCCGCTATATATCAGGTGGTAATTACGCTTACACGCCTACCGACGTCTATAAAAAAATATAGTTCTAAACTGTGTGCGCTTCCACTACCAATTAGTTCATGCGAATTAATGTCGGCCGGCATGAAGTAGTTGGTGATGGAAGCAAGTAGGTAAGTCATTGTCAAGTGACACTGATGTGACCTGTCAAGGTGGAGTGCAATTTCATGTGTCAGCTTTTCTTATCGTCTCTTATTTCTTTATCTATTGACCAATTGGTCCACGGTTCAAATCCTGGTATAGAGGTGACATCGCGCGAGTAATACTTACTGTATTGGAAGCGTTCATAGGCTACGGTGACGGCTTTACATCAGGTGGGGACGTATGCTTGCCTCCCAGCGTCGTATCAAAAAAACTGCACTAATCTATGTGTCTAATTCCCTCTACCAGGATATCAGACAGTGTGAAGCGTTCCGACATCTTAGTACCTCCAGGTGTACAGTAGGAGGCACAAAACGCTGCTCGCTGCAGCCCCGCTCTCCCAAAGATAAACAACCGACAAAAATGTCATAAATTCATACACCTTCCACACTGAAAAGTAAAAAAACGTTGTATTTAACATATATCTCACTTTTGTTGGGAGCCGACCGCCGCGAAAGGCGATATGTGGATACGCCACCCTTTAAAAAGGCACGAGTAAAATAAAAATTGGTTTGTTTTTATATTTTCCCGATATGTCAGCGACAGCTAAGAGAGCTCAATAGCGTCGTTGTGTGTGTTGTGATGGTTGTGATGCGTAAACACACAGGTTGTGATGCGTAAACTGCAACCTGACCGTGGATGGGTTTATCAATCTCGAGCTTCTCCGTGTTCGCAGGGCACGTTAAGCCGTCGGTTCCGGCTGTTGTCGATAGATGGCAGTCGTTTAACTAAGTCAGCAGACTGACGAAAACGTGCCTACAATAGTGATAATCAACCGCGAAAGTTTATAATTATAAGAGGCAAGCAGACTCCTGAGATGTGCGTACTTTTAGCGCTAATTTCAATTACATTCAAAATCCAATGTTGAAATTTTTAATAAAATCTTGGAAAATAGTCTTTAATTTTGCCAACACAGCTTAAATCTCAATAATTGTATCCAACTATCGCCCACCAAGATGGAGCGGAGTTACTCTGGCGTTGCTGTTGCTACTTAAGAGTTCGATTGCGATGTATCAGAATTGGTTTTAAAATTATTTATGATAATTCAGATCGCGATCGCGAAAACTAAAAATTTTGATCACGAAAAAAATTTGATTGACGATCATAAAATGAAATCAACAAATCTTCATTGACTATAACCGCTGAGTACAACTCACGTACACATACAAAGGATTCCAAACTTTTTAAAACCACGTAAATGTGTCAATAGTTCTTGACTAGTTCAGTTTGAACCGTAAGATCATTATACAACATAAATAGGTATATTTGTGAATAAAATTCCTCTCAAAGAAAATTTAAAAGAATTTATGCTGAAAATGGAATATTTTTTTTAACAAAAACATGAAGACAAATGTAAAGGCAGAGTTGATCAGTGATAACCACTAGGATGAACGAACTTGCAACGTAATTGTTGCTTTTCTACATTTCCGTAGCCCTGAAGCCGTGACTAATAATAATTGCAGCCAAATAATAAATCAGCTAAAATTTCGTATGAATAAAATTGGCAGAGAAAAATAAAGAGAGTAAGGATCACTAAAGGCTTATTTTGTTTGATTTAGTGTATTTCTATCTATCTATAGCTTCACGCCAAATTCCTTGCGGTGTAAGCAGTAAGTAAAAGTTGGGACTAGCATTGCATTGCGTATAGCGAGCTGTGCCTTCTGGCTCAAGTTTTTACTGCCAAGAAGTTTTCCCAACGTTCCATTCACACTATTCCCAGCACTCACTCGTCTTTCCACATCAGCGGAGTACCTTCCATCCCTGCTGAAATCGCATCCAAGATATACAATCTCATCCACTTGTTCCAACATTTCATCATCAACCGTAATCCTTACATTTGTTCTGGTTTCTTCTCTTTCAAATACCATTATCTTTGTTTTCTTCGCATTCACACTAACATTACGAACAGAACACTAGGATTACAGTTGATGATGTAGTGTTGGAGCAAGTGAATGAGATTGTATATCTTGGAACTGCTTTTAGCAGGAATGAAAGGTACACCGCTGATGTGGAGAGACGAGTAAGTGCAGGGAATAGGGCGAATGGAGCGTTGGGTAAACTTCTAAGCAGCCGAAATCTGAGCCAGAAGGCACAGCTCGCTGTACACAACGTGGTGCTAATCCCAACGCTAACTTGGAAGTGAGAGCTGGGTATGGCAGAGAGAGCATGAAAGTAGAATAAATGCAATCGAGATGAGAGCATTGCGCAAAATTTGTGGCATAACGCTTGCTTGACGAAACAGTTATACAATGCAAAAGTTGAAGGATGTAGGAGTCGAGGAAGATCGAAAATAATCTACCATGACCAAATTGATCGTATTTTATCAGATGGTGAAGTCAGGAGCCCCAGAAATCGGAGCGTGCATCTAAAGAGCTATGAATGTTACAGAAGCGAGTGAAGTATGTAAAAACCGCGTCTTAAGGCGCTCGGTTCTCTCCGCCTACCTGGCGTAAAGATATACATATATTCTTCGCATTCAATAAGTAAGCCTTTAATTTTGCTGCTAAGCTGATCAAGCGTGACCTCATGCATTTATACAAGGGCAAGATGACTGCGCATCTTCAGTCCATTGGGATTCTTTCAGCTCTCCAGCACAGATTGCTTAAGTACCAGAAGGAATCCGGACGCAAGTGCTACCTAGTTTGAGCATCACAGCTGTGATCAGATTAATTCCCGCTACTTTCCATTTTTCAAGGTTCATATCGACCATTCGATCTTATCCATAGTTATGCCTTCGTCGGACGCATATACCAGCGCCCGAGGCATAGACGTACATTTCTTCAAAATATTCACTTCACCGTTCTAACACTTCCTGAGTGTTCGCAAGAATGACCACTCTTTGACTTCCTTTCTTCAAAAGAGTTTGGTGTTTGCCTCGAAGTTTTTCGTCAGCCTCTCTTCCTTATTCATAATTTGTATTTCACGCTTCTCTTTCACTAAAGCCTTGGTTTCATTATTGCATAAACGGTACATTTCTTTCTTCTTCTCTCTCATATTTTCATTTAAGGGCAGAGATGATACATAATCCAGCCACGCTTTCCTCTTTCTCGCTGGGAGGATGTATCCCACCAGGCATCTCCTTTCAATGTTTTATGCATCTTTGCGCATTCACATGCTTATTTTGTACTATCAACCATATTTTATTTCAAAACTTTCCAGCAATCATCCACATCTGAGTCGAAAAGTATTCGACACGAGGAGGTTCCGTTCCGTACATAAATCCAGTTACCTGCTTTGTTCACTCTCTTATCTCCATACGGACCAAGAACAGTTTCATAGCTGTATCACTTAGTCCCAGCCCATTCATTCAAATCTCGATACATAATTTCCTGTCATTCAGCTAAATCCAGCCCTCACGGACTTCTAAAACTCTAGTTCTTGAGCTCACGCTGAGCCTACGGGAGAGTGTGCTGTAATCAAAAACACTCTCGTGATGCCCAGTTTTATACGAATCCAGAGAAGTCTAGGCTCTACCAAACAGTAATCTCTTACACCAGTGGCTAAACGAGAGGAGAGTACGACACCTACACCATCACTGGCATGATCGTCCCACCCCGGTCTACCCTAGGCCAGACATCATGTCACAGGGCAGATCATCAGTGTCGTTCCCCTTGCGCTTAGTCACTGTCACACACAAAGCATCTAAACGTCTCTCATTCATTACGTCCATCAGTTCTTTTATCTTATCGATTCAATCCACCTCTCACATTTCAAATATATATGTAGCACTCTGCTCTCCTCGATCCGCAGAAATTGGCGCTGCGTGGTGGGTGGCGACACCCACCGTCGCATGCAGCTACATTCGCACCGACGGGGGCGGATCGGTGCACATTGCCTCCGGGGGACGCCCTAACCCGCACGTCGGTGCGCTCTTGGTCCAGAATTGCAATCCTAAATTGTTGAACAGATCACATTAAAATGTAATAGGTACTTAGTCTACAATCTGGAGAAGAACATAGACAAGGTATACTTATTGTCACTATATTGAGATGCCTACGCGGATAAAGCTGTAGTTAGAAGTTAGTACCAAATATGTCCTTATATTTTAAAGCCTTCATGTTAGTATTTGCGGAGCCTTAAAGCATAATATTTGTAATGTGACCAGTGATTCATCAAATTGTTGTTCAATTCGGCGTATCCACACTTAGTATTCCTTCATTAGCCGCACAAAACCAATGACATTTACCATTCATATCCACCAGCACTAAAAGATGTAACTACATATGATATCATTCGTATTTCGACTTTATGCAGTGCGTGTTAAAGCACAAAATTGCCAAGTAATACAATATTTTTAAATTTCATGTCAGAACGGTATAACTCCAAAACCAAATATTTGGTTTTCAGCTTTATTTCATGAACATTAACATCCACTATTAACTATTAGGTTTTTAATAATAAAGTCCTTCTTATAGGTGTGAAACTTATGACATTTGAAACGTAAGTATCCCAATCCCAACGCGAGTTATAATATTTTTATTTTTTATTGACCTCCATATTGTAGACTTGCACAAGGTCTTTAAACATCACCTCTTAGTACTCTTACTCATCCCATCGGGTTTGGAGCCGCTGGGGTGCGGATCATATTCCGAAAGGAAAGGTCCGCCGCCGTCCACTGCTTGAGGTCTGTGTTGAAAGCAGCTGCCCGAGGGCCACTGACGTGTCTTTATCTGTGCCTTTATCCCATTTCCTAAGCCATTAGGATTAGTGGAATCCGGTACCTAAGCCTAATTATTTGGCGATGAAGCTGATTATGTCATGGAGCTACTTCGCTCACACCTCCACAACCCAGGGGGAAAACCATCCCTTTCTTAGGTTCGATCACAAGTCTTTCGAAATTTAATTTAATTTAATTCCTTGGACGTGCGGATTTCTTTCCGCTTTCCCAGTGGAGTCTTTTTTTTTTTTTTAAATACTTGCACCCCTGCCATGGGCAAGGCTATCATCATCTTAATATTCTTCCAGCCGAAACACATTCACACATCATATTCTCATTAATTCCGTAATTCTAACTTTCATTCATCATCTTTCGTTTTTGCCCATTTTAGAACGCCAGTGAAATAACTGCAGTAATTTTCGTACTTCCCTCCCCATACTACGTCAGTCCATCAACGGGCGACAGCGGGCTTCACAGCTCCACCTAGCCACCGCGATGCCATCGGCTATACGGAGTATAGCCGAGGTATACAGCATTAGTCCTAGGCGGAGCTGCTCTGCTTGTTGCGATCAATGACAACCGTAGCTAGACTGACGCAGTATTTTATAAATTTAGGTCTATTTCCCCCCAAATCTATTTCGGAGACTGTGGTTTCGGTGACCCGCATTCCCAACTCCTGCTCCAAATCGTACCTCTGTTTGGAGAATGCGGGACACCGAAACAATATGTGCTGCACTGTCTGGTCCACGCCGGGCTCGCAGAAGCAGGATGGGTCATCCGCGCACTTGAATCTGTGCAAGTACGCGGAGAACCCACCATGCCCCGAGAGGACCTGCGTGGTGATGCTCGACGGCACCATTTTGCCCACGATGCTCGTTTAAGAGCGCCCCGTGTTTGCACCGCCAGGGGATGGGGAGACTCGACGTTCGCCACCGCCTGGAGCGCCGCCATGGAGTTTCCCAGTGGAGTCAGGACAGAATGAATATCACGTTCACTACGCACTCTATTTAAAATACCGTTGTAACCTAAATAAATCTGAGCGGTTTGATGGTTTAACCATGAAGTGACCAAAATTGATCACAAAAGAATATCTGTAAGGAACTATCAAAATCAAGATCTGGCTTAGCAAATATGGACATGAAAGGTGATCTTTTGTTATTTTATGTAATAGCGCTTGATTAGATACCCACTACCCTCATTATGATCGGATACCTATATTATATGAGGATATTATGTGATATGGGAGATATTGAAAGAAAGGTGAAAGCAGGAAGCATACTACCTACTACCTCACAGAAATTCTTCGGTTTGGCCCCTACCTCTACCTACAATAAACTCAACAAAATCCTAAATATATACTCACTATATAATACTACACTATAAAATATTTAAAAAACATTAGATTATGGAGATATCGAAAACTTTATACGCCCAATAACATAACGATATATTAAATATTAATACTTACATCACCAAACAGAATCATTCAACCACCCCAACAGAAAACGAAGCGTACCTGACCACCAACCCGTACCTAACCCTATGAACAAAAATGCACTTATATACACCTACACACAATCATATATATATACTTCACACCTACGCACACCCAAAAAAAAAACATATAACATGAAATTATTATTACTTCATAGCTGTAATTTAACATTTATAAATTAGCAATGTATCTAATCATTCTATGTACTCAGTCAAATAAGACTAGTATGTTGTACAAGACTAGTAGTATAGCATATATACGGGAGGGTCTCCCTGGTGACCAGTTAAACAGGTTCTTCTGAACCTACATTAGGCACCAGTCTCTCATAAAAAGAGAGGTTAGGTATTAGTGTAACTTCTAACAGGTACTCTTTCCAGACAACAAATGTATACATATTAAGATACAAATATATTGTATAGTAATTATTTTGTGAGAAAATAATAAACAATTTATTATTTTTTCTTTCATCACGGGTGTTAACCCCGGTCTTTTGATAGGCGTGTGCGGGGATATGGATCCAACGCGTAGAGGCCCCTTAGAAAAGATTGATGTAATGTATTATACCCGCTATGACCTGCTCTAAGGGATATCAATGGGAGAATATACCCACGAGCAGGTCACGGCAGGTAATTGGGACTATTGCAAATGTGTCGGAAATAATTGAGCTATTGAAATGAGATCTGGAGGGATTATTAGTACTGGGCTATTACAGAAGAGAGACGGACACCTGCCATAACTATCATATCTGACTGTTATATTTGGCAGGCGGTGGCTCGCCACTCACTAGATGGACCCCCGATATGCCAGCGAAATTCGGCCGGGGGTAACACCGATGTGAGTGACTCAGGGGTGTCGAGAGGTGTGCTGCGCTTTCTCCGAAGTTACTCGCGGCGTTATGCCCTTTAACACTTCCACCCCTGGAGCATATTACCTGCTAGAGCAATATACTCTATCGACTCCTCTCTGGACGGCCAATGAAGGCAAGCCAGAGCTGACAGTCCTGCGGGGCTTCTTGATTTTTCACACCGACCGATGAAGACACGCCGGAGACGAAGGCCCTGATCGACTCTCTGGAGCACTCGGGTACCCGTGGTGTCGTTACGCACCAACAGCTCGCCACAAGCTGCCCTGCGGGCTATTATTATTATTATTAGATAAAGATAAAAATCAAAGCAACAAAAAAAGAAGTAGTAAGTAAGTATAAGTATATAAATAGCTGTGTTAGCAGAGTTGGCATCGCACAAGTGATACTTAATGTATTACCAGTGTTCATAGGCTCGGGAACCATTTTACATCAGGTGGACCGTATGCTTACATGCCTCATTCAGAGAGTATTATCGCCAACATTGATGTATGGGAGTGAAACACTGGTAAGGCAGAAGCAGCGTGGAAGTAGGGTAATTGCTGTAGAAATAAGAGCACTGAGGAGTTCATGTGTGGAGTTATGATGATTGATAGGAAAAGAAATAACACGATAAATAATGTGGTGTTGAGATTTCGACATTTAGAAAGAATGAATGACAAAAGAGTTAAGAAAGAAGTACCTATATCGAAGGAGAAGGAACGAGTCGAATAGATGATGTGAAGGGCCAAATTAGAAGCACCTGAATCGAAAGAACATGCGAGAAGAGGTTGATGAGTGTGGAAGAGGTGAGAGATGTAAGTTTGGATGATTGTATGTTACATCTGGCGTTATATAGTCTCTGTCAGAGAAGCTGGCACCCACCCACTACCGTTAGTAGATGCAACATGCCGTCGCTGCAATGGCTGCTTCATTAGTCTCTGCCTCAGCTGCTGCAATAGAAACCTCATGCACCCGCCACGGTAACCTGCTTTGTGCGGCGGAAGCATACAAAGCATGTTAGATCAAATTACATGGGGTTTATATTTACTATTGTTTGTTAGACATACCATCAATTCTCTCTCCTATTGGAACTGCCATGCAATTCTGTAAGAGCAAACATTCTTACATCCTCGGAAACATCGGCTGTTACAGCCTTGAACACAAAATTGCAATTCTTTGGTGTCGCTTTTCATGGTAGTGCGACACTAGCGCCGCAAGGCTGCGTTTGGAATTGGAATTCTACAAGGCAAACAGCCTCGCGTACGCTTACAGCCTTATAGAATACCAAATAATTTAGCCGTGATCGCAGTAGACGATGTCAAAGCTGTGACATCTGTGATCACAGCGACGCACACAGCCATTACGAGTCGCTTAGAGAATTGCATGGCTATACAGACTATGGAACGCCAGGTGCACCGACCCAAGCATACCTCGCTCGCTTCTTCCACAGTATCAACCTTTTCGTGCATGTTCTTAGGTTTTGTGTTTTTTCTGTTTAATGCAGGATGAAAGGATGACGAAACAGATATACAATGCAAAAGTGGATGTAGGGGCCGAGGAAGACCGAGACTAACCTCATGATCAAATTGTTCGTGTTTTATCAGAAGGTGATGTCAGGAGCCCCGAAACCGGCGAGCGTGCATGAAAAGAGCTAGGTACGGATGTTAGAGAAGCGAGTGAAGTATGTAAGGACCGCGTCTTATGGGGTCAGTTCTCTCTGCCTACCCCACAAGGACTTGGCGTGAGGATATACATAATACATTCTTAGGGTTTGGGTGCTTTTGATTTGGCCCTTTTTCAACACATCACCAATTAGATCTATATGTGTGCGTATAGGGCGGCCCCTAACGATATCTTCATTCACTCTTGCCTGTTATACTTCTTTCGTTACTTTTTTGTCATTCATTCTTTCTAAATGGCCCAACCATCTCAGCATACCCTTTTCAATTTTTGTCACTACATCAAATTTCATTCCACAAAGTTCTCGTATCGTGCTATTTTTTACTCTATCAATAATTCTCCCTCCACACATACTCCTCAGCACTCTCATTGCTACGACGTTCATCCTACTTTCATACTTCTTCTGCCATACCCATGTTTCACTGCCGTACTTACATCAATGCTGGTGTTAATACACCTAAATGATATCAAGGCGAACTTTGCTCGATATGTCACCGCCTGTTATCATGGTTAGCATATGTGTATACAAATATAGCTATAAAAACACAATTAATTTTAAATTCATTTAGAAACAACGATTATGACTTATGACGGCAGTTAGGTCTATCAATTAGACGGTTATCTAAATTTAATAAATCTCTCTCTACACTATGCGAGTAAAAGCATGCTAGCTAATTGACAATAGGTGGGTATACCTATGGTAAAGAAGAAGAGTGAAACTAGAATCGCATGATTTTTTTTACTGTGCCGGGAGCCATAATGTAAAGCAGTTACTGCATTCTATGAATACTTGTAATACATTGAGTATCACTCGCGCGATCCTACCTCTTTTGCTAACGCAGCGACTCCTTAGGCAGGGGCATGCGGTTTCTATTCCAGATGGCAGACAACCGCAGCAGCTGAGGCAGACACTATCGAAGCAGCCATGGCAGCGTCAGCATGTTGCATCTACTAACGGTAGTGGGTGGATGCCGGCCGATGCTAGTCCTAATTGAACTAATTGGTGGCGGAAGCACACAAAGTAGGTTAGATCAAATTGCATGTAAATTTGACTTTCGCAAAATAACGCCTGACTCTATTAAGACTCCTCAGAAGCCTGCTGACCGCACTCACACGGATACAACAACTTTTCAGGGAGTTGTTATTTGGTAGCGGTTTTTTGTAAGGTAGGAGGTACTTACTCTTCCCCAAACGGGTTGCTTTGATGCACTCTACCTCTCCTAAAAATGCTTATTTTATGCTGAAGAACCGGAAAGGTCCCAACGGACCGAGGAGGCATGTATCTGTGTCTGTTTCTGTTATGACCAAATTAGTCGTGTTTTATCAGAAGGTTACGTCAGGAGCCCCAGGAACCGGCGCGGGCGCATGAACATAGCTGTGCATGTTAAGATGAAGCTCGCTAAACTGTTAAATTTGTAGTCGAGACCCAATTCACTAAACAACGAAACAGAACAACAAAAAAAAGTTGTCCCAATCTTATAACTCCTTTAAATCACAAGTGAAGAAACATTACGACTCTATTTCTGATATTTAAATTAGCATTTACTTTTTAACGCGTATATGTACTGTGTGTTTGGGTATTTTGTGTTGAACGTGAAGTGTGTATTGTGCGTAAATTGCACCAAACCTATTAATTGAATTCCTTTTCAAGCATTCATGGTTGACTGGAAGAGATCCCTATTGGGATAAGTCCGCCATTGTATAATTTAGATTAAGTTTTTTTTTTGTATTATTATTGTTATGTATTTTTAATGTTAAATTATACAATAAAGTTTTATAAACAAACAAACAAACAACTTTTTTAAATTTATTTTTTAAAACATACTAAATTCTGAAACTACAATTTTTCAGACTACAGTAACACATGCAAACATAACACAAACATATTTCTTGTTCACTTGAACACTGATATATATATATATATATTTATGCATACATATAGGTACCCATGCATGCATACATATGCAGACAATACAGCATTGATAAGAGTTACTGGTGTGTATGGCCATCTATATCTATGGCTAGATGGCTACTAATAATATAGCTGAATGTTTGTTTACTTGTCTACAAGTTCAAGCTCTTCAGAGCCAGTACGCAATTTAGATGTAAGACAGGAATTTGACCTGAAAGAGTGTATAAGAGAGGTAGGGCACGCATCAAAGCGCCCCGTCTGGGGCAGTACCTCCACCTCACAGAAAATAACCAAATAACAAAAAAGCAGCCAAATAACAACTCCCTAGAGGGTTGTTGTGTTCCTGCGTGTGAGTGAGGTCACCAGTAAGCTCCCAAAGAGTTGCTGTGTAAGCAGCAGAGAAGGCATCACGCGAGTGATAATAGGCTACGGTACCCGCTTTACATCAGGTGGGTCGTATGCTTGTATGCCTCCCGATGAAGTATAGAAAAAAAAAGTGTCTGGGTGTTAAAATAACAATAGGCATACTCCATTGGTTCAGATATGTGGAAAGAGTGCAAGAGGAAAGAATGACAAAACATTGGTATATAAACCGCGAAAGCAGAAGGAACTCGGAGCCGAGGAAGGCCAAGAATCATCTACGGCCAAATTGCTTCTGTGTTACCAAGTGGTGTCCAAGAGCCATACAAACTGGCGGCCATGCATGAAAACAGCTATTAATGTTCAAGAAATAACCATTTCTTGTCTCCCTCAGGTTGTTGCAGTATCATATATGAGAGAGACATAACGAACCCTAACTGGAGGCCTGCCAAGGACTTTACCGCCTGTTTCTGTTGAAAATTTAAGGGAGAGATATGACAGTAATTACCACATAATTATTGGTAACAAAAGGTCTCGGGTAATAAACAATACAACACAATGGTGTTGTAATTTACAAGTACCAACTTACATATTGTCTATGGAAACCGTTTTTTTTTTAATCTCACCGAGAACATAAAAAAACCGGGCCATTTCTTCTAAACCTTTCCCAGTCCTTTTCTTTTCAATAACTTTCTGTTAATGGTTTTTTTTTCAAGTAATTTAAATGTTCAGTTTCAAATAGGTTTCACTATCAATTTTTATAACGGTTCTGTCACTAATATTTAACGGGCACCATATAATTATACTGTCAGGTCATTAGCTTCAATTGACGTATCATGAAGTTTGCTATAACGGCTGTATATTTGTCAATAGGCGGCGGCGTTAGTTCACGCGAAAGAAGTTCTATCTATCTATAACTTCACGCAAATCCCTTGCAGAATAGGCAGATACCACCGAGCGCCACGTGACTCGGTCCTTACCCACCTTACTCGCTTCTTTAACATTCATTGCTCTTCTCATGCACGCCCGCCGGTTTCTAAGGCTCCTGACATCACGTTAACGATTAAATTTTCAAGGTGGATAATATTGAGTTCTATTTAAATAAATAAATACACAGTGCATCGCACCAATAACAGAATTTTAATGATTACAAAAATTTCAAACTTAATACTTCAGTGAAATTAAACAACCAGAGGTCTTAATCCGGGTGTTTTTGAGAGAGGTAGGGCGCATCGAAGCAGCCTGTCAGCGAGCTTCATCTCACAGAAAACCGTAGCCAAATAACTACTCCCTTGAGGGTTTTGGCCTGCCAGCGAGTGACCAGTAAGCTCTTAAGGAGTTGCTGTTAGCCGTAGAGGTGGCATGGCGCGAGCGATACATTCATATACATGATATTGTAAGCGTTCATATGCTAACGTAACTAATTTACATCAGATGGATCGTATGGTAGTATACCTCCCGACGTTCTTCAAAAAATTACCTTTATGAAACTAGTATGAAACTTTGCTACTACTAATAAAAAAAAAGCCTCATCTTAACGTTATCCCGTTTCCTAATCCATTGGGATTGGCGGGGTCCGCTACCTAAGCCTAAAGATTTAGCGCAGAAACTGATTTTGACCCCCACAATCCACAGGGAAAACCAGACCTTTCTTAGGTTAGGTTACACATGCATTGAAATATAATTTCTTCGATGTGAGCGTTTCCTCACGATGTTTTCCTTTACCGCCGAGCAAGTGATTTGACGAGCTCGGCGGCTCAGTCGTGAATGACGCGACTTTGACACCAAAGCTCGTGGGCTCGATTCCCACACAAGGCAAACATTTGTGTGCATGAACACGTCGGTTTGTCTTGGCATGGATGTTTTAAGAGAGGTAGGGTGCATCAATGCAGCCCGTCTGGGGAAGTACCTCCACCTCACAGAAAACCGTAGTCAAATAACAACTCCCTAGAGGGTTGTTGTGTTCCTGCGTGTGAGTGAGGCCACCAGTAAGCTCCCAAGGCGTAGCTGTGTAAGCAGCAGAGGAGGTATCGCGCGTGTGATACTTAATATATCACAAGCGTTAACAGGCTACGGCACCCGCTTTACGTCAGGTGGGCCGTATGCTTATATACCTCCCGACGTAGTATAAAAAAAGTGATAATTACAAATATGCACTTAAAAAACCTGAAAGCACGATATTTGGCAGAGCTGCGATAGCCAGCGGAGCCACATTACCCTCAAAATTGTCGTTTGGGGTAGACTGATGTCATCCAGCTAGCGTTTAGACGGTAATAGTGAGAAACTCCAAAATCGACACACTAATAGCTAACATATTGTAGTTTTGTATCCTTTAATTTGAAATTTAAATGTTCGTTGGTGAGGAAGAACGGTCCAAAATCGTTCCAATTAGAAAAAAAAACATATGGGAAAACGTATGGCCGGCCACTCTGCAGTGCAGAGTCTGCACTGCACTCCCATCAACAGAGAAAGTAACAGCACTCGTCGCTAGTAATGTTAACACACTAAATTCGTGTTAGAGTACGTGCCAGGATCAGAACTAGGTTATCATTCTTTAATAAAAAAGCCTAACAAAATAGCTTCAAAATCAATTTAAATTTGACGAAAAAATCTCGTAACATAGTACCGTATTACAATACGTTACATACAAAAAAATGTGCATTGCGTTAGGAATTTTCTCCTTTTGAAAGGCAGCTAACATGCAGGCTACCTATGTTATCACAAATTCGATTTGTCTGTTCGTGTAACGCGGCCTTTTGCAATATCACATCTAGCGGACATTCATCTATTTATTAGAATTCTCTCGCGACCAATCAAACGCGCAAATATGGCGCATAAAATATAATTTCAGCACTAAGTTATGAGAATTTAACACAAACTTTTAGAATTACTGAAATTGTACAAATAAACGTTTATCAGGGATAGATTTTTTTTTATACAACGTCGGAAGGCAGCGGAGCCCGTCAATCTTAAGGGTTAGAAAACGAGATAACGCTAATAAAAAGATCAGATTAATTTATGGATACCTAAATTCTATACAATCCCTATATTCTTGATAATCTCAAGATATTGGTCAAGTATTATCCTAAAAGGCAGGTATGGTTTTGGATTAGTCCCTTCGGCATTTCCGTTAAACTTAACAATAGGTTAATACCTCACCGAAATGTTTTCTTTGTTTAATATTTTTTGGCCAGGCTAGGACTAGGTACAGAAACATATTTGTGGGTTGTGGTTAATTTATGATCGGTATTAACCCATAACCAGCAAAAAATATGAAAATAAAGGACTCGATTTTTTACAGGAGATACAAAAAGTTTTAAACGATTTTGTATTAAGTTTGATAAGCAATCAATGTGGTGATAGTCGGCTAGGTATTTCACATAACCACACACATGTAACGCTACTTTGACACCACAGCTCGTGGGTTCGATTTCAACAAAAAAACAAACACTCTGTGCATGAACATGTCTGTTTGTCTTGGTTTGTGTGTTTTTAAGAGAGGCGGAGAAACGAGTGAGTGCAGGGAATAGCGTGAATGGAGCGTTGGGTAAACTGCTAGGCAGCCGAAATCTAAACCAGAAGACACAGCTCGCTGTACACAACGCGGTGCTAATCCCAACGCTAACTTGTGGAAGTGAGAGCTGGGTATGGCAGAGAGAGCATGAAAGTAGAATAAATGCGGTCGAGATGCGAGCCCTTTGAAAAACTTGTAGCATAATGCTTGCTGACTGCGTTCGAAATGAACGTCATCATTCGAAAGATCGAAAGAAAGTTGGTCTGAAAGAGAGTGTCGGTGTTAAGATAAGAAAGAGCATGCTCCGTTGGTTGGGACATGTAGAAAGAATGCAAGATGAAAGCATGACGAAACAGATATACAATGCGAAAGTGGAAGGATGTAGGAGCCGAGGAAGACCAAGACTTACCTACCATGACCAAATTGGTCGTGTTTTATCAGAAGGTGATGTCTGGAGGCTTAGGAACCGGCGAGCGTGCATGAAAAGAGCTATGAATGTGAAAGAAGCGAGTGAAGTACCTATGTAAGGACCGCGTCTTATGGCGTTCGGTTCTCTCTGCCTACGCGCAAGGGATCTGGCGTGTAGATACACATACATACGTAAATCGCATCAAAGCGGTTACTCCACCTCGCAGAAAACCGCAGCCAAATTACAACTCCCCTGGAGGGTCGCTGTGTACTGTGATGAGTGTCACCAGTAAGCTCCTGACAATTGCAGTACCTATCTTCGAATACACCCCGACGTTATTTAAAAAAAACTTAAAGAGAACTGAGCGTCACCCGACTCGGTCCTCACACACCTCACTCGCTTCTTTAACATTCACATCGCAGTTCATGCCGGTTAGTCGGCACGACCGATTTGATCGTGTGTTGTCACATTTGTCACAGGCATTTTACTTTGACATTCGCTGGTTTCTTTTAGATATTGACGAGTTTGGTGGCGGAGTATCAATACTAAACTTTACTTTAGCACAGAGGCTAGTGAGTTCGATTCCCGTACAGGACAAACATTTGTGTGCATGAGCATGTCTGTTTGTCTCGGTCTGTTTTAAGAGAATGGCGTATGCAACCCGACTAGGAAAGTAGGCTACCTCCATCTCACAGAAAACCACAGCCAAATAACTTCCAGGAGTGTTGTTGGTAGTTGTTGAGTTAGCAGAAGGAATGGCAAAGAGCGAGCGAGACTCCCTGTATTGCAAGCGTTCATAGACTATGGTAACCACTTTACATCAGGTGGGCCGTATGCATGTACGCTTCCCAACGTTATGAAAAGAGATTTCGGTCATTATTTTAAGAAATAATATTTTATATTAATTAATAAGCGAGTGAGATTGATATGTAAGGATCGAGTCACGTGGCGCTCGGTTCTCTCTGCCTACATCGCAAGGGATTTGGCGTGAAGTTATAGTAGGTAGAGGTAGTAGTAGTAATAGGCAAAATCCTTAAAGTTTAGGAGCCACTGACTGAAGAGGAAAATGGAACTCCTGTTGAAGATGCTCTGCTGTGTGTCCATTCATATGTCACCGTCTTCTAGGCTGTAAACTAGATCAGTTACAGACTTGAACTTTGGATATTGAAAGCAGAGCAGAATGCTCTGAACTCCTTTGGTTTAGGCAGTTAATAGGTTCAGGTGTTATTTTGCGGAAGTCTTTGTAAAAGTTAGTATAACATTGTACAAACCAAGTGATTTGTCGCATGTTATTCTAACGACTAACGTACAGTGCCTGAGGATGACTGGTGGAGAGGCGAAACACGTGTTGCAGCGACGACCAGCCATGCAATTCTCTAAGCGACTCGTAATGGCTGTGTGCGTCGCTGTGATCACAGATGTCACAGCTTTGATATCGCGATCACGGCTTTTTATTTAGTATTCTATAAAGCTGTAAGCGTACGCGAGGCAAACGTTTGCCTTGTAGAATTCCAATTCCAAACGCAGCCTTGCGGCGCTAGTGTCGCACAACCATGAAAAGTGATACTAAGGAATTGCAATTTTGTGTTTATAACAGCCGATGTTTCCGAGGATGTAAGGATGTTTGCTCTTAGAGAATTACATGGCTGGACAGTCGTGGCAGCGCAGGTGGCGGGTGCACGCGGTTCATGTTGCAGATGGATGGATGGTTGCGACGGCTTGATGTATCTACTAACGGTAGCGGGTGGGTACCGCCCAGCGCTAACTTGCATAAACTAATTGGTGGCGGAAGTACATAAAGCGCGTCAGATCAAATTATTAGGTTAGGTACCACATCGATATACATCGATGCGGACATAAAAATTGTTTTCAAGCCGCCCCAAGGCTACTGACTTAGCTAAACGACTATCGTCTATCGATCAATCGGGAACGATGGCTTAACGTGCACTTTGAGCACGGAGAAGCTCGAGACAGATAACCCATACATAGATATACTGCGATCGACGTTGCTTAATCTGCGTGTTACATTAATATCATGCGCAATGACGCCATCGAGCTCCACTTTAGCTAATACATTGAAACGAATGGAGATATGTCATCCTAAAGAGTTGGAGTTCTGCACGAGGTTATCATTGCAGAAGTGTGAGTGACCCTCTATACTAAGTAGGTATATTTTACTCGCCGCATACGTCTATAGATTGCAGTCACTGTTCCCATCAGGCAACTCCTACGCTTGCTTTACACCAGTGTGTAAAATATGTCGCTGAGTCGACTTCCCAAAGTTATCCCGTTTCCTAATCCAATAGGATTGGCGGGGTCCGCTACCGAAGCCTAAGGATTTGACGAATATACTGATTTTGACCTGGAGCGACTGCCCATATCTTAGTTATCTAGATATCTTAGTTTAGGTCACACGTCTTTTTTTAATAGGTACAGTACAATTATATTTCAACAAGACCTGTGACCTAACCCAACAAAGTCTTGGTCGTGCGGGTTTCCTCACGATGTTTCACTTCACCGCCGAGCGAGTGATATTTACAAATATGTGTACATAAGTCCGAAAACCCGAAATGAGTAGTACTCATGCCCACGCCGCGATTCGAACCAGGGACTGTCGCTTAAAAAGTTCTTTTTCTACACTACCGCTGCTCTAAAACCGTGCCGCTATCTTTTTACTCTGGTACCATCAGGTAACTCCTACTCTTGCTTGAAACCAGTGTGTAAAAAAGCGTCTCTGAGTAATGTGTCCGAAAAAACTCAGTTCGAATGATTATGGGGAGACAGTATCCCTTGTGATAACATTAATGTTTCCACCCTTAACTAAATACCCAAACAATTACCAGCGCCCTTCCCTCTTTACGCCCACGCATACTTCCAAGTTCTAGGAAACTCGTAATTTCCTCAGATAAACAATACGTTCGCCAAATAGATAATAATACAGATAGCTTCACTGTTTTTTTTCTTTTTTTTACCTGAAAAATTATGTCGCTAGGGTGGGGAGGGGCAAACGAGCGCGCGCGGGGATTCTGAGTGCGTCAGTCTGGCCAAAGCCGAGCGAGCGCGGAGCGCCTGTTTGTTCGCCGCACGGCACTTACCCCGCCACAAAAGAACTTTCGAACGGAATTCAAAACCGGTATCCATGGACAAAAGTGCATAAGTGTAAATATTTTATTTTTAATTTCCTTAACGGCCTATGTTCAACATCGATTACGTATTAATTTTTAATAAACAATATTTTTTTTGTTCAGACTTTAACAAGGACGCGCAATTAGGAAATTTGAAACTACTGATTAGTGAGTTCTTTTGATTGATAAGATAATTTCGTAAAGAACGTCGTATTCGCATTGGTGCCGTGTTCGTGCCAAGTGATTGATGTTCGCATTTTATTAACGTTTTCCTAGTGCGATTATCAAGTTTACACTGAGTGCGTTCGTTGATAAGTCGAAAGTTTGGATTTTGGAATTTAGAGGTAAGTTCTATTTAATTATTCCAATGTGTATTTTTACAAATATATTAGATATGTTCTTAGCTACAAGCAATACTATTGTATGAAAAGACCGCTGTATGTTTTTGTTCATTTTACAAAAACTGTCGAATATTCATATTAAATTTTAAGTTCATTAGATTACACAAACAAACGTTAACGAATATAAAATATAGTACAGTATTTTAATTAATGGATAAGTAAAACAGTCTTACATTATAAATAGTTTTTACCGTTTCTTTATTTCTAAATTACGGGTGCAAAGAAGAAAGTTTAAACATAAGTAAATTTATCACACAGTAATCTATAATTTTAGGACTGTAGCTACCATACAAAGCAATGTATTTGTTCCTTATGAAAAATTTTGAAGCCAAGAAAACAGGAAAATATTATTCAGTGTGAATTTTTAATACATTGTGCGCTAATCGACGCGCGCTCATTTAGGCCTATCTTCTACCTACAATATTACGATAAGAGGTAAGATATCAGTACTAGAAAACGACATTGGCTTAGAAAATACTCGTTTCGTAATAATTTAGAGCTGTTTACGTTAGTCTTTAAATTTTACCAGTTAAAGATTAACTAGAATTTCAAATGTAGAAAAAAGCAAGTTGAGGTTATTAAAAACATCTAATCCTAGTATTAGTAGTAAACTACTAATAATTTGTACTTCGACTTCCTTTACACCTTTAATTGAGGTAATGGCAACTTCGGTGATAGTTTATGCACTAAATTAACAACTACAAACAATTAGTTAAAGTAATTAGGTAAGCAACATCTTAAATCTTTTGAAAATTAAATTAAATTAAAAAAATAAATTGTGTAGTTAGAATGTTTTATATTTAACAAAGATTAAATGAAATGTCAATACTTAGACATATCCTATTAAGTTAGAGCTAAATTGGCAACAACGTGCGCTTTTACCTATACCGCGTGAATATAAATGCCACGGAGAATAGTTTTAGGTTAATTATAAACATAATCTTTATTTAATCTTTTTTAATTTCTTCGCAGTTTAATTAAAAATATTTATAGTAGTACTTTGACCTATTTCTAAATAGTTTAATGTCTAGTATCTGCTATTACCAGCAATAATACAATATATTTCAACCGCAAAATGAGTCAAATAACTTATTTGGGTAATTCTTATGTGAGGACAATGGTAGTTGATAACAATTACTGAGAAATGTGTCTCAAAATGCCATCATGTCTATTGTAAAAATGCCTTTCCAGTCCCTCAAATAAGCTTTTTAACGCGTAATTCCGAAATATGACAAATATATTGGGCGTCGGAGATTTGATTATCTAATATAAATAAATGATGTCTAAATCCCTGTATCAGATACTAGACATTAAACTATTTAAAAATAGGTCAAAGTACTACAATAAATATTTTTAATTAAACTGTAAAGAAATTAAAAAAGATTATGTTTATAATTAACCTAAAACTATTCTCCGTGGCATTTATATTTACGCGGTATATGAGAGAACCACTGAATTCTAAATTGACTAAAAAATATTTTTTCTTTTTCTATGCTGCTTACAGCTATGTTAAGTTAATTTAACCAATAGAAAATTGATATTAAAAATAATATTTGAAAGGTGAAATAATTTTATAAAATCGATGTCGTAAATATAAAAAAACTTCGGAGCCGTCACTCAGCTATTAACACTACATCCTTATACAATATACAACATCACCAACAGAATAAAATTATACATTAGTGATATTATTTAAACTAGTAAAGAATTAAACTACTCGTAGTTAAAACTACCCATTTTTTTTTCTAATAATATTTCCGTCCTCCGTTTGTATTCGCCGGGTGTACTTTAAAAACTTCAATTCGCAATGTAACAGCATAATATATCCACAAAAAAGCAGCAGCAATACAACCCCAATATCAAAATGGTTATGTAGCTAGCAATGTTCAGGCTTTAACACCAAGGGTCGTGGGTTCGATTGTCACGTAAGACAAACATTTAACCGCACGAATTGTTGTGTTGTCAAACCATAGCGGAAGCTTTGTTGTTTTGGTGCCTGTATGATTCAACTAGAAAAAGTATCAATTGATCTTTCATAGTATCAATTATACATTCAACACTGACACTAAATTTCATAAATTACATACTTCTATAAATTGTCACCAAGATTAAATTAATCTGGAGCGTGCCATCACTCAATTAGTTTGCCACTAAGATTAAATTAATCTGGAGCTGTTGATGCGGTTTATGGCTTTAAATATAATTCTGATCAGTTTGAATTGGTTCCAAAAGAAATCCTGCTGTAATAAACCTAGAATCGTAGAATCTTTTCAACAACAAAAACTACTACCTTGAAATACTTAGCCCGTTAATACTGTATGTGCAAGTACTTACTTACATAAACTAATTTATATTTCTATAAAAAAAAATGGATTTATGGTGAATGCAATAATATTTTTTTTTGAAAATAGTATAACTTCTGTTTTTACCCAGGCTAAAATATTTTCTTTTTCAAACAAGTTCCTTTTTCCTGTACATCACATTATATGAAGCTAATACATAATATACCTACGGATACAAAGCATATTATTATGAAAAGTGCATCGTATAATGCAGTATAATAAAATAGGCATTGTGTTTTTAACAAAGAGTCAGCCGCCCAAACTATTATGCGGCCCGCCCTGCCGCTCATTCAATAATAATTTCCATTACCCTCGCGAAATAGGGGTAGATACGACTAATCTCCAGCACATAGCGTACTGTTCAATCATTAATTTTTATTTCATTTAAAAATGAGTGTACATGTCACTAATACGTATAACGAAATAAATAAATGATGCATAATACGTTTATGGTTCTTATTCTAAAAATAATATATATTTTGAATTCAATAATAAATTCCACTAACCTAACGCAGAAGATGTCGATGAGTCCAATCTGCATCACAAAGAATAGGTGCAATATTGAATAAATATTTTTATTGCATTTGTTAACACATTTAAAATCTTTTAAGTATTTGAAGTCGACGTCTATTCTCACAGTTGTATCTAGTTGTTTTCACTATACTGGCTTTCACTTTAATAAAATCGGTTTTATCTTTCAATTAAAAGTTTATATTTTACATCTTTCAATTTCAATCAAATCACACCTTCATGAAATCTTTACTAAATCTACAAGAGTTCTCGAGATAAAAAGCTAGGGCGCTTCAAAGGAAAATCAAAATCGGATCAACAAAGACGTTAAAAATGTTTAATTAAATTTATATAGAACCAAAATTTGTTCTATAACACCTTGTAGAAAACGCATTTTTTATTATCTAATTCGTTCAGACGATGCTACAGTTGAGCTATAAAATATAGGTACGCCATGAACATATACCCTCCCACTCTTTTGATGTCATGAAAAAGTAATTAGGTATTATGCCATAATTATAACAAAACAATAAAAACATTTAAAAAATAGCATCAGCCGTTATAAAAATACGCCTAGATTTTATAAAATCGTCAGTCCAAGAAGAAACGTTAGATCTTTAAAATAATTTATTACAAAACCCTTTTTTTTTAAGAAATGTAAATTAAATTATTATTACTCTGCATCTGTTTCAAAAATATTGAATTATCTCATTTTATGCAGATTACCGCATAATAATTTCTGTGGTATAACTTTCGATATTCGATAACTTTACCTACTCCGTACATGTACCATACACTTGCCATACCGGTTATTGATATTTTAATATCAGATTAATGAACGTGATGTGTCTCGTATATGTGTAATATTAATTTCCAATAACTAAACATTAATAGATTTTGAAAATAACATTTATAACAAAAACGTGACACAATATGCATATAATGGAAAATATTTTTGTAATCTTGTCTTTGTTTGAAAACAGTCTGAAGTTTGTTATCGCTGATAACGATTTCATTCTTTTGATTTTGATTCTTTGTGCCGGCAATAAAAGGTACGTGAATTACAGTTTGCGTACTACATAACTTCCATAAACAGGCTATGTATTTTTTCTGTTCCCGAAGTATCCTTGATTTCATTACCTACGATCTGTTTAGACGTTTACTAGAGAAAATATAAGTATATAGTGTATAAGAGTATAATAATAATGTGAATAGTTCAAAAGGCGCATTTAATTACAGATCGTAATGATAGATAGATAAAACGTTTATTCGATTGCTGACTAACACACACAAACAAATGTAGTAATACACAACAAGTTAAGAACAATAATATAATAATTATTATGCACAAAGGTATGCGTGTGCCGCAGCCACGGAATAGGTAGAAGAGGACCTCTTTTACCCGTGGCCGCAGCAACACAAATGGGCCACAGCTCAGTAGTGAGATTGCTCAAGAGCAAAACACTAATTTTCAGCTGCAGCCTGTAGTGGGTACGAGTGCGTATCTTCTTGAGTTGTATTACAGATAATATAAGATAAAAGAAAATAGTAATATAGGTAATTTGATAATTATGTTATGGATAATTGATATTAGCAAATATAATTAAATGTGAAATAATATGTAAAATAAAATTATTATTTAAGTATAATTGACAGTGCAGTTAGGATCGAGCCTCAAGAGCATCAATCGCTACAGGTACCGCGTTGGAATACCAATTTTTTGAGTTTCCAGTAAAAAGTATAAAATCCATGTAATTCTATACTAAAATTAAACTTTAAGGCTTAGGTACGTACAATTTTTTGTTCGTTATGTGAAGCTGATAGTAATAAAACGCATGATTGAAGGTAATTAAGATGCTCGAGTATCTTCGAAGACTAGGCAATTATGTATGCTAAACTCGAAAATAAAAAAATAATATCAGCGAGTCAAACCAGAAAAAAAATTTGCACCCATAAACAACCATAGATGTTTATTACTTTGTTTATCGCAAAAAATAACGCCTAATCTTAACAAAGGCATCATCTCGTAAATATATTCGGTATGCATTCCGCCTACCGTATCTTCACCCTCGAGGCGTGGTCTCGCCCCGCCCCGAAATTGTGATTTCCTTACTTACGCCCTTGCGGCGCGCGGTTATGTCTTTTTCGAATATACTCTATCTTAGGACTTGTAGGTATTTTATGTGTAATAAATTGAAACTTGGACATTTTGCTTAAGGAATTGTCTGTCTGTATACCTACCTATAATACAAATGTGAGTGGTCCTTTTGTTGCATGCGTCTACAAGTTACACTGACAAAGATGCCTGCAAATGATTCAGCACAGCATATTTTTAAAGTCTACCACTTGTACACACGTCAGGTTCCTAGCGGGGTAGGCAGAGAGAACCGCCATAAGACTCGGTCCTTACATACCTCACTCGCTTCTTTTCATGCACGCTTACCGGTTCTTAGGGCTCCTGACATCACCTTCTGATAAAACACGAGCAATTTGATCATGATAGGCTAGTCTTGGTCTACTCCTACATCCTTCATCCTTCCAATTTCGCATTGTATATCTGTTTCGTCATTCTTTCATCCTGCATTCTTTCTACATACCCGAACCACCTGAGCATGCCATGTCTTATCTTAACTACTATATTGGTAGCAATACGAACCAACCACGAAAAACAACAAACAATACCGCGACGTTCATCGGCGAACTAGCTAATAAGAGCTGCGTGTTCTACTTTGTCCCGCGACCCGTAACGATGAATAGAGTTACTATGTAATATCGGTCACATCGGCTCTCTATACGTTATTTCCTTCATCGTAGCAACAAACGAGCATTCGGCCTGCCCTATGTAAAGCGGAACAGTACAGGACTATCGCCTAACCATTGTCACCCCTGATGATAACACAGTAATTCCTCATGAGTTTGCTGGTCTCAGCCACTTGCAGGAATACAACGAGCTTCCATGCGGTTGTAATTGGCTACAACCGCATGGAAGCTCGTTGTGGCTTTTGCTGTGCTTGCTGTGTTTCTTCTAATGGAACATAGCTTAACATTAGCTCTCTTTCGCCAGTCTCGTTTCCTAGTAGGCAGGGTTCACTACGCGCTCGTGAGGGTTTGTCTCTGAAAATATTAATGAGGCCTACCCCAGATTTGGTATCCATCATTTTGATGGCTCGTTAAAGCCCCCTGTACACGAGGTATAATTTTAATTGGCCATTTGCATTCAGCTCTTTCGATCTAATCCGCTGATAAAAAGATAAAACGTAGATCAATAGTTCTTAATAATCTGCCTGATCTCAAATCTGTATTTATGGAAATAATAGCCGAATGCAATCTTTGTTTGTTATATGTTTATTGTAAAGTAACATCAAAGTCCTCATCATCACAAAGCTTCCTGCTCATTAACATATGTCCATATATTAATGAGCAGTGGAAGCTTAGTAGATAATAAAACGGCTTATTAACCGAGGCTCTTGGTTCGAAACCAGGTGAGGGCTTGTAATACCACTAAATTTGCCTTTTTTTTTAATTAATGTACTGTATGTATTTACAATTAGCACTTGCTCGTGTCTTGGTAGGTCGGTACTAATGAATTAGGAAATGAGGTAACGCTAGGGAGGAGAAAACGAATATTTAAAAATAGAAGTGTTCATTGACATCAAATATTTTCATGAAAAAATTACCTAAGCAATGTTTTTCAAATTATTAACTTTTATTAACTGGTAAACATTAAGTTTGACATAAGTTAATCACATGAAAGTTCTGTAAGGAGTTATGTGTGTAAGAAGATTTGGTGTTAGTCAAATTTCGAGGAGCCATTAAATTAAAATAATATATCTTTAATTAATTATGGATTCCCAAACAAATTCAAGTAATTGATATAGCTGCATATACAGTAATACCTATATCACTATCACTACATATTATAAAACAAAGTCCTCCGCCGCGTCTGTCTGGCTGATCGCGATAAACTCAAAAACTAATGCACCGATTTTCATGCTGTTTTCATCAATGGATGGATAGAGTGGTTCCCGAGGAAGGTTTTAGTATATAATTTGTTAAGTTTTGTATACATTAACGATATTTGTAGGAGGTGTCGGAAAAAAATAAGCCGTCTGGGAGCTTTCAACGAAAACGCTGCCTAAACCCTTTGAGATATAACAAAATAATGTATGATGGAATTGTGTATCTTATATAGGTCTACAGAAAAGTCCGCGATGGCATATGCCTATCTCTTAAGTTTAACATACTATATCCATTTTATTACTTTAAAAAATGGGCAATTATAAAGCGGTAATTGGAAAGCTATTTACACAAATACGGAATTAATCCTTATCTTTCTAAATACGTTAGTTGGCTTGTGCATTTCATGAAGATTATTTTTTTCCTTTGCACCATGCAAATTAAATGAATACCTTAGGAGATATAGCAAAATTAAAATATTGTATGGTAGAATTGTGTATCCTATATTGCCTACAGAAAAGTCCGCGATGGCATATGTCTATATGTTAAAGATAACATACTACCTATATCCATTTTAATACTTTAAAAAATTGGCAATTGTAAAGCGGTAATGTAAAAGCTATTTGATTTTTTGTTTGTTACGATTTAACTCAAAAACTAGTCAACCAATTTTACCGAAAGTTACATCTCCTCGGAGTAACAGGCTATTTTATATTTTCTGTAAAGAACCCGTGCGAAGCCGGGGCGGATTGCTAGTATAAATATATTAGAAAGGTTGAAGGTATAAATAATTAATTGATTTCTTCACTTAATAATTTTCTGTAAATAATATCAATATTTTAAACATATATTCACTAACCCATGTAAAGAAAATATATTTCATCGACTCGAGATTAATTTTAATAGATATGTTTGTACAATAAAAAATACAAAAGATATCTATGCAGAGAACTGACAATTAAAATGGCGCCAAAAAGCCATAGATTACAAACCTTTTATCTGTAACCTGTTTGCATTGAACAAATCGTTTATATCTAACGTCATTAATTTTACAAACGACGACGGTAGCTTTTGTGTACGCTGCCTAATTAGTGTGCGATCGTGTGTAGGGTGCTTAACTAGTGAAGAACTGTGTCAATCATTTAAAATTGTGCCATATTGCGATGAGTTAAAGTCACTTTTTCAATGCTTCTTTTCTATTAACGCTCGTGATAATTTAACAACATACTTTGGTATTTATGAATTTCAGTCTTCAAAAATTATATTCATAGACCTATGTTTTTAGATATATAATGTATTGACGGATATTCCTATTTAGACGGTTCCTATACACCAAAATTATATAAAACAGAACGTTACTCTTTATTTGTTTGTAAGACTTTATTGTTGTATACTCATACCTATAGGTAACAAATATACATAATATGACATAAATACAATGACAGACTTCTCTTTTAATCAGATAAAGAACAAAATTTAATCATTGTTTGTGTTACGATTAAGGATGTATTCCCCATTTAGACAATTTCCCATTTCCTACGAAATGAGCTTCGTTTAGGTACTATTTAGTAAACTAATTTCCACGCGGTGCCAACATCTGCACCACGTGCAAGTCCAAGTCCTTACTTTTTGAAGTCTGCAAAAAATATAAACCAGAGATTTCCGATCATTTCTGTCCCCTTGCCTATATATTTTCTGCTCTGCGTAGACTAGACCGGCTGCCTAACTAATGTTTGAATCTGATGGACCCCTTACTTGTTGCAATCGACTCCATGGGGTCGATATAGACCGCTTTGCGAAACACGGATATAAACAAATAAGGCCCCTTCACACTATTACGCGAAATGGCCACGTGATACATTCCCCGACACCACGTGAGCGGATCCGCGTACGAAATTTGTTCCAATATAAATTGTAAACAATTTCGTAATTAGATTAAATAAAAAGTGATCAATCGCTGGTTTATCAGCTGTCGACAAGCGATCGTATCTTTTGGACATTGCTAAATATATTATCAGACGGGGCACTTATCAGAAATTTTCGGTAATTACCGATAAAGCGAACTGATTCCACGGCAAGTAGAAATAACACGCGTAATGCGCCCGTATTGTCAGATTAGACCTCGTAATACGGCATTTAGATTAATACAACAATGACTTTATGGAGGAAATGCAATTGAAATTAGATCAATGCACACCCAATACCCCTTATCTGCCGTGGAAATCAAACATCTGTGTATTGAGTTAAAGATTTCCCGAAGATATACTGCCTTTCCATTTGAAAGTATGAAATATTTACATATAATATTTACACATGCAGTTGAAACAAAGAAATTGCTATAGTGACAATGCATAAGAACAAGTATTTAGAATACGAGGAAGGCGATGACTCATCTAAATTGGTCGAATTATCAGAAAGTGATGTCAGAAGTTTGCATAAGCTAAGAGTGCTGTTACAGAAGCGAGTGAGTGTGGAAAGGCTGAGAAAATGGCGCTCGGATCTCTCCGTCTACCTGCATGCAACTAGGCGAAATAGAGATAGAAAAACAATATAAATCTCATATGTTTCGACATTTCTCTACATCGCCATAGACAATATGTACGAGTAATTAAACGGGGCATAAACGGCCGTATTTTTTGATTGCGTTTGATTTTTTCACTGCTCGAAGGGATTTCAGATCTGTCCAGATATTGATTTCAGCTTGATAGCTCCACCCGTTCCTGAGAAAAATGGTCTTAACAGACAGAAGGACAACAAAGTGGTGCCATAAGGGCCGTTTTTCCTTTTGAGGTACGGAACCCTAAAAATGTATTATGTCTATTAATAAGCCTGTGACTTGCGGAGGTCTGACGGCAGCTGCTTCATGTAGGAATCAGTATTTTCGCCAAAAACCTTAGCTTAGGTAGCGGACCCCTCCAATCCTAATGTAGTAGGTGTAGAAGGTGAATTGACTCGATACTTCGATATTGGAATGAGACTGTCATCGAATTTAATTTCGGGAGTAACTATGATCGTTACTACTCGACCAAAATAGGTAATATTGAAATCAAAGATATCGCACGCACGCATCAACAAAGCCATGACTTCTTGATGTCAATTAATGGGATAAGTTAATTTACCGTTTCATGCTGATGTTGTAGATTTCCAATGTTACGCCGCAGCCAACGTCGTAACTGTTGCCGTAACCTAGTCTGTAGCCGATTGTACCTAATACTTCTCGTGCTGCAGATGTAGCTGCAACATAATTATGTCTTCTCATATTTATTTGACACAATTTAGTCGATGCCACCTAGATACTATATTTTTTATATTCCTCTCTTAGGCTTCCTAGATCCATATTATTATTTTTTTCAACTTTACCGTGTATTGCAAACGATTGTATTATGTAAAAGTACGACTAACTGTCTCTGGAACCCCCTACCGCCCCACGTAAACTTACAGGCAATTTGATCTAAACTATTTTCTTCCGCTACCGATTACTTCATGTGAACCAAAACCATGCCGGCCGGCACTTACCCACTACCGCTAGTAGATACATGCCGCCACTGTCACGGCTGCTCCGGTCATCTCTGGGAATGTCTGCCATCTGAAACATGAACCGCATGCACCCGCCATCGTTGCTGCACTGGTGCCCCGTTGGTGGCCTACAAGTGAAGACGATACACGCATTGTTACCTATACACATCGTTTTTGTTTGTGTAACCTTAAATACGTAATAATTAAAAAAAAAATTGAAGGTATCAGCCATTAAACAATTGTACGAAGGCGGACTCATCCCAATAGGGATTAGATTCCCACACAAGACAAACATTTGTGTGCATGAACATGTCTGTTTGCCTTGGTCTGGATGTTTTAAGAGAGGTAGGGCGCATCAAAGCAGCCCGTCTGCAGAAGTACCCTCCAGCTCACAGAAAACCGCAGCCGAAATAACAACTCCCTAGAGGGATGTTGTGTTCCTGCGTGTGAGTGAAGTCACCAGTGAGCTCCTAAGGAGTTGCTGTGTAAGCAGCATCAGGCATCGCGCGAGTGACACTTAATATATTGCAAGCGTTAATAGGCTACGGTAACTACTTTTCATCAGGTGGGCCGTATGCTTGTATGACTTATGCTTGTATGACGTTGTATAAAAAAAGGGAACTCTACCAGTTAACCATAAAATGCTTGAAACTACAATAGCTAACTAAAACTAAAACTAATATAGCTCTAATATGTGAAAGACTGGGGTAATCTTTACTTGTGGGAGGAGTTGAGCGATATAGATAACGTTGGAGAGACGTGAACACGTGTCGCAGAGATTACCAGAGCAGCCAGGGCAGCAACCGAGATAACCGTAACTGCCGAGGCAGAGATAGACATAACTTCCCGTAGACAAGAATTGCCGCTACAGACATCGTTGTCAAGCGTCTGCCACTGATCTAGTAATTAAACCGAATTACTGGGTATTAAGTTGTAATCCATTTCCGATAAACGTAATGTTGCTTTAGTTACACAATTAAATAATATTATTACATTGTGTATTAAGGGCGGTAATTTAGGAATTACAAACGAGACTCATTCCTGCCTTTTGAACTTCAACCTTCTGGCCTGTAAATTCTGATTTCTAATTCCTATACCACCCGTATTGCACGCTATAATTTGATCTGTGCAAACGGAAATAAATAAAAATTTACTAAATTTTTTATGAAACATTTACAAATGCATATATAAAACTCATACAAATAATAAAATAGTCCTCTGTGTTTAATGTCCGTCTAATCTTCTTTGGATCTTGTGTTCATTCATGTAATTTAGTTTTGTCAATCACTAAAAACCTGGATATTAGCCTCTATAAAACCAATAAAAGTGGTAATAAACCCACCAAAACTCAATTGAATTAATGTCTTTACTTATCACACCGATAACGCAAATTGTTTTGTTTCGTACGACTAGGTGTGCGAAATATAGATAGATAAATGATTTATTTTCCTTCTAAAACACACACGTACACACAATAATTTATACATAAGAGGTTACAAACAAGAATATACATACTGGGTTGAAGATGTCTTATTTAGGGTACGCGTGTGCTGCAGTACCGCAAACGGGCTATAGCTCAGTGAGTAATGTCGCTCAGAAAGAGCAACCACTGATTTTCAGCTATCACCCGCGAGATGCCGAGTCTGTATTAGAGAAGTGTCTGTATAGTACAAAATGTAAATAAAGCATGGAAATTGATGTTAATAGTGTGTGAGAATTTCAGCAATCTACCACCGATGATTGTATTCCTTACTTTATACACGGCAAACACAGTGTTTGGAAATACCAAGTTTTTATTTTTCCAACATGAATACTTTGAGGTGTAGTTTAAAAGTGACTTTGGCATTAAGATTTCTTATGAGTGGTGGGATATTATTCCAACACTGCGTTGCCGCATATCTAAATCTCCCAGTAAATGCTACGGTCTTATGATCATGAAATGAGAGCACGGAGCGAATCGATCTGATGCCACCTTTTTTTGGAGTATTTCAGCTTGCCATGCAAGTACTCTGGTTTTTTGAATTTAAGAAGATCGAATACAAGACTGGCAAGATGCAACTCTCTACGTGATTCCATGTTCAGTATGGATGCCTTATTAAGATATGGGGAAATATGAGTACGCGGGGGAATGTAGAAGCAGAAACGGTAGCAAGCGTTTTGAGCACGTTGTATCAACCATTGCATCCTGCTTAATAAACGCAGTCCATACAGGAGATCGGCGTAGTTTAGTCTTGATAATATTAATGATTCACAGATCCTCACCCGTGACTTTTCTGAGAGAAAGTTGCGGATTTTATACAAGATGCTTATTTAATTAATATACAGCCATGATTTACTTATTGGGAGAGCTGCGATAGCCAGCGGAGCCACATTACCCTAAAAATTGTCGTTTGGGGTAGACTGATGTCATCCAGCTAGCGTTTAGACGGTAATAGTGAGAAACTCCAAAATCGACACACTAATAGCTAACATATTGTAGTTTTGTATCCTTTAATTTGAAATTTAAATGTTCGTTGGTGAGGAAGAACGGTCAATTAGAAAAAAAAAACATATGGGAAAACGTATGGCCGGCCACTCTGCAGTGCAGAGTCTGCACTGCACTCCCATCAACAGAAAAAGTAACAGCACTCGTCGCTAGATGTCGTACAGTGTTCCATATATTTAAAAAAAATTAAAAATAAAATATTTAAATATTTTTTAAATTTAAAAAATATCAGCTCTGCCTACACAGCTTGCTGTTATTTACTAGTATATATTGAATAACAAACATAAGGAATTTTACATCAAAGTATATTCAGCGTATGAGTGTGAAAACGAACGAAACAAAAACTAGTACAAATATATTAATCTAGTAAAATATAAGAATTATATCTAATATTAGAATTGTTAGAAAATATATACTAAGGAATTTAATTACCTAAAGCCAATGATTCAACTTTGACTACTGTAATCCATTATATTGTAATCTAATCATGATTATATTTCCTGTGATTAATTATTTTTTGATAAAGAAATGACATTGTTTAATTTAAAATTATTTGTATAGATAAATCGCATGTATCGTTACCTACTATTTCTTTGCGCGATGGTTTTACGTACTATGGCGGATATGCAGTTTGACACTTAGACCTTTGTACCATTCTTATTACCTACGTACTGAATAAGAGTTACGATTGTATTTTGAGTATCAAGTGTAATCTACTCTTAGCTGTACTTTAATACACCTAATTCACCTTGGTCCTTTGAAAGGGCAGCGCGCCGCTGGAAACTCTTTTCTCCTTCAAATCTCTTATCAAAGCTTACTCTTACTCAGGCCACACCTTACAATGAACACCACTTAATCCTTCTAGCTAAATATAATTTCTCACCTCTGTTCTCTTTTTCTTAACAATTAGGTACTGTTTGTAATATAATTATAGTATCAACTTTTGTATTACCTATAGGTATCTGTCTATCTATCTATCTATAACTTCAGGCCAAATCTCTTGCCGACAAAGAGTGTAACAAGATTCTGTCCTTACACACCTTACTCGCTTCTTCACGATTCTTAGCTCTTCTCGTGCACGCATGACGGTTTCTAGGTCTCTTGACATCAATAGATATTATTTAGGTATGTCAATAATTATTTCGTATATATATTTGACACAATTTAGGCAATGCCACCTAGATACTATTTTTTTATAGTCCTCTCTCAGGCTTGGTAGATTTAATTTTTTTATTAAAAATTAATTGTGTTTAAAAGTCCTGTTGTGTTTTTGAGAAACGTGTACCTATAGGATAAACGCGGTTGAAATGCGAGCGTTGCACAAAATTTGTGGCGTAACGCCATGATGAGGTTAGAAGCAGAGATGGTCTGAAAGAGAGCGTGTGTGCCCTAGAAACCGGCAAGCGTGAATGAAAAGAGCAATGAATGTTAAAGAAGTGAGTGAGATATGTATGGATCGAGTCACGTGGCGCTCGGTTCTCTCTGCCTACCCCGTACGAGATTTGGCGTGAAGTTATAGATAGATAGAGTATTTTGGAAGTTTATGAAACAGTGCTTAGAACGGCAGCATTGAGCTATTTTCATCTTAAATAGTAGTTTACTATTTTCATTTCGATTATGACTATGAGTTAAAAACTACTTGAAATGTCAAATAATCGTGTAATTTAGTATTTTTTAATGTAGTGTGTATTTTAAGAGTTAAGTATTATTTTTTTACTTGAGTGGCGCCAGTGGACGCTGAGTAGGCCCTTAGGGTTGTCTGGAAGATGTTTCTTACCTTCTGCCTGGCGTACTAGCTAAAGTACTTTAGCTCATGAGGGTTTTATATTTTGGTGCAATAAATAATTTGCCTTCTTCTCAGCGTTATCCTGTTTCCTAATCCATCAGGATCGGCTAGGTCCGCTACCCAAGCCTAAGAATTTGGCGAAGCGACTAGTCCTTTCTCAGCTGAGGTCAAAAGTCTTTTGAAATATAATTTCTTGTACTTGTGGGTTTGTTGATGTTTTCACCGCCGAGCTAATGGTAAATGAAAACATGAATTGAAGTGGTACTTACATGCCAGGATTCGAACCGGTTGGTCCATAGGTTCTTTATCCACTGGGCTATCACTGTTCCCCTACTCCACTGCGATAAATATATTACCTCAAGTAGGCACTGATTATTTGATCGCTGGATTACCAAAGTATCATTATTAAAATCGTGGCTTGTGTTATCACAATTAACTTGCTTGATCTCACGACTTGGATTATCATTAGCAAACTCCAATGTACTCAAGAAGGTATGGGCGCATGAGTGACTAAGTACAGGCATGCACCAAAACGCCGGGAGCTAGTTAAAACAAGTTGACGTGAACTGCTAACAACAACTCCTCGGGAGCTTACTGGCTTCACTCATACGCAGGAACACAACTACCAAGAAGTTGCTACTCGAATTTACTTTGAATCCAATTTTCTATGAGGTGGAGGTATTCCCCAGTAGGGCTGCTTTGATGCGTCTTGCTCTACAAAAAATCCCAGAGACAAACCGTCACTGTGTTCATGTATAAATTTTTGTCTTGTGTGGGAATTGAAGCCACAATCCTTTATCAAAGTACCTACTCTCTCGCCTCTCTACTCGATCGCCGATCCCTTCTTCTGCTAATATCATCATATAAAGTTCCTTGCGGGGTAGGCAGAGAGAACCGAGTGCCATATGACTCTAGTTTTATGCTGCCAAAAAATTTCCACCGCAGGGATGGAATAGTATGAATGGTTCATTCCCTGCACTCACTCACCTTTCAACATCAGCGGTACTTTTCATCTCTCCTAAAAGTGTATCCAATATTCACATACTCCTTCGCTTGTTCAAACACTTCATCATCAACCGCAACCCTTACTTTGGTTCAGCGGGGGTATTCACATTGCCTAGTAAAGTTGTCTGTCAAAATGTATGGAATGTGTATATATTTTGACAGACAAGTTTTCGAATCCTTTTCGAATATGGCTTTCCGAGGCAATGTGAATATCCCACCTGGTTTCTTCTCTTTCAAATACCATTCTTTGTTTTTTCGTATGCAGTTTATACGCACTGTGGACTCGTATATCCTTTAATGTATTCTTTGGCGTGGCATCTAATCAGTTAGATCCGGGTAGTTGATAATCGTTACCTCAAAGATGCAGTGTACCTTTAATAATAATTCTTTTTTTTTTTAAGTTTAAGCATTCGTCTATTACCTACTACCCGGTGTGGTATGGTATGGTAGATTTTGAGGGAAAGTTGGCAACACTGTGGCTGCTGTGACACCAAACAGCACATATCAGTCTGTGTCTAGGCATCCGTTGCTGAATTACACTTTCCTTGCTTTTCCATCCATCTGCGATTATCCTTTTGTGACTTGCCTGTGTCAACCATTGTGATAGCTCAATGGATAAAAAACCGGCCTATTAACCAACTATTGACTATTGGTTCCTCGGTTCGAATCCTGTCATGCATATGTATACTACATGCCACTAAATTTATGTTTTCGGATTTATGCACATATTTGTAATTATCACATGCTCGGCAGTGAAGGAAAACAACGTGAAAGGTCTGATTTTTCGTATGGGTTGTGAAGGTCTGACGGCAGTCGCTCCATGTAAAATTCAGTCTCTTTGCAAAATCCTTAGGCATAGGTAGCGGACCCCACCGGTCCAAATCGATTAGGAAATGGGATAATCCTAAGAAGAAGAATGTCAACGGTTGTGATCATGTAGTGCGAAAGCCCAAAACTTTGTAGCCTGTCATTAGCAAGTTCCTCTACCATAAAGTACTCACGCGGCAGGTAGAGCTGGCTCACTGCTACTTTGCTAAATCTGGAAGGTGCATCGATCCGTTCGATTTTTTGTCGAAGTGCCTTCCAAAACCTATCCTAGAGCAAGCTTGCTGCAAATGTCAACTTTTTACCATTTTATGAGTGATGGAATGATTGTTGGTAGATAAATGGAAGATTCTTAATTATACGAGCAAAATACACGGAACAAGAAATATTAAAAAGTAACAGCTGGCCTTATCGTTAATGCAATCTCTTCAAGATAACCGTAATGTTGGTAACCGTAAGCACAGTATAAAAATAGCATTACGCGTAAGGTTGGCAGTGTCTGCAACACACTGAAATATTTCTGTGTTGCTAATGTTTTTGTTTATGATTGTGTTTTATCAAATTTTAAAATAAACATGTCTCTGAAGATTGTTTGTTTTTAATATTGTCAGTTAAAGCAAGTTTTGGAATTTACTCCTTCAGAAACGGTTTTGAATTATTCCTTTACCTAATTCAGAATAATTGTTATATGTTAAATATTAGAATATTTTCCATATTCAATTAAACAAGTTAATTAATTTATTGAAATGTATATTATTTTACCGAATCCTATGTCGCACTCCGTCCTCTCTGCCTACACCGCAAGGTTTACTTGTCGTAAAGATATAGTACATTAGTATTACTAATACCTAGTAGGTAGTTATATTTTGTTGAGCTGTAAAAAAATGTATTTAAATGAAATTCAAGTCTTATTACTACAAGGTTGACAAACGTAATTATTGAAAATAAAAACCGCTAAATACACGTGCCTTTGATAAAAACTAAATCATGTGACGCTCAGTTCCTGCCTACCCCGCAAGGATCCTTGTCACAAAATCTAACATAAGATAAATAACCCTAACGTAAAGAAATAAAAACACCCCAATCTACTCTGCACTTTAAATACCAATAGAAACCACCTATCTTAGACTGCTCAAATGTTTCTTACAAACTATTAATTAACAATTATGCGCTCAGTTGGAGCATCATGCATGTCACAGTATCATGTTTTGCCAAATCATATTCAACAGTAACTAAACTAAGTGCAATCGTTGATTCTACACTTGACTCTACTTCTGGGGTGTAACTCCCTATCATCTTTAAGCCACACATCTACCTATCGACCTTACTAATTAATCAATGACGCAACACCTGCATGTCATTTTGTGCAGTATTTTTCCACAGATTACCCCTTTTAACATATTATTAAGAACTCGACCTATATGTAATTATGTTATTAAATTTAAGAAACCTAATTACAACCACTTCTGTTTACATTACATTATAGAGAATAACTATAAAATATAACACAGCTAAGTACTTATTCATAATGTGCATATGCGAAGTTAGAATTAGCCTACCCAGCCTACCGCCCACCTGTAAAGCGGATACCGTAGCCTATTAACGCTTGTGATATATTAAGTATCACTCGCGCGATCCATCCATCCATCGCGATATCCATCTGCTGCTTACACATCAACTCCTTGAGAGCTTACTGGTGACCTCACTCACACGCAGGAACACAACAACCCTCTAGGGAGTTGTTATTTGGCTGCGGTTTTCTGTGGGGTGGAGGTACTTCCCCTAACGGGCTGGTTTGATGCGTCCTACCTCTCTTAAATCATCCATACCAAGACAAACAGACATGTTCATGTACACAAATGTATGCCTCGTGTGGGAATCGAACCCACGGGCGTTGGTGTCAAAGTCGCGTCATTTACGACTGAGCTACCCAGCTCGTTATATATCTATCTTTTAATCATCATCGTCTTCAGTGTACTTATACGGGCCGCAATCGGTAATACGAAGGTGTTTAAAAAAACCTTGTGGGCATAAACTAACACGTCAAATCGACCGCCCTAATGGAGTATTCATACTGTTTATTATTATATTACCACCAGCGAGAATAAAAAGTCGATACGAAACATTGATTACTCTCTGATTCTCGTGTGAATGAAATATAGTTGAGTCACGTATTCGCTAATTATCTAGACTGGTAGGTACCTGCAAATAAAAGCCATACGAAACTTACTTATTAAGATCGATAACTTTGTCAAAGCAATATCGTGTATGCTATTATGTATTCCGTGTTCACCAAAGAAAGCTTCTATTATACAGTGATTAAAACAATGTGGGACGTGTATCTTCTTAAATACACAGGGAAGTTACGCAGATGCTTTGTCTCTACATTTCAAGTTTAAACTTATATTTTTTTATATACATATAGTATGTTTTTATGTAACGTCTTTCTCGGTACAGGAAGTATTTATCCCTTTGCTAATACAACAACAGTTTAAGAGTTTACAGATAGCTTCACTTATTAACAAAACAACCTTCCGGAGAGTTGTTATTTGGTCACGAGTTTCTGTGAGGTGTAAATACAACTATACTCGAGTTGCTTGGATGTGTAACTTACTCTAAACACGCAAATCAAGATCAACTCAAGTGCAGAAAATGGCGGATATAGTACTATTTGCTGATGATACCTCTCTAATTTTTAATGTGGCCCGCCGTTGTGAAAATATTGACAAGGTAAATAAATGGTGTTGTATCTGCTATTTTAAACTGGTTCACATGTAATGATCTGTTGCTAAACTCAGCTAAAACCAATGTATCAAATTTAGTCTTCCAAATGTGAGTTCTGCCAATAGGTACAGAAGTTCTCATTGGGAATAATAAATTAGAATTTGTTAATAACACTGTGTTTCTTGGAATTACAGTAGACTCCAAATTACAATGGGGCCCCCACATAAATAAACTAGCCGGTAAGCTCAGCTCTGCTGCTTATGCAGTTAGGAGAATCAGGCAATTGACGGATGTGGCTACTGTGCGCTTAGTCTATTTCAGCTACTTTCATAGCATTATGTCGTATGGTATACTGTTGTGGGGAACGGCGACTGACATTGAGACAATTTTTATCTTACAAAAAAGAGCCATTCGCTCTATTTATAATATGAGCTCCAGAGAATCCCTCAGGGAACTGTTCAAATAAATAAATATCCTCACTGTTACACACTTCTCAATATATTTATAAAAACATAATGTACCTATGCCCGTAAAAATTTAAAGTCGTTTTCAAACTTCAGTGAAAAAACTTAGAAGTAGAAATAAGTTGTGTATGCCGGTGCATCGGCTTGCTAGGACTGCTAGATCTTTTATTGCAGATTGTATTCGATTTTATAATAAGTTGCCTGAAACAGTTCTGTCCTTTCCTGACAGTGTATTAAAAAAACACATTAAAAATACTCTCTGTAGAAGAACTTATTACAGAATTGATGAATATTTAACTGACAAAGATGTCTGGAAATAATTCAGCACAGACTATCTCTCCTTAATAATCTTTAATTTTACCATTTGATTATTGTAGCAATATGCTTAGGTATGTATTTTTTTTTTGTAATATCTAATTGGCAAATTTAAAAGAGACCTATATTGGCAAGTTTCTTTTGGCATTTCTTCTTCGCCAATGGTCGTTTCTGAAATGCTAGTAGATTAAAAAAAGGAAATAAGTAAAATAAGAGAATTAAATAAGATACAATAAGATTATATTTCAAAAAATGTAAGACGTGTCTAAGTGCCCGCGAGGGTCCAATGGCAAATAAAGATTTTTTATCTTTTTTTTTAAAAACTGACATGTAATTACACACAAATGTTTGTCTTGTGTGGGAATCAAACTCGCGAGCATTTCTATTAAAGCAGCCATTGCGATCTTTACTGGCACCGACTTCAATACGCTTCATTTTAAAAGTTTCTAAGTCATAACTTAGCTTGTCATCAAACCAATAAACAAGTTTAAGTTAGTACATTCGCTAAAAACGGTTCCTATATACGTTTCAAATATTAGTTAGGAGACGTGAAACAAGTTCATTGTTTGTGTCGTTTTTAATTGACTCCAAGAAGGAGAGGATACTCAATGCGCATGGTTTTTATGTATGCTACATCTTCGCCAGTTGTGAACCAATATTGTCTGATTCTTTATTTATTGTAGGTATAGGGCATACCTCGAAAGTAATCCCACATAAGTTTCAGTGATGTATCTTGCACAGTTTTTCAGAAACTTTTGAAAAAACAAATTCACCTGTGTTTTCGACTTTTCAAGTAATATCCTCGTCAATTTGTGAACTGATTTTCATAAATCTTTTGTGATGAATGAAATGAAGGTTTAATGTAGATACGACGAAGATGTAATGATAAATTAAAAAATTTTGAAATAAAAAACTTTTAAAATAGCTACATAGTTGCTAGTTATATGCTGGAGTAGATTTCATTGAAGTCGGTTCCACTGTTTAATTTAAATAGTTTTTTACTTTTGAACAACAATTATAGTGTATGATATTTTTTTATTGTGGCGCTAGTTTCACCTTTAAGTCAAGGTTCCATACCAATCGTCATATACTTCGCGGTAATCGAGCTAAAATGTATGAATCAAAAATCATTCAACGCTCGTAGGAAATGACTATTCAATTGTTATACAATTTTATTCATATTTTGTGTGCGTTAAGCATTGCTTCACGTCCCTCTAATTGGATATGTGTGTGTGACTCAGCCATTTCTTTGTTCGTATGCTACTGCGTTACGCTGCCGCCGGCCTTCTAATTTACAAGCCGTGTTACCAACTCAAGGGACTAGCTCTGCGCGCGGCTTCATCTGAATGAATGTTTTCAAGTTCAACTTAACAAAACTTTCGTGGTAACTAATGAATAGGTACCTACACATTTCTAGAACTTAGCTAGTAGATAATTTATCTTAGCTGTTGACGCGAGGTGTAAGCTATAGGTATTATGTTCAGCCAAGTCCTTTGCGGGGTACGCAGAGAACGAGCACTACATGACTCGTTCGTTACACGCCTCACGTGCTTACTTTGCCATTGCTTTTTCTGTCTGTCTGATTGTAGACGTCCCTGGCGTGACCACATAAAACATGACTAATTTGGTCTTGGTAGAAGAGTCCGAGTTATTTAATTGCATTTTTTTTTTATCATAATTCGTTTAGCAGCTTTTGTCGTTTCAAAGAATTGATTTGGCTCGGTTATAACTACACAGCTATATCATACATACATTACGTATGTATGTATGATATAGCTGTGCTTTTTTAATACATGTTCATTAAACTTGCCTGTAAGCTTTGCTCCGCCGCATATGCAGTTAGGAGAATTAGGCAATTGATGAACTACTGTTTTAGTTATATATTTCTGCGGGGAAGAGCCGTTTGCTCTATTCGTAACATGGACTCGAGGGATTATCATAGGGAATTATTTACAGAAATAAATATCTCAGTATAGGTATTTATGAAACATGATGTTTGTTTTCAAAATTCATTGAAAATGTTAGAAGCAGAAATAAGTTACGCATCGCCGGTACATCGGCTTTCTCTCTTAAGACTGGTAAATCTTTTGTTGTGAATTGTATTCGATTCTATAATAAATTGCTTGAAATAGTTCTATCCTATCCTGACAAGGTCTTCTAAAAAGAGATCAAAAATAGTCTTTGTAAAAGGGTTTATTATAGAATCGGAGAAAATCTAACTGACAAAAACGTCTGGAAATTATTCTGTTCATATAAATTTATTTATTATTGTTATGCTATAACTTGACGTCATCACTATTTTTGTACCTACTGTTATACTGACATATACTTATATATTTATTGTTAAATCAATTGAAAAAATACCTATATTGTCAAGTTTCAAAATGTTGGTAAATCAAAAAAAAAAAATATCTATGAAAAATTAATAAAATACACTAAGTTATGATTTAAAAAAATGTACACATGACGTGTCTAAGAGCCCACAAGCGCTGAATGTCAATTTTTTTTCTTTATGTTTTCATACAACAGTGACTTGTTTAGTATACCTATGTTTTGTCTTATTTATTTCCAACTACCTATACCTAAATTTAAGCACGTTAAATAGCACAAATAAGACTTTATTATTGGAACCGAAAATTAATTCCTTTTTCTAATGTACTTTTTGTTTTATAAATGGTTGTAAGGCAAACAAGCATACAACCAACGAGATGTGGTCTATAAACTATGCAACCCCGAGTAAATTCACGCGTTGGACATAGATACTTACCTAAGCTTAAGTGTTTCACCAAATATAGTAACTTGAAAAAGATAGGTAGGTATATCATATATATTATTTTCAATAAAATATATAGGCGTCCTTATATCGTCATCATCATCATCCGAGCGGTAATACCGGTCGCGTCCTTTTAGCTTTCGCTTCGAGCCCAGGATCTTCCAGCTTTCCTGCTTTTACTTTTCCACTCGCGCGGTCTTCTGCATCCTTATTATAGCGACCATTGGCACACATATCATCCTTCTCATAGTAGCACTTCTTGGGTCCACCCCTTCTACCAGCACCTGGTGGAGTGGCATGGCTAAACAAGTGGTGCATGGAGCCCCACCATCTTCGGGACCCAAGTCAAACTCACCTGTAAGCTGCTGATTAACACATAATACTCTGGCGCGGCGTTGATAGGTCGGACGGCAGTCGCTCCTGTAAAAGACATAAACGCTAAATCTAAAATGAGTGCGTAGACCTCGTACATACCAATAGAACCCTATTCAATAGCATAACGTTTAATGTATAGCAAAACAATGATCCGCCATTTTGAAAACTATAAACAATAGATTTTTTGTACAAAATAGGCAGATGTTCAGATTGGTTTTATGTGCTCTAAAGTTGACAATAAAAATAATTGGTGCAACGCCCCTCCGGCCCCCAGGGGTTACGCCTTTAAAAAAAACTTTTTTGTATCATCCGCGTTGTTTGGGGTAATAAAAATAATTATAGTGGATTGGCAAGTTTTTGTCCATCGTTCACCGTTCCAAACCGCTGTGCGGGAGCATTGTGGAACTTAATTTGGAGAGCCTCCATTAAAATGGTGCAATTATTTTAACAGTTTTATTTCTAGCAACATTAATTTTTAGGGTTTTAACTAGTGCCAACTATTAAAATTTATATCTTTGGATAGGGTCCCCATACCTATTACTAAGCTCCGTTTGTCACAAGGCTATATCTTTTGAGCTGTATTATATAGAGATTTGAAATTGTCTCTGAGTATTATTACAGTACTATAACTTTAAATATAAAAATACTATAAGTGGGTACTATATTATAATTTCACGCCAAATGTTTTGCGTGATAGGCAGAGAAAATCGAGCGCCACGTGACTCGTTCCTTACTAGCCTCACTGGCTTCTTTAACATTCACAGTTCTTCCATGCACGCTCGCCGGTTTCTAAGGCTCCTGGCGTTAACTTCTAATAATAGTAAGATAATTTGATAATAGTAGGCAAGTCCTGGCCTTCCTCAGCTCCTACTTTTTTCTACTTTTGCCTTATCTTAATTCTTTCTTATTACGATCTTTCTACATGTTCGAACCAACGGAGCATGCCTCTTTTTATTTTAACACCGGCACTCGACACCAATTCTGTTAGACACACATGATCATTGCGGACACGATCTACGAGCGTTGCGCCACAGATTTTGCGCAACGCTCGCATGTCGACTGCGTTTATCGTTTAAATATAAATATAATATACCTAGGTGAAGTTAATAAATTATTATTAAGGTACCCAAATTAGATGGAACACTTAACTATATATGTAAGTACGATCTCGCCTCAAAGGTTGTCTGTTCATCTGTCGAACAACGGCATGAACCGAGGAAGTCTACCTCCAACTCACCGGAGACCGCGGGCAAATATAAACTCGTTGTATTTTTACGAGTTAGTGGGGTTACCAGTAGGTAAGTAAGCTATTGAGGAGTTGCTGTGTTAGCAACGTTGTGGCTCTATCATGGAAGAAACATATAAGTTACTATGCCATATATATAAGATACACAATTTGTAAAAAAAAATAACACATTTGTTTACGCCTTGCACCGTTTCACTAAAATTTGCGATCAAAGAACTGCTCTTTTGGCTTACTACGGTTTTGTGTGCTCAAACTTGAGATATGGCCTGGTTGAGCCTGACTCGCGCACCGAGAGTTCCGTAAAAAATATTTTCGCAAATTATTTTTCGAATTTTTTTTTTGTGCATTTACGGTTTTCGGATTTTTTTTACTTTACTTGTGCTAAATGATATTGCATCTTACCAAATTTCATGATTGTGAGTCAATGGGACCCTATAGATTTTGATTCCCATGCGAGTCTCAAAATGCATGCAAACGAGGCATAAATATCCGTATCTTTTGTTTGCGTCGACTTAGAAGGTTGATTTTTTCAATGCTGGAAGGAATTGCAGACCTGTATTTGATATTAATTTCAGCTTGATAGTTCCACCCGTCCCTGAGAAAAGGGGGTTTGACTGACAGGGAGACAGACAGGCGAAGAACAAAATGATCCATTAGGATTCCGTTGTCCTTTTTAACATATGGAACCCTAAAAAGCTCAAAATGTTTCTCCAGCAATAAAGGCTGTACTTTTTCAGGCCGGTAGGTACCAAATGAAATCAATTAATTAGATATCAGCGAACTACTTAACGTAGGTACTCCAAGGCATTGTAAGTAGAAGTGTATGAACGAGTGCATAAGTGAAGATCAGCAACCTTAATTTTAACTTTGAACCAAATACTTATGCATTTATTAAGATACCTATTAAATATACCTACTTATAAAAAATGATTGTCAAGCATGCTTTGTATGATGATAATTTCTATGTACGATAAGTATGTATTTACAAAAAAAAAATGTATTTACGTATGTTTATCAGTTGTCTAGTACCCATAACACAAGCTTCGCTTACTTTGGGGCTAGATGGCGCTGTGTAATTTGTCCGACAATATTTATTTATTTAACAAAGTAATTTAAGAAAACAATGTTATTTTTGTAAATGAGTATCTATTTCATTAAAAATTATAGTAGGTGATATAATTACCTCTGCATTTCTTTCTTGCATGGGACCATTTAGTGCCTAGAGCAGTTAAAAACCATTTCCTTTATCGTTGAACAGTATAACAGTCCCATTAATACATTTTGATCTGGCCACGCACGAAAGAAATTAAAAATAAATAAATCTAAAGGCTCTATATTCTTCTGGCGACACAATCGTAATATTCATTTGTTCGTAACACGTTCTACGATGAATGCGAACTCGTATAAATTCACGATTATGCGCCTCGATTTCAAAGTCACGTAGGGGATACATTAATTATCTAAAAATGTCGGTGCAATGGTGCCAACATGCCGATGGTAAAAAATATACAGCCTAGTCATAGAGCCTAGTAGGTATACAGTGTAGAGACTATGTTCTACATGGTTTCTAACGCGTAGAGTCAGGATTCTGTAGGTATAGAGGTTTCTCGAACGATCGTCACAAATTAACTTTTTTGCGTCGGGTTGCAAAACAGCAAATAACCCACCAATTGAGAAGCGGTACCACAGACTATGATCACTTACTTACCGACAATACAAAATGCTATAGGTAGGTAGGTACCTATCGCTTGCGCAACTCCGAAAAAACTGCCTACTTACGCTTAGAAATATCTACATCGGCTTTTCAGGTAGCTTTTATTTGTCTGTGGTCTTCCTTAAGACGAAGGTAAGCACTAAATAAGGTTGTATTCACTTTCCAGTGTTCCGGAAATCCATCTGCTGTATGGCAGCTTGTACCTATATGTAAGTAGGTGAGATTAGCTTAGACTCAAAAAAAGGCACTTTTACCCTTTAAGTATAACTTAAAGTCCCCATTTACGATATGTGTACCTAGAGCATACTAAAAACGAGGGCATTCATTGTAAATCTACATGCCTAAATAATGTCAACAGACATACCTAAATACAGTGCCTACCTACATACATACTTATCAACTACCTATTTACCTATAAATACATTTGTTCTAATAATTCTTACAAAACAAAGCTGTTATCATCATTTGTAAACTGGCAACTTACTTTATATACATACATATCTAAATCCTTTGTTTCGCTTGATACCGAAGCGTTCAAATGATCATTTGTGAAAGATAATTGCCATTCAGGAAAACGGTAAGCACTATCATCGCGGCTGTGAACAGTGCTTGCATTATTTACATACCAAGTCTAGTTCTGAAACAAGCTGAAATACTGCCATAGAAACACTGCTGAAACATTTTCGAAGCCATCAAAACTATAGTCGTCCAGCTCACACTTACGCCTGTTCGTATATCCGTCTCTTCCCGGACCTGTTATTTCTATAGGCGGCAGTTTAAGCCACGCCTTGTAACTGCGCCCCCCTCTTTACGTCCTTTTCTTTCTTATACAACTTAATGCGCTGTTTCGCTCGCTCTTCAGCTATCGATTTTCTTTGGAACGCCGGTTTGTTTACCCGACCGAATGATGTCGGTTCTCCGTTGGTACGATAGGTGGTAATATTGTATGTTGACATTACACGGTCGGGCTATACGTAATTGTGGTGAGCCTGTATTGTACATGTATAGGTATTTTGTATGAACTTAGATTTTCGAGAGCAGGATACTGAACGAGCTTGACAAATTATACACCCTCAATATTATGTATTCTATTTGAATATTTCTTATTACATATTTCTTGATTTATAAAAGTAAAGAAAATAACTTGGGAAAGATATATTTACCTACATTTTCTACACGACGTTGAGGGACTAGGTATGTGTTAAGATAGATGTAGGTACTTTACTCATCTATCACTTCTAAATTTTTACACCATTATGGTGACAAACGAGCGAATATACTTATGGCCTGCTTGATAGGAGACAGTTGCCGTTGGTTATGAACAGTTAACCAAGAGCGACTCTCGTAGGACATGCTGATCATTTAAAAACCTCTTAAAGAACCTCATACTGAAGTCTCTTGAAAAACCCCATCTGAGAGTTCAGTCCCCAACTTCTCTCAGAAGAATTTTTTTCTGGAGCCGCCCAGTTCTACACAGTACAGTAGAGTACAGTCCTAAGCGAGAGATATGAAGAAGGAAGTATTATTTCCAAAATTTTGGTATACTTAGGTTACCTATCATTAAAATGATATATTTATTCTTTAACGGGGAAGAATACCTACCTACCTATGAGCCACCCAGCACTGGTACCCAATGGCTCATCTAGAGAGGGAACTCCCATCGCACAGGGTTGTCTACCGCCCGACTAGGATCGCTATAAATAAAAAAAGTATAAAGTTTTAGGGGCGTGTTTTATCAGCGTTACCATTCGTTTGCGAATACAACTCGTACTTGGCCGGTTTTATTAAGTAATAAAGGTATATCACATTTATCACTTTATTAGTTCTGCACAAATGTATAGGTAGGTACTTACTAATTTTATAGTATCCAATCAGTTATGTACCTACTAACTACTACTACTAAGATGGTGGCAAACAAAAATTCCTACCGCCCTCCTAATGGTTAGCAGATACCGTTGCATACTGCCTGTTCTTCATGGTGTCACCCGTTGTATTAAGAATTAACTAGGTATATAAGAATATAGCAATATTACTGTTTGAACAAAATAGTAATTGCTGTAGGTAGATTAAAAAAGCTGAACGTGACCTGGGCTGAATCATTTCCCTAGAAGCATAGCGAAATACATTTATGATACTACTATCTATCTACCATTACCATATAACTTCACGTTAAATCCCTTGATAGGTAGACAGAGAGAACCGAACGCCACGTGACTCGATCCTTGCACATGATACATACTACTAAATATGTGTATATTTGTATGCAATTTATTAGCCCTATACACGTATAGGGCCATTCTCAACGCAAAACAACGTAGATACATGTACTTTACAAAATACTAGCTGACCCGGGTTGATGGTAGAAGGGTGAAAATTTAGGGTTGTATGTATTTTAATGCCACATCATAAAAAAAAATTGTCCAAAAAATAAAAATAAAATATTTGTGGTGGAACATCCTTATCACTTAGGGGTATGAAAAATAGATAGTAGCCGATTCTCAGACCTACTGAATATGCATATAAAATTTAATCAAAATCTGTCAAGCCGTTTCGGAGGAGTATGGTAACTAACATTGTGACACGAGAATTTTATATATAATATTAAAAACCTTGAATTTTAAACTCTCCCCGTGTCAACGCGTGAGACTAGAACATTACAACCTACATTTCGAGACCAAATTATTCATCGAACTCATCACCTCCATGATTTAAAAGCGAATGCATTTTTCTCGCCCCTCTCGCTCCACGAAGCGAGAACCCGATGCGATCTAAAATGAAAACTATCAATTTGCAACATTAATTTTGTCCACAATGGAGGCCGCGTGCCCATTGTGCGCACATCACGCGTGGGGGGCGAATTAGCAATTGGTTGAAATATGAAATAAATTGATATACCCGCTCAATAGGAAACCATATTGATCAATGCACGTAATTATATTTCAATTAGTATTATTTCTTTTGCTGAATTGATAAAATGTCAAGATATGAAAATTACTTGATGGCGATGTAATGATATGGAATTATTAGTGCGTTATTTTCTTGTAAATAACTTTTCTTCTACCTTAAAGAGATTAGATCTGTATTAATGGCAGTATTCAGAGCCACTAAAAAATTCAGTAGGCACATGTTTATTTTTCACTTTGCAAATATAATACACTACCTATAAAAACAAATAAATAATGTCGGCAAATTCAACAGCGTTACCTATCCCTAATGTAAGCTCAGCTTGTGTTATGGATAGGTAGGTACTAGAGAACTTATATAGATATTTATGTTATCTACTTTGTTTGTAGTGGTACTTGAACATGTATAGAATTAAAACAAGTGGGAAAACGAAATCCGCTGATTCCGCATTTAGGTATTCTAACCTCAAAAATATTTCATGTCCAAAATAATTCATGTGGCTTTAAAAAAAATAAATGTATGCAATAATTGTCAAAATATTTGGTTTATTATTTGTAGACGCGGTCAGTTCAAGTCAGGTCCAACCTAGTAGGTAGGTATGGGAATTAGCCGATGTCAGCGACGTATCAAAAGGTAGACACGTTATATACCAACATTATTGTATTTAAAAATGGCACAAGTACTACTATAGCTACGTACAGTTATTTATTATGACACTTTGCTCTAACAAAGAGACAATTGATGGGACATACCTGTCGTTAGAAAGAGTTGAATATATATATCTTAAGACATTTATGCTATGTGGGGAAAGACGTATAACCGCAACGCGAGAGCGTGGCCAACTGAATGCGAGTTGGGCAATTACCTTACTTTCGTATTAGGTACCATTCTAGAGCGTGTACAACGTATCTATAAAAACATCTTAGGCCGATGTTCTTTGGCGACCAATCGACTATGACACCATCGTTAGCGAGACGTAACATCCAAAAACACCGTGCAACTGCTCGGGCAACAAGAAAGAGATCCCTCTCTTTCTTCCCTCTCTCTCTCCCAAGAGATGTGAACGCGGAGTACCTTCCTGCGCAATCAAGTTATTTATTGGTTCGTGTCCAGCACAAACTGTTACAAGTAAATACTCCACTATGGCTGCGTCCCTGATACAGCTTACTCCTCCTTTTTGTCCTGCATCGAGAGGCACACGAGAATAAGGCCTGATCTAACATGTTTACCATAGTTTATGAACGCTGAGGTATAATACAGAAATTTTATTCGCGCGTTGCTTAGTAGCAGCTTTATCAGTAATCTTCTGACGGGTCACTGTGTGCTAGCACACTCACTCACTCGTAGAAACACAGCAAACTTCCTGGGAGTTCATCATTTTTTTGCCATTATTATTTCTATTTAGCAATGTGGTATACAATCACAATTTTTAATTCCAATTTTCTATACAATATCGGGAGGCATACAAGCATACGACCCCCCTGATTCAGAGCTGTTACCATAGCCTATGAACGTTTGCAACACATTAAGTATCACTCACGCGATGCTACATCTGCTGTTAACACAGCAACACTTTAGGAGCTTACAGGTCTTGATTCTCTTGCAGGAGCACACCAACCTTCCAGGAAGTCGTTATTTTACTGCTGTTTTCTGTGAAGAGGAGGTAAAATTCCCCAATATAGTTATTTATTATTAACATACCTACCTACATAACAGAATGGGACGAAGACTTACCTATCATGACCAAATTGGTCGTGTTTTATCAGGAGGTGATATCAGGAGGAGCTAGGAACCAGCGAGCTTGCATGAAAAGACCTATGAATGTTAAAGTAGCGAGTGAGGTGTGTAAGGACCGTGTCTTACGGCGCTCGGTTCTCTCTGCCTACCCCACAAGGGACCTGGCGTGAAGCTATCGATACATAATAGATTACAATCATGCAAATACATTTTATAACATAAGTTACAGTGTTGATCTGTACTATAATCCATACATAACGTATGAGATAGTTTTTCAATTTCTTGACTTACCTACACGAAATTAAAATTCGCTAGAATTACATAGGTATTGTGCATGCAGTTTAGAGAGGAACATTATATTGAACAGAAAATCAATAAAGGAACAGTTAAGAAGTTGGACAATGACAAATATGACGAGGTCAGTGGTGCAGCGGTTAATAACGCGGCTTTGACACTCGTGGGTTCGATTCCCACACAGGACAAACATTTGTGTGCATGAACATGCCTGTTATCTTAGTCTGGCTATTTTTAAAAGAGTTAGGGCGCATCAAAGCAACCCGTCTGGGGAAGACCTCCACCTCACAGAAAACCGCAGCCAAATAACAAACTTCCTATAGGGTTGTTGTGTTCCTGCGTATGAGTGAGATCACCAGTAAGCTCCTAAGGAGTTGCTGTGTAAGCAGCAGAGGAGGCATCGCGCGAGTGATACTTAATGTATTACAAGCGTTTGTAGGCTACGGTAACCACTTTACACCAGGTGGGCCGTATGCTTGTACGCCTCCCGACATTGTATAAAAAATTATATGTTTTTTTTTAATGAGTTATTAATGATTTATTTGCCGAATCGATGTGCTCTACCTGTCTATAGGATATAGTATACTCTATACCCTCACCTTCATTGGTTCACCGTTTAGTTTCATCAATTATCAAACAGTACTGTGACGGGGAATTAATTTCTTCATCCCGACACGCCCTCCTGACCGCATCCGTAGCACGGCGTATTTGGCAACACGCGCGCCATTAGCGAGCCCCTTGGGACTCCGCCCCCGGTGCGCCACGTTCAGGGGACTCCGGAATTGTAACAGCACGAATTTTGATATGGAATTGAACTCTTAATGTCGGGTAACTTGAGGAACCACTTTGATAAAGTAAATGCTAGTTTATCATGATTCTAGGTCAGTGGTAAGTAACCTATACCCACCTAGGTTTTGATTCCCTTGCGAGTGTCAAAATATGCGCATGAACGGGTATAAACAGCCTTATCTTTTTATTGCATTGACTTAGAAGTTTGATTTCTTCACTGCTCGAAGGGTCTGCAGACCCGAGTATTTGATAATGCCTAATTTGAGCTTGATAGCCCCCCCACCCATCTCTGAGAAAAAGGGTTTTAGCAGACGGACAGACAGACGCACAACAAAGAGATCGCAAAGACAATAGAGTTGTAAAAAACGGTTTTACGGTTTTATAACAAAGACATCAACAGTAGGAATAGAGGTAGTAAATAATGGCCTTTGTAGAAACAAAATAAGCTGTCAAATTTTTATTTAGGTACCTAAATGAAACAAAAACACTTGTAAACTAATACCACCTTTATTCGATTGTCTAAGGTCTTCATACAACGTCGGGAGACAAACGAAAATACGACCCACCTGTAAATAAACCGATGTATATCCTTTGAAGGCCGCAATACAAACACATTAAAAATTACAGTTTTACGGCGCATTGGTTAGCAGCAATATACTCGTAGCATACAACCCACCTGATGTAAAGTGAACAGAATAAACATTTAATTTAACCTACGAGAATTTGTAACACATTAAATATCACTCTGCTGCTAATACAGCTACTCCTTAGGAGCTTACTGGTGACCTCACTCACACGCAGGAACATAACCTTGCATGGAGTTGTTATTTGGCTGCAATTTTCTACCTACCTCTCGTAGAAAACTCACTTACAGTCGTGCATTGCTTTTAGTTATTTAAGTCAGGCTCTCTTATATGAGTAGGTATTATATATTTAGTCAAAATAGTGCCAAGTTAGGTACCTAGGCTAAACAATATTAGTGAAGATGTATGCATATAAAGAACATTAAAGTTGAGGACCCTTCTTTTTAGAAGTCCTAAAATAATAGTTTATGAAAATGACATATAATAGAGGTTATTATAATCATGAATCATAAAAATCATGGCTGTCTCGGATTTTCAATACGTCACTACATTATCTGAGTTAAAATAATTTGTGCAATATTTGGCGCTCAAATTGAAGTCTCTATTGCGCACGCGGGACCGGGGCAGTTGTGGAGCTGGAGACACTTCTCCAGACGGGCTGATTTGATGTGCCCGACCACTCTTAAAAACGCTTAATGTTTGTCCTGTGTGGGAATCCGCGAGCGTCGGTACCAAAGTAGTGTTAACAACCACTGCGCCACCGAGCTCGTAAAAAACACAAAATTACCCATATATATACCACTGCTCAATGCTCTTGTTGCTTATAATCAAAATATTGACCTCTCCCATACTACGGAGGCTGAATTATTTAAATACGCAAAATATTTCGTGAATAATGTTAATATGAAATGATTAATAATTAATTTGTATAGTTACATTGGTCATATTAATAATTTTATTGTATATATGTATGAGTACTTAATGATGTTACTCCGAATGACCTGTACACGTTTTGGTTTTAATGACTGTAAGTGTATAGTGTATGTACCTATAATAAATATAAAAAAACAGTGTTGTCTCGCCATCTTCTTCTTAGCGTTACACGGTTTCCTAATCCATTGAGATTGGCGCGGTCCGCTACTAAAAGTCTAAGGATTTGGTGAAGATTCTGATCTTTACAGTCAGCCGTCAGGCCTCGACAAGTCAGAGGAAAACCATATACTTCTTAGATAAGGTAACACGTCACGCCGAAATATAATTTCTTGGACATGCCGGGTGTTGTGATGCCACACTGCTGCCTATAAGGAGTTTGGTTTAACATATTAATTGATTGTAAAATGTCACTGTTTTGGTTTTCTTTTTTAGTACTGACGTTTGTCTGTTTCGGAATATGATTTAGATTCTCAATGGTTTTCTTATAAGTTGTATCTGTTCGCTCTATTATACTATATTTCAGGTTTAAACGCTGTTTTCATAATACCACCCAGCGATCTGCAAAGGCTACAACGGGTTTCCTCGCGTGTTTTCCTCCACCGCCAAGCTAGTGATAATTACAAATATTACTTACATAAATCCGAAAACACGAAGTTAGTGGTACAATACCAGGATTAGAACCGTGGACCTGTTGGTCACTAGGCCAGTTCTTTATCCACTGGGCTGTCACTCCTCGCCATCTTAACGTTCACTTTAAAATGTTATAGTAGTGACATCTGATCATTTTAAGAGAGGTAGGGCGCATCCAAGTAGCCCGTTTGAAGAAGTATGTAACCTCCACCTCACAAAAATACGCAGCCAAATAACAACTCCCTAAAGGGTTGTTGTGTTCCTGCGTGCGATGAGGTCACCAGTAAGCTCCGTAGGAGTTGACGCGTTAGCAGCAGAGGTAGCGTCGCGCGAGTAATACTTAATGTATTGCAAGCGTTTATAGGCTGAGGTAACCGCTTTACATCAGGTGACCCGAAAAAAATAGTACCAATCACAGGAATTAGGTTAGGCATTCACAAGATAATAAGAAACTTATTTAACAAAACCATCTGTAAAGCAAACTGTGCAGTTTGCCGCGGCACTCCCGCCCTCTCGCACTCCCTTACACATTTATACAATCATTGCGCAAGTAATGAGGCTATCCAATTACTTCCCAAGGGAGTATCCCGTATTTGTCTGGAGTATTAGATTCGCCGACCTAATTGTTTTCGCTTACTCCAGGGAATGAACTGGATTTATTTCTTTAATAGACCTCTTAGTTCTTTTTTACATTAGTAATTAGAGTGCGGGCCGTCTACCTTTTTTGTTTCGTCTTTGAAATGGTCTCGACTCTTTAGTATATCTATAGTTTTGCGTTTGTTTCTTTGATTAAATAGTCTTTGCCTTTTTGCGTAGCTATAGAAATGGCGCTTGTCGTTTCGTATCGGATTTTAAGATGTTTGTAACTTTATCTACGTATTACTATTTCCTTATCTTTTCTACTACTTTCTTTACAAAGACGTCTAACGTGTAGGCTTGCTTGGAAAATAATTGTTTTCGCTTACTCCAGGGAATGAACTGGATTTATTTCTTTAATAGACCTCTTAGTTTTATTTTACATTACTAATTAGAGTGCGGGCCGTCTACCTTTTTTGTTTCGTCTTTGAAATAGTCTCGACTCTTTAGTATATCTATAAGTTTTACGTTTGTTTCTTTGATTAAATAGTCTTTGCCTTTTTGCGTAGTCTTAGAAATGGCGATTGTCGTTTCGTATCGGATTTTAACTTGTTTGTAACTTTATCTACGTATTACTATTTCCTTATCTTTTCTACTACTTTCTTTACAAAGACGTCTAACGTGTAGGCTTGCTTGGAAAATAATTAAGCGAGTATTTAGAACTCTACTTTTATGGACTATGAAAGCTCCGGAAGCTCTACCGTCGTCATTGTAACCCCCTCTTCCTATCCCTGACTGCAGCCTGCTTGCTTTCTTATGGAGGGAAGTATCTATGGACACATTCGTCCTTCGTCATCATACTAACCCTGTTGTGTCTATAATAACCGTACTCAAAAAAAACGTAGACTTAATAAAATCTGTTTAAATAGTATTAATTAACTCGATTTGTTACATAAAGAAGTTTATAGATAAATTATTTAATGATAACTAGCAATATGTTAATCCAATACGAATTATACCTATACGGTTTCTAATCTCATATAGGAATTGAAATTTTAACAGACGCGTTTATCGCTTCGAAGTAACTAAGTACTCGAAACTTCGGACGTACTAAACGAAAAGTCGGAAGAAAGCTCCCAACTTTTCAGCTATAAATTTCATTTGATTTAGTAAAGTTGATCGGTTGGAAAGGAGTCTCCAGGCTAACTAGGCCTGGAGCCTCCTTTCCAACCGATCAACTTTGCGACATAACAACCGTAGCCGTAATGTAATGATATATATATTTTTATTTTGCAGATAGATATATCAAAACGTATAGATAGTGGATATCAAGGTAGATTAAGCACGAGTCGCACTCGTGCACCGAGAGCTCCATACATTCCTTAAACCGCTTAAGACGTCACCTTACAGAGTCAAGGGTTAAAAGGGTTATTAAGACTTGAAACTGATAGGTAGAGAAAAGCTTTAAGCGGAGGTAGCACAAAAGAGTGGTATTCCTTCCATTGCATGAGTCAGTTTAGGCTTGTTTGTCACCTGACATAGAAGATCATAAGACATTCTAATAAGCTACAAAAACAATCACCAAAGTCCCTTTAATAACCCTTGCGGGGTAGACACATCGGGACAGGATCGGGCGCCACTCTACTCATAACTCTACGGCACGCTCGCCGGTTTCCAGGACTCCGATTTGGCAAAGGAATCTTGATCTTCATCAGCTATCATTCCAATATTTACGTTGTGGGACAATCGTTTCTTCGTGCTTTATTTCTGCATTCTTTCAGTATAGAAAGAGTACAGGGGGAAAGGATGACAAATAGGTATACAACGCTGAAGTGGAAAGATGTAGGAGACGAGAAAGGCCAAGACCATACCATGACCAAGTTGGTCGTGTTTGTAAAAAGTTGATGTCCAGTCCTACGAACGACGAAGGCTAGTGTGCATGGAAAGAGTTATGAATGTTAAAGAACTGTGCCCGAACCAAAGCAGCATATCTCCATTTATATTAACAATTTTTTTTTATACCACTAAGGTGGCAATCTAGCATACGGCCTGCCTGATGTTAAATAGTCACCGTAGCCTACGGACATTTGCAACACCAGAGGCGTCACTCATGCGTTGCCGACCCTCTAAAAACCTCTTTACGCATTTCTTGAAGAACTCCATGATAGAGTTTCATACTAATTCTACTTATTCTGTAGGTAATATTATTATTATGAACGCGATCTTCAAGCGTATTATAAGTCCGTCCCAAAAATATATTTTCAAATAGATAATTGACATCAGGCCACTGTTTGGTGAGCTGTCATCGATGACAATGGGCGGCGCTGGGCTCCCGGCATCTCAATAGAAACATGCGGGTCGTTAGCATATTGTAGTTTTTGTTGTATTTCGTGTAGGAAAATATACAGAGAAAACATCACACACATTATTACTTGGTGTGCTTAACAGAACGAAACACTGACGAGCTCGGTGGCTCAGTCGTGAATGACGCGACTTTGACACCAATGCTCGTGGGTTCGATTCCCACACAGGGCAAACATTTGTGTGCATGAACATGTCTGTTTGTCTTGGTCTGGATGTTTTAAGAGAGGTAATGCGCATCAAAGCAGCCCGTGTGGGGAAGTACCTCCACGTCACAGAAAACCGCAGCCAAATAACAACTCCCTAGAGGGTTTTTGTGTTCCTGCGTGTGAATGTGGTCACCAGTAAGCTCCCAAGGAGTTGCTGTGTTAGCAGCAGAGGAGGCATCGCACAAGTGATACTTAATATATCGCAAGCGTTAATAGACTACGGTACCCGCTTAACATCAGGTGGGCCGTATGCTTGTATACCTCCCGACGTAGTATAACGAAACAGCGCTTCAGCACGGAGCAAAGATATGTTATAGGTACAATTCTCAAGTCAGTATACCATGGAGTCAACTTTGGGCGATAGCACCTGGATACCAAGTAGGACCTTATGATTCAGTTCGGAGATGAGCTGAGACCATTATCCACAATCTTAAGCCAAGACACGCTAACCATCCCTAAGTTTGAGGAGACGTTTTGGGTATATTAAAAATATTGACCTTTATATAGGTATGTAGAACCTAAGGAATATATTATTTCTATAGAAGTTTTCTCGTAAACTCAACCGCATATGTTACATTTTTGTAATTATTAGTAGTAATTTACCGTGCACTGGTCCAAGTGCTTATTGTCGGCGACAAATTACTTTGTAGTTACTTGACTTTAACGAAAATAATAATAAAGTAACGAATACCCAATATCATACTTATTCGCGGGAACTTATCAACCCTCCAAGACAATGGTTCTTGAGCTAAATTCTTTCCGAAGATGTGTAAGCGTGACGGCGTATAAGTCATTCAAACTATTATTACTTACTAGCTGCTGCCCGCGGCTCCGCCCGCGTGGAGTCAAATAACGTAGCCTATGTGTAAATCCAGATCATAATCTATCTACGTGCCAAATTTCATTCAAATCCGTTCAGCCGTTTAAGCGTGAAAGAGCAACAAACATCCATCCATACATACAAACTTTCGCATTTATAATATTAGTAGGATGATCATGATAATCAATACGTTAGGTCATATATATTTAAAATAATTAAATAACTAAGATGGTTTTCAAATATGAGTATGAGAGTTTCAAATATGAGTATATATGAACCTGTAATTTAAACCCTACTTCCGGTCACTAAAGTTGTTGTATAGGTATTAATAGGCACTATTTGTCACGTGTAATTCATCTCGTTAAAAATCGTACGTCAAAAGAAAAGTATTATTTGGTAGTTGTATGACCTCACTTCCTGTATAAACAACACTAAAATTTCGGCAGCGGTAAAAATATTTGAAAAAATGAAAAATATATAACACTCTATTTTACATGTCAGTTACTTGTTTGTAGAGACAACGAAGTTAAAATATATTTGCTTATTCTTAAGCACAGATGTCAAAAGACCGACGAAATATGTGTCTATAGACAAATAGGAAAATATATTTTTATATATCAATTAAAATATTGTATATTTATAAATATTATCCATACATAAATCGGTCTAAATTTCGACGCTTACAACGAAGAAGTAACGTCGAGTAACCAAACATTTTAGATCCCCCATTCAGAACCACAGTGCCTAGTCCACAAAAAGTGCCGACAGCTTATTGTGGTTGTCGACAAATAGTTACTCGGAAATATAAAAAAAAATGAATAGAAATAGTTAATAGTGTGTTCCGATGCGCGAAATTTGTCACAATAGCTTCTGCGGGAACAATTATCACGCCTGAAATTAGTGTCTTTGTTGAGAAGATGGGTTAGCTTTCCATTTTAGGGGATTTCATGCGGATATGTATTGTACTATATTAAGATTCAAGGTGAACACAACTGCGACTGTTTCGTTCAGATACTACCTACACCTACCAAGTTTGTTTATTATCTATCTATTCCAGGCATTCTCAAAGAGTGCGTGCGGCTCTTTGTAGCCGTTGAAAACTTTCAAAGCCGTACCTACCGCTGAAAATTGGAGGGAGCTTAGGCTGTTTAAATAGTTAATTCCAAATTAAAAACAAACTATTTTTTTTAAGTTACTAATCTCATTTTCAAAGTTTATATATTTTATTTAGTAATTATTATTTTTTAAAATAAAGGTAAGGGAAAGGGAAAATTTATTAACAGCTCGATATAAAAAATTATCGACCGTTTATTGGTACATATTCTTCTGCCATGAACTTAGAAATAGATCAGATAGAGTGACTATTCAGGATGGTAATGATATGCGATTCTCTCTTTCAGATATATTTATCAATGTGCTATATATACTACCTATGTGCATGAGTCACTCGAGAAAACGAGAAATCTCGGGAAGGAGAATGCCCATTCATGGTTTCAAGTTGTGCACAGTTAAGATTAACATTAAAAATCAAATCATTATTTTTCACTACGTCGCCCAAAAAATTAAACCATAATTTCTCTACTACTACTACTACAACTTCACGCCAAATCCCTTACGGGGTAGGCAGAGAGATTATTATTTAAAATAAATATAATATTAAATAATTTAATATAATAATAATAATAATATAATAATAATTTCTCCAGAGAATAAATTACTCGTACATAAAATTAACTATACTTCAATATGATAACGTAACTCCAAAGTCCCGATTCGCCATTTAAATGAAATTATTGCTAGTACTCATAGTTAAATGAAGTACTCGACTGATTAAAGGCAGTCAATTCACAAATATAACATAATTTACCTACCATTTATTGCGCAAAACTTATATATACGAGTATTTCGTACATTTCGATGAAAATTAATAACTCTTCGTGTATATTTTAACTCATTTGAATAAATATACGGCAACATTGACAAATGTAAAACATGTTTAATGTTTTGTTCTATACGAAAGTATACCTAATAGTTCGTATCGCCCGTGTTTGAATGCAATATTTTATATTTCTTTTCGTAATACGTCCAGTTGAGCTTCTCGAAATATAACAAAAATATAATAACTATGTATATGCTATGACTGAATCATGCCGACTCTGGGGGCTACGCATATGCTCTGCTACCCGTGCGAAGCCGAAGAATAAAATTATTTACTTATTTATGCCTCAATTGGTGCCTATAATCCAACTGAATAGTCTAGGTGATATTACCGGTCAAAAATAACCTAAAATAAATTATTTTATTAGCGTTTTTATTCTAATTCCGGAGCTATTTATAAACATTGTTACTTTTATTACTCGTAGAATAGATAGTTGAAGTCCTACAGATTGCATCAGGTTTCATTTGTGCACAACAAAAATAATATTGAAACAGAACTCCATGCAACAATGGGCATTCTCCCATTCACCCATATGTACACTTCATATATAAACCTTCAGCAGCGGATATCCTTCGACTGAAAATATACATGAACAACTCTTTCGATATTCTTAAATTGTATACTAGATATCCACAAGGATATAAACTGTTAAGTAAGAGTTCGGTGCCATCGTTGCGTGTGTCAGTTTAATTCGGCTCTATGGTCACAGTACACGAGCTTTTCTTGCTCTTAGATCTTGTTATTAGAACGAATTTGAAAACAGTACATTGCAATGAGAATTAATGAGAATAACAATTAAGTTTTAATAAAAAATAAGGTAATGAGAATCGTTGGCAAACAGGACAAATGGGAAAACTAGTTCAGACTGTTTTGCCTATTTTTAAATAGGTAAACGTTAGGAAATGTAAAATTTAAATCTAGCAATCAAATCATACCCCGCCGATTTGTCACACTGACAGCCACTGTTGCCAACTGCGCAAACACAACGAATAATTACATCGGAAGGGCGCGAATGTTTGTTTTCCTCAGCACGGCACAATATGGCCGCTGTTTGCTTTGCGATATTATTTATAGCCTCGTTCATTTACTAACAAATAGATTTTTGCCGTTATTGACACCTTTTTAAGGGGAAGTATAAATTTGTCTGCTCTTTTTGTTATTTGTTGTATCGGGTCAACGCTTTCATGATATTTGATGATTTATTAAAGCGTTAAAGGTAAGAAGATACTACATTTAAACGTTCATTTTTCATTAACCGGCAGATACTTACCTACCAACGATGCGACTGACATGAAATTACATGTTAATAACTTGTATTTTGATGTCAATCAGCAGGTTTTAAGAGAGGTGGGGTGGATCAAAGCAGTCAATCTGGGAAAGTACCTCTATCGCACAGCAAACCGCAGCCAAATAATAACTCCCCAGAGTTTTATTTTCCCGCGTGCGAGTGAGGTCACTAGTACCTACCCTCTTAAGAAGTAGCTGTATTAGCAGCAGAGGTGGCATCGCGTGAGTGACAATATACAACGAGCGTTCATAGACTACGGTAACCGCTTTACTTCAGGTAGGCCGTAATCTTATATGCCTACCGACCGGTATTTGGTGGTGGTAGGTGAGATTAGACTCCTCGGGACCTACATCTTTCTAGTGTCACGTTGTATCTGTTTCGTCATTCTTTCCTCTTGCAGTCTTACTACATGTCTGCATCAACGGAGCATGCCGCTTCTTATCTTTACGCCGATACTATCTTTCTTACATCCACATTGCTAACTCGGTCTTACAAGCGTTTCACCGAAGATAAAATATGCGCACGCTCGCATCGCGACAGCGTTTATTCTACTTTCATGCTCTTTCTGTCAAACCCAGCTCTTGCGATATATATACGAAAACTTGTGTAAGAGTGCGCGTCAGATAGGAGTGCGCACTCATCATTACTCGACTCCATTTTGATGTTCGTTGCTAACTTCAGTCATATTTTGGTGTTTATAAGAAGCTAAACCTGCTGCCGATAAAATATTTAGTATAAGAAAATAGTAAGTTTAAAAGTTTTTCCAGTCTCTGCTGACTTTCCTGTAACTAATTGTCAGCCATTGCTAGCGAAAAGTTTATTTTTTATGGCCAATAGTTTATAAAATGCGCAATCTTACACCACTTTACCCTAACGTTAAACCTAAAATCAGCACCGCGTTGTATACAGCGAGATGTGCCTTCTAGCTTCTTACTGCCAAGAAGTTTTCCCAACGCGCCGTTCACACTATTCCCTGCACTCGCTCGCTTTTGCACATCAGCGAATCCAATTTTTAAAATTGATTAACCAAATTTAAAATATATAATATCTGTATGGGCCTTAATAAATATTTTAAATGACGTTAGGTTGTTAGTTTCTTATTTATCTTAAATGTCTAAAGAAGCGAATAAATGGTCTGTAATACACATTCCCGGAGTATCGTCAGCTTTGTTCTAAACTTGGCTGATTCACTATCTCATTCACAACATATTGATCATCTATGGTATTAATAAAAACAAATAGCCGCTTACTCGGTGGTCGCACATTGTGTTCCGCCTTTACTGTACCATAAACAATAAACTCTACAATTACGAAAATGTCTCTTACACGAAGCGACTTAATCCTCAGAATACACAAAAATCACTGACGCGAAAGCACTTCTGAACGGCCGCCTGTAAATTTTGAAAACCAAAACCATTTGAGGGTTTCATTATACAATTGAACACCTTTTGAAGGGTTTGCAAACTTTTTAAACAAAATAAAATCACTGTCCGATTTTGAACTTTAAATAACAATCTTTAGGTTGGGATTTCCGGTAACTACATATACCTAGAGAGATAGCATCGACGGTCTAAAGATAATCTTTTGTTGACAGATAAAGGTGCCTAAAGAAAGTATGACATGAACTTCCAAGAACAAGTCTCTATTAGTTGTCGCCAAAAGTTTTTTTAGTTGTATCTGGTTAGGAGGTAGTGTAATGAGACTTAAATGCATTCTCAATTACCGTGGCTTCAAGGAAAGAGAGACGCGGTGAATTTTGTCGCATACAGATAGAGGTTTACCTTCACCTACAGACGCCTAGACAAACAGTGAAACCGTAGAGCCTGTAGTATTCGGAAAGCTCCTGAGGATTGTAAAATTGGCAGGGTGGGTGGGAACACGCGAACGCTAGTTCTGACCCAAGCATAGGTACTCAAGTACGGTTTGACTTGCAATATGGTAGTTTGTCGTCTGATGTAAAATAAATAACGTTATAGAAACATATGTTTTTACTAGATAATAAATAATTAATTGAGAATTGCTATCGGATGGATTTCATTATTCAGCTCAAGCAAAGGAAAGCACTTCAGCTCTGTGTAAAGATTTTTGTTATACAAGTCACCAATCAGACTGCACGGAGCATTGTTGTGTTCAGCCGAGCTGTGAGAATTGTTGATGATTCCAAGCTTACACAGCGTATTAAGCCTTTAAGAGTAAAGCTTTTAAATTTGAGATATTGATGAACTATTATTTAATGTATACTCCCACTAAATATTTTACATTTATGAGGAACCTATATTGTTTTTGACATAAATAAGATGCGCACTTAATCATTCGTTGCAATGGAAGCAAGTAATGCGAATACTTTATTGTATCATATCCAAGGTTTTTTTCCGACTCAAATGTCATCACTTTGATACGGCTCGTCAATTTCTCTAGCACAAAGAGACACAAGCTTGATCATAGCGCTCAAACACAGCCCCCATGATTTAGTACAAGAAACCTCAGGTAACATTTACAAAAAAAATAAACGTGACAAAATGTCTGTAAACATGTACCTCTGCGTACCTTTACCGAACAAAAAAATATGCTTTTGAATTTTGCAATTCGAATCCTCTAAGGATCGTGACGAATACACACCTATTCAAACTTCGAAGGCGTTCCACGTGTTTGACTTATTTTTTTTCTAATTGATATCGTTCCAAATTTCCGCCCGTGAAATAAAGCGTGTAGCAAATTGTGTTGCAATGTTACAAAAATTTACCATCGAGGCGGGTAATTGTAAAATAGTGAAAGCAAAAAAGGAGATCATTGCTTCTAATTGAAACTGACATGCGTTCAATCGCACGAAGCGAAGTTATTAAATGCTGTATGAGCCGTGAATAATTGCGATGTGCTCACTTCGTACGCTTTTTGTATCTGGAAAAGTGACTTCCAATGAAATTTTAACGTTGTTTGTTAAAGTTATTGTAGGCATTAAATAACAGACCAAAAAGTTTAATTGAGTGTATACTATAAAAAGATATTTTTTCTTTCAGCTGTTCACTCATTTGTTACATATGTGAAACATGTGTACGAATTAGGTAGTTTGTCAATCTTATGAGTAGGTCCACACTCATGAGATTTACAAGGGGTCAAATCAAGATAAACCAAAAGTTCTTTTCAGTATTGAAAATAAAAACTAATCAAGCATGAGATAAAATCACGTTCTGTGTTTCCGTACGTTCTTTGATTACTTAGTTTTTTTTTCATAAATTATTATTGCTCGCAAGAAAAACATAAATACATGACATTCAAGGTCCATTAAAACATGTCTGAGACAGTATATTTCTATTTTTTTTTAATATTCACGCGAATGTTAACATATTACTTTTGGGAAATTAGTATTGATGTATGTAGAGGTCTATATGTTACGCAACTAAGTACCTATGCTAAATTTCACATTTGTATGTTTAACACTTTCTGAGAAATGACAGATATACAGGCACACGAGTGAGGGTATAAGGTTAGATTCTTACCTTTTGGTACACAAACCCTTACAAGGTTATTAAAATACAACAATTACTCCGATACCCAAATGGACAAATCAACGTCATCTTTTATTTCGTTCGTTCGTCTGTCACTAGCTCTCAATTCTCATAATATTCTATACTTTGCTAGACATGGCAGGTAGTGTAAAAAAACTTGAAAATCCTAAGAGGTTATTTGTCAAACGTATATTCGTGAACATTATTTTCTGCCAATATTATAAATAGTTTGTTACATGCCTTAATGATAACTACTGATCCGATTCTAAAAATTCTTCACAAAAAGATTACAGCTACATTATCGCAGAGTGGTATATTTTATGTAAAGTTACTGTATGAAATTTAAAAAACGCGCAAGCTGAGTATCTTGTAGCAGCTAGTATTAAACAATAAATAATTATAGTCACAATTACTATTATATTACTAATACCAAATTACTAACTAATTACGTCGACATGGAAGAAAATAGACAATGAAATTGAATTGAGTAAGAAAAATATTTATGTTTGTTTCAGATCCATCAAAGATGTCGTCAAAATCACTTATCAGTCCCGAACACCACTAGCCAGCGCCAGCAACCATGTCCTTCCACACGAGAAAGAGGTTGCGGTGACTTCAGTTCGGAACCCTGACAAAGATGGCGCTGTTAACCAACTCGTCAGCTACAGGACCCACTGCTACCGGACCCGCGGCACCTCAGGCGCACCATCCTTCTAGCCTGCACCACTACTTCTCATACCTAAAACAGCCATCGCCGTTGGCTCAGAATCCCTACGCTCATCATTCGAGCGCTCATCACATGGGGATGGGTCCAGGCCCTCTGGGTGGCTTAGGTCCTTTCGGGCTGACGCATCATGGATTGGAAGTCGGATTCCCTCAGGGTAAGTCATTACTGATATCTTAAATCATAGTTAGATTTGTCTAGAGCATTTGTTTAGAATCTTTAGGCTTTCTAACACCTTGAATAGGTCTGCGATCATGTTGGAAACTTTCAACAAGGATTCTTGATATTTAAAATAGGTATTGTCTAATAGTTTTTGACGAGGTTGGTTAGTGGTGGGTGGGTGGGTAGTGAAGGTGAAAGCGCTGTCACGTTACTTAGACACCGACGCTCGTGGATACGATTGCATATATCAAATCCTAAAGGATGCGGTTTTCTGCAAGGTGGAGATACTTCCCCAGACGGGTTTCATTGATGCGCCCTACCTCTCTTAAAAACACCCAGACCAAGACAAATAAACAAGTTCATGCACACAAATGTTTGTGCTGTGTGGGAATCGAACCCACGAACGTTGGTGTCAAAATAGTGTTACTAACCACTTTTACCGAGTTTGTCATAAAGGTAGTTTTATCTAACGAAATAATAATCTTAAAGTGTTTTTGGAAAAGAAAATGGGTTGACCGGCAACCTTAGTTTTTGATCAGAACGCTAGTTAGCCCTTTAGGATAAATCACCGTTAAACAAATATCCTGATGTTGTGTATTTTTATCTTTCATCACATGCCTACATCAAGTAAAACTAAAATAACTTAATATGTGTATGCTATTGCGACATCCTTGAGCATTTTCAACGCCTAAATAACTTATTATTTATATATTATTACTATGTTATTAGCGTTCTAACGCCTACGCGTATGCTTTGTAACGTTGTTAATGTGATATCAATCGACACCCAAAAATACATTAATTTTGAATAACAAACTCAAAGGCTTACTTAATGTAGATTTTATAAATCATTTCACGGTGTGATTTAATATCTATTAGTAAAATAGGGAGAAATTGATTTCGACATGGCAATTTTATTTTATCTATTAATGAATTAAGATTAAATGTAAACTTGTTGGTATGACCCGATAAGTTTACGTGCAAAATTTCATATACCTATTTATTGATTAAACAAATAAAATATCACGTAAATTGCTTTGTGAAACTTCATTTTTGGAGCTGAAAGTGGAACTGAGTTAGAATCTTTAATTGACTGGAGCATAATTCAAAATTATGATTTAAGTAAAATTGATAATTAAGTATTAAATTCGTTACGAATGTATACTTTGATTGAAATTATACATTATTACTTTAGTTTTATTTTAGTACTCATTATTAGAATGAAAAAAGTCTAAACTTTGAGTTATATAAGTTAAAAATAAAATATTCGATTACATATAACGATCCTATTACTTATTGTATTGGAATTGAAAACAAAAGAAGTTTCTCTTCCAGAAAATGGCATTTTAAAGCTGCCACTTTTATTTTATTCCATAATTACTTGGACTAGTAAAAACTTGTCCACTTGGATCCAACAATATGCCACTTATTAAAATCAATACCTACCGTCATTTGGATGGATGATGATAGCAATAAAAAATCTGAATATCACAGAGGCAATGAATAAATTTAAATATACACGAAAAAGATAACTACTGTAGGGTGAAAATATAAATCATAATATATATGTGTACCCCGAAATACTTATTTTATACATCAAAAGTATACTATGAAACCAATTAAAGATTTATAGCTGAGTATATTTTACTTCGCTGCACAACGCAACTACCAACTTGACGAAATGAACGTCAAAACAACGAGAGGAAAGCAAAAGCGTTGCATAATTTACGTAGCAAGAAGACATTCTTGGAAATAATCAAAACAGCCCGGTCTCCCTCGTAAGCGGCTTAGCTCCCCCCGTCGGGACGCCAATGTTGCCACGCTACCCTAAAATGTGGGAGAATCGGAAGTCGTTCCTTGTTAGTTAGTTTAATTAGTACAAGTTTGAGTTTTGATGTTGGTAGCTTCGTTTCGTTATACGCAATTGTTTTTGTTCTTTTTGTTCAAGAGTAATTTCCAACGTTTTACGCGACTTAGAATGTAGCACACTCACGGGGTGGAAATGATAAATAAGGTAAAATCACTCCTTTATTTGTAAACAATACCAAATGTCGAACATCTTTTGGCTAAAATGAAAAGTATATGTGATAACGAACAATTGATATTTTATTTCGTAATTTTAAATAAGTATTTTCAGTGACAGGGAGATAAATCTTGTATTTTGGTAAATTATTACATTTTCCTTAAACACTAAAACCATAACACGTCCTTGACACGCTATTTTTCTAAAGGAAGGAAAGGAAGAGGAGGGACGGCTCAAGCAATTTGTTTTTTTTTTTGTTGTGCTATTCTTGTTAATAGCCTGTTTCATGCAATTTCTTCATTGGTTATCACAATACTTACGTAGATACAATAATTTTATTAGATATGGTTCACCTTAAGACCTCAGAAATACTCCTATATATCAGAACTACTATAACCACTTTTAAACTTTTATATTCGTCAGAATACAAGCATAAGGCTCACCTGATGTAAAGCGGTTACTGAAGCCTACGAACGCTTGTAATACATTAAGTATCACTCGCGCGATGCCTCCTCTGCTGCTAACTCCTTAGGAGTTTACTGGTGACCTCACTCCCACGCAGGACCACACAACCCTATAGGGAGTTGTTATTTGGCTGCGATTTTTTGTGAGGTGAAGGTACCTCCCCAGACGGGCTGCTTAGGTGCGCCCTATCGCTCTTAAAACATCCAGACGAAGACAAACCGACATGTTCATGCACACAAATATTTGTCTTGTGTGGGAATCAAACCCACGAGCGTTGGTGTCAAAGTCGCGTCATTTACGACTGCGCCACCGAGCTCCTCATTACTTTTAAACTACAGATATGAGCTGTACCAAGATATATTAAGTACTGTTTACTCTGGGAGCTATTGACTTGCGGATGAACATCGAGGGACTGTGTAACATACATTTGTCAGTATGTTTTTTTTTATTTAAGGCATGAAACGACTATGGGAGATATGAAATTTTCCATAGGTAATATTACTTTATTATCTATGGAAAATATCATATCTCCCGTTTCAACGGTTCAAAAATTCAACGGTCCATCAAAATAGAGTAGTTTCTGAATTCCACTTGTGTTGCGTGTATGTTATGTTCAAATACCTGCCAATGGTCAGGTGAAAAGTTTTTTTTATATTTTCGTTGTTATGTATAATCTGTTTCTGATGTGAAGTTTCTAGCGTTCGATTAGTCTCATATAAGTATGGTGAAGCTACTTGTACGTCTTCATCGAAGTCGTTTTATGATAAACTTTTGTGAATATTGACACGGTAGATAGATAAAAGATTCCTGTTCTTCCATTTTAAAGATTATAAAAAACATTTTTTATGCACAACGTCGGGAGGTTGCATTTGAAAGAAGTTTCTTATGACGAAAAGGTTTCTTAGAAGCGGAAGGATTACGGCTCCGTTGTGTAAAATGTAGTACGGACCCACTATTTGTGAAGGTACGGAGTTTATTATAGCTACGTATGGAACTCTTTCTGCATACGGGAACGCAATGTAAAACCTTATAGAGTTAGCATCTACCTTACAATTTCGGTGACTTTGAAAAAGTATTTCTATGGTGATATTTTAAATAAATACTTTTTGATAATTACCTGTAAACCCATTCATAGATAGATTGCAGTCGATATTGTTTTAGTGTTCAACGCACAATATCGCCATCCACAAACATGGCGTTTGATTTATGTATGTGTGTGTGTATATCTTTACGCCAGGTCCCTTACGGGGTAGGCAGAGCGAACCAAGCGCCATAGGATGCGGTCCTTACACACTTCACTTGCTTGTCTAACATTCATAGCTCATTTCATGCACGCTCGCCAGTTCTTGGGAGTCCTGACATCATCTTCTGATTATAAAATACAACCAATTTGGTCTTGGTAGGTTAGTCTTGGTCTTTCTCGGCTCCTACATTCTTCCATTTTCGCATTGTATATCTGTTTCGTCATTCTTACATCCTGCATTCTTTCTACACGTCCGAAATAACGGAGCATGACTTTTCTTATTTTAACACCGACACTCTCTTTCAGACCAACTCTCTTTCTTACGTCATCATTACGAACGCCATAACGCTTGCTGACCAAGCGTTATGCCACAAATTTTGCGCAATGCTCTCTCATCTCGACTGCATTTATTCTACTTTCATGCTCTCTCTGCCATACCCAGCTTTCACTTTCATAAGTTAGCGTTGGGATTAGCACCGTGTTGTGTACAGCGAACTGTGCCTTCTGGCTTAGATTTCGGCTGCCTAGAAGTTCACCCAACGCTCGTCTCTCCACATCAGCGGTGTACCTTCCATCGCTGCTAAAAGCGCTTCCAAGATATACAATCTCATCCACTTGCTCCAACACTAGTTTGATTTACTTAAAAGTAAATGAACATAATCCCAAAAAGGGTAGTTCTTAGAATCACATACCTATATTTTTCAACGCCAATATTTTTGCAAAAGATAATTGTGTCTATGGTTTTTTTATGACGTTTGTTATTTTCTAAATGGGTATTCCCGAAATGGTATGGAGTTAAGTATTTTGCTTGCATTACTTATCACTCCACTGACTTAGTTACTTAGTTTCTAGGAAAGGTTTCTTGGCATTCTTTCTACACGACATCCCACATTTTCTACAGACCCTGTGATGTCTCTTATCAATCGGTGGCGCTGAGAGCTCCAGTAATTTGCATATTTAATCGTTATTGTAAACGAAAATTTCATTTGCGTCCCATACTGTATGGTACTGTTAGGTTTCATGATGGCCTTTAATTTTAAGATGCAATGTTCATAATAGAGATTTCATCGTCAGGTACTAATGTCACTGGCGCTTGTTAAAATAAATTAAAAATTCTATTTTTATTATTTTGAGTGCGTCTTATGTAATGTATGATCGCAGCTTACCTCATTTATAAAATTAAATAATGTTTCTTTGGAGTAAAATTTCTACATGAATTATTCTATATTTAATATGCTTTTCCTCCAGGGCAGCTATGATATTATACTCTGAATAATCTATACTATAATAAACTATAATCTGTCTGCAGCGTTGCTTGTAAAGTTCCGTTACATAGCATATATTACTCGCAATCATAAACTACAGAACTACTGTTTACCTTCAGGCAGGCTTTACGCTTGTTGTAGATGAGTGGTATACTAACAGGTGTACTCTATACTACTAGTAAATAAATTCGTGTCACGATGTCACGTGTCGACATGTTCATATTGGTAATGCTAATTTATTGTAGCTTTTTTTTTATTTTCCATTACTTATGACGGCAACCGTACTAACTATAATCCTTCATAATTATTATTATATTCAAAGGAAAACAAGCCCGACCGAATACGGCCCGACGACGGCTGATCTGCCACGCTTACTTCAGACTTGAGATTGTCAAAACGTAACAGAGTCGAGACGAGGCAAAACGAGTTTAATTGCATAGCGTGCGTTATTTAAAACTGTGGAACACATTATATAATCTACTAGCTGTGCCCGCGACATCGTCCGCGCGTAATAGTTATTTTTTATTGTTTATTTATAATAATAAAAATAAATAAAATTTCTAAAATAAAAGTAGATAAGTAAATAAAAGCCTAAGTTACTCCTTATTACATCAGCTATCTGCCAGTGAAAGTCCCGTCAAAATCGGTCCAGCCGTTTCAGAGATTAGCCGGAACAAACAGACAGACAGACAAACATTGTAAAAATATTCATTTTGGTAGATGTACCGTGTATACATACGCATTTAGTAAAAAGCGGTTATTTTAATATTACAAACACACACTCCAATTTTATTTATCTGTAGGTATAGATAAGATGTCATTGCGTTAGTGAGCCCTTTCGACTGTTTAATTTTTTAGTTATTTTTAATTCCCAAAATATGATGAAAATCAAAACATTGATTATGATAACCATCAGTTTTGAAGTAAACAGCGTATCAATAAACAGCCATAAATTCATAAATAAAATTAACGACTCGCGACCTATTACATTTAAAGCCCAATACACATATAATACGGGAATAAAATTAATCCTCTGCCAACTTCCATTTTTAATCCGTAGTTCTGTCTCTTTTGCACACAAATAAAATGCGTATGCACGCGTCCCTTTTACGCCCTAGACGCTCGGCGTAACGCTGGCAGCTGGGTGTTCTTTTTTAAATTCTTTTTTTTTTTCATTGTATATTTCCTTTTTATTGGCATCCCTTAGCATTTTATACGGCCAGTTGCTTTTTTAATCTTTTAGCGGTATAAATTAATTGATTTTTTCCACATTCGATAATTTTTTCAACTCGATCAGGGATCAGGAAGTCCGATCTGGACGATGAAATTTCATTGTGATAATAACAAACGTCAAAATTCAAAGGTTAATGTCTTATTTGAATTTCTTTTTTGTTAACACATTCTGTGTTATTTTTTGTTGTCATTCGACTTCTTTGTATGGCTGAATTTTGTAAAGAAATTATTGCTTTTACGTAACACAGAATTTGTACCTAAATGAATACATTTAAACAAATAAATACATACGAATGTTCGCTTTTTTGTTTATAAGGTCTTCTTCTTGATTTCATATTAAAATCGATCCCATAGGTAGTCGATAACGCGACATATCTTTTGAATCAACAGCATTTAGGGTAACACACAATTTTTAAAAATAAGCATAGTTAAGATACCTATATCTTATTGCAATTTAGTTTTTCATATTTTAACTTTCCACTCGAGGAGAAGCTAGGCTGTATTAGCATTTTGATAAGCATTCCTCAGCTGCTTCCGCTTTCACTTTAACACAAATTAAGGATTCTTTTGTATACAATGCATTGTAAGGTAAAGTTATACCTAATTTGTACGGCTTCCATGACACAATGGCCCCTTTATCGATTATTGTAACACCATATTGTCGCCTACAACTAAGTAGATAATGTTAAAGAGACACAAGATTTTTTACAATTGAGTGCACGAATTTGGGACGAAGGTCTTCTGCATAAGTTATTGTCACTCTTCTTCTTACATGAAAAGCGCGCGAAATGAAAAGTGCGCGCCCTAATTTTATTTATTAATTTCGACCAATTTAAGACCAAATCTGTTGTTTGTATTGTAGAAAATTTTCAAGCCATGGCCAAGATACTGGTTTTTACTTGGAGCGACTGACGTCAGACCTCCAGAACCCAGAGGACCCAGACCTTTCTCAAGTTTAGGCCACTCGTCTATATTGAAATATAATTTCTTGGACGATGTTTTCCTCCGACGAGCTAATGATAATTACAAATGTGTACCTACATAAATCCGAAAACACGAATTTAGTGGTACACGCCAGGATTTGAACCGGGGACCTGTTGGTCAATAGGCCGGTTCTTTATCCACTGGGTTATCACTGTTTTCGGTCACCATTTTACGTAACTAGCCAATATTCGTATGTCTAATACTGTCTGGAACAGAGCGAATGGACACGTCAATGTTATGGGGTTTTCCGTTTGAGTGCGGAACCTTAAAAACGTATTCTATGAATAGCTGAAGTCCTTACCTGCGAAGACACATTATAAGCTGAGACAGCAATAAACAAACAGACAGCGGCCGCCGTCCGCCGACGGATTACCGTCCTCTACGGATTCTATAATCGATACCACACTCGGCCGCTCGCTGGCTAAAGGACATTGACGATAAAATCGATTTCAACATTAGTTATACTATTCGTTAACCGACTTTCTGATACGGAGGTTCTATTATCAGAACGTAAGTTTTTTGTTATTATGTACATATAGTATATCTTCACACCAGGTTTCTTGCGAAATAGGCAAAGTGAACTGAGCGCCATAAGACGCAGTCCATACACATCTCATTCGCTTCTTTAACATTCATTGCTCTTCTCACGCACGCTCGCCGATTTCTAGGGCTCCTGACATCACCTTCTGATGAAAGAGCACGACCAATTTGGTCATGGTAGGTAAGTCTAAATTATATGGATATACCTATACATAGGTAGGTATATAAAAAACTATACTATTACCTCAAAGGTTTTGCATCGCCAGCTATTAACTAGTGTGTTCACCCTGTTATGGCCTACGATGCAGAGACGTGTCTCTTACCATCTAATTAGACTACGGGTTAACACTCACTGACCAACAATGAAGAGAAAAAGAAAACGGAATTCGTATCAGACTGAGAGCCAAACTTGGCAGTGATGACAAATGAGGAAACAAAGACGAACAGTAGAAGTAGCTTCTATGACGAACCATGAGTTACGCTAAATGGACCGACGACTTTAGAAATGTTGCCAGAAGTCAATGATTAGATGCGGAAAGAGTAGGATCATCTATAAGAAACTATTATTGAAGCCCCATGAGTACAGCAATACGTACATCCTACTAATATTATAAATGCGAAAGTTTTTATGTATGGATGGATGTTTGTTGCGCTTTCACGCTTAAACGGCTGAACGGATTTGAATGAAATTTGGCACCTAGATAGATTATGATCTGGATTAACACATAGGCGGGCGGAGCCGCGGGCAGCAGCTAGTACTTAATAATGATGATGTGTAAGTCTACATTTGCTGATTACCATTAGACTAGTGTAATGTTTTAGGAGTAAAGCCAACACATTACTTGCTCTTCTAAACTTTATTTGTACTTACTTATAATCGGAAAAAATCGATAGCCTCTTCTTACTAGCATTATACTGTTTCCTAATCTCTACTAGATTGGCGTAGATAGCCAGTTATTTGGCGAAAATACTGATTTTTAATCGAGCGACTGCTGTCAGAGATCCAACTTCTCTTAGGTTAGGTCAAAAGCATGCTATATTTAATTTTTAAATCGAACTGCAATTTTCCTAGGTGAGTGGGCGGCTACTTTAAAATCAAATTATAAAAAAATAAGTTTCCTAAACCTAATTTCTTTATTAAACTTCTGTTGTTGACCTTCCTTTCATTTGATACACATTGAGTTTGATGAATTACGCTGCCTATACCTAAGTATTTCGTCAAAATACGGATTTTTACTTGGAGCGATTACCGTCACACCTCCAAAACCCAGACCTTTCCCAGGTTTAGGGTCACACGTAGATTTTTGGAAGGGCGGATTTCCTCACGTTTTCTTTCATCTCTGTGCAAGTGATTTTTACAAATACGTACTTAAATACGAAAACACTTATTTAGTACATGCCTACACCAGGGTAGCAACCCGGTACCATATTAGTCCGGTTCTATATCCATTGGACTATCGCTGCTCAAAAAGTTCGATAGCCTATACGCATCAATGCTTATATTATATAAGTTCTTTGAACAACAAAATACAGTAGCCAGCCACTGATCCCGGTGAACCGACATAGGCTTTTTTTAAATAAGGTTCCTTCACACGCGTGAAATCGAGGTCAGCGGTGGGCGACCGTCGTCTTAAATTAACTATCATATTTTATAACGCGGGCTTTTAATGTTTGTCGCGAGATGTTAATACCACCTCCGGGAGGAATAAAGTACGGTGTTGGCTAAGGAGCTTACTTCTGAGGATGTTATAGATTTAAAATTATTTAATAAAAAGTTCTATTTTTTGGCATACTTGTTGCTTCGTGCACGATCTATATTGAAATTAGATACAAGTTAAGCCATGTATACAATAACATTTACAAAACCGGAATTATTTCTCGAAGAAAACTAAAATATAGTAAAATACAATCACTTTACTCAATCACTCACCTGAACAAATAACATCTCATTTATTTACAAAAGTAATTAGGATTATTTTTAAATATAACACCTGTATTATGAGACTTGTACTTTATTTATTTATTACGACGCAGTTAAAGATAGTCGTTTTATCTTAGATTTCGAACCTCAACTACATACAGCAGGTTTTTTTTTATTTGACAAGCTTTTTTAAACTCACACATTATACTCGTATCTTCATTAATTATATACATTCTTCGTAGAAATTTAATTTTTGTCAAATTAGCCACTTATTTTTTTCTTGAGTTATCATTTTTGTACCACAATATCAATACTGTAAATATTCCACGACTTTGGGCATATAATTCCTCAGAATTCCAATTACATTGAAGAATCCCGGGAGTGTTGTGTGGGATTACCAGTAAGCTTCTAAGTAGTTAATGTGATGTGTGGAGGAGGAATAAAACTGTAAATTTGCAAAAACAATATTTTAACAATTACGATCTTTTCACTTAACGATTTTGTTAATGGTGTGCCAAAGGGGAAATAAAAAGAAATATTGTCACACCAAAAACTATGTTAGTCTCATTAAAACAGCTTCAATTATTTACTAAACACCATAAATAATATTAAATTTATCATTTATGAATTCCATTCGAGAGCCGCTACCGTCGGCGCCCTTTGACGGCGGCCATCTTGCGTCGCCATATTTGTTTTGTTTTTTTTTTTTCGAGTTAATGCAATGCTCTTGTCACCGTCATTCGTTATCAGAGAAATGTCTGACGTCTTAAAAATAATTTGCTACTTTATAATTTACTACTGCGAAGTGAAAAAACTTGATGCGTACATCCTCTGTCATTTACAAATCTACCTTGCATATACTACATAAGATACAAGCATTCAATAAATAGAGTAATATCGGTGTGAAACATACAATATACATACAATCCCTTTTAAATTAGATATTGCAGTTTAGATTAATTAAACACTTAATATGGTTACACGTCTGCCAATTACACTCTACTCCATCTACCATCATAATTTGATAATCAATTTTAAAATTAAAATTAAAAAAGTAATTAAAGAAAATTATATTAGAACGTCGATTAATTAAATATTATTTATGAATTGGTTGGGGGTAAAGTAAGGCACTTCTTGGTTGATATATCCTCCCATTGGTTAGTAGACTCAATTCGTTGAGATATTTAGGCGCCAAAACACTACGTTTTGTGCTCCCGGGGTGCCTTCATGCGCAATCATAACTTAATATAATCATAATGATAACCGTTGAATGTTGATTGAGATGGAATCTCATAGTTTATCTGTTCGTTAATAGTTTAATGCATTTTGGTTTTGTTAAAACCGGCTTATTGTGTTTCTGATTATTTGTAACAAACTTGAGCTGGTTTGGTGAAGCGAGTTTAGAAGTTAATGTGTAAGCAATTGATTAACATAAAGATAGCGAAAGGATAGTTTTAAAGCAAGCGGTAATTAATTATTAATTGTACATTTATAATCTGAATATTTTCGTTCATTTCCTAGGGTGACTTTGAAAGCAAATTATTGTTTCTACTTTAAACCCTATGAAATAAGTTTGAAGCGTATTCTGAAACAGAAGAATCGTAATTTGGCAATATTTCATTACTTAACAGTTCAGAGGTATGCAGAGTTCATTGTACCTTCAACTAATTAGAATAAAAAAAGAGAGAAAGGCTTAGAGAAGATTCGTAGTGACTGGAGAAGATATTCCACTTCTCACAGTCGCTACTAAGAATCTCTTCTCTGTACCTCTCTTACATCTACGTAAGTACTAACCAAATGGAAGTGCAGCATGACAGGATTGGTAGTGCGAGGTGTTGTTAGATGAACTTATATTTGTTACCAAAGTGTGACATCTTAAAATTGTTATAAGGTACGCAAACTGTGGATAATACACATTCGAATATAATTAATTCAATTTGACCTAACCTTGTGCGATTCCGCCACTTATTTCATGCGAACTAGCGCCGGCCGACACCCTTCCACTACCGTTAGCACCTCCCTGAATGCTTACATCCACGACAGTGGTACTCGTGTACAGAGCACGACAGATTCAGCTATAGGTACATCCTTACATCTTATCTCATAGCAGGAAAGGCGAAATTTAAATGATTTTGCATTGTGTGTACATTCGGATATTTCAATTTTATAATTATACTCTATTGTACATACAGTTCCGTAGTAAACAAAGATTTACCAACTGAAAACTAACGCTGTTTTAGTAATGATTTCTAGTAATTACTGTTTTCTTCCTTTCTTTCTAATATTCAGCATTAATTTATGTAGTAACAGTGTAATTTGGTACATTCCGCATTTAAATTTGGCGTGTTTTATATAAAGATACTAATATAAGAAACTAGGAACAAGCGTGCATGAAAAGAGCAATGAATGATAAAGAAGCGAGTGAGGTGTGTAAGGACTGGTTCATATAACGCTCGGTTCTCACTACGTTCGTTAAGGAAAATCGCAATAACTGTACTCTTCTTCTTTATCTCGGGCTATCACAGTGGTAAAAAAAAATTAAAGAGAGGGAGGGCGCACCAAAGCAGTCCTGGCGAAGTATTTACACCTCACAGAAAACTGCAACCAAATAATAATAACAAGTTATTTTGTTCTGCGTGTGAGTGAAGTCACCAGTAAGCTCCTAAAAGGAGTTGGTGTGTTAGCAGCGGAGGTAGCACCGCGCGACTGATACTTAATGTATTGCGTGTGTTCATAGGCTACGGTAACTGCTTTCCATCAGGTGGGTCGTATGCCTCCCGAAGTAGTATAAAAAATATGTATATTGTAGCAACTTTATTCCTCTTTTTAACAACGCTGAAAATGAATTTTGCCGACGATCGCACGCTAAGCAGATGACGTGCGTGATAACGCCATGACCTCTTCACGGTTGTGGTCGGGTACGGACGCCTGACAGCCGGTGTTAAAGCCCCCGTCACTTGTCACATCAGGAGCATACGGGTGATGGAACAGCTGTGCTGGAGGGTCATCGGCTTGTGATGTAATTTGCATATCTCAAGTTTTTAAGGGCAGTGGAACCAAATAAGTGGCTAAATAACGTCTGTAGAGCTACACCAATCTTACGTTAAGGGCTCGTGGGTTCGATTCCCAAACAGAACAACATTTGTGTGCATGAACGTGCCTTTGTATGGGTGTTTTTAAGAGAGGTAGGGTCGGGCGCATCAATGCAGTCTGGGGTAGTTCACCTCGCAGAAAACAGCCAAATGACTCCCTGAAGGGTTGCCACGTTCCTGCGTGCTAAGGAGTCGCTGTGTTAGCAGCAGAGGTGGTATCGCGCGAGTGATACTTAATAGATAGATAGATAAATAGAATACACTTTATTTGCATAACACAGAATTTAAGGAAATACATTCAAAAGATTCTTACAATTATATAAATGTACTATACAACAAGACGGCCTTATTGCTAAAAGCAATCTTTTACTTAATGTACCTATTGCAAGGGTTCATAGGATATGGTAATCGTTTAACAGGAGGTGGTATAACGCTAGAAAAAAAATATGAAAATATGACTTGTGACAATGTTTAAATAAATAAATAAATATTGGCGGACAAATTACACAGCGCCATTTAGCCCCAAAGTAAGCGAAGCTTGTGTTATGGGTACACAACTGATAAACATACGTAAATTTTTTTTTTTTTTTTTGTAAATACATACTAAATACATATTATACATAGACAATACCCAAACCAAGACAAACAGACATGTTCATGCACACAAATGTTTGTACTGTGTGGGAATCGAACCCACGAGCGTTGGTGTCAAAGTAGCGTAACAACGCGTTTCATCACTGCGCCACCGAGCTCGTTTGCATGTTTGGAAGTTTGTGTGTAAACTATTTATGCAAGAAATCATATTCTTCCTAGCATTATCTAGTTTCCTAATCTATAAGGATTGGCGGGGTCCGCTACCTAAGCTTAATACTATGGCGAAGCCACTGATTTTGACATGGAGTGACTACCACAGACCAGACACCTCCACAGACCAGAAGGCAAAGCGAGTGAGTGAGGTGTGTAAGGATCGATTCATGAGCGCTCGGTTTCACCACCTACCCTAGCAAGGTATGAAGATTAAGATAAGTCAATGATTTAAATATAATGAAACCGGCCCATACTAATTATTAAGGAAAATCGCAATAATTGTATTCTTCTTCTTTATCTCGGCCTATCACAGTAGTAAAAAAAATAATTAGGAAGGCGCACCAAAGCAGCCCGTCTGGCGAAGTACCTCCACCTCACTAGCCAAACAACTTTGTTGTTGTGTTCCTGCGTGTGAGTGAGATCACCAATAAGCTCCTAAGGAGTAGCTGTGTAAGCAACAGAGGTGGCATCGCGCGAGTGATACTGGCGTTCATTGGCACCGCCGGTAACCGATATACAGCGGTGGGCTGTTTGCTTGAATGCCTCCCGACGTAGTATAAAAAAATATTAAGTTTTCTTGTGTCCTGACTTGCAATAAAATTAGACAGCACTAAAACCAGAAAAAAATTTGTTACGTTTGCATTACATCCAAATTGTCACATTAAACATCACCCCATCCCTCCGTGAGAAGCGTCACTTGGTCGCCAATCCTAAGGGCTGCCACCCTGGTCCTCACAATGATACGTCTCTGTTAGTTCGTGCATGATTTAACTTACCATTGTTTTGTTACGGTGTTTGCATACTGATTTTGTTTTTTTTAAAGCTTTTATCAGGTCAGTCTATATGTAAATTTATAATGGAATGTATGTAACTGTATCTCAATATCTAATAGTTACATACATTATCGCAAAGGTTCCTAATCGAGTGTAGAGTACAGATCGCGTCAAACAAATCTAGCTAGGCCGCATGAACTAATTGGTGGCGGAAGCACACAAAGCAGGTTAGATCAAACTGCATGTAAATTTGACTTTCGCAAAATAACGCCTGAATCTATTAAATCTAGTTAATTCTGAAGTTATTCTACGCAGATATATTTCATAATCTTACTACTGCGCGAACGAAACGTGATAAGTTCAGAGATAACGACAAATTTGACGCGAACTATAATTATTCATAAATTCGGACTTTATTATCTATAAACCGGTTGAGAATGTGTCAATGTCAATTATATAACAATTCAATTTTTTTTTATTTGTCGGCCATTTTGAGCATGTTCCTTAAGAGATAGGAACGGTGTTCCTGATCATTCACATTCTATGCTGAATCCGAATCTGAAGTCAAAATTCGAACATTCAAAAAAAACGCACATACAGACAATACAGGTCAGATTTTTGCAATATATAATTATTATAACAAGGAAACGAAAACTGCGCAGAACTTATACAGGCCGTCCTAAAATATTTTCCTATCTGTTTTATTTAGTACGCGAAAGCCATTGTGAAGCAGGAACAGAGAGGCCATCGCTAGCCTCATACGTCTCTAGGTATATAGGGTATAAAGTGTTGTTGCCATTACTTCAGGGCTAGCAGTATAGCCCAGTGGATAAGGAGCCGGCCTATAGACCACCTGATCCCCGGTTTGAATCCTGGCGGGGGCGTGTACCACTAAATTCGTGTTTTCGGATTTATTTATATACACCTATATATCACTTGCTCGGCGGTGAAGGAAAACATCGTGAAGAAACTCGTACGACTAAGAAATTATATTTCGAAAGACGCGTGACCTTACGTAAGAAAGATCTGGTTTCCCTGTGAGTTATGAAGGTCTGACGGCAGTAGTAAAAATCGTATCTTCGCCAAATCCTTCAGCTTAGGTAGCGTACCCCGCCAATCCGAACGGAAAAGGAAACGGGATAACGGTAACAAGAAGAAGAGTTGCTGCGATTAAACCACAGTAAAGCTTTTCAAATGTCTTTTGCGGTACACTACAGGAGCTAAATACTAGATAAATATCTGACGGTCCGCCCATCTGATATTCATCCAGTGACCAAGAACTTTTAATGATAAAGATTACAAAAGTTTCGGTCATTGTTTATGTAAAAATAACATACACACAGCTGCTTTAATTTATGTCAGTATTTGCATTGATACCAAAACGGACGTCGTGCGTTTCTGAAGCGGATTATTACCAAGTTCTCAGGTTATGTAGGTAGTCAAATCAAAGATCCTTCCAAGATGAGATTTCGACAAAGGATTTTACTTGATCAACAATGAGGTAATTATGGATGTAGTGTTCGAATTGCCTAATATATACATACATAACCCACTTTATTGTGACCTAAGTGGTATAAAAAACACAGTACACCTCATCCGTCTACACTATATCATAGTAAACAAATACGCTAAATCGGCCGCCATAACTTACGAGCTACGGTTGACATTTGCATTCACGCAGCGAGCAAAATAAATTGAAAACAGAAAGAATATTTTCGGACAGCCTGTATTATTTGTATGAATCTACCTATTTTTTGTACATTATAAATCTACTACTATTATTGAATATACTCTTCTACTATTATACGGTTATTTATAATTATTGGTTTGTTTACTACCAGTTTTTAAAAATGATTACCATAGCCTATGAACGCTTGCAATGCTGTGAACGACAGCATTGCAAGCGTTCATAGGCTATGGTAATCATTTTTAAAAACCCACACATTGTATAAAAAGAAGAATTCTTAAGACACAAACAAGTGTTTTTAACTGCATAACTAAATCAGAGCTTTCCTAAAGCTTTTTTATCAACCCCTGTTTTGAGCAGAGATGGAGTGTGTGAAACTTAACACTTGGTAGTTTATTTGTGCGACGAGCTTATAACATCGGCAGGGGCCCGCAACAATGTCAACAAACACTTTACGAGTACTAGATAGATAGATAAACGTTCTGTTTGCATTACAAGAGCAAGAAATATCTGCTTCAAAAATCATCATATTGTTAGCGTTATACAGTTTCGTAATTGATTACAGCCTGGTCCGCTACCTAAGTCTAACCGTTTGCTTCACCGCCGGGAAAATGATATTTCGTCGAAAAATATCACAACCAAACATGTTCTGAGAGCAAAGCCCAGTATGACATTTGTAGCCATTGTCTTCGTTCAGAAATGTTGTTTATAGATTCAGGCGTTATTTTGCGAAAGTCAAATTTACATGCAATTTGATTTAACCTACTTTGTGTGCTTCCGCCACCAATTAGTTCATGCGGCCTAGCACCGGCCGGCACCCACGCACTACCGTTAGTAGATGCAATATGCCGACGCTGCCATGGCTGCTCCGGTAGTCCCTGCCTCGGCTGCTGCGGTCGTCCGCCATCTGGAACAGAATCCGCATGCCCCCACCACCACCGTCGCCGCCACGACTGGCCTGGTCGTCGCTGCGACACGTGTTTCGCCTCTCCACGAGGCATCATCAGGCGTTGTAGACGTTAATCGTAAGAATAACATGCTACTGTAGAATGTTAAGGTAACTGTAACACGTGTCGCAGTGTCGACCAGGCCAGTCGGGAACTAACTGGTGGCGGAAGCACACAAAGCAGGTTAGATCAAATTGCATAACAACTTAAAAAAAAACATTACTGAACTCTTTGAAGCGGAGATAGCTCCGTGGATAAATAACCTACCTATTAACAAACTGGTCCTCGATTCGAATGCTGGCACGTGCCGCTAATTTCGTATTTTCGGGTGTGTATATGTGTACATAAACTACTTGTAATTATCATTTGCTCAGTGGTGAGGGAATACATCGTGAGGAAACCCACACATTCAATCATATTTCGAAAAACATGTTGCCTAACCTAAGGACGGTCTGATTTTCTCGCTGGACTATGGAGGTCTAAAGGCAGCCGCTCCATGTTGAAATCAGTACCTATCTGCGCCAAAACCTAAGTCTTAGCCAATTCAGCGTCAATCCTAAGGACACGGAGTAACGCTAAGAAGAAGGACACGTGTCACACCGTGCATCCCTTGTGCGTTACTGATCCTGTATAAACCTCCACACGTCATCCTATGCTCTATTCCACTATCTGTCTTCCTTGAAGGGAGAGAATCCGTTGTGTTTACGATGTACTTATAATGAATTAACTATCGATGGAGAGTGGAACGATTTTGGAAGGAAAACTACGGAACAATGATGAAGTATTTCTGTACTTGTACTCTGATGCACTGTACTGTACTATAATATAACAATAAAGAAATAAATTCTTTATTTTCTCTTATTAGATGTCTTTTAAAATCATGAGTCATGAGTACTTGTGTTGGAGTGCCTCGCTCTATCCTCAGGGCTAATTTAGCCATTATTTTCGCCGTTTGATATTTACATTTTTTTTTTAATAGGGCAATTTAATATATGATAATAATAGTAGTATTCAATTAATTTTAAAATATTTCTGTCCTTTCATTTATTTAAGAATAAACTTCCTAATTTAGTATTGTTACATATACATACATATTTATCTGTTAAGTTTGTACATTATGTTTTAACTATATTTTCACGCAAAATCCCTTGCGGGGTAGGTAGAGAGAATGGAGCACCACGTGACTCAGTCCATACACACCTCACTCGCTTCATTAAGATTCATAGCTCTTACATCTAGGGCACCTTACATCCATATTTATCCTGCAAATTTTGTGATATATCTCACGATCTTCGACAGCACCTCGCTAAACTACCGCCCCAGGGTGGAGGGTGTGGCACTCACCAAAAAATACAAACAGTAAAACAGTGGCACGAACAAACAAACGGTGTTGACTTTTCAATTAGCGAGAGATACCCTATGGGGTAAAAAGAACCCTAACGGCAAGCAATTACCTATTTGAACGATGCGCGAGGGATAAACAACTATTTTAACCGACTTAAGAACTAGGATATTCTGTATTCGAGATTCACATTACACACATCCACTGATGTCTCACAAACAGGTGATTTAGATGTCATATTGGGGTATATGCCAAGTGCTCTCGTATGACTACGTGACAATTGGATAAAAAAATATCAACCGACTTAGTAGCGAGTTCTACTTAGCGTTATCCCGTTTCCTAATCCACTGGGATTGGCTGGGTCCGCTACATAAGCCGAAAGTTTTCGCGCAGATACGAATTTTGACATCGAGCGACTGCCGTCAAATCTCCACAACCCAGAGGGATAACCAGTAGGCAGATTCTACTAAAAAACTGCATTTAGTAGAATCGGCCGTACATTTTGACGTTTCGTTAAACGTCGGTGCTGTCAGATCGCTTGACGAAACGTTAAAATGTACGCATTTTGACACACGCCGCGCTGCAGTGCAGTTGCAGTTTTTTAGTAGAATCGGCCTACAGACCTTTCTTAGTTTAGGTTAGGTTAGACCTTTCTTAGGTTAGGTCACATGTCTATTGAAATATAATTTCTTGGGCGTGTGGGTTTCCTCACGATCTTTTTCATCACCGCCGAGCTAGTCATAATTGCAAATTTTACCTACATAAATATGAAAACACGAATTTAGAGGTTACATACCAGGATTCGAACTGGGGCCCTGTTGCACAATAGGCCGGTTCCTTACCCACTGGGCTATCCACTGCTTTCGTATTATATATCTGTTCCGTTATTCTGTTCTCCTGCACTCTTTGAACATGTTTGAGCCATCGGAATACGTTATATATAAAACTCTTGTTCTTTTGTTATATGAAACCGAAGAAAATGTCAAAAATAGTGTCTACCTAATAAAATAAAAAGTTACGAAAATGAATATACATAAATTAAAAACTTATACAAATAAAAGACTTCAATAAATCCCACGCTTATTCATATTGTTGTTTTGAATGAATCATTGCCACGAAATCAATGAAATTAAATAATGATAAATCAAACAGAATCACCACTTTGGATATCAACCCACAGCCCCTCGACAACCGACCAATTGCTCTATCGACTGAGTGACCTGCCATGCAATTCTCTAAGCGACTCGTAATGGCTGTGTGCGTCGCTGTGATCACAGATGTCACAACTTTGACATCGTCTACTGCGATCACGGCTTTTTATTTGGTATTCTATAAGGCTGTAAGCGTACGCGAGGCTGTTTGCCTTGTAGAATTCCAATTCCAAACGCAGCCTTGCGGCGCTAGTGTCGCACGACCATTAAAAGCGACACTAAGGAATTGCAATTTTGTGTTCAAGGCTATAACAGCCGATGTTTCCGAGGATGTAAGGATGTTTGCTCTTACAGAATTGCATAGCAGGAAAGTTGTATATGACACTTTCTTTTTGGCACTCGCGTATTGCCTTGCTATCGCAGCGACTCCACCTAACGCCAGACACATCTTCACTACAACCCTCCAGAGTGAAATGTTAAATTAATTGGTTATTCATTGTTGGCGAGTATCTTCCACTTTAACACTCTATCTATTATGAAATCGTTAAGTGGCACGCCTTCAATTGGTCACACGTGCCGACTTCACCGCCTCTCCCACGGCAATAGCCACAGTCAAATGTTTACCATAGACAAGAAGCAGCGTGTAGCCACATAAATATTTTCTTTTGCATGTCGGTAGGGTTGTACCAAATTGATTTCTGGTGTTGCTGTGGGCGTGAATATGTTAAAATGTGGCCTCTTGAATTAAACAGTTTTTAACGGAAATATCGCGTATTTTATTTATTTTGTTGAACCTGACGTGACAGTTTTCCTGAGACCACGGACGCTGCAAAGCGTTCGAAACCTCAGGCTCAGGTATAAATAAAATACACGATATTTCCGTTAAAAATTGTTTAATTTAATTCAATGTATAACAATCGCGAAAACCTAAGACAATACTATGTGGCCTCTTCTTTCCTATTTGGAATAACTATTTTTTTTTATACAAAATCAGGAGGCATACAATCATGCGGCCCACCTTATGTAAAGTGGTTACCGTAGCCTTTGAACGCTTGCAATACATTAAGTATCACTCGCGCGATGCCACCTCTGCTGCTAACAACTCCTTAGGAGCTTATTGGTGACCTCACTCACGCGCAGGAACGCAACAACCCTCTACGGAGTTGTTATTTGGCTGCGGTTTTCTATGAGGTGGAGGTACTTCCCCAGATGGGCTGCTTTGATGCGTCTACCACCTACCTCTCTTAAAACACACAGAATAAGACAAACAGACATGTTCATGCACACAAATGTTTGTTTTGTGTGGGAATCGAACCCAAGAGTGTTGGTGTCACAGAAACGTAACGGCGCGTTTCACCACTGCGCCACCGAGCTCGATACTATTTCGACGTATGGAAATCCGTGTTAAAATTGTCAGTAAAATAGATATAAATAATAATATTTATATGAGTAGGTAATATGCTTAATATTGATTTGATATATTATCTTCTTCAATTCCATTTATTTCAAATTATCTAATGACATGGTCCATGTTAAGTCACTTCCATATTTCTCTGAAAACAAGCTTCTTTTGTATGTTTCGTGGAGGATAACTTTTATTTCTGTGATTTTGTTTTTCAATTCCTTATACGTAAGTAAGTTTTTCGAATGAGCATTTATTCAGTTAATGTTTAGAACTATAATTAGCTCACTCAATAGACACAAAAAAATCGGCGAAGTGCGAGTCGGACTCGCACATGAAGGGTTACGTACCATTATCTATAAAAACGGCAAAAAAATCACGTTTGTTGTATGATAGCCCCCCTTAAATATTTATTTTCTTTTAATTTAATTATTTGTTCTTAAAGTGAATATATAAATAAATATTCAGTGAATATTTCAAGCGTCTACCTGTTGCCGTTATCAATATCGAGCAAAAATGAGCAAAAAAATCACGTTTGTTGTATGGGAGCCCCCTTAAATATATATTTTATTCTATTTTTTAGTATTTATTGTTATAGCGGCAACAGAAATACATCATCTGTGAAAATTTCCACTATCTAACTATCACGGTTCATGAGATACAGCCTGGTGACAGACGGACGGACGGACAGCGGAGCGTCAGTAATACCTAGTATACCTAGGGTTCCATTTTACCCTTTGGGTACGGAACCCTAAAAAATACTAATATTATTTTTTTACAATATATTGTAACACATTTATGAAAATCAGCTATAGGTACTGCAATGTAGGACAGTAAATTTGTGTACCTTGTCTTGCGAAACTGACAACCTACATGTACCTATTTAATCTGAAAATTGCATCTTTGCTAAAATTACGTAAGGTTGGCTCTCAACTTCTATTCAAATATATAAAAGACAACATAAGCTAATGGAATTACCTACCTATCTCTTTTGTTATTTAGCTTTTAAAAGATGATACGAATTTTGATACGGAACACCTATCTACACATCATTTTCTGTTTCGCTCTCTTTTTATACCTACCTAATTGTCGTTTGTTTTTTGTTCGAAAGGATTTCACATAGTCTCCAAGTTATGAAATTAGTTCCCGTTAAAATATATGTTAATAAGCCTCGAAATTAATAATCTATTTACATACTATTTTTATTCTATTTATTATTTCTTTTACAAGCATGTGTATGTTAACGGCATATATGCAGCGACGTTCTGGCGGCGCGTAAGCAGTTAAAGGCAGAGATTGAAAAGCAGCGGTCTCGCTGAGGCTCTTACCATTTTACATGAATAAACCTTGATGTGTGTGTAAAGTCAATTCATTTTATATCCGTACACTGTGTGGTAGTATCTCATCAAATAATTTGATGGACAATGTATTTACAAGATGGATAACTTTCCTTTTGCTTACTATTTGCCCTTCGTCACCCGAAAGCCGATTTCGAAGGCTGTAGTAAAATGCAAAAATATTTCTTTATCTATCCGCAACTAAACACCTAAATGGATATTGATATTTTTTTGACAAATCAAGCTATTTACAACCATAGACAGTTTGACCACCGGGTACGGGATCCTAACTTAATTCGAGCGGACCACAGAAGGAAAGTTATAACCGGCCATAAAATGGCAACATTGAGTATGTAATCATTTGGCAGGTAATTTCGGCCTTAGCCTCTAAAAGTATAAAGTCATCAGTTATCAGGGCCGGCCGGGCGGGCGCGCACGTGCCTCGCACACTCCTCTGTTTATCTGTGTGCCCAGCAATTCACACTTGAAAATATGAGCTAATATGAACGAGGCTTATCTCGAGTGGGCGGCCGGCTGAGCTTTCACCGACGTGAAATTAGATTAGAATAGAATACCTTATTTGTCATTGGAGCACTTAGACAATGTAGGAGGGCGCACGGAAAGTTTTGCGCAACTCATAAATAAAACATGTTAAGAACAAGATTTGTTAAAATCCAATATTTATTACTTTACAGAATAGGTACTCTACAATCTAAGTATTTTTGCGTCCAGACAAACATGATTTCAAAATTCTAGGACTGATCTCGTTGTGTTTTCCACGTGGTGATTGAAAGCTATCACAACCTCTTCTCAATTTAAAAAGTCTTACATTTCTTGTTTACCTCAATTTCGTCAGTCAGTTTAATTTTCAAATATATCCACAAGACTGCTGGTCTTCTCTCGTTGAAAACAATAATACACGTTTCGTCTCATGTAGAAATGTCCTAACTTTTCATGTGTATATTCCATCAGCTTGTTTGCCACCGTAGAGGTATTAAAAAACAGCTAGCAACTAAGACCGCGAACAGTGGCCCAGGTATAAGTCGCAAATGTCACAATGTCTTGACAAGAGTGTCACATAGGTAATTTATTTATTCGTTCAATATAAAATGCAAGTGGTGCACCATGCATGCACGTGCACCATCAGCCATCCCAATATATCTCAGCAGCCGCGCAGTCCCTGACTTCGATCGCGCGCCTTTCGGTTCAGCTCGGCTTCTGAGGGTCGTATCGTGATGTTGAATATCCTATAACCTTCCTCAAGAATTGGGCCATCAGATACAAAAAGAATTCTTCAAATCCGATAGGATGTTCCAGAGATTGACGACTTCAATCAAACTCTTCTGTTTTATATATTAGAATAGATGATTCAGCGTTGTGCATAGCACCGATTACTTTATTAACCCTTCTTGGTACTACGGTATACGGTATCTACATATATTTGTAAAGCAGATAAGACGCTAAAAGACAACAATCATATCTACTTGTGTAACAACACCTATTTTGTAACTCTCTACATCTAAAATCTATCTATCTCTAACTTCACGCCAAATCCCTGAGAGAACGGTTCTGAGGCAGAGAGAACCGAGCGCCACGTGACTTGATCCTTACATATCTCGCTTCTTTAACATTCATTACTCTTCTCATGCACGCTCGCCGGTATCTAGGGCTCCTGACATCACCTTCCGACAGAACACGACCAATTTGGTCATGGTAGGTAAGTCAGACCTCCACAAGCCAGAGAGGAAACCAGATTTTTTTAGGTTAGGTCACACGTCTTTACTACTTTACTTTAGAATTGTGTGCATGAACATGTCTGTTTGTTTTGGTCTGAATGTTTTTAAGAGGTGAGGTACCTCCACCTCACAGAAAACACGGGTTGTTGTGCTCCTGCGACTGAGTGAGGTTACCAGTAAGCTCGTAAGGAGTTGCTGTGTTATCAGGAATGATAACATCTCGCGAGCTATACGTGCAATGATACAAGTGTTCATATGCTACGGTAACCACTTTACACCAATTGAGTCGTATGCTTCTGTACCACCAGATGTTTTACAAAAAGAAATCAATGCATGGATGAAATTTTATAGAAACGTCAAACAAGCCGCAATATTTGCTATTAATATTTAGTTATATCAATTTGTACAGATAAATAAAATTGGAGTGTCTGTTTGTAATATTAAAGTAACCGCTTTTTACAAAATGTATATGGATGTATACATGGTACATATACCACAATGAATATTTTTACTATTTTTGTCTGTCTGTCTGTTTGTTCCGGCTAATCTCTGAATCGGCTGGACCGATTTTGACGAGACATTCACTGGCAGATAGCTAATCTAATAAGGAGTAACTTAGGATACTTTTATTTTAGAAATTTTATTTAGTTTTATATATAATAAATATATAATAAAAAAATAAATATTCAATGCGGACGAAAGTACATAATACATATCTATTATTATTTTGCTGTTCACTATTTTACTCTGCTTATTTAGGTACTTATAATCAAATCAAATAAATAATATTATAACTGAACAATGACTTTTTTTGTTAAATTGCGCGGACGAAGTCATGCTAATAAATTATATTCATAACAGTCATAGGAGAGGAAAATCACACGATTAGTTCATGTGCACATTCAAGAAAAAAAATGGACGCGAAAATCAGTGTAGTACCACAGTTAACGCCACCTACCTTCCCCAAATAGCAAATAGGCAATAATTTATTAGATAAATTTCAATTACTACCATTTGGTTGGCACCCCAACGCGGAGCTACCAACATTATCATGGTAATAGAATAACTCATTGCATACTGTTTCGAAAACTATACAAACTTTACCTATATCAAAGACATAAGGTTCACAATCGATCATTTCGTTACCCTCTATGGTAATCTGTCACAACTTGTCGTGTTCCACCCCTCCAGGCGGGTGTTGCCAACACAAATTTATGTGCTAACATGATTTATAGGTTGGCAACCCTCATTTTAGCCTACTTGGCATGATATTGCGTGATATATATGTACGAAGTTAACGATAAATATTTATGTAGAGTGATCTGAAGATAATGATTTCATATTTTAATTAATTAATTAAAATTAACGTATTCGAAAGAGTAGGTATCTTAATTACGTCTACATATTTGATGAACCCGGTGGCTAGCTATACTACTATAACACCAAGTCTCGTGGGTTTGATTCACACATAGGATTAACATTTGCGTGCATGAACATTGAACATATCTGTTTATTTTGGTCTGAGTGTTTTTAAGGGAGGTAGGGCACTTCAAAGCAGCCCAACTGGGCACCTCCACCTCACTTAAATATGCAGCCAAATAACAACTCCCAGGAAGGTCGTTGTGTTCCTGCGAGTAAGGGAGGTTATCGGTAGGCTCTTAAGGAGATGTTGTGTTTAGCAGCTAGGGTGACAACCCACGAGCAATACTTCATATGTTGCAAGTGTTCATAGGCTACGGTAACTACTTTAGATGTGGTGAGATGTATTCCTCCTGATTTTGCATAAAAAAACATATAATATGTAATTAAAATGGGCAGTGATAGCCTAGTGGATAAAGAACCGGCCTTGTGACCAGCATGCCCCCGGTTCGAATCCCGGTATCATGTAAGTACCACAAAATTTCTCACGTTTTCGGATTTATGTTACATATTTGTAATTATCGCTTGCCCAGCGGTGAAGGAAAAACATGGTGAGGAAACCCACACGTAAATCCAAGAAATTATATAGGTATTAATTATAACCCAGAGAAGGTTGCGGAGGTCTGCCGGCAGTCGCTCGCCAAATCCAAATTTAGTAATCTTCGCCAAATCCTTAGGCTTAGGTAGAGAACCCCGCCGATCCTAATGGATTAGGAAACGGGATAACGCTAAGAAGAAGAAGATTAAGTAATTAAAATCTATATTATTAATTATCTAGTACGGGAGAAGTTAACAATAAGCAATTGTACGAAAAAGTGTGCTTACGTAGAAAGTAATACATACGTATACTTACATCCATATCATCACGCATGTCTCCGATTGGGGTAGGCGGAGACTATGGAACGCCAGGTGCACCGATCCAAACATACCTCTCACGCCTCTTCCCCACTCATCAACCTCTTCTGGCAAGCTATTCGGTTTCGGGTGATTTTGAATTAGTTTCGGCACATCAGCTATTTGATCTAGGGCAGCCCCTGCCGATATCTCCACGCACTCTTGCTCGATATACTTCTTTTGTCATCCATTCTTTCCAAATTTCCAAACCATCTCAGCATACCCTTTTCAATTTCTGTCACTACATCATCTTTCATTCCACATTGTTCTAATATCGTGCTGTTTCTTACTATATCGATCATTCTAACGTAGACAGTGTCCTTAAAGTATATATTTGTTTATTTAATACTTAATATTTAACTAATTTAACAATATATAACAAACATGTAAAAATATAATATGTAACAAACCTTTCCATTAAAGTAGGAAGTTTACTACAGTAGCAGTTTATTATAGAAGACAATGATTATTATATTTACAATAAATAATTAACTAACTAGTCGTCTGGCTGCGTTCGCATAGAGCTTATTTTCTTTATTTTTACGAAAGGACAATTTCGTTATAAAACTAACCTAAATATTACTCTGATATAATATTTGTAACCGTATAACATTTTATCAAATTTCGGAAAAAACTCGGAAGTTTTGTGTGATTGCTACACAACAGGCAGGCAGATAAATACTTTTATGGATACCATATCGTTTTATATACAAATAAAAAGTTTTAAAATTATTGTTTTCGTATTTGTTTTTAAAAAACTTCGATATCGATATTACAGTCAAGTTGCATCACTATTTCTTATCAAGCAATCAAGATTTTATCGCTAGAAAAATCCCATTCAACATCCATTCCCATCCACGATGGGAGTTTTCTAAATTTTACTAACAACAGAATTGTTTCAACGAAACATTACCGTATTCGAAGAGTTATCCAGAAAATTCCAAGTTAAACTAATTTGAAAGTTTACCAATCGACCCTTCAGAACGCTACTCTAAAACAACAATCCGGTTTAAAATCCGAACGGACCCATTATAGAACCTTTTTAGAACTGTCAATTTGACAGTTGACGTTCCCGCGATTTTCAAATCGAGCCATTCTTCTACATTGTCATCTATGGTAAAGGCGTAGAGTTTATAATGCCTGTTTTTGAAATATTTGCTTGCAGCTGTGTCTATCCCCCAAAGTATTTTACAGGTCATTAAAAGAGATGTGCGAGGGACGCCCCAGGGGTCAAACACCGTGAAAAACGGGAAAATAATAAGTCTTTTGGCCTCATGTTTATATTTTCGGTGCGTGCCCCCAATTTGATACATAATGTGCCAGTGGAAATAATCTATTTAGCGTCAATTATGATTAAAATTATTACCTACGTGCTTGATAAGTAAAATTGATTTGTATATAAACAAAAGTAATTCAAATTTGTTACAAATACAATATTAATACGCACTGAATAAAAAATGATTCATAACTTGATTTATTAACTTTTTTGTATTGAAGACAAAGGCGATATCTTTTAGATTTAGGTTTTCTCGATATGCCTCGGTCTGGACATAAATTCTCTTTTTAACTATATTAAGTCTGACTACACGAAGAAGGATAAATGAGTAAATTATCATTATCAATTTGTATTTATCCATAGTTTCTCTGTTCATTTATCATGGGTGCACTCGTGCGTAGCCAGCCCTGTAAGATCCTCTTCACGCCTTTTTTGAAGAACCTGATATTTTAATGCATATAAGATTCCCTCTATATTTGATGCTAATTATTATATTCTATCTTTATGTTATGTTCACCCATACGTTGGGAATGATTTATTGGTTTATTTTCCATCGGGCGCATGCGGGTACTTAGACACGTCTTACATTTTTAAAATATAATCTTATTGTAGCTTAGTCGATCCTCTTAGTTATTTTTTTTAATCTACTTGAATTCCGCGACTTGTTCGTCGAATTAACGAAGAAGAAACGCCGACATAAACTCGCCGGTATTGATCTCTTTTCATATCGTCAATTTTATATTGCGATAAAATGATGTCTGCATATTAATACAAAGATAATGATGTTAAGTGGTAGAATTAAAGATATATTTGAGAGATATATATATGCCTGTGCTGAATAATTTCCAGACATCTTTGTCAGTTACATATTCATTGGTTCTATAAAAAGCCTTTTTATAGAGAGTATTTTTGATGTGCTTTTTGAAGACATTGAGAGATTTTTTTATTATAATATGGAATACAATTTCCAACAAAACAAACATCAACCAGTCCTAGTTAATCGAAGTACCGGCGGCATATGTAAGTTATTCTTGCTTCTAAGATTTTCACTAAAGTTTGAATACGACTTTCTAAATTTTTACTTTTATAGATACATAGATATAACAAAATAGATAAAACACGCGATACTTCCGTTAAAAATAGTTTAATTTCAACATAGATACGTTAAATAAAAATTTGATAATTAGTTAAAAAGTTATTTAAAAAAACTCTATGTAAAAAATATATAATACTTATAGATAAACTTAAAAAGCAAAACCTTATATAGATACAATTTTTTTTCCAAATCGTTACAGCCATTTCCGAGATAAAAATAATATGAATATATATAGATATATTTTATCATCTACTCTGCGCATGGTAACATCCTGCTTACTAGCCATCGAAGCTTTGGGATGAAGAGGGGACACGGTTATATTCAATAAGTAACTTTACTGAAGAATAGGTACCTCTACCTTATGCCACGACAGGTACTAAACAAATAGATATAGCTACGGCCCGCACAAAGTGATAGCGTAGCCTTATAGTCAAGTGTTACACAAGGAGTATCGCTAGTACGTTAGCACCCCCGCAGCTAACACAGTTTCTCAAGAGTTGACTTATAAGTTCAATCACTGGCAACAATACAAAACCTTCATGGAAATTGTTATTCAACTGTATTTTTTTGCATAATGAAAGTACTTTCTCAAACTTATTACGCTGCAATTCATCTTTTTCGCTAGAGTTCCGTTTGCTACTCATCAAGTTGCACCACGTAGGTATAGATAGCGAATGAGCAGACTAATAATATCACACTTTACCGTCGTCATTTCCTCAATAAACTCCAATGTATATAATTCAAAAAATACAGGTAATCTGCCTGTTTACAAAACTAAACTTCGCCGTAACATATTTTGAAAACCAACAAAAGGAACACAGGTTAACCGAAGCGAAACTCGAATACCGAGCTTACCCATTATCGTCCCAATCTAAACCACCTTTCAAAATTATCGACACGCTGTAACGAGATCTCTACACGACTATACCATTAGACCACAGACAAGCGCGACCATAAACAAGTATAACGCAGTAGCCCTATCAGAAATCAGAGATAAAATCGAAGCCAGCGCTGAAAAAAGAAAAGCCCGCCATGTCACTGGGATTAACTCTCGAGCCCCATTGTCGACGAGGACAATTGAAATCTATCCTTCCTTGTCTAACCTACGTCTGTCATCAAACAGCAGAAAGAGACAGATGGCTGTCTATTTATTTTCACTTTTCTATGGATTGGTAATGCGACAGTTTTCGTATGAAACGTTTGTTTGTTATTTCAATAGGATCGTCGTTTGAAATGAGCGTTGTATTTTTTATTTTTAATCCGTAAGTGACAGAATTGTAAAGTTTATAATAATAATTATATGAATACATACATTGTGCAACTCGATATTTGTTACGTGTATCATACAACTTCGATGGTCTTTTTAGGGTTCCGTACCCAAAGAGTAAAATGGAATCCTATTACTGAGGCTCCGCTGTCCGTCCGTCCGTCCGTCTGTCACCAGGCTGTATCTCTTGGACCGTTGTAGTTAGACAGTTGAAATTTTCACAGATGATGTATTTCTGTTGCCGCTATAACAACAAATACTAAAAAATGGAATAAAATAAATATTTAAGGGGGCTCCCATACAACAAACGTGATTTTTTTTGCTGTTTTTATAGATAATGGTACGGAACCCTTCGTGCGCGAGTCCGACTCGCACTTGGCCGATTTTTTTTTTATACTACGCTGGGTAGCGCACATACACATACACCTGATATGATGCCTAAAAATTCTGACATTACTAAATTTAAAAATATATACCGCAAACTCGGTTCTAATAATACGTACCTACATATAAAAATATATAATCGGTAATCGATATCTAGACACCTTTTTTTTAAACCCATCATAGCTGTATTTTTTTTTTTCATTTTTAACTATCGTAACTTGACTTACGCATGATACATGTGTCGTTTAGATTTTAAAGCTTTACCCAACAACACCAAATATATAAGCTGTCACCGTGTAAAATTGTATTAACCTGCCTTTCGTTTTTGTATTATGCGTTCAATTATAGCACCCGTAATAATAATAAAAGTGCAGTTTTATTGCTTTGTGCATGTAGTATGTACAAAATAAACGCACTACAATTTCATCAAACGGTTACATACCACTCAAACTATTAAATCAATCAATGTACTTATTTACCAATTCAATTAAAAGATATATATTTGATTAATTAAATTATTAAACCTATATTAATTTTATAATAGCTCTATATCAATCATATTAAATGTACCTATAATGCACGCTATATATAATAGTGTATGCTAAAATCAAATTGTATCGCGAAATCACAGTCATTTGTTGTTCTATACTATCATTGTATACCTTTCTGCGCAAGTTTTTCTCGATCGATTAATTTGTTATATTAATCATGTTGTGACGTCACTAAGGCTTCCACGAGACAGGCTCGTCCTAGTGTGGAGGCCACCAAATAAAATGAATTTACATTGGAAGTCTGTATATGTAAAATGTTTAGATATAAGAAAAGCATGTAAATTACTATGAAATGAAAATAAATTATTATTTTTATTATCATGTTGTTCTATACATAGGTCATAATAAAAAAGAGTGATCTGAATGATCATAAAATATTATAATGAGATTTACATGCGGAGTGCAACCGTTATCAAGAGAGGTACTAGCCCCGCGAAAATGCATCATAAAGTTTGGCTAGCAGATAATCTTTAGATGTTTCCTTGCTACTATTAAGATAGAACCCGACTTTAAACGAAGGTAGAGTTGCTGCTTGCTTCTTCACTGAAAACTATGAGCCGTAGGAGAGGCTGGCTTCATGAAGCCAAGTAAGGAATTTATTCATATGAAATTAGTGGGACCGCTGCTTAATTGACTCACATTAGACTGAAAGCCTATATCCTAGTCCGGCCATAAGTTCTGTTATAAATGAATATCAATCTATTTTTTATGAAGTAATGTAATCTTAATAAAACTTATATGTAATATTTATGAAAGTCTCAGCAAAAAATAAAAATAAAAATTCTATTCGAAATGGACACCTTTGGCTTTGATCTATATACCTATAACTTCACACCAAATCCCTTGCGGAGTAGGCAGATAGAACCGAGCGCCATAAGACGCAGTCCTTATACACCCTCACTCGCTTCTTTAACATTCATAGCTTTTTCGTGTACGATCACCTAGGGCTTGTGACACCATCTTTTCCTAACACCAGATCTATAAGGTCATGGTAGGTGAGTCTAGGCCTAGTAGGTACTCACTACGAGTAGACATTGCATACTTATAACTAATTGTATGTTATTTTTATGTAAGACTTGCATAAAAATAACAAATAGTGAATCATTTACTTTATTAATGTACAAATGAACGAAACGTGAACAACATTAGTAGATACAGTGAGTGACTTACAGGTTGACAGCCAACGCATAACCTGCAACTAGAGTCAATTTGAAATTAGGAATATCTGAAAGTATTTCTAGAAGTACCCATGGCAAAAAACGTACGGAAGCTTGTCAGAAGTCTCTAGTTCTATCTATATACTCGTATAACTTCACGCCAAATCCCTTGCGGGGTGGGCAGAGACAACCGAGCGCCGCGTGACTCGATTCTTACACACCTCGCTTGCTTTTTTAACATGCATTGCTCTTCTCATGCGCCCTCGCGGGTTTAAATCTCTAGTTATTTATAAAATTCTTCTCTTTTTTTATTATGTTACAAATAAATATTTTTTTATGTTTAAAATACGACGAAAAGAATTACACACTATGGATTTTAAATTATTATATGGATATTGGCTAACATTTTTCTGTATAAAATTGATCAAGATCTCTTTTTTAAAACTCTTTGTAACAAACTACACAAAAAATGTCCCTAACCAAATACATAGCTACCAAAAATGATCTCCGAACGAACCGTGTAATCCCGAACAACCGAGACAAAAACTCTTGCATTCCATGACTGAAAATAAAAAGTATAAGTCTGTGCTCACTCTCGTTCTCTATGGTAGACAAAAGCGCGCGCGCGCGATTCAACTAGAGACACGCAGTCTGTCTTTGACGTCTAATAGAAAACTTTAAAAAAGCAATTTATCATTGAATTTTCTTTCTTATATCCATATTAATAGAGACGTCAAAGTCTTAAGATGTAATTTGGCTTGAGTAATGTTGTCTAGTTAATGATTTTTAATTTCTATAGGGATTACAACGTTCAGCCAACATGTGACCCGCTTTCGAGATGGTTGGCCATTTGTATGTTTGTTTAAACATGAATAATAGAGCATACATTCCTAAGTTACGAGGCAAGACATCTTCATTAATGTTAGATATGTGTACGGAATGTGTTGAGGAATTTTTCGGAACAGTCAATGACAGACTTTGTGCTATGATGGGCGCCATTTTATGAAATGCAATGAACGCTCTGAACCGTACCGATTCAAACAGTAAAATGTCCTGCGATCGTTACTTTTATATGTTTTTAGACATATCTGTATCTACATATGTAATAAAACGTATATAATACATATATTTCGAAAGACGTGTGACCTAAAAAAAGTCTGATTTTCCCTCTGGGTTGTGGAGCTTCATGTCAAAACCAGTATGTAATAGATTCAGGCGTTATTTTGCAAAAGTCATATTTACATGGAATTTGATACCTGCTTTGTGTACTTCTGCCACCAACTAGTGCATGCGAACTAGCGCTGGCCGGCACCCACATCAATACTGCTGCACATCGTCTCTGTCTCGATTGGCCGTCCTCGCGAATGCACGCCACCGTTGCTGCCATGGCTGCAGTGTTCGTCTCTGCGACGCGTGTTTTGCGTCTCCACGAGGCATCCTCAGACGCTATAGACATTAGTCTTTAGTCATGTTTGTAGCATTTTTTAAATTTCATTTGTAGTAATGATGTGTTTGGCAATGATACAGCTAAGCTTTTGGTACTGCTTGGTACTGCTTGGTACTGCTGGTCGCTTCGTTGCCAGCCGTTGCCGTCTCTATACGGATTGCCTCTAGCACTAATGCGATGATGGGGCTCACGTACGTTATGTGTACGGTCGCCATTCTATATATATATTTTATACAACTAGATTGGCAAACAAGCATACAGCCCGCATTAGATGGTAAGCGGTCACCTCAGTCTATTGACGCTCGCAACTCCAAGGGGATGTTACTCGCGCGCTGCCAATCTTGCGACCTAAGGATGTTTCGTCACAGTGTGTTGTATACATCTGCCATAAAGAAAGCGAGGAAATCGTTTGTATTCATGTTCATATTAAAGTATCAAATTTTTTTACAAAACAATAACTATCGTGATATTTTGGTAATTGACTTTGTTTACTTTTCTTACCTTTAAGGTCTTCTTTCTTATCTTTAAGTTATCTGAAACGATTGAAAATTTACCGAGTGCGGATTAGAATTAGTTTGAAAGGATTGATATAGAAATTGCACAATGCACCTCTTGCCTCCCACTTTTTTTGCAAGTATTTCTCCTTGTTTATAACAGAATACAAATAAGTAACATATTTTTTTCATTGTAAAAACTTATAATGAAAGATGCAATCTTTTATATAAAATAATATATAAAATAAAAAAAAGGAAATTTTATATTACACATTTACTTATTTACTTCCACAAATACAAACACATTGGTCGTGTTTTATCAGAAGGTGATGTCAGAAGGCTTAGGAACCGACGAGCGTGCATGAAAAGGGCTATGAATGTGAAAGAAGCAAGTGAAGTGCGTAAGGACCGCGTCTTATGGCACTCGATTCTCTCTGCCTACCACACAAGGGACCTAGCGTGAAGATATACATACATTTGCTTATCTAGCTCAAGTAGTTTGGATTAATGTAACCTATATAAAATCTTTAATGTCTCACTTTATGCATAAATAAATAGAAATAGTGGTTGATTAAGCAATCACATGATACCACTCAGCTGATATTTTATAGTCTACAATTAATTAACCAATTATTTTATTTTTATCACTATTCAATTAGTATCACTTCATCTGGGTTCTGTATCGATAAGTTTGTCTATTGTGCTCATATCTCTCATTCATCAGCGAGCTAACCAGTGCCCGTTCCGTACTTCTTATTTCATGGGTTTTAAATGTTTTAATCCTGGTCATTTGAAAGGCGTGTGCGGGGATATGGGCCCGTTCCTAGAAATATCGATGGAACAATACATCTATGAGCAGGTCTCAGCAGGTATTATGACTATTGCGAATGTGTGGGAAATTATTGAGCTCTGGAGGTATTATTAGACTATTATAGAAGAGGGATAGACGCCTGCTTTATCTATCTTTTTTTTTTTGTTTTTTATTTTTTTATATCGTGCACCCCTGCCATGGGCAAGGCTCTATTTGTAACATATTTAACTATTTTCTACTAAGTCTTTAAATTTATACAACATAAATAACACATACATCATACTCTCTTTCTTTCCACAATGCAATATCTATCATATCTGATTGTTACTTTCATATTATACTTATTTTTAATTTATGTCATGTCGCACAAAACATTCATCTCATTTTAAGTCGTCTTAATCTATATGCGTGCGTTAAAACCGAGTCTCAAGTCAAGTAATAAATACTATATTGCGACTCAAGACTTGGTCCTTGCGGACGCCACTCGCCACTTTACATAAATAGGGTACTTACGTATTAACTCAATAGCGGGCTTCATGTCTCTACACCCCGAGGCATATGTTAGTTGTTCATTATTAAGACCACGTTGAACGCGTTGGATGATTGAATCTAATATTGGCGATAAGAACAAAAAATGAAGTAACAGATGATAAAAAAAATGAAACACTTTTAGCAGTTGTAAAAGTAATGAATGAGTCTATGAATAAACTAATTAATGATAATCCTTGGATTAAAGATGATATGTTTACGTATCACACTAATGTAAAAAACCGGTTCGCTTTAGTTCTTACATTCACACATTAACCGTGATAATTGTCTAATTGAATTCATTTGCAAACTTAGTTAAATTTCCAGTTGGAAATATTGAACTACTGATACAGGCGATTGCTTCTTAAAGGTTTTTCAACTTGGTTTACGATAAACACGCTATACTACCTTAACATAACGATCTATAAGGGTAACAATGCAGTATTGGCAAAGTAATCTGATACACATAAGCATGGAATGTCAAATTAACAGTTTTGGTAGAGTTATATTAACTCTATCTTCTTCTTAGCGTTATAATATTGCATAATCCAATAGGTTTGGATCCACTACCTAAACTTTAAAAATTTGACAATGATACTGATTTTGACATGGAGCGACTGTCGTCAGACCTCCAAAACCCAGAGGGAAAACTAGACCTTTCTTAGTTTAGGTCACACGTGTTTTGTAATTTAATTTCTTGGACGTGCGGGTTTCCTCACGATGTTTTACTTCACCGTAGAGCCAGTGATAATTAATTACATGTTTGTTATAAATCTAAAAAAACAAATTTAGTACTACATGCCAGGATTCAAACAGATGGCCAATAGGTTCTTTATCCATTGGGTTATCACTACTCCAGTGTTATGCTAACTCTATGTTTGGATATAAATATCTACATTTCGTAGCAAATATATTTCATAAAATGAATAGGTACAAAAAAAGTTTTTGATAATGATTATGAGAATCATTGAATTAGTTTTGTTTACGTAATTCCTATAGAAATCTTATGATCTTAAGATGTGTGTAACTGTACCCGTTAATGATGTTTGATTTGTATTTGATTTCTAAATTGGTGCACTCATACCCCGAACTTCTCGTACCTATATATAGCGCGGATAGGGCGGAGATGGCATGTATAAATATGAACATTTCTATATATACTATGTTGCCGCCATTTTGTATATTGAGACTCCGAGACTTGTCGGCCCCAGTAGTACCAAAGTAAGCAATATTTAAATTTTGTAACAGACGTAAGTAACCGGAGGACTATGTCGGTAAATTGAAATAAATTAATGTATATATAACAATATGCCAACACTAACTTATTGAAGAGGAAGTTTGCCATGGCAGAGAAAGCATGAAAATATGATTAACGCAGTCGAAATGCGAGCGTTGCGCAAAATTTGTGACGAAACGCTTGTAGACCGCATTTGCATATTGATGTTTGATTCAGAGTTGGTCTGTAAGAGTATCGGTGTTTAAATAAGAAAAGACATGTTCCGTTGGTTCGGATATGTACAAAGAATGCAGAATAACTACGAAACAGATATTCAACGCGAAAGTAGAAGGATGTTAGAGGAAGGCGAAGACTTACTCTACCATGACGAAATTGATCGTGTTTTATCAGAAGGCGATGGCAGGAGCCCTAGAAAGCGGCAAGCGTGCATGAGAAGACCTATGTTAAAGAAGCCTGTGAGGTCTGCAAGGACAGAGTCATGCTGGCTCATGGACGCTCGGTTCTCTCTGCGTATTCCGCAAGGATGTGGTGTGAAGTTATAGATAGATAGACAAATTTATACATCAAAGGAAAACCTTTTTTATCCTTAGTAGCGAACCGTGTGTGCAAGACGTAGCGCCAATTTCACGTATTGGTTTTTCACGAAACGATTCCTTTTTATTTTTATTATTTCGCACCTCTATTGAATCCATGATTTACAATAAGCCCTAATTTCATTGTTAACAGGAGTGAACCCTCGGAAACAGCGGCGGGAACGGACGACTTTCACCAGGGCGCAGTTGGACGTATTAGAAGCCTTATTTGGAAAAACCCGGTATCCTGACATCTTCATGCGGGAAGAAGTAGCATTGAAAATCAATTTGCCAGAGTCTCGAGTGCAGGTAATATATATTTTTTTACTACATGTATAGCTAGGTATGGTGCAAGCAATGCAAACACAGAGGGAACATTTGATGGAAATTTTATAAATAATAAGAAATATGCTGGATTTTTCAGACCTAAAAGAGGATTGAGGCAATATTGAAGGGCATTAAAAGTTATAAAAATGTGGCGGTGTGGCGGTAGACGCTCCATGTCTAAATCAGTATCACCACCAAATCCTTATTATGGTTAGGCAGCGAACCACGCCAATCTTATTCTATTAGGAAACGGTATAACTCTAGAGAGAAGAAGAAGAATGAAACTAGTAGTACTTATGCTAGATAGTGGTAGCGATCAAAGGAGAATAGGAGAACAGATCAAAGCACGCAGTGGTCACATTTCAAACACAAATTTATTTATGAGGCATGTGTACGAATTAAATTTAGTTCGCCATTTTAATAATCATATGTTATGCTTCTAACAATGAACCATAAACAATAATATTTTAATCTTAAAAGAATAATTTAAAATAGCGACAGAGAACGAATCGCGGTGATATGATAATTTCGTGTCGTCTTGATCTTTTGTCCCTGAACTTTCTGATTACCTCTCTCACATTTGTGACTCAGTTTCTAGGATTTGTACTCTTTCTTACACTCAATTCTACGAAACTATTGCTACATGTAGGCACATCTGATTAGCATGACTTATAATAATTTAAAATTCATTAACGCTCCAGTAATGTGATCTGTCGATTTATTAACTTTAATTAAGTAGAGATATGTGTAAAAAATATAATCCTTCGTAATGGAAAACCACACAAATCGGTGTTGGTAGTTAATAAAAAGCTCAGCGATCCATCACGGTGGCAGTCGATGGATGACTGACTCCTAATTCGTTCAAACGTCCAATTTATATGAACACGGGTTGAGCATTAACTCGCGCAATCGAATTACTTAACAAATTCGGATTTGGAAATAGACACGTCGCATTGTTTTGCGAATGTAACAAAGATTTGTTTCTCCTTTGGCAGCCCAATTATGAAAGTATTTTCAGGAACACCGTTCCTATATGAAATCTATATGTTTGTCTGTGCGTTTGTCTCTGTGTGTGTGTGTTTTTTTTCGAATATTCGAATTTTGACTTCAGATTCGGATTCAGCATAAAAATGTAGAATAGGAATGGGAAAATGGTCAAAATGGCGGACAAATTAAAAAAAAAATTTAATTGTTATATAATTGACGAGCCAGGTGTTCCTCTGGCAATGCAAGCTTGCGCATTCTCAACTGATTATTTTTGACGAAGCTTTTTTTCTGGTAAGTATAGTCTTTTTATACAACATCGGGAAGTAAACAAGCTGATGTAAAGTGGTTACAGCTTAAACGCTTGCAACAAAATATCGTTTGCCCGTTATCTTTAGCTATAGTAATCTCCCTCACTCTTTTGTTAATCAATGTTAATTGGTTAAAACGACTCCGAAGCGAAAGTTTGGGACTGGCGCTCGAATGATGATAATGATGAATGATGATAGTGGAGAGACGGCGCTGTGCCTCCAGTTTACAGCTACGTACAGAAATGAAAAATATTCGCCACCATCACAAACCTTCCTGTCAGCTCAGTTGGATCACTCAAGTGACTTAAGTGATTATAAAAACGTCCGTATTATATAGTCAGTTTCACTATTTATTTAGAAGTTTTATAGTTATCTCCTGAATTCAGCAGAAACAGAGCAGTTATAGCTTAATAGATTAGAACCGGCCTATTGACCTACAGATCCCAGGTTCAAGTCCTAATGTGGCGAATATGCTAATTTTGATAAGGAGCGACTGCCATCAGACCTCCACGACCCAGAGGCAAAACCAGACCTTTCTTAGATTAAGTCACACGTCTTTCGAAATATAATTTTGTGGTTCAGGTCTTGTTTTATTATACGCAACAGAGTCCTAGCGGGAATCTTCATTTCTCGCAATAAGATTTTAATAAGTTTCCAAATGGGGTTTCGGCGAATTCTGACTTGAACAGCATTAACAGCCTTTCTAATTTTAATAGCACGCTGTCGCCCCATTTTTTATGGTCTTCAACAGAGGAAGTGTTGATATATCTGTCGATAGTACGATATACTGACATATGGCTGATACCATGTTTGAAGTGTCTTGAATATGACCGACGGCTCCATACCCACATTGTGCAAACCGAGTACTGCAATCTAATTTTCTATAACACTCCCTTCCATATTGTAATTTGATAATAAACACGACAAAATCTCAAACGACGACAAATCAGAATAATTAGTGTTGAAATAATTTTATAAATTTATGATACAAAAAAATCACGTCAATCAACTGCAACATACCACGTTGTGGATACGAACTGCAGCACAATAAGTAAAGAAACCAAAAGTAACTTAGTCATTAGTACAAATGTAGTAAACAGCGCACAAGTCAGATTCGTGCCAAGTCCAACTTACCTCGGATTACTCGCCGCCCCCTACCATTGCATTGTAAGTGAGATAATAACTTTTATAGAAAAGCGCAAATGAACGGGTGAGCGACTGAGAATGGTAACCAGCAGATGTGCTGATTGAACCTATATTTGCGTTCGAATATGCGTAAATATATGAGATGTGACCAGATGTTGCCATGTTGTAATACTGTTTTAGGGATGTTTATTTACGTACATTTCCATATTTGTGATTGTGAAACTGAAAAGGTATTTAAACGAGAAATTCCTGTATAAATAAATATGTTTCGCGTATCTGGAAAATTAGATCAAATTTTTTTCGCTTATTAAGTTTGTTTCTATAGGTGTATTTCTTGAAAAAAAAAGCTTTTTTCCACAAAAGAATATAAAAAAAACTGCGTGTCGTTAAACACTAATGTAATTATTCGATAAAATGTACGAAGTTGAAAAAATGCATTTATAGATATATGTATGTTCTTATACAGCTAATTCTTTTTTAATAAAAACTGAAAATGTGTTTTTTGAACTCCCAATGGTGGAATGGTAGAGAATGCAATTAGGATAAAGTCCGTTTGACTTATTGCGGTCAATAAACTTTTAAATAAATACTTTTACCTTTTACGGGAAACGAATACTGATCGTTTTTGGACCAAATCTTTTAAAACAAATTATTTAAAATCCCAATCGCAGCCGCAAGGACGACCGCCCCGTCCACAAGGACTCGCAGTCGGCCCGCAATAAATCAGAAATAAGCTGCAAGACAAACAAGAGGCGAGAACGCGCGTTGTAATTGATCCGCATACACCACACGCGTGCTTTATTCCCACAATTGCCTTAGGGTTACCACTTTTTAACGGAGGACTATTAACACAGCCATTACTCAAACAATACAACAATGCTACACGTATGATTCGCTGTATGAGCGCAATTTGCTATCCTATGTATCGGGGCACATCCCACTTTTTTTTAAATTTCATTGTTATTCTAACTCTATATTTTGGTATTTATAATCTTAAAACAAAATGGCTAAATTACTTTTTAAAGTGTAAAAAAACACATATCTTTTATGACAAAGACCCCTAAATGTACGTAGGACCCAACTCAATGGACCAATTTCTTTTAAATGAAAAAAATCATTGGTTCCTTAGTTAGGTTAGGTTACATCATCATCATTAATTGCTTTGAAATTTGAGCAGTAAGTACTCGTAGTAAGTATATTTAAAAATTACCTTTTGCCCATCAAATCTTTCTATCTATGGGTGTAGATGTCTCGAGTTTCTACGTGCATCGAAGGGTATGTTAAATCGCCGATATCCTACATTTACGGCAGATGACAGTCGTTAAGATACCCTTAACTTAACTCTTCTTAAGTAAGCGAGGTAGACTTCATCAAAACAGCCTGACTGTGGAAATCATCCACAACATAGAAAGCTAAATGTATGACAACACAGAAGAACTAAAATAATCCTTACATAGTTGTTTCGTTCTTGCGAGGAGTGTGGTTACCAGTAAGCTCCTGAGGAGTTGCTGTATTAGTAACAGACGGGTTATTACTTCCTGTATTGCAAGTGCTCATAGCCTACGATTACCAAATCAGGCCGAGTACCTCCTGGTTCCATAAAAAAGTCAGGTTTCACATAATTTATAGCTGTTGTACTTAAAAATTATCCTTTGCCGACAGGTCTGGTTTAAAAACCGAAGAGCGAAATGCCGACAGCAGTTGCAGCAGCAACAATCGAGCGCAATACCGGCGAAGACCTCATCCACCTCTAAATCTGCAATATCCAGCAATTTGAAGGCTTCTAGCAACAGCTCGTCCAAAATAAGCACAACGAAGTCTGGCTCAGCGGGGACGAACCCTTCAAACACCACGTCTTCGCCCAACCTGCCAACCCCGACTACATCGTCGAGCCCACCAATCAACGTAATATGCAAGAAGGAATCTACAGTGAACTTCGATGCATCATCGAACAAAAATTTGAGCCTGTCTCACCATTATAGTGAGACAAGATTACCGAAAGAATCCTCGCCGTCAGACTCCAGCGCCCACGGGTATGGGGTGACGCCGAAGCAGGAGCTGTACAACAGCCCCAAGAGAATCGACTATTCCTCCAAAGTGGAATACTCAGAGAAATCTTTCGGTAGCAGTGTTGTGAAAGATCAGTACAGCTCCAGACTGACGGGCAATTTGACACCGCTGGGGTCAAATTCGTCGATCATGACGACTCCATCCCCGCCCATCACCCCCCAAAGCTTGAACGGTCCCGGCTCTAATATGTACCATGAAAGCTACAACAGTTTCCACTGGCCGGGAAGTTCAGAGTACATAAGGGGTTATTCAGCATCGCACCATCAGGGATATGGACAGAGTGCATATAATTCGCCATATTATCCTAGTCAGGTAAGTTAATTTTTGTGTTATTTTACTGACACTGATACAGTACATAATACATATCATCACACCTATCTCCCATTGGGATAGGCAGAGGCCATGGATGCACCGATCCAAACATATCCCTCTCGCTTCTTCCACACTCATCAACCTCTTCATGCATGCTCCTTGGTTTTGGGTGCTTTTTATTTGGCTTTTTTCAATACATCAACAATTTGATCTATAAGTATGCGTTTGTGGCGGCACCTCCCGAAATCTCCATTCACTTCTTTCGTAACTCTTTTGCCTCATCCTACTTTCATGCTTCTTTTGCCTATTTATATTCACTACCGTACGTAATCACATCGGGGGTAGTATACTATTGTGATTTGGTGGCAACAAGGGATAATTACCGGGCGTTTAGGCGGTTCTGCAATCTATATTATTGGAATCGATGTGTTAGGTAACAACTCACAGTTTAGGTCCCAATAGTGTTAGATATTTGATAAACCGTGGTGCACGGCAGTTGAGCTTCACTTGACTAGCCATCTCTTTGAGGTTTACCTTATTTGTTATATTGCTGTCTCTCGCTTTGCCAAAAGGGGAAGTCAATTCCAAAACTTCCTACTCCTACAAATTTCTTCTGATTAAATACGTTGTGAGTTCCAAGGCAGCTGTAGTTTAACCCCCGCGACAGCAATGGACTTCACTGTTCATTGCCTTTTTAGTGGTCGCTGCTGTTAATTCTGGCTACACAGGAGACACAGTGGTGGGTATGAGTGGTGGGCCTGTCCCATACCGTAATATATACGTATGTAATATATAGTCTGATTAAAAAAAGATAACGGGAACGGGAAGACGGGTCGACGGGCAAACTCCTGAGATGCCACATGGGCTCCGTTGTTCTGGAGTTTACTACGAACAAAACACTAAACAGAAAACCTTTAAACATCTATCTCTAGAAATTCTAACATAGTACATTTCTTTCAGATGGAATACTTCAACGGGTCTGCGGTGAGCCAAACGCACGGCGGTCACCATTCCCATAATCTGGCGGCCAACGGCAACCAAGTATACAACCAGGTCGCCTTTGGCAACCCTTCTTCTCCAACGGCGTGGACCTCCCACAACATCTTAACAGGAGGTCCGGAATCACCCGAGAATCAGGGACAAAATACATCGCATTTGAGCATGCTTCAGGCATCACAAATAACGAATTTTACAAATTCGGGCAATTCGTATTTTGCACCTGAAAAATACGGCATTAATATGGTCTAGTACTATAATGCCTTCTAGTCGTTAGTTTTTAAATGTATTGTAAATAATAGTGTACAATTATAGAGGCGAGTTAATTTTTTTTTTTTAAAGTTTGTTGTCAAAAGACTTTTTTTCTATGTATTATATTATATGTATACAAAAAGACCATTCCATTTCGTTCAGTGGGGTACTGTCGTAAGAAGACAGGTAGAGCGCAGTAAAGCAGCCCGTCTGGGGAAGTACCTCCACCTCACAGAAAACCGCAGCCAAATAACAACTCCCTAGAGGTTTGTTGTGTTCCTGCGTGTGAGTGAGGTCTCCAGTAAGCTCCTCAGGAGTTGCTGTATTAGCAGCAGAGGTAGCATCGCGCGAGTGATACTTATGTGTGCTTCCCGACGTTGCATAAAAAAAAAAGAAAATAAAAAAGAAGCAATTTAGGGAATAACCAGGGCTGACAGACCGCGCTTTTCTATGCACTTACTAACTATGGCAAATATACCCGCCTATTAATGACCGTAACTAAAGCATACTAACCCTGGCATAGCATAGAATAAATATACCTGTGGGAGGCTAAAGTATTGGACAGTACCACAGCTTTGAAAGAACATATTATCCAGCGGACAGATACACATTCACGATTTAAATGATTAAATACATTTATTGCTTCAACACCGGAACATTACCGCGATTTTGTGTTTTTCCGATATTTTGGCAATGTCGCAGGCGCCATATTCAGGTTCGAAATATCGGAAGCCACAAATTTAAATCGCTGTAAGTCCCCATTCAGGGTCAAGACACATTGATCAACGACCCTCGCAAATTACTGTTTGAAAAGGGTCACACTATTAGGCATTATACTGATCCGCCATTTATGGCGCCGTACGCAGACTTTCGCATCCGTAAGCCGAACGGACACGTCTGTATTCTTTACGTAGCCGTAAGGAATCGTACAGTTGCTTATGCAGACTAATCGTCACAATAGTATGAATCCCATACCGTTGCTTCTCGATCGCCGTCATCAGCCGTCGATCGCCGTAATCGGCCGTCAATGACCGTCATCGGCCATCAATGGCCGTCATCGGCCGTCAATGGCCGTCGTCGACCGATCGCGTCTAAAGCAGTCTGCCGCCGAAGCGGTTCGTCACGTCGATGCGAAAGGATGCGTATGGCGTTCCATACTTTGTGCTCTTTTTGTATGGACAAACTGTCGATCAATGTGTCTTGACCCTTGTCGCTAGTGATGATTAAACACATCTTTATGCAACTGTTCTTTAAAATTTTCTGCTTAATTTGTGTTTATTGTAAGTTTCATTTAATAGTTGGAAATTAGGCAGAATTCGATGTTAATACATATCAAAAAATTAATATTCGTTATTTCGGGCAAGTTTTGTCAAAACGACCTTATTGCTTGTAAGAACAGGATTACAATGCAATCAACTTAATATATATGTACACGTTTGAGCCACACCTTTTAATTAATACCATATCTTAGCTCTCAAATATGATATTTACCGAGAACTTAATATCTGTAAGAGAAGAAGTATATTTACTATCAGAAATAACTTGCTAGCTATGGTATTAATTTTTAGTGGATTTTTCACATTGTTATTAGCCTATTCTCAAAACGTTATTAGCTATTAGTAATATTGTGTTTGTTAAAAAAATATTTATGTCAAGAACTTAATGCTGGAAACAACACGTCGTTGAAGACTATTTCCTAATAAAATTCGAAATGCTAAAAATGTCATTCAGGAGCGCATTTATTGCATTAACAATTGCAAAACAAAAACCTATGGAGAACCTATGAGACCAATTTTACGTAGTAACTCAATTCACCACAGCGGTCGGGGGGTAAAGCAGGACGTGCAGCTTTTATTGGCTAGTTCACGGATCAACATCGCCATCCATTCCATTTGTCAGTACGCTCGCAATACTGGAATATTTAGTTATAAGTAGTTATCTATAACCCAACGTTTTTGTGTAACCTAAATGCGTGGTCAAGTGATTTATTGGTTTGTGGGTAGTTGTCATAGACATAACAATAATATATACACTTTGGAACAATACGCTTTTAAATAGTTAATAGATTCAGGCGTTATTTTGCGAAAGTCAAATTTACATGCAATTTGGCCTAACCTGCTTTGTGTGCTTCCGCCCATTACGTTAGTAGATGCAACATGCCGTCGCTGCCATGGGTGTTCCTCGGCTGTTGCGGTCGTCCTCGCGATTGCTCGCCGTCTGGAATAGAAACCGCATGCATCCGCCACCTGGTCATCGCTAAGCGACAATCGTTAAGACGACCGCAACAGCCGAGGCAGAGACTGCCGGAGCAGCCATGACAGCGACGGCATTTTGCATCTACAAACGGTAGTGGGTGGGTGCCGGCCGGCGCTAGTTCACATGAACTAATTAGTGACGGAAGCACACAACACACAACTACTAAAATAACGAGATCTGCTTTTTCATAAATAAAAGCTGCGTTACCTACTTCAGTCCTTGTACTCAAATTGGTCATTGGAATTAATATAAACGTGGTAGGTATGTGTTAGTTAGGTCTCCTACTAAATGAAAACGCAAGCAACATATCATATCATAACAAATAACAAAAGACAATGTTGATATGTAATGATCATTTCTTGAAGTAAAGTTACGTCTTGCACTTACACCATCATGCACTTACACCATCCTGCACTTACACCATTATGCACTTACACCATCCTGCACTTACACTATCTTGCACTTACACCATCATGCACTTACACCATCCTGCACTTACACCATCCTGCACTTACACCATCCTGCACTTACACCATCCTGCACTTACACCGTCCTGCACTTACACCGTCCTTCACTTACGCCATCCTTCACTTACACCGTCCTGCACTTACACCATCCTGCACTTACACCATCCTGCACTTACACCGTCCTTCACTTACACCATCCTGCACTTACACCATCCTGCACTTACACCATCCTGCACTTACACCATCCTGCACTTACACCGTTCTTCACTTACACCATCCTTCACTTACACCATCATGCACTTACACGGTCCTTTACTTACATCACGCTGCTATTACACTTGTTTTTACAGAGTTGCTTTGAGCACACGGATGATCTGCCCAATAACAGGCCAATCCATCGCAGAATATAAAACAGAATTTTAAAAAATTGTTAATATTATAAGAAATATTATGTTTTCACGGTGAAAAATATTAGAGCTTATTTCGAGTAAATGTAATCATTATTTTACTTCCTACATAGAATTTGAGATTTACTTGAATTTAAGGGAACTACTAAAGTGCGTTCAGGCAGTCTAGATAAAGAATGTAAACAAACATTCAGGGGTACACTAAATATTTTTATTGAGTTATAGTAAACCTTCTTCCTCGTTGCGTTACCACCACAAGGTTATATCTACTTTTTTATTTAGTGTAACTTATTAAGTATTTACTTTTAAACAAAGAAATATAAACCTAATTCCGACTACGACAAAAAGTGTCTACCTACTGAAAAGATATAGACAAGACTTCGAAGTAGGCACATTTTTTACAATAAATTGATACACAATAAAAAATATAATATTAGATTAGTTATATCAGTAGGATTGTAATTAAAATAAACATTGGTTTTGTCCAGCCGTAGACACACACACTTAATTACTAAATAGGTAATAATGTACCTTATTTAAACAGATCTTAGAATTTTTTGCTGTTACAAAAATTTGGTAATAACAGCAATAAGTCCTAAGATAAATAAATTTTAATAAAAATAATATAGGTAAATATCGTATCCATATTTTATTGTAGTGAATTCATGTACAGACATGATTCTCGTACCAAAATTTACAGACAGCACACATAGCTGCTTGCTTATGACAGTTATGCTGCGGTTCCAACCTACGAGAGAAAAGGACGTGGATACTTATCGCTTGATTTGTAAGGGATTTGTAACTCAGTAAAGGCCGGCTTGTTTACCATTTTTACCTCGTCTCGTTGAACGCACTTTCAGATGATTATGGAAAAAAAAACAGTTGTCATAACAAAGAAACTTAACTGAAATAGATGAAATGTATGTAGGAAGTTAATTAAAATTAGGATTTATTCAATATTCTTTGGTGTTAAAACCTTCCACAATGACAACGTAAAGAAGTGTATGATGTAACTCTACCTCAAAAATTAACTATTATTGTACATGTTTTGGGATAGATACAACAATTTTATTACTAATAACAAAATTTGCTGTATAATAGTTACCCGTGTCTCGGACTCTGAGTGTTCCGTATCTCTTACGGTATGTTGACCTATTCCAACTTTGTCAACTATAAATATTCAAGCACCCTTTATCTTAAAGATTTCCTAGCCACCATTTTCTAAATAGATATATTAATAGTATATTACAAACTGGACTTAGGTCTTTACCTATATCAGCATTGAGTTCTTGACAAGGTCATAGTTTTATTCATATTGTAACTACTTCAACGAAAAACCTATTCTTCGTAGGCCTAATTTGAAACATCGAAAAGCGGGTTACCGCTAATAACTAAAACATATTTAGTTCTTGAATAAATATGTATAGAGATTTTTTATTCACTCCTGTAATCCAATCTGTATATAATTTAATTGATCATATCATATTTGAATGTATATTAGGCTATGTTTTGTAATATTGTACATAATTGTGTGTTTAAGAGTTTTTATTTTTATTACAATTTGTAAATGTGTGTTCAGGATGTATATGTGACTAATGTTGTATAGATTAAGCCTGTAAGTATTGAAATTTGTGAATGTTGGAGGTTCACCACGATCATAATGTTGCGACTATTCTGAGGACAGTAGTAAAAAGCAGTCGAGATATATTTAGTAATCTAAATAACTTTCCACCGTTAGTACTTAAGTTCGGAAAAGTTTACGTGAATTGTAATTTGGCGTGAATAATTTTGTTCACTGTCCCACTGTAAATGTGCGCACACAGTGGTAGAGTTATGCAGCATGCTGTCTAGCGACAGATTATATATCCAGGTAGTACAACACTGCATTCATAAAATTTGAATTCACACGAGCAGCGTTCGAACAATGGATGACTCATCTACCCCTCATGATCCCTCAATGATCACCTACTTCTGTATGTGTCCATTTACAATCGGTATCAAAATGTATAGATTAACAACTTTCAATTCAAATATAATTAAAACTACCCCATACAATGACTTTTTATTTTCACGCTACCGCAGAAGCCATATTTTTGGCAGCGTGTAGTAAATAGTACATATACTTAAAATGCATTTGGCTGCAAGATGTTTTTCATTAGGAGTATTTTTTTGTTGTTTACAGGGCTTAGAATAAAAAATACTCTTAGCTTTAAGCCTTTATGACCGAATTTTCTCTGTGCGTATTCCCGTCATAATCGGCTACCATAGATGAATATAAGCATCTTGTGAAGGACATAATGGGCTGTGATGGGCCTGATAGCATATAATCATCAATAATCAGAGAGATCGCTGTTGGTTTTTCAGACAAATATTAAAATATTGTGTGCCTTTGATCGTCCCCGTGTCCACACAGTCGCCATTTCCCATTAGTAATCCAGGTTAGAGACATCCTTGAGTTGGGCATGTTTTAAGGTAATTATGGGTTATATGATATATTTTGGGATGGAAAACTGAAATAATTAATGCGAACTGTTACAATTGTCGCAGTGAATAAAACTCTATACCTGGTGTTCTGACTAGGTGTGTCTTTTTAGCAAGCAATGGAAATATTTTAATTTAATGCGATTAAAATGTATCAATATTATTTTACGTTTATAATATAACTTTATATTGTGTTTAACCACTTAATTACATATGAATAAAATTAAATTCTCTTCTATCTGCCAGATATTAGGAAAAATATTTATCTTTAGTTTGCCGGCAATAAAAAAATCTTATCCTGCATATTTAAAAGGCAAACAAATATATCGCAGTTGAAACTACTGTAGCTATTAGTTCAATATCCATCACAAACAACAGCCAATAAACGAACATCACGATTGTATGGACAGTAATGATGGCGCCGATGCTGGCTCATCACAAAGAACCATCAAGTCAACTGTGATCAGAGAGTCATTACATTTATTTACATATTTATCTTATGACAATAACAAAATATTGCATCTTAAATTGCTGCAGCAAATGCTCTTGCTTCGATTGCATTTCATTATCTTGCTTTCCTGCAGAGAAATATAACATAGTTTTAGGCGAATGACTTAAAACTTCTATAGCATAAAATACCCTGATTTGTTCAATGCTAGTCTAATTTTAAGACCAGTTCCAAAGTGATTAACGTTGTACCTAATTAAGCATACTGGCATGCTACAACCAGTGCAAGAACTTGTTTTATTTTAGAAGACGTAGATAGCAAGCTATTATGCTTAATATAGTCAAGTGTGTCAGTATCTTTACAAACTTGTAAATTATCTAACCTAGAATAGGTTAGACAGTTTACAAATTTGTATAGGTACTGATAGATAGATCATTTACAATTTATAAATACGAAAAACTTTTAACGAAATCAAACGAAATAAGAAAATACTAAGAGATTATTATTATATTATTTATATTATTTCTAAATCAAATTGTAGTATATTAAAATGTAATAAAATTTGTAATTTATAGTAAAAAATTACGGTTAGTCCTAGTTATGTTATAAGTACATTTATTATATGCATTCCATAAAGAATTTGTGTATTTTTTTTTTATTATATTGATTAACTGATAGATTGTCCTATTAAGTACATGCGTATAAAAAGATTCTTGTGTTTCATTTATGTGTAGTGTCTTTTATGTTGGGGTGTACTTTACGTAAGAACCACCAACGTGTTTAAAGCGAAAGTCGATATTATCTACACGCGGTGCATCCTGCTCCGGGGAAAGAATCCATTTATGTAATGTATATGTGAAGTAATATAGTAGCAGAGAGGAGTTTGTACAATCATAGTCATATTAATCTGACCCAATTTAGTTTTTAATTTATCAATAGATTAATGTTATCAGTATTCGTGCAATAACAATGACATTAAGTAGCAAAACAATGCATGTGCTGAATAATTTCCAGACATCTTTGTCGGTTAGACGTCAACTCTATGCTAGCCAACAAGGGGTATTTTTTATGATATCGTCAAATTTGTGGTTTCGAAACTTTGTGTTGAAACGTGAACTTTTATATATTAGAAATATAATATAGAAAATTTCTGAAATGGAAGCTAGAACTGACTATGACAGTGAGAGCATAAATGTAGGTTCACACGAGTAAAATATAAACGAAATTTGTGGCGTAACGCGAGATGGCGTTCGCAATGATGTCTAGGAACAGTGTTGATCTGAAAGAGATTGTCGATGATAAAGTAAGATATATAATAACATGTCGGTGTTAATGTATATATTAACATCGATATATGACATGAAAGAGATATGCTCCGTTTATTCGGTCATGTAGAAAGTGTGCAGTAAGAAAAAATCTTCAACCAGTTATACAACTCGAACTGGAAGGATGTAGGAAGGGAGTAAGGTCAAGACTTATCTACCGTGACCAAATTATCGTGATTTATCATAATGTCAGGAGCCAAAGAAACCGGCGAGTGTGTGTGAGAAGGGTTACGAATGTTTAAGTAGCGAGTGCGGTGTGTAAGGATCGAGTCATGTGGTGCTTCGTTGTGTCTGCTTACCGCAAGAATTATACTTGTAGATAGATAGAAAATTTCTAGTAAGTTATACGAGCATTCATGACAACAGCTATGAACGTTAAAGAAACAAACGGGGTTTGCAAGGAGCGTACTTGTCGCGTCTTGAGGCACCCTGTTCTCTCTGCGTACCTACGCCATAAAAAACCTGCCTTGAATAAGCGGATAATATATTTTAGGAATCCCTAGTTAGTGAATAGAATAGAATACTCTTTATTGCACCAATAATAAATACATACAGAACACACGCAGAAAAAGAAAACAAATGTACAATAGGCGGTCTTATCGCTAAAGCGATCTCTTCCAGACAACTATGACACGAAAAAAACATACATATATAAAAAGTAGGTTGGTGGCGCATTTAAGCAAGTACAATTTTCACTTAATATATTATATGCTTATATACAACGAATTACACATTCTAACTGCAACAGGAATTTTATTTGACTAAGCTAGGATATCTCAGTACAATAAAAAATGTATATCTAGAGAAGAATTCTATGGAATTTCAAGGATTATTCTGCTTGTGATAATAAAAAAAAGACTTCAATTAAAAATAACAATGAATTTAGTGACGAAGACACGTATTTAATTGAGCACAACCCACGAGTACTTATGGTAGAGAGCAGAGCTGTCTCGCCGGATTGCTCGTATCGAAGTTAAGCATACCAACCAATGGGAGGAGATGATTAGAAAGACATCAACAAACTCTTTTTCTTTAATTAAAATCATTCCTTTATTCCCCTTATTTAAAAATCTTCTAAAACTAGCGACCCGCCGCGACTTGGTTCGCGTGAAATTGTTATTTATTCACAATTTCACGGTTTTATTTTTTGCCCGCAGAATCCAAATTATATTTCCTAAGCCTAAGTTACTCTATGTAATATCAGCTATCTGGCAGTAAAAGTCCCGTCAAAACCGGTTCAGCCGTTTTGAAGATTAGCCGGAAGAAACAGACAGACAAAAAGTTAAAACTTGACTTTTCTGTATAGGTATATTTGTGTATACACTGATATGAGTTTAACAAAAAGCAGTTATTTTGGCCTTACACACAGACAATTCATTTTTATTTATTTGTATAGACACGCTTCTTCTTCTTAATAGCGTTATCCAGTTTCCTAATCCTTAGGGTTTACCATTTAGTGAAGATACTGATTTTTACATGGAATGACTGCCGTCAGACCTTGCCTGCCTCTGCCCGCATTGTCCCACCGCCTTCCCATGATCCCACCGACCTCTCGGTCATATGATCCGAATCGCGGGAATTACGCACGGCACTTGCTGCTCTTCGGCTCTTTTCGTGCCGCGGGTAACGCTTGGCACTTACAAGTTATTTGATTATTTCCCACAATGCCTGTGTATAGTCATTCTCCCCCATATGTGTCGGCAAAACACGCGATGACGCCTATGCTACCGTCTAAAGTCGCTCCTGGGTAATCCTATACAACCGTTCCCTCGTTGCACTCTCCCTCCTCTCGTTCTCTTTCAGCGGTAACTCGTGGAAGGCCGCAAAGTTCTCCGCCGATGACACCAATGTCTCAAATTCGCGAAATACACCGGCCCTGTTTCCTCTTCGCTGCGCTGACTCCCATTCATCATTTTCACGACCCACAGGGAAAATTAGATTGTCTTAGGTCTTCAAAATACAATTTCTCGGATGTGCGGATTTCCTCACGATTATCAGTTGTTCGGCGGTAAAGGATGTTTTCCTTACTATATATTTTATTAGATTACACATACGTACATAAATGCGAAAACACGATTTTAGTTGTACCTACATGCCAGGATTCGAACCATCATCTGCTCATCATGAGCTATCATCGCTGATACTCGTATTTGTATAGATACACATTTATACTTATGTCTAATAGTTATTTACTTTAGTGTATTAAGTAAGAGAAATCGGGGGGCACGGCAGTGCCCCCGCCAAGTCGAGCGCGAAGCAAACACTGCCGTACCATCCTTTACTGGAACCATTTCGCCGCATTTTCAGGCCCTATTTGAGAACCTCTGGATAAGGCCAGAACGCAAAAATTTTCGTCATCCAGTAAGCTATAATCACATATTTAAAATCCAAAATTTCAAGTCTGTAGGTCGTTTAGTTCCGAAGTTAAGCGAAAGCAAAGTTTCGCATTTATGACACTCACTCACTCATGATCATCAGAATAGAACTAGTACTTCGCATAAACTCAGAGAGCTGAAATTTGGTACAGAGTTAGGGTTTAATGGCCACATAAAGAGAAAACTATAACTAGGATATTCGAAGATCTGGAGTACCTGGTGACCCTGATTAGAAAACACAAGAGCCCAACCAAACTATTAGAGATCGACATACCACCTTTACAAAAAATATTCAACTTGGTGGGCCGCTTCATTTGATGTCAAAAATCGAAGGTCAGAAGTATCTGATGAAGAACCCTCAGCTGGTCTCAGCTGTATCAGAGATATAGTAATGCCCCCTTCTACTATGAGAAAAAAACTGTGTCAAATAAGAAAATCTAATAAAATAAATCAATATGCCCACGTTTCTACAAAAAGAAGTGAAATCCCACCAAAAACACCCTTGTACCCTTCACCGGCCAAGTCACACAACATTAACTATAATAACAAAGAAATCGCAGTAAGGAACCTTAGAATTGGCACGACTTTGTCTAGATTTAATTACTTTTTAGAGATAAACAAGCAGCTCCATCGAGACTTGGCTAGTTTTTTACAGAATGTTTTTGGTGGGATTATTACTACAGCAAAGAAGTCAAAAAGGTGGTGTAAAAATGTTTTCACAGTAGAAAATTTGCTATGCTAAGCTAAACGTACTAATCAAGTAGTATCAAGAGAACTTTTTCTTAGAAGCCCATGTATTAAAGAGTTATGAATCGTATCAGACAGGACTCGGTTGTTGTATTTTTTTTTTACTTTTTCACAAACGCCAAAGTTCCAACACTATAATTCTTTAAGAAAATAATGTGATTCTACGACATGGCTACTGAATAATTGTTATAAGCATGTGAACTTTTATACAAGCATACGGCCCACCTGAATACAGCACTGACCGCAATCTATAAACGCTTGCAACACACTAAGTATAACCTCACTCACTCGCAGGTACACGACAACCCTCCAACGAGTTGTTATTTAGCAGCGGTTTCCTGGGAGGTGAAGGACTTCTCCAGCTTTGATGTGTCCTATAACTAAAATACATGAACATGTCTGTCTTGATCTGGGTGTTACAAGTTACAAGCGTTCGTAGGTAACGGTAACAGATTTACGATTCATCTCTCAACGTTGTATAAAACAAAAATCTCACAGTCCGCGACCACTGCAGCTCCAGTGTGTGAGAATAAATTCCCGCCCACTGCAAACGGTGCGGGTATAGAAGGAAGCAGTTGGCAACTTATTTAACAACTCATTGGTAACCCATTCGGTAGAATACAACCAACGACCCTAGTGGTAAAAGAGAAGCAAAGTATTTGCTTTACCTCAAGAGCTCAATATTACGTGGAAGGATCGCCAACAATTTTCACAGTTCGTCTCTGAAACGAAACACAAAGTCCAAGCTGGTATCAAGACTCACCCGAATATGACCAGTGAGTGAGTGAGTTACGTTAGTCCGTGTGCGGTCTAATGTGAGACTTGTATAACATAAGTCTTTGCCCCTAGCTGAAGTACTATTTTGTTCTGTAACGCACACCAAGTTTCTGAGACGCCAGCTTGACCTTCTCCAGGTAACTTCAAAACTGAATATTACTGGGAAACACCAAGAACCCCATTTCTCGTGGCAATTTACCACATTGAAACGTGTTTTAATTTTTTTCACTACAATAAATGAAGCGTAGCGGCAAACTATCTCTGGTTCCAATAAACTGGTTGAGTTTAATGCCAAGAAAACTCAGATGTACGCGTTTAGGTACAACAAAAATGTCTTCACTCCTTCCCACTCCCAGTCTTCAGGGCGCTTCATCTAAAGCATCATCTCTACAGCTTCAAAGAAACTTGGAATCCTGAACAGCGTGCAACGGTTCTTCACGCCGGACCAGCTTTGTCTGCTTTATAAGACTCAAGTTCGGGCCTGCTCGCATCTCTGGGACGCTTTAGCACAGTATTTCGACGAGTTCGGTGGCTCAGTCGTGAATGACGCGACTTTGACACCAACGCTCTTTTGGGTTCGATTCCCACACAAGGCAAACATTTATATGCATGAACATGTCTGCTTGTCTTAGTCTGGATGTTTTAAGAGAGGTAGGGCGCATCAAAGCAGCTCGTCTGGGGAAGTACCTCCACCTCACAGAAAACCGCAGTCAAATAACAACTCCCTAGAGGTTGTGTGTTGTGTGATTCCTGCGTGTGAATGATATCGCATTTGTTCGGGAACCCCGCTAAGATAAATGGGGAGTTTTTTGAGATTAAGTTGAACTAAATTCAGTCTACCCTAATCCGAGACCTATTCTAGTGATGTCTCAATTTCAGACACAAGCTGTGGCACTCATTATGGCAATCGCGATAGATATTGGCTTGCCCAGTGTATCTTGGTGTGAACTTATAGATCTATAATTAGTTAATAAAAATAAAATAAAGTAAAAATTGAACGGAACACCAAACGAGAAAAGTGTTTTTTTTGGCGTTTTTTTCCACGATACCAAGAGACCCTGTGCGAGTCCTTCCTTGTTCCTTCGAACTTCGTCGGTTTTTATCAATAATTAAAATCGTGGTCACACATAGATACGTTGGGCATATTGAAAGTTTTTGGAACTAAATCACTTCTAATAAAATATTTTTAGTTACGCTACTTTGGCACAACATGTCTCTTTGTCTTGGTCTAGGTGTTTTTAAGAGAAGTCATCATCATCATATCAGCCGAAGGACGTCCACTGCTGAACATAGGCGTGCTCCTTAGACTTCCTCAGTGACCAGTCTCATGCTGCTTGCATCCAACGGCTCCTTGCGATCTTTACAAGATTGTCTGTCCATCGTGTGGGGGGCCGTCCTACGCTGCGTTTTCCGGTTCGTGGTCGCCATTCGAGAACCTTTCAACTCCAACGGTCATCGGTTCTCCGAGCTATGTGGCCTGCACACTGCCACTTCAGCTTGCTGATCCTTCAAGCCGCAACAACCTATAATCAATGCGGCACCGCTGGAGAGACTGGAGCACACCTCAAGTCTCTATTAAATAAAAGGCCTTCTCATAGTCCACAAACGCTAAGCTAATGGGTGGCTATACTCTTCAGTCTGCTGTATAACCTGCTGCAGCATATGTATGTGGTCTACGGTTGAGAAGCCCTTCCGGAAGCCGGCTTGTTCGGGAGGCTGAAAGTCATCAAACTTGCGTGCAAGACGATTCGTGATGACCCTTAAAACAGCTTATAGACATGGCTCAGAAGAGAGATGGGTCTATAGTTCTTCAATAAGGCTTTATCACCCTTCTTGAAAAACAACACCACCACGCTTCTGCCCTATGTCTGTGGCGCTTTGCCCTCGAGGATGACAGAATTGAAAAGCTTCTGAAGGACCCTAAGTATTGGAGTTCCGCCCGTTTTTAGTTCCGATGTGATTCCATCATCGCCCGGGGCTTTGCTATTCTTAAGCGGTTTAAGAGCCATCCTAATCTCGTACAGGTTAATGTCTGGGATATCCCCTGTATAGCGTCGGGTCAATTTGGCTCTTAGGTCTGATGTCGAACCAGAAGTGGGTTCTCATTACTTAGTGTATAACTGTCCATAGAAACTCTCAATCTCCCTCAAGATTTCTCTGGTTTGGTCGAGATAATGTCGCCACTCTTGGTCGTCAACTGCGTTAACTGACTTCGACCAACATACAGATTCCTTGCGGACACTTTGGGGCCTTTATTCTGCTTAAGCGTCTCTTCAATACTTTTTGTACTGAAGAGACGAGTGACGCGTCGCAAAGAGAATCGAAATCTGCCTGTCTGCAGTCTTCAGTGGATGCATATATACATATATATAGTAAACTGAAGACTGCAACCTCATTTCTCGTCGAATTTCCATTAACCTGTGGGTTTGGACAGTTTTTATCAGACCGCAATTTATCTCGGAGACGCAGTTTTCTAGGCCTTCGAAGCGATTTTGGAGTTCAAATTGAAAGCTTTCGGGGATCTCGCTACCGGTTTTCACTACAGCGATCACGGAGACGTCAGTAAATATCTGTATTCTGATGGTCAAGGTAAAGTCTATCTCATTCCAGGTCTTCTCTATGAAGTCGGCCAACATCTGCCCCCTTTGGTTACGCTGCCCTGTTCCAAATTGTCCCACTCTCTGTTCCGTCCCGCTCCTCTGGCCTACCCTTGCGTAGAAATGACCCAAAACCGTGTCGTGGGCCCTAGAGGCATGTATGGCTTTAGAGATATCCTCATACATTGCCTCCACTTCCTCATCAGGGTGCGTCGAGGTCGAACTGTCTTCGAACTTCTGATAATCCAATGACATCCCAATGCAACTTGTCTATTTCTTCTTCTAGCTACGTGATTTTCTCGTCATTCCTCAATGTGCGCGTGTTATATATTGCCAGGTCCAGTTGTCATCGATTTTGGTAGCCGGAAGACCAGAAACGGCAGCGGTCTTGAGAGTCGTCGTATAATGATAGCAGAGTTTGATAGAAAGCAATCATCGGCTGCATATAATATTGTGACAGGTAACGTAACCCGGATACACTGCTTTGAACCGGAAGAATAATCTCTCCTTTAGAAGATTTACCAACTAAAGTTACGAAAATTCGTAGTATTGGTAAGAAAATGATTGCTTATCAGGACATTATACAACAGTGTCGCATGACAGTGACTGCAGATTGAAAAGGTTCTTTTCGCAAAAAGCGTCCTCGAAGAAAAGCGTCTTTCACCACGACAATGCGTACGCACATTCCACTAAGTAGTCGACTGGATCGGGAGGCTGCAATTGAAAACTGATGACGTATACGTCATACAGCCTCAAATACTTGAGACATTTTTTGTTTCCTAAAATTAAAGACGTGTTTTTCGAACTATAAATCGACCAAGAATCCGCACACTTTTGCTAGACAATACTTCTTTGTCCGTGGCAGATGAAACAAAGTTATTTTTAGCCACTGAAAAGTAGAGCTCGTGAGTCGTGATCCATCCCACGCGTAGTTCGCGCTTTGAGATTTTTTTCGAAGTCAGATGGCTTTCAATCAATTGATAACATGCCATCCGAACTGTGATTTTTGTGTTTAGAAGAATTGAATAAATTTTGATAAAGAGTATATGAAAAACAGTAGGTACTTACTTTATTGCTTTTTATTTGTTTTGTTTTTCAGTTACAAAAATGTCCCTTTCAGACATTCTAGATAAAATGAAGAGATTTTATTCCATTATGCCATTCTTGAAAAAGTTGTAGTCCTTCGGGAAAACCTCGAATAGGGATTCATTCCACAACTTAAGAGTTCTCTCTCTGGAACCGCACAGTACACTACTACTGCGATTCCAGCGTATGAAGATGAACTCCTGCCGTCGGCGAGCGGTGCAGTTATAAAAAGATGCTGTCGGTAACATATCGAACAATGTGGCGGTGGAACACACGTAGGGAAGCAAAATCTATCCTTAAACTTATGGACTCAATACCGTGTGAAAACTTAGGATCGTCGACAATTTTCTCATCTCTCTCTCTCATAATCTCTGACCGAATCACTCTGCGCTAGCTGGTGTCGAGATGCTCCCGCCCAATGGCGATTGCAGTTATAACATTAGTCTTTGCCCCGCGTTTAAACACTTGGATGCTAGATGCTTCTTAATTTGACTGCGGTTTTCTGTGAGATGGAAGTACTTACCCAGCCGGGTTGCTTTGATACGCCCTACCTTTCTTAAACAAATTGGGGGATAGTTTTAGAGATTACGGCGTTCAAACAAAGAAACAAACTACGCCGCTTGATACATTAGAATAGGTATTATGTACGATATAGAATTTCTTTGAGCATAGCCAAACATATTCTAGCCAAGGTGGCAAGGGGCTACTCATCGTCTTCAAAGCTACAATAAACTCTTAATATCTGGCGAGCCATGCTTGTTTGCCAACCGATGTAGTACTTACTTGTTTAAGTATGGTCTCTTCCTACATTTAAAATTTTAACTAATGCTATTTAAACTTGGTATGCTCAACAGGAACAAACAGTACTTCAGTTTGGGGCAAACGGGTTGTTACCCATATAAATCCCAAGTCACACCGCATATGTAGTACTGTAGTCACCTCTGGGCGGGGCACCTGGATACCGGCTACGACCTTGTGACTCGGTGCAAAGACAAGCTGCGAGGATCGTTGATGATCCTAAACTCACGCACGGAATGGAGCTCTTGAGTTTAAGGAGAGATGTTGCCTCTGTTAACGTGTTCTACCGATTGTTACAACGGTTTGTGTTCTGAGGAGTTGTTTGACATGATGCCAACACCCTCGTTTTACAATCGCACAGCTCGCCGATGAATAGGAATTTATCCACTTACACTGGAGCCCCAATGGTCGAGTACTTTGCGGTTCCAGAAAAGTTTTCTACCGAGAACTATTCAATTGTGGAATGAGCTCCCTGCCGAGGTTTTCCCAAGGGGCTACAGCATGGGGTTCTTCAAAAAAAGGCGTGAAGAGGATTTTACAGGATCGGCAACGCAAACGTGAAACCCCTGGTGTTGCAAATGTCCGTAGGCTACGGTAACCTTAGTGGCATATATTAAGAAGTTACCACAATAATATATTAGTAAGAAGTTACCACAACCTATATTCGCTTGCCACACTTTCTCTCTTAGTCTTAGTAGTTCCATTTAGTTTGTATTTAATTTTTAGGGTTCCGTACCCAAAGGTTAAAACGGAACCCTATTACTGAGGCTCCGCTGTCCGTCCGTCCGTACGTCTGTCACCAGGCTGTATCTCATGAACCGTGATAGTTAGACAGTTGAAATTTTCACAGATGATGTATTTCTGTTGCCGCTATAACAACAAATACTAAAAAATAGAATAAAATAAATATTTAAGGGGGCTCCCATACAACAGACGTGATTTTTTTGCTCATTTTTGCTCGATATTGATAACGGCAACAGGTAGACGCTTGAAATATTCACAGAATATTTAGTTATATATTTACTTGAAGAATAAATAATTAAATTAAAATAAAACAAATATTTAGGGGGGGCTCCCATACAACAAACGTGATTTTTTTGCCGTTTTTATAGATAATGGTACGGAACCCTTCGTGACTGAGTCCGACTCGCACTTGGCCGATTTTTATACAATATCGGGAGACAAACAAGTAAAGCGATTACCGTAGCCTTTGAACGCTGATAATTTACATTGTATCACTCGTGCGATGCCACCTTTGCTGCTAACACTGTAATGCATTGAGTTTGCTGGTGACCTCACTCACACGTTGGTACACAACAATCCTCCAGAGAATTGTAATTTGGATGTTTTTTTCTGTGAGGTAGAGGTAGGTACCTACTGCCACAAACAGACTTTGATGCGCCTTACCTCTCTTAATGTGTGTATATACACTTGGTGTAAAAAAAGTAAATTGTGTAAATAATATTGTATACCTGCCTTATCTTCTTTATTCATGCACTGCTTGTTTCTTCACAGCTTCTCAACCACTCACTCTATGATTGTACGCAGGGTTGGCTTCGTTGTAAATCTGCCGCTGCATTGTTACTCATTGCTTTTCCCTATTTGTGCAACAGTCCTTTTGGAATAATACAGAGCGGTTATAGCTTTGTGGAGCTTAATAAACGTACAGGCTATTAACAAACTGGTCCCTTATTCGAATCCTGGTGAGGCATATCTGCTAAGTTCGTGTTTTCGGACTTGAGAACATGTTTGTACTCGCAGTTATTACTTGCTCGGCGTCAAAGGAAAAATATTGTGAAAAAAAACCGCACGTCTAAGAAGTTAATTCGAAAAAATAAAGAACGAAATTTTATTAAATACGTGTAACCTAAGAAATACCTAAGAAATAAGAAAGGTGAGCTCGGTGGCGCAGTGGTGAAACGCGCTGTTACGCTACTTTGACACTAACGCTCGTGAGTTCGATTTCCAGATAGAACCACAGGACAAACATTTTGTCAAGAACATGTCTGTTTGTCTTAGACTGGTTTGAGAGAGGTAGGGCGCATCAAAGCAGCCCGTCAGGGTAAGTACCTCCACCTCACAGAAAACCTCATCCAAATAACCGTTCCCTATAGGGTTGTTGTGTTCCTACGTGTGAGTGAGGTCTCCAGTAAACTTCTAAGGAGTTGCTGTGTTAGCAACAGAAGGTGGCATCGAGAGAGTCGATCAGAGCCCCTGGCCTCCGGCGTGTCTTCATCGGTCGGAGTCAAGAAAGCCCGCAGGATTCTCAGCTCGGGCTTGCCTTCATTGGCCGTCCAGAGAGGAGTCGATAGAGTATATTGCTCTAGCAGGTGATATGCTCCAGGGGTGGAAGTGTTAAAGAGCATAACGCCGCGAGTAACTTCGGAGAAAGCGCTGTACACCTCTCGACACCCCTGAGGCGCTCACATCGGTGTTGCCCCCGGCCGACGTTCTCTGGCATTTCGGGGGTCCATCTAGTGAGTGGCGAGCCACCGCCTGCCAAATATAATAGTCAGATATGATAGTTATGGCAGGTGTACGCCTTTCTTCTGTAGTAGCCCAGAACTAATAATCCCTCCAGATCTCATTTCAATAGCTACCTAACTACCTGCTACCTGCCGTGACCTGCTCGTGGGTATATTCTCCCATTGATATCCCTTAGAGCAGGTCACAGCGGGTATAATTCATTACATCAATCTTTTCTAAGGGGCCCTACGCGTTGGATCCATATCCCCCGCACACGCCTATCAAAAGACCGGGGTTAACACCCATGATTAAAGAAAAACATAATAATACCATAATTATAGCTATCTTACTCGCTGTTGTAGTAGTTTTAACCGCATACCATTTGATGTCGACCTGCAATCCTTCGCTAAGGCGACAATTGGCTAATGTTCATTTTGGGATACACTGAATTTGTTTAAAATTATATAATATTTTATGAGGGTTGTATACATTAATCAAATTCTGTTACATGATTGTTTATATGTGGAGATTTTAAATTAGCATTAATGTAGGTACTACATTGTACTTTAGCATAACATTTTTATTAGAGCTGTAAATCTTCCAAAAAATTAATAAATAAATACCTCACTAGTTTCTTTAACCTTCATGACACTTTTTAAAGAACATTGCAAACTCGACCTGCAATTATTATACCGCGGATTTTACGCAACGCTCGCATCTCGACGGTGTTTATTCTACGTTCATGCTCTCTCTGCCAAACCCAGCCCTCGCTTCCATACTGAGATCAGCACTGCGTGCTTTACGGCTGTGCTTTCAAGCTCAGGTACTTGCTGCAAGACATTTTCCCAATTTGGTACAATCCTGATGGTGTGTCTACCAATAGTCGAGCTAACAGCACGCAACCCTGCTTGACAACTATGTTGTATGCATAACAGCAGCTACCTACCCGTTAGCTGCTGTCGCCCTGGTTTGACACACACACAGGACAGCACGCAGTAAGTTACCATCGATTCCAAATCTCAATAATACCAGATATATACCAATATATAGGTACAAGAATTTCTTTTGCACAATCCTGTTTATTGCTTTTTCAAGATCCACAAAATTACAGTAGGCCTTCTAATCTAACAGCAGATGCTTCTGTATGATATTGCGAAGAGAAAACTTGGTCTGTACATCCTCTTCCACTATGGAATCCCCCCTGTGCCTTCCAACATTTCGTCTGATATTACCCTCATAGGAAGAATTATTTTTTAAAGAACTTTTCTATAATGATATTGTTCCCGCAGCGAAGTGAGCGTGTGGTGAACAGTAACTCGATAGGTAGCAGGTTCGATGACTGAAGCCCGGCGGGACATCCTACAATGTTCCACGACACCGCGGTACGCGCCGTGACACCGACGGGTACGATCGATGCAATGTTTTTTAGGGATCCGTGCCCAAATTGAGCTTATCACCCCTACTGTGTCCGCTCGTTCGTCCTTCTGTCTGTTATTCATTGTCTGTGTCTTTTAAACCATTCTAAAAACAGGTTTAATTTTTTTATAGAAAGTATGTAACAATGGCAGACTGAAAATGAATGATAGAAATAATGATAGAATATATCAGAATTCATGAAGTATAATAAAAACAATTTATAAAGCGAATGTTTGTGTGTATATATGTGTGAGTAAATGTATATGCGCGAGTGTGTGCGTATGTATATGTTTGCAAGTAGTTGATGTAAATTACCCTCAATTAGATTAAAAAAAAGTCAAACCTGTGTTGACTCATTAAAATAGAATTCTTTGCAACTTGTCGACAATCAAAATGTCCCATCGCCTAGTTTCCTTCATTTTTACTCTTTTGTAAGAACCCACTGTGATTTTAAGGACTATGCCGACAAATGCGGTTCTCTGTCGAATTTCGTTCTATTCCTGAGAGAAACCTCAAGAACAATTCTTCTCCATCACAAATTTTATAGCAAGAACCCTTGAAAACTCCGTATGCAATCGTGCTCCGTTGGTTCGGACATATAGAAAGAAACGAAACGGATATACAACGCGAAAGTAGAAGGGTGCAGGAGCCGAAGAAGACCAGGACTAACCTATCTTGGTCAAATTGCTCGTGTTTTATCAGAAAATGTCAGGAGACCTAAGAACCGACGAGTGGGCATGAAAAAAGCTGTGAATATTAAGGTAGAGAGTGAAGTGTGTAAGGGCTGCGTCTTATGATGCTCGATTCACACTGCCTACCCCGCAAAGGACCAGGTGTGCAAATATACATACACCCCTCGAAAACCACGGAGATGGTAAGTTGTTCATGAACATTTTAACTAACCTTGCCTGTAGGTAAACATTTTCCGAATTTTTAATTTCGAACTATCATTTCTTGGACCTACAGATTTCCTCACGATGTTTTTCTTCACCGCAAGTGATACTTAGGAATATGTTCATAAGTCCGAGAGCACTAATTTAGTAGCAGGTAATGCCCGCAACGAAATTCGATCCAGGACAAAGTCGGTTAATACAGGTTTTTTATCCACTAGGTTATCACTACTCCAACTGATAAGGAATAACGTCATTTTCTTTATACAACGGCAGGAGCCATACAAGAATACGGCCCACCTGATGTAAAGCGGGTACCGTAGCCTATTAACGCTTGCGATATATTAAGTATCACTCGCGCGATGCCTCCTCTGCTGCTTACACAGCAACTCCTTGGGAGCATACTGGTGACCTCACTCACACGCAGGAACACAACAACCCTCTAGGGAGTTGTTATTTGGCTGCGGTTTTCTGCGAGGTGTAGGTACTTCCCCAGACGGGCTGCTTTGATGCGCCCTACCTCTCTTAAAACATCCAGACCAAGACAAACAGACATGTTCATGCACAAAAATGTTTGCCTTCTGTGGGAATCGAACCCACGAGCGTTGGTGTCAAAGTCGCGTCATTCACGGCTGAGCCACCGAGCTCATCGTTTATTATTATTAAAAAACTGTTTTATTATACCACGTCGGGAGAGAATCAAGCAGACGGCCCATCTGATGTGCCTATGAACGTAGGCGATACAAAGAGTGTCACTCGCGCGTTACCACCACCGCAGCAGACACAGCAAAACCTCAGGAGCTCACTAGTACCTAACCTCGCTTACTTGCAGGAACACAATTTTTCTTTTTCAATTGTCTGCCGTTTTCTGTGAGGTGAAAATACTTCCCCAGACAGTAACGCTGATGTGAGGCGTAGATACGTTACTTAAGATAGGCTTTTACATTGTAACGCAAAGAGTAGATAGGTATATAATCACTTTCTTCTCTCCCAGTTCTAAAGCAGGAACTGCTCATTAGTTCCTTGATGACACTAACTTACTCATTACGCTACAACAAATTTCAGGGAATTGTTACTTGGCTGTAGACTTTGTAAGGTAGAGTTACTCCCCAGTCGAAGTGTCTTTTATAAAATATACATGTATTCTACCTCTGATTCACCATAACATTCATAGATATGAATACCTATACGAAAATATGTCATCGATCTCCAAAGATTGCACTGCAGGACATAAACCAACCTCTTATTAAAGTTGAGACTCCCCAACTCTGTTAGAGTTCTTTCAAAATTAGCTGTTTAGACGCCGCGGTGAATTGTGCCTCCGTACACCCATAACTATACCTTACCGAACGCAAACTTTACTTGTACCGTCGTAGATATTCCCTGGAAAATGTATTTTTATTTTAATGTGGCAATCCCGCTTGAATAACCCACCAAAATTGTACATTGGAATGTCAACTGTGCGGCTTGAACATACGTAAGAAATTTCAATATCACGACGATCGTTATACATCGTTTAAATGAAGAACGCCTAGGTCCGAACGTACACAGCAATGTTTGCAGCTGTATATAGGGTTGTATCTCTATCCCGCTCTATCCTATAGTGTCGCGGTATGGTTGTGTTTCGTTTGGGTGCGGAGTTAAGCCGCTTATCTTCGGCCCGCACGCCTCGCCCCGCTCTCTTGCCGGCTGCTGCGCGTAAGAAGCGAAATTCTGCAACTATTTTTAATTCATCACTGTAACTTTTTTAGATCGAATTCAAACATTCATGGCAAAACAAAGCTGATAAATAACATATCGATAGGTTATATCACGTGCAGCTGAGGTTCAATTACACTATATATGGAATCGCCCTTTTAATATATCATCCCACAATCTTGAATGATTTCCTGTAAATACATAATATTGTGATACAAATTTTACAAAATTTAGCGAGTATGCAGTAAACTATTCTGAAAAACAATAGAATTCTATTCTCCTTCTCATTAAAAATATATTATAAATATCGATTACGAATTACAACCTGTAGCGTGCAACCACATGACAGGCTTGTGCATACGTACAAATAAGAATACGTATAGGTAAATAGTCTTAAGTTGGGTTCGCAATGATAAGAAAAAAAATTTGTCTGAAAGAGAGTGTCAGTGTTAATATAAGAAATGGCATGCTCCGTTGATTCGGACATGCAGAAAGAACGCAACATGGAAGAATGACTTGGACTTGGATGTAGGAGCCAAAGAAGACTAAGACTCATCTACCGTGACTAAATTGATCGTGTTTTGTCAGAACGTGATGTCAGGATGAGCATTCATGGAAAGAACTAGGAATATAAAAGAAGCGAGTGAAGTGTGTAAGGACCGCGTTTTTTAGCGCTCGGTTCTCTCTGTCTGCTCCGCAAGGGAAATAGCGTGTAGATATACCTACATACTTATATACAAAAGATATTGTAATTTGGGGTTATATGTCTTCAACATATTTCGTGCATCATGCGCACGTTTGGATATCCACACAATAGTCGATTGCTGTCATAATAATGCATCGTTCAATAGGTTCAATCCTACATCACGAATTTTGATCACCACTACACGAATTTTGAAAAGACTATCAGCATTAGGTTCAATGCCAGGGAATACATTTGATATTGTCATTGTAGTATAAGTACTGTCTAATTTTTTCAAATTTATTTTACGGTATTATTTACGGTAGGTTTTTTATACCTACAACATCGGTAGGCATATAAACGTACGGCCCACCTGATGTAAAGCGGTTGTCATATAAACGCTTGCAAGACATTGAGCATTGCTCGCGAGATGCCACCTGCTAACATAGCAACTCCATAGGAGCTTGCTAATGAACTCACTCACACGCAGGAACACAACAACACTCTAGGGAGTTGTTGCTTTGACTGCGGTTTTCTGTAAGTTACGAATTCACAGTATCCACTTTACATTCACATTAACATTTTTGTATAATTTGTCCATTATTTTGTTATTGATGATACTGGCAACACCAAATCATTCTTGCTTTTTCTGTCTGTTGTCTAAATCATACACTATAATTACAATACGAAATGTCTATGATTGAGATTACTATTCTAAAATAATAAACAGTCGATCGTTTTTAAATCGCGCTCGATAGCGCGTTGTGCATGTCAGAGTAATTGAACATGCGGGCTAAATGACGTCGACCTCAGCCTGTTTATGGATGGGTTTACCTATTTCGGACTTCCCGTGCAGCCGTCAGTACCGGCTGTTGCCGGTTGCTGGCAATCGCTAAGTCAGTGGACTTCCTGTGGCTTGAAAACTGACCTTCGTTTATCCGCAGTTGAGCAGCGTGGCGGAGTACGCTCTAAACTCCACTTCAGTTGAAGGCACTGTGTAGTCACCTGTGTAGCCACTGCGGTAGCCCGCACCTCAAGGCGGAGTGCGCGGACGCCAGGGCGGGGGACGCCGGCATGCAAGAATTGCACCCGGGCAAAGCTGTTGAACGTGAAACACAACGCGTTCAGCGGCGAATGCCCGGTAAGAAACAAGTGGGACGGGTTGGCGCGGGCCTCTGTCGCCTATTGCTAAGGTTGCCTCGGGGACCACCCGCCATTATCGAATGGCTCAGGCCAACTTACAGAGAAGCCAGCTAGCAACGCACGAATTGCTGCTGGCGTGTCGCACTGCTCTAGGGGCCCTATGTGGGTCGGGTTGGAAGCGTATGAGGCTATCGTGGAGTGAGAGTCTTCCAGGCACTGGGGAACGGTGAGGGTGCTGTGAAGGCGGCAATAGCCATCTTCGACTACGACCTCGATGTCGGACAGTACCCGCAACCCACCACAAATAACATCGCTGTGGTGGGGATCCGGACTAGTGCCTGGAAGATTACACTGGTCTCCTACTACTTCGAACCTGACAAACCCATGGAGCAGCTCAGACGGATTGAGCGCGAAACCGGACCTGGAAGGTTGGTCTTGGGCGGGGACGCCAACGCGAAGAGTTTCTGATGGGGAAGCTCACAAGAGGACTCCAGGGGGGAAATGATATCTGGAGCCTTAGGATAACAGGGCCTCCAGATACTTAACTCGGGGGACGTCCCGACATTCGATACCGTTCGAGGCGGAAAGAGGTGCCGCAGCCATGTCGACGTGACGGTCTGCTCTGAGGATATGCTGAGCCTGGTTAATGGCTGGCGCGGTTTGGAGGCCCTAACGTCCTCGGATCACAACGGCATTCTATTTGAAATCAACTTGGCACGGGCGAAAGGGGTATCCGTCTCGAGGACCACCAGAATCTTCAACACCAAAAAAGCGGATTGGTGGAGCAATCATGCGGAGGGACCGCCTGAACGTGGAGAGCGTTGAGGCGGTCCAGGGGTGTGAGGACCTGGAGGTATGTAATCGTGGACGGGTATACTATCGATGATTTTACAAAGCGAAACAATGCCTACGCACAAAATGAACGTTGCAGAATAACCCAATGATATATATTACAAGAAGCGTCTACAACCTCCACTCTCACTCGATGTCTCCGCTATATATACCACGGTATATATAGCTATCTATATATACCGTGGTATATACAGTATACGAGTATAGGTATAGTGCCTCACGACGCTAGATTTCAAAGGTATATTTTTGACATGGAAATATAGAAGTATATCTTTGAATCGGACGTCAACGAGATAAGAATATGACTGATTGTTAGTATGTCAGCAGTATTTGAAGGGCATCCTGCAAGGTTTATTTACTACTACTTCTATATCTTCACGCCCAAGTCCCTTGCGGAGTAGATAGAGAGAACCGAGCGCGCGCTAACTTCTTCATTCGTGGCTCTTTTCAGACAAGCTTGTCGGTGTCTAGGGTTCCTAAGACCGCACACAGTCGTGTACCGTAGACATAAGACGGTACCTGGTATGCCGAGTTATGCGAGTGAGTTGCACAAAGAGTTAGGTGTCATTGTCGCGCGTTTTTGCAACAAAAACGAATCGCTATTCGCCACTAACTAGCCGCAGATACTATAGTTAGTTGAATAAACATTAGATTTTTCTTTACGACGTTGGGAGGCATACAATCTTACGGCCCACCTAATGTAAAATTGTTACGGTAGCCTATAAACGCGTGTAATTCCGGAAGTATTTATTACTCGCTCATTATATGACATCTCCTTAGTCTATTCCTAACTCCCTAGGAGCTTGGTAAACCCACTCACTCGCAGAAAACAATAACCCTAAATGGAGTCGTTATTTGGCTGCAGTTCTCTGTAAGGTGGAGGTAAGTATCCATCCACGGTACTTCCTCAGTCGTACCTCTCTTAAGAACACACAGACCAAGGCAAACAGCCAAGTTCATGCACACAAATGTTTGTCCTGTGTGGAGTTACGGTAGCCTATGGACATTTGCAACACCAGAGTGTCACTCATGCGTTGCCGATCCTAAAACTGACTAATTATATGACAAGGATGTGACTCTACACCACTGGTGTTCTTCACCAATCATCAAACAAAGATCTGGAGGAAGGGATGTAGGACATAGCATTATTTGATGAAGAGCAGAACAATCTGACTAGAGAAGTATCTTCACCATAGGTACAGTAAACTGCAATTAATGTGCTGAAATAGGTAAGAGATTGTGTTCCTGGGAGTGAGTGTCCAACCAAGGTTAGCCTCTTGGTGAAATTTGCAGGGGTGCTGTCAATATAGGTACGAACGATACTGTTTGCTGTTTGTATTGCAAACGCACGGCTACGGTACCAGTTTAATATCAGATGGGCGGTATGATTGTTTGCCACCTGAATAGAATAGGGAAGAAGCAGATTATGAATGGCATCAGAGTGGAAACGCGAGCAAAACTTATTACTACGTATTTGCGTCTTTAAGCTATTGTAACCGCATAAAAATTGGCGGGCCGTATACTTGTTTGCTACACGACTAAGTGATATATAAAAACATTATGATAAAAACTTTATCAAACATTTCTTCACTGCGAAATGCATATTGCATATAATACGTAACAGAAAACCCTCGAACAAAAAACAAATTTATTGCAATTTTACCCCCAAAAAGGCAACCCTTCTCATTTGTTCAAATAGCAGCGTTATTAACCGCCAACGAGCCAGCGCGAGCGGGCCATTCAATATACGCGCGGCATGTGGCCACTTCATACGGATAGCTCAATTCACGCAAATGTTGTGATATTTTGACGTGAGACATTGATATTCTGTAACAAATATTTTTCGACTATTTAACATGATTTCTTTTGTCTTAACTGAAAAATCATTAACATTGTTTATAGGTCTTTAATAAGACTCTGGTCGACCAAAGTGCACAAAGTGCAGTACACGTATAAAGCCTTTGCTCTGTAAACCAAGTATATTTAACAATAACTTTATTTTTAATTGTTGATTAGTTATGGGTATATAATATATATATATAATATAAGAGCCTATAAATTCTTAATAATAATAATTAATATTTTTTAACAATTAGATTTATTAATATAATATATATCTATATACATGTATATTATTTTGGGATTATGACAAAGGTAACGGAAGACAATATATTTTGTTTATTAGCCAGATGATTGTATTTAACGGTAATCTCTAGAATGTACCATATTACCGACTTAGATTTTAGATATAACAACTTGTTAGCATTTTGTTATCTCCCTCCATTAGTTTACGAGGCATTAAATCAAATAACTTTAATTATACTAATATTCTGCCCACCACTTCGTCCGTATGGGATTGCGATAAAACGGTAAAAAAGAACCTTTGGGGTATTCTCAATTTCTCATTGCCTCGGAAAGCCATATATATATTCGTAACGAATTGGAAAATTTTTCATTCAGGTTCTATACATTTTGACACATAACTTTACGTTTCTGATTCGAGTGTTTCGAGGCAATGTGAATGCGCCTACTGGAACTTTTTCTAGTCTCGGACTACCAGTGCACTCAACTTAAATACCATCTGTTCAACAGTTTACTTGTGAAAATGTAACAAAACATATGCATTAATACAATTTCTCTCTTATTTCGAAATTAGTGTGGATAATAAATTCATAATTAATTAAAGTAAAAAGTAATTACATTAAGATTTGGTCTTTAATGTAGCGAATCTTTGATGACATTGATGACTGTAGACATTTTCGATCGATTTTTGGTTTCTATTGATGCCTGTGATAATTTCTATCAAAGTTTCAAAGTAAAACTATACGAGCAAAATTTTGAAGCAGCGAAAACACTCAAGTCAAGCAACGCGGAAATATTCAGTTACTTGATGGGATGAGCTATCGCATACTTCTTGGTGTATTTGAGACACTCTTTGATTAAAGCAAATATTAATGTAAATAAGCTTACTGAGTCACTTCCATAAAATAATCAGCACGCGACCACAGACAACATGAAACAAAAAATATCGTGAAACCTCAGACGTCATATTACATTAACCATTAAACTTTTCACCGCTTCAATAGAAAACTCATAACCATCAGATGTATTAGGGAAAATGAATAATAAATCCGCAAGCAGACAATAGCGGCATTAGGCACCGTCGACAAGGAGTACACCATAGAGTTAGGGTGGGGTGTAACACAATCCACACGTCAACTCTATTATTTATGGATTCTTTAACATGTAAGGACTATCGTATGGAGAGGGTCCAGAGGGGCACATTTGGCGAAGGAAGTATTTCTTCTGCCTCAGTGATCTCTGAGAGGGATTTGTTTTTTTTTTCGATACATGCAAAATTGTTTTAGGGTTAACAGGTTGATGGTTGCACTACAGATGGGACATGTGCGGTACTTCTTACGGGGTTTTAATCACCTTTGTTTGAGGGTGTTCATGATTAGTTACGGAGTAGAGATAATTTGTTATTATTATCCTTTATTGCATAACAAACATATACAAAGTAGGTTATACAGAAAATGGTGTGCAAAGGTGAGCTTATCTCTTTAAGAGATATCTTCCAGCTAACCCTAACGTATGTGAAGTAATTTTATTTTGGCTGGGAGTTAAAAGTTATGCAGAATTATATTTTCCATATTTATACATAATCTATAGTTATACATATATAAATACATAGCATAAAATACATATATACTATACATATAATATTACTTATCATGTGTAAGGTAGTACTCACTTAACCTCTTCTTGAAGGAAGATACCGAGCCACTGTCTCGTATTTGCAGTGGTAATTTGTTCCACAGCCGTGCGGCATTAACGGTGAATGACCGAAAGAAAAAAATTGTGTTAGATGAGGGATATTTGTTCACCGACTTCAAGGAAAATGTATATTGTAGTGTATCAATCATTATTATCTTTAGAGTTAAAGTCAATCCCTACATGTGGCGCAATCTTATTAAAAAATGAGACTCTGGAACATGAGAAGTGGAACGCATCAAAGCAGCCTGGTTGGAAAAGGATCTTTACAGAAGAATGCTGCCAAATATCAACTACCCGGAGGGTTGTCGTGTTCCTGCGAGTGAGTAAGCTTACCGGCAAGCTCCTGAGTAGTTGCTGAGTTAGTTCGGGTTATAGTAATAAAGATAAATTTCTTTTTTTGCCATAGGACCCCCGTGGGCACTTAAACACGGCTTACATTTATTAAATATAATCTTATTGTATCTTATTTAATTCTCTCAAGTCATTATTTTCTTTTTAATCTGCTATCATTACGGAAATGGCCATTAGCGAAGAAGAAATGGCGTAAGAAACTTGCCAATATAGATATCTTTTTAAATTGTCAATTAGATATCACAATAAAATCATTGGTGCAATAAAAATGATAACAAGTGGTAAAATTTAAGATTATTATAAAAAATATTTCCTGAAATCTTTGTCACTTATATTCATCATTTTACCTATAGATAATAAGCATTTTACAAAGTATTTTTTATGTTTTTTGAACTTATTGTCAGGAAAGGACAGAACTGTTTCAGGCAATTTATTTATAGAATCGAATACAATTTACAAGGATACAGAACAGTGTGTGAACTTATCCCACGAATAAAACATATAGCTTTTATAGATAAATTAGTAGGTACTTACGTACAGATTCTTAGCGCAAACACATCGCCTCTATTTTAAAAGAAATTAGAATTTCTCATGATATCTACCCAATTTTGTTTACTTAATCTATTAGTTTACCTAATTAAATTGCTGAAAACTTTAAACAATTGAATGTCGACAAAATGGCTGGCAGTTACTAATAAAGTGATTGATATATATTAGTAAGTACCTACTCATACATAGTATTATGTTTATACAACTTATTCACTTACAGAATGCTATTATAGAGTCAAAGTATCTATTATGCAAGACTATTTTAATCTTAATGTTGAAAAAGGGCCTAATCAAAAGCACTCAAAACCGAAGACCATGCTAGAATAGGTTGATGAGTGTGGAAGAGGCGAGAGAGGTATGTTCGGATCGGTGCACGAGGCGTTCCATAGTCTCTGCCTACCCCAATGGGAGACAGGCGTGATGATATGTATGTAATTTAATCTTACTGCAAACAATTATAGAAGATTTATTCCTACAAGTGTTATCATAATCTTGTGGCTAAATTTAAAACAAAATAAAAGCAAATGCTCTTGAGAATATCTTGCAATTATAATTGGCAAGTTTTTTTCGGCATTTCGTCTTCGCCAACGGTCATTTCTGAAATGATAGGTAGTACTCGTACCTAGATTAAAAAAAGAAATAAAACGTAAAATACGAGAATTCAATAAGATAGAATAAGATTATATTTCAAAAAAGTGTTTCAAAAAAGGTCTAACGGCAGTTGTTGTGTTAGCAGCAGAGGTGGCATCGCGCGAGTGATACTTCATGTATCACAGGCTACGGTAACCGCTTTACATCAGGTGCGCCGTTTACATGAATGCCTCCCGACGTAGTATAAAAAAATGTATTATTATTTATGCAATTTAAAAAAATTGCATTGGTAATTTTAAAATTCAGCTCATTGTTACAATTATATATTTTCCATGTATCCACATACATACTTATGTTTTATTACTTAAGTAATAGTTGTACTAAAAACACATCTGAAATCCTAAGTTTCCGTAGTTTTACAATTATTTAAAGATTTCCTCTGGCGTTATCCCGTTACCTAATCGGATTTGGCGATATACTGATTTTGGTATGGAGCGACTGCTGCCAGACCTCTACGGTCCGGAGGGATAATCAGACCGTTCTGTTAGGTCACACGTCTTTTAAAATATATATCTTAGAATTGCGGGTTTTCCTCACGATGTTTGCCATCACCGCCTAGCAAGTAATAATTACAAATACGTTTAGGCACAATTATTACCTACATTTTCTAAAGTTTGTTTGTTTGTAGAACTTTATTGCATAAATGTTTACATTCATAAAATATAAGAATTTGATTTGCAAAGGCGGGCTTATTTCTTCGAGGAATCTCTTCCAGCCGACCATTGCTATTGAGTTCCTGAGTGGAATAATGTATGGCGGTGGTAGATAAAGAAGTGTATATAAGGTTAACATATCAACTATATTGATGTCAACACACTTTAAGAAAATGAAGTTTATGTAGGTACATATGCATATACACACTAGATATTTGATAAACCGTGGTGCACGGCAGTTGAGCTTCACTTGACTAGCCATCTCTTTGAGGTTTTTAAATGCCTTATTTGTCATATTGCTGTCTCTCACTTTGCCAAGAGGGGAAGTCAATTCCAAAACTTCCTACTCCTACAAATTTCTTCTGATTTAATTCATTGTGAGTTCTAAGGCAGCTGTAGTTTAACCCCCGGGACAACAATGAACTTCACTGTTGTTTTTTTGTTGGTCGCCGCTGTTAATTCTGGCTACACAAGAGACACAGTGGTGGGTATGCGTGGTGGGCCTGTCCCGTAAAATACACACTCAAATGTATATACGCACGGGCACAGATACATATATACACACTAATGGATAATGATAGATTACAAACGAATATAATTGAATAAAAATAATTACATGTTTAGTTATTATAATTTACATACATCATCATCATGATTTCAACCCGTATTCGTCCACTGCTGGAAATAGGCCTGCCGCCGTGATCCTGAGCCACCTGCATCCATCTACTACCTACAAATATTTAGAGGTCGTCGCCCCATCTAGTGTGGGGTCGTCTTACACTGCGTGTTCCAGTACAGCCTTGCAATTCTCTAAGCGACTCGTAATGGCTGCGTGCGTCGCTGTGATCACAGATGTCACAGCTTTGACATCGTCTACTGCGATCACGGCTAAATTATTTGGTATTCTATAAGGCTGTAAGCGTATGCGAGGCTGTTTGCCTTGTAGAATTCCAATTCCAAACGCAGCCTTGCGGCGCTAGAGTCGCACAACCATGAAAAGCGACACTAAGGAATTGCAATTTTGTATTCAAGGCTATAACAGCCGATGTTTCCGAGGATGTAATGATGTTTGCTCTTACAGAATTGCATAGCTGGAACGTCATTCGTGAACCTTGTAATGTGGCTGGCCCATTGCCATTTCAGCTTGATTATCTTTTGGGTTTTTACTTTAGTTCTTCTGCGGATATCCTTATTTTCTTTTATGGATACTTTGCGTCGGAAGGCTTGCAAGCATACGGCCCACCTAATGTACAGTACAGCAGTTACCATAGCCTATTAACGCTTGTAATATAGTAAGTATCACTCGCGCGATGGCTCCTCTGCTGCTTACACAGCAACTTCTTAGGAGCTTATTGGTGACCTCGCTCACATGCAGGAACACAAAAACCCTCTATTAGGGAGTTGTTATTTGGCTGCGGTTTTTGCTGCTTTGTCGCGCCCTAGATACCTCTCTTAAAACATCCAGACCAATACAAACAGACATGTTCATGCACACAAATGTTTGTCTTGTGTGGGAATCGAATCCACGAGCGTTGGTGTCAAAGTGGCGTCATTCACGACTGAGCCACCGAGCTCGTCAGAATTATTTCTGATTCTATCCTTACAACCCTTTTCATAGCACGCTCAGCGACCTTAAGCTTTTGCTGTCATGCGGCCGGTTATCAACTGATTACTTATATAATTGTATGTATGTTTTTATATCTTCACGCCATTAAATAGTGGAACGCCTTGCCTGCACATGTGTTCCCTCCTTCATACAATATGGGATCCTTCAAACGAAGCGTGAAGAAGCATCTTGCCGGTCAGCATGGCAGCGTCAACTGACAGGATACGGTGTAGTATTTTGTCAGTTGCGGTTGCGATTTGGGCTCCTCTTTCGCTTACCATCAGGTAAAGAAGAGTCACTATGCTGAACTAATATAAAAAAGGTCCCTTGCGGGGTAGACAGAGACAAGACGCGCTCCTTACCAACTTCGCTCGCTTTTTTAATATTCATAGCTATTTTTATGCACGCTCGCCGGTTCCTAGGGCTCCTGAATACTGTAATTTAATATTTTATTTAATATTATAGAAGAGTGGTGAGAATGTTGTTTGGGATTTATTTTGTGCTATAACATTAGATAATAAAATCCCTAACAACATTTTAAATTTAATTTTTAAACAATTCGTTAAGTCCGTCAAGTCCGTCCGTCCGTCAATGATACAAGGTGAATTTGTATTACTCCTGTTTCAGCATGTTCCATACATACGGCACGTTATCTCACGATATATTATAGCTACGTCTGTGACGGGCTTAATATACAAAGTGAAATTGTCTATTATTTTTATTACATCTATTCAACTCAACATAAATCATTGGAACGACTACTTTATAGTAAATTTAATACGCCACGATTGGACTACAATCGAATATTTCATAAAAATTGGCTTGCCAATCAGTGCCATTACGAAACAAGGAAATTGATCAAAGGAAATAACCAAACGCTGTAAATTCATGCGGCAATAACTTTATAAAGCCAGTCGCGGACGGCGCGGCCCGGCCACGACGACGCCCAAATTGAATCGGACGCCTTGCTGAACACGACGTGTACTCCTTTTGACATTTATAAAATTCAATTTCTTACGCTCAGCACAAATTATTTTGCGCGTGTGCGAAAAAACATTATTAAAATCATGAAACAATCTGCTTAAATTTGAAACTGTTAATGAGTTTTTAATTCTTGTGTCCAAATTATATAAAGTCGTTGACATACAGCAGCGATAAATAATTAGTGCGACCGGTTAATTGTTGTTTTGCAATGTGTCCGCGAGGGTTCTGTAGCAAATATTTTTTTTAAGTGAAAACTTCTTTAGTGGCTTTGTGCACTTTTTGGGATGAGAAAAAATGTTAAACTCGCGTCAGGACACGTGACCGTGATCGAAAATTCGTAAGATTTTGGTGAGAATTAGAACTTAAGTTCGCTGCAGCGCTAAAACATTAGTTACCTCTAATTAAACTATTAAAACATGAAGCGCTAGATCGTTCATAGGGCATTATTTTCTCGCGACCAAAACGCTGTAAGCGCCATGAAATTCTTGGCGGTTACGCGTTTCGTCCAACGTAGTTTATCAACATCGCTGTTTGGTCCGCATGTTCAAGTTTTCACTTCTGCCGGCACTCCCGGAGTGCAACCCGTTTTTTTTTTATCTGCTGGAGTCTCATCGTCTCTTCTTAGCGTTATCCCGATGTCCAATCCATTAGGATCGGCTGGGTCCCGATAACTAAACTGGCGAAGATACTGATTTTGACTTGGAGTGACTGCCGTCAGGCCTCCACAACTCTAAGGGGAAAACCAGACCTTTCTTAGTTCAGGTTATACGTCTTTCGAAAATATAAATTCATGGACGGCGGTTTCCTCTCCTTCCTTCACCGCCGAGCAAGTGAAAATTACAAATGTGTATAAATCCTAAAACACGAATTTGGTTACTTGCCAGGATTTGTACCGGGGATCAGTTAGAGACTAGCCCGCTCCTTTATCCACTGGGCTATCACCCTTTATCTGTTTGAGTATTGTATTTTTTATTACGTCGAGTAGCTACTTACCTACTTACATTATTTATTAAGCAGTCACGTCAGTGATTTAATATTAATGTTTCATTTAAAATTCGTCTAGTTGCGTAATTTATACATGTCTAATCGCAGATATGATCTCTGGTGACTCACATTCATAACAAACAATTTATAAATTGTATCAGTAGGTACCTTCGTAACGCTTGACGACCTTACAGACCAGAAGATTATAAACCAGCGTACAAGTCTAACCAAATACAAAGCATACTGACTTGTTTATAAAACAGGTGGCAAACAAAATCAGTACGTCAACGTATAAATTATGATATGAATCAATCAATTATAAGCAAAATTCAGCAAAATGTATATCTTTAACGCAAATCCTCTAGGGGTGGGCCGAAACGAACGCCACGTGCCTCGCACCTTAAACACCTCATTCGCTTTTTTAACATTCATTGCTCTTCTCATGCACGTTCGCTGGTTTCTAGGGCTCCTGACATGACGTCACCTTGTAATAGAACACGATCAATTTGGTCATGGTAAGTAAGTCTTGGCCTTCCTCGGCTCCTATATCCGTCCACTTTTGCGTTGTATACCTGTTTCGTATCTCTTTCTTGCTACATCCTTTCCACATGTCCGAACCAACGGAACCTGCCTCTTCTTATTTTAACACCGACGCTCTTTTTCATACCAACTCTGTTTCTAACATCATCATTGCTAATACGGTCTACAAGCTTTACGTCGTTGACAAATAATGGCAACGTTCAGCTTGGACGTATCGAATTTTCATTCCGTCGCATTAAAATAGCTTTTTGTCACAAACCAATAAATCACTTGACTGCGCATGAAAGCACCCCACGCTCACAATATCTCAACGATTCGAGTATATGGACCAATGGAGGAATTTTTAATAGGACGATAAGTGACGCGTACTAGCCAATAAGAGCAGCTACTTTACCCCCCGCCCGTAGCGGTGAATTGGGTTACCACGTAAAGTCGGTCTCGTCGGTCGAATTTCCATAGGTTATTACATTCATGGTACAGTCTGAAGTGTACACAAGAACATACTACGCCGACCATAAAATAACTAGTAAATAACAGCAAGCTGTGTAGGCAGAGCTGATATTTTTTAAATTTAAAAAATATTTAAATATTTTATTTTAAATTTTTTAATTTTTTTAAAATATATGGAACCCTGTACGAGTGCTGTTACTTTTTCTGTTGATGGGAGTGCAGTGCAGACTCTGCACTGCAGAGTGGCCGGCCATACGTTTTCCCATATGTTTTTTTTTCTAATTGGAACGATTTTGGACCGTTCTTCCTCACCAACGAACATTTAAATTTCAAATTAAAGGATTCAAAACTACAATATGTTAGCTATTAGTGTGTCGATTTTGGAGTTTCTCACTATTACCGTCTAAACGCTAGCTGGATGACATCAGTCTACCCCAAACGACAATTTTGAGGGTAATGTGGCTCCGCTGGCTATCGCAGCTCTGCCAATAATCATTTTGTGGAATATGATGGATGATATGATAATCCACTTACCTAACATTAATTTTCAATTCCAATTAACTTACTATAACTACTGTCTCATACTTTACACTTGTAGGTACTACTTATTGTAAAATACATTATTTTGAAGTTATACTTCTCTTGTCGCCTTAGAGAAAAACTGATGACTGAGAGGAAATATATTTATATCTATATTCATAAAAATGGCGATCCTGACTAATTCAATGATTCATCATCACCCAGGCCAAACCCTTGTATATGTGTATGTATATATATCTTCATGCCAGGTCCCTTGCGGGGTAGGCAGAGAGAACCAACTAAGCCAAACCCTTCAACCTAGAAAACCAAAATTTTGCACTTGCAGAGGTTACTTTTATAATGCTCACGAGAGATAAGAAAGGATTTTTTGAAATTCAACCCCTAAGGGGGCGAAAAGGGGATTGACGATTAGAATGGAGAAGAAATATATTTTCAAGTAAATGTAAAGACTTGAAGCTTTGTACAGCGTTTTCAAAAATTCCACCCCTTATATAATGTAATGGAGGTCAAAAGTATTTCTTGAATTAAAAGTTGAACTGTTAAGAAATTGATTTTATTCAAGTGAGCTCCTTAGATTTTATAAATATACTCTCAATCAAGACGTCAAAAAGTAATTTCAGCGTTTTTCAAAATTCCACCCTTAGGGGGCTGAAAAAGGGGTTGAAATTGTGCATACGAGACGCTAATCTATATTAATAAATCTATATTAATAAAAATGGAGTTCCTGACTAATTCGCTGACTCACCAAGAGGTTTCTTTTGTAATGCATATGAGAGATAAGAAAGGATTTTTTGAATTTCGACCCCTAAGGGGGTTGATAGATATTTTTTTAAGTTAGTGACTTGAAACTTTTTATTTAAAAAATAGGATATGTTGTGTACCTATAAAGAGGTGCTTTGAGTGTATACAGTCAGTATCAAATAGTTAATGAAAACCGAACAGATCGTGATATATCTTCATTTCTACACAAATAAGAATATTTGGTACATTTACTAACAATTTAATGACGACTGTAGGTACTTTAAAATAAGAAGTAAAATAAAAATTCACTTGGCGTGAAGATATACATACAAAAAAAAACCGGCCAAGTGCGAGTCGGAGTCGCACACGACGGGTTCCGTGCCATTATCTATAAAAACGGCAAAAAAAAATCACGTTTGTTGTATGGGTAAAGATAATAATCAGTTATTTGCCATTAGGCACTCACGGGCACTTAGACATGTCTTACATTCTTTAAATCATATGTATCATTAAAATTCATAAAATACAGTATAATCTTATTGTATTTTATGAATTTTTCACTTCATCTCTTTCTAGGGTTCCGTAACCAAAGGGTAAAACGGAACCCTATTACTGAGACTTCGCTGTCCGTCCGTCCGTCTGTCACCAGGCTGTATCTCATGAACCGTGATAGTTAGACAGTTGAAATTTTCACAGATGATGTATTTCTGTTGCCGCTATAACAACAAATACTAAAAAATAGAATAAGATAAATATTTAAGGGGGCTCCCATACAACAAACTTGATTTTTTTGCTCGTTTTTGCTCGATATTGATAACGGCAACAGGTAGACGCTTGAAATATTCAAAAAATATTTAGTTATATATTCACTTTAAAAATAAATAATTAAAGCCTCTACCTGTTGCCGTTATCAATATCGAGCAAAAACGAGCAAAAAAAATCGGCCAAGTGCGAGTCGGACTCGCGCACGAAGGGTTCCGTACCACTATCTATAAAAAACGGCAAAAAAAAATCACGTTTGTTGTATGGGAAGGGAAGGGGGGTCCCTTAAATATTTGTTTTATTTTAATTTAATTATTTATTTTTAAAGTGTATATATAACTAAATATTTTGTGAATATTTCAAGCGTCTACCTGTTGCCGTTATCAATATTGAGCAAAAACGAGCAAAAAAATCACGTTTGTTGTATGGGAGCCCCTTAAATATTTATGTTATTCTATTTTTTTAGTATTTGTTGTTATAGCGGTAACAGAAACACATCATTTGTGAAAATTTGAACTGTCTAACTATCACGGTTCGTGAGATACAGCCTGGTGACAGACGGATGGACGGACGGACGAACGGACAGCGAACTCTCAGTGATGTACGGAACCCTAATAAAAATGAGTAAAACTGCTGAAATTCCAAAATCTGCGCGAGCGAAGCCGCGGGAAAAAGCTAAGCACGGTGGCGAATGATAACATAGAGTACTCGCGGGATGAAATTTTTGGAGTTATTTTTGCATGCATGCATGAACATGTCTGTTTGTCTTGGTCTATATGTTTTAAGAGAGGTAGCTGCTTCACAGAAAACCGCGGCCAAATAACAACTCCTTAGCGGGTTGTCGTGTTCCGGCGTGTGAGGGAGGAGTGAAGTCCAGTAAGCTCCTAAGGAGTTACTGTGTTAGTAACAGAGGTAGCATCGCGTGAGTGATACTTAAAGTGTCTCAAGCGTTTATAGGCTACGATAACCGTTTTACATCAGGTGAGCCGTATGGCAGTATGCCTCCCGACGTTATATAAAAAACAAAACTTCCTGAGGAGTTGCTGTGTTAGCATAGGGAGTAGCAACGAGCGATCCACATAGCATATCAGCGATTAAAAACAGTAACCACCTTACATCTGCGATAGGTTGTATAGTTGTTTGCCCTATAAAGATGTAAAATAAAGATAGTAATACTTTTACTGATGGGAATAATATCAGGAAAATAACAGTATGGAAAATCTTCTTCTTATTAGCGTTATCAGGTTTTTCCTAATCCATTGGGATTGGCGGTATCCGCTACCCGAGCCTAAGGATTTGGCCAAGATACTGATGTTTACATGGAGCGACTGCCGTCTGGCCTCCGCAAACTAGAGGGAAAACCTAAGAAAAAAAAGATCATTCTTAAGTAAGGTTTTTGTTTTCCGTCACCGCCGAGCAAGTGATAATTACAAATATGTACACAAATCCGAAAACAATAATTTAGTGGTACTAGTCAGGATTTGAAAAGGAGACCTGTTCGTCACAAAGCTGGTTCTTATCCACTAGGTTACTAGGCTATCACTGTTGCAGTATGGAAAATATAAGTCAGTTAAAACTGTTTTGACTGGAGTAAATACTACTCTAGTGCTTGCGACAATCTGCGTGTTAAAAATATTGACGATCAAATCTGTTTATGGTTCATAAAATAAATATATAAATAAAAAAAGAACTCATGACTGGTACACACCAAATAAAGAATGCAATAGTGTAGTGTGGTCTAGGCCGACCTTACACTCTGTTTTCTAGTGCACCGTGACTTAAGTCGATTTACTTTTTTTTTTTTTTATACAACATCGAGAGGCATACAAGCATACAGCCCACTTGATGTAAAGTTTTTACCGTAGCCTATGCACGCTTGCAACATATTAAGTCTCACTCGCGCGATGCCACCTCTGCTACTCAACAACTCCTTAGGAGCTCACTGGTGACCTCACTCACACATAAGAACACAACAACGCTCCAGGGACTTGTTATCTCGCTACGGTTTTCTGTGAGGGGGAGGTTTGATGCGCCCTACCTCGCTTAAAATCACCCAAACCAAGACATACGACATGATCACACAATTTTTTGTCCTGCGTGGGAATCCAACCAACGAGCATTGGTGGCAAAGTAGCGTTAATAGCCACTGCGCCAGCGAGCTTGTCCATTTATGTTAATATAATAATAAATAATAATACATATTGTCGGACAAATTACACAGCGCCATCTAGCCCAAAGTAAGCGAAGCTTGTGTTATGGGTACTAGAAAACTGATAAACATACGTAAATACATTTTTTTTTTCGTAAATACATACTTATTATACATAGTAAATACCCAGACCAAGACAAACAGACATGTTCATGCACACAAATGTTTGCCTTGCGTGGGAATCGAACCCACGAGCGTTGGTGTCAAAGTCGCGTCATTCACGACTGAGCCACCGAGCTCGTCAAATATGTTAATAGAGTAAGCGCGTGAGTTGTCTCAGTATTACCTGCAAGTAAGTGCATATAAAGAATTAAAGAGAGGTAGGTCATAATAGTCGGACTGGGGAAATACCTCCTTACAGAATAACAACTCCCTGAAGGGTTGTTTTACTCCTGTGAGTGAGTGTGGTTGGCAGTAAGCTTCTGACGAGTTGTATTTTGGCTGCGATAATTCCTGCACTGTAACGTTTTGTAGACTACCTTGACCACTTATCAGGTAGGGCGAATGCTTATGTTTCCTGAAGTTGTTCTTCTTCTTAGCGTTGCTTGTGCAGTCTGACGACATTTGGTACTGTCATTGTAGTGTAAGTACTGTCTAATCTTTTCAAATTCATTGTACGGTATTGTTTGCTGTAGAATGGGTGGTGATCTCAGTACGGCACTCTAATAGCTGATAACTCTGGATAGCTGGATAATCAAAATGTATACTAGAGCTATAAATTGCAGTATCGGAAGATACTGAATTTATCAAATTCTATTAAAATCAAAATTATTTGGTTTGTTAAATTCATCTTCCTGCCGTTATCCCATTTTCTAATTCTAATGGCGGGATTCGGTACCTAAGTCTAAGGAGTTGGCGAAGATACTGATTTTCTCAGGAGCAACTGGCGTCGGATAACCCAAAATACCTATGTCTCCCGAAGTTGTAGGAATAAAAGAACTTAGGTGTCTATGATAATTAGTACAGCATTTCGTTAGAAACTGTGAATATATATGGATCTTCAGTCAAGTTTCTGCTAAATTAATCAATAATTTACTAGATCTAATTGAATAATACAAAAAAAAAAGATATCTGAAAACCACTGACAATTGCCTTCCGTATAGAATCACCTTTATATTCCATAAACAAGACCGAAATGACGTTTCCATGTAAAGCGAGGGAGGTGCCAATTCTGCTTGTTTGGTAATTTTCAAACGATTTATCGTATTAAATTGAAAAATTCTTTGATGTGGGTAGCTATTGAGCGAATCGGGAATATTCGATTACGCGGAACTCGACTTTTCAATTTGATATCCCTTTTATCTTTTTATATGGACGAAATTATTGATGTAAGCACGAAACGAATTGGATTATTCGTATGCTAGAATTTGAAGTTAAAGAGTTTGTTTATGTACTTGAGTGTAAAACGAGAAAAACACAACAGACTTATTTTAGTTAAAAATAATTGTTATTATAGGCAAATTCATCTACAACTGCTTTGTGTGCTTCCGCCAGCTATTAGTTCACACGAACTAGCGCCGGTCGGCAACCGCCCACTAACGTTAGTAGATACAGGAAACCGCTGCCATGGCTGCACCGATCGTTTCTACCATGGCTGCTCCGGTCGTCGTTGCCCGCTGCTGCGGTCGTCTTTGCCCGCTGCTGCGGTCGTCTCTACGGATGCACAATTACCCGCCATCTAGAACAGGAACCGCATGCACACATCTCAGTGACACATGTTCACATCTCCATGATACAACCTTATGTTAACGGTTAAAACAACATGCTATGCCCTACTTCAACCCCCTTTTTCAAATAACTCATATTGGAATGTGGGGGTAGAAGTGGAGAGTGAAAACATATTATATCATTTATCTGCATGATGTTCGGCGAAGTGTGACCTTCCTGTGAATTTTATATACCCTGACAAGTACTCATGAAATAAGTTTTTAAAAATTATGACCACTTTGACCGTTATAAAAATGTTTTTTTTTTTTATATATAGCAATAGTAAGTAAAACAACAATGTTACACGTCAAAAAAAGCGCGGGAAGAAGTCCATAAAAATGTTTATATTCATCATAGACGGATTTTTATCTTTAGTGTTACCCTTGTTTTAATTATCCTTACTTAAATAGGACGCTCATCGTATCTTAGTTTTATTCGCTGCGAGTTTGTGTTGCTAATGGACGCATGAATGTAAAGTCCTGAATGTTAAGTGAATTATTTTATTATATTTCTATAGTGAATTTAATTGTAGGTTACAGCCAATTTGCTCCGAAACTATTGGGTCGATTAAGTTGAAATGTTTAGGTATATACGATTTTTTGTGACCCAAATACAGCAACGAACGTAAAAATAATTATTTTGAATTTATTTAAGGGTATAAATGTAATGGAGCGCGCTTCTGCTCATGCTGTCAACACAGCAAGTCCTCAGGATCTTACAACTTACAACAAGCCTCCAGGGAGTTGATATTTAGGACTTCTCCAGTCGGGCTCCTTTGTCGTAGGTACTACCCCTCCTTTCGCTCTACGTTTGTTGATTAGCATGGTGCACCACTGGCAAATGGGTTGATTTTGAGTCTAAAGGTTTCTACATGCTGATCGATGAAAAACCCATCACAAATTTTTGATATTAGTGTGGCAACTTCAAATACCTTTTATTACTATGTATTTACATTAAATTTGTGCGCCCGGACACTTCGGATGTTTTCCCGCCGAGAGCGCCGATTAGCCGGGAATCCTCTTGATTTATTCGATTTTCGAACGACGCCATTTTAAGTCACGTGCGCGCTGCAAACAGGGGCGGGAGTTGGTGATAGTAACGTCACAGGATGTTTATTGTTGAAATATTTTTTTTATATCAATTATTGAAAAATTATAAAATTTTTTTGTTGTTTCGTTCTTATTTTCGTATTTCAGAAAATACTGAACTTTGCACTTATTTATAAAGCTTTACTGAAGTAGAAAATTAATTATATACATGCTGTAGGTTGCTCTAGGTATGTATTCACAAGAAGCTTGAATGAACGTTAAATATACTTGTCTAACAGTGAACTAGACTGGCGCAAGACAGATAGCAGTACCTATCTGTCTTGCGCTTTACATCTCTATGGTGAAATCCATAACCAAAAATGAGTAGATTATGCTTAAAAATTATTAGCACATTTAAATTTATTGAATGAAATCTTATGTCGATAATTTAAATTTTAAAATTTTATAAATAAGAATTATAAAACTCGTTTGGGGAATTAATGATTAATAATTATAATAATGGTATTGGCTCAGCTATTCCGGGGCATCCTCTAGAAATACTATCCCCTGTAATGTGGAAGTACTTACTCCTTCTTTCGGATCGCTGATATATAATACGCATGTGCCAACCACTTATTTATAGTAGGTACATAATAGTAGTAGTACCTAGTAAGTACGTTAACCTATTTAATAATGGGTCATCCAATAAGTGCCTATATTCGTGAAAGAAAAGTCGAAAGCAGATCATAAACAAACCAAAGACATGAAAGATTACAGATTTATTTTTTATATAACTTTTTTATGAAATATTCATCAAATTTTTATTTTACGGATTTCGGATCTCCTGCAATGAATACAGTTTTTATAAACTAAATCCGTTGATCGTGTTATTGTGTCATTCGTAGACTGTAATTATAATATCTACAGCACCTGAGGATGCCTCGTAGAGAGGCAAAACACGTGTCGCAGAGACGACCGGAGCAGCCAGGGCAGCAACGGTGTCGGGTGCATGCGGTTATGAACCGCAGATTTCAGATGGCAAACACTGGCAGAGACGACCGCAGCAGCCGAGGTAGAGACGACCGAAGCAACCCCGACAACGGAGGCATGCAACTACTAACGATAGTGGGTGGGTACCTTCCGATAGTAATCGGTAGCGGAAGCACATGAAGTAGGTAGTTTAGATCAAATTGCCCGAGATATTGAGACACATCACGACGAACATAGAACCTCCTCCTTATTCAAGGAGGAGGTTCTACCTATTCCATATTCGCTCAACAAGGCTCCATAATGATTGTTTTTTTTTTATTTATTTATGTTTATTTATTTACACTTTATTGCACCAATAATAATTAAAACACAAATACATTCAACAGATATGACATAAGAAGAGTACACTAGGCGGGCTTATCGCTAAAGCGATCTCTTCCAGACAACCGTACAAGGAAGAGAAATAATCATTAATAAGTAGGTAGGTGGCGCATTTATGATAAGAAACATATACACATGGATATATGCACATATACACACATTAAACATACATTCTGAACAATCACATTTACACTCTAATAAATGAATATACGACGCAAAAGGAACATACTGTATACAAAACGTCCATAGAACACGACACCGTAATTGGAGCACTCAATTTGCGCCATTTTTCCGCCGCCGCGTGCCGCCGCGCGCTGAACGCTCGCGATTCAATTGTCTGTGCCCGGTATCGACTACTTAATCGAATGTTTTGTCTGTGGTACCCTTTTGAATAAAGAAAACAATCGTTCCCGCGCTCTTCATCTGTGATGTGACTGCGATATGGTCAAACCATTTGAAGATTTTTAAGTAGGTTTGCGATAAATATTAAGATAAATAACATAGTTTTTTTTTCTGATTATGATTAGTTTACATGATTGGTGGGTATGGAAAATAAACACACCTTTACACTTTGAGATGTAAGTAACATGTTTAGAGTCGAAGCTAACCACATCTGCACGCACATAGTACACCATTTTAACGTTGTGCAGCTGACTCTGGAAGCTTCACCACCGCACAGAAGACCGCATTCATATGACAACTCCCTAAAAGTTTTTGTGGTTCGAGTGGAGAATTACCAATTCCTAACGAGTTGCTGTGTTCGCAGCGAAGGTGGCGATACTTCCTGTATTTAATAGGCTACGGTACCCGCTTTACATCAGGTGGGCCGTATGCTTGTATACCTCCCGACGTAGTATAAAAAAAAATAACAACTCCCAAAGGCTTTGCGTTCCTGAGTGAGGTGTGAGTGAGGTTACCTATACCTAAGCATATAAAAGAGTTGCTGTGTGAGCAGCAGGGAAAGCAACACACTAGCAATGCTTCCACCACCACTTTACATCAGGTAGGACATATGTTTTTATATCTTCCGACGTTGTTTTCTGGCCTGTCATCTATCGACAACAGTCAGACCGACAGGCCAAATAGCTCCGTAGGAGCCCGGCATGCACACCTATGGTAGATACGTTATGTATATAAAACATAAGACGGTAGGTAAATAAGCCTACACAAGCCCCTACCTGAATCGATTTCATTCAAATCTCAAAATCGTGATAATGTGCCAAAAAGCACGACCCGTCGTCATGTTCACCGCCTGCGGCGTGATACCTTCGCGCACAAATGCGAATACAACAAAAAAAAAAAAAAAAAACGAAATCGACGGATTAAGGAGCACGCTCCATTGCCGATTACGAAATTCGACGAGAAGAATTGCCATAGATTTTTTACGTACTTATTTTTAGGGGTCCTCATCCAAAGGATGAACCCACATGGACGAGTTGTATAATAAATTAATAGGAATTCTTAGGAATAAATCTACTCCATCAAAAATATAGGTTAAAATAGGTAAGAAAATATTTTGCACAATTGATAATGAACGCATGGGTAGTTTTTATTTCAACTCATGGCAGCCCTGAGATTTGTAGGTACCAGGGGCGTAGCTACCGCCGTATTTGCCGTATCAATTATACGGGCCCCCCGGGCCACGGGGGCCCCCAAAGGGTGTAAGGAAAAAGAATAAAAACTTTCTAATTTATTTTATTTTACAAATGACAAAATTCTATAAAGCAATTCCTTTTTTTCCCGCCTTAAGCGTGCGTTCAAAAGTTGGCAACACTACATCGTTATGGCGGGCTGCGGGACTTCCCCGTTTTACTTACTTCATCTTCAACTCAGCGGGGAATCCCCGGGAATCCTTCATCGATATCGCGATGTACGTGTACGTTGTTGTACTTTGCATTGGATGTTAAACCACGGAGTGCAGTGCACTGTTTATTTACGCGCTTTATATAAATGTGCATTACATTGTAATTCAGTACAAACAATATTGTTCTTCTGGTTTAGCAGTATTAGTAGCGATTTGTAAAAGAAATGAGTGAAAGGAAAAAAGATTATCCCAGCGGCGCTGAGAAAAGAAAAATTAAACAGAAAAGGGACGAGGTTATAAAAAAAGTGCCCAAAATTTCTTCATTTTTTCAGAGACAAGATACTGTGAGTGATTTAGATTGGAAAGGTAAGTACTACACTACTACCCAACCCATTTATTAGGGGCCCGTAGTGATAAACAAGGAAATCTTTTAATTTCGGTCTGTCCATCTGTCCGTCACAAAAAGTTGTCTCCCCCCTCGATTTTCACAATTATACTGTTTTTAGGGTTCAGGGCCTTGATAAAAAAAAAACAAAATTCTAACTTATCTATAGGATCGATTTGTTTTGTTGTTTGTCTATCAGTCCGTATCGTATCGTTAATTGCGTGTTGAGAACTTCAGATGTGCAGATTCGCTTTCGGGTTCTCGTTTTGTATGGCCACTACACTACGCGCTGCGTTTAAATAGCACGCAGGTGTATAGTAATGCACGGACGGGCTGCAGGTGATTTTGTATTTACTAATAGGTACGAGCACAATCCGCGTAGAGTCTGTGTGCGTCTGAACTGAACACTCTCTAACTGTGACCCTTAGTAACGTTATTTATTTATATATAACTCTTTTTAGTTTAGTATCAAAGCATTCGTATTTATTTTTTAACAATTACTCGTTTATTTTTAGATTCTTCTGAAGCATGTTCTTCGTCACATATCCATCCGGAAATAGAAGAAAGCCAAGCACATACTTTATCGGATGTCCATCCAGAAATCGAGGAACCCCAAGTCAACGATTCTGATATATCTGCAGATAATGCAGATTGTAATATAATTTCATCAGATAGAGGAAATTTTGGTGACAATTTAACTGAATGCGAACGAAAAATAATTTTTAAATTGGGTCCATTTAAACCACAAGGACCATTTCCAAAAGTTTCAGAAAATAACCGACCTTTTTCGGCTTATTATTATTCATATTTCAATCAGGCAGGCATAAAAATTATAAGACCATGGTTATGTTATTCTAACGTTTTAAACAAACCGTACTGTCACTTCTGTTGGTTATTAGCAGATCGTCAAAACAAATCGTACTCCTCTGCTTGGGTTAACGGTGTTTCGGTTAGAAGCAATTTCACACAAACTATTCTTGACCATGAAAAGTCACAGCAGCATATTAGTGCCTCACTCTCTTATAATAATTGGTTGCAAGGAAATACCATCGATACTCTATTGAAAAGTGAAATCGATAGTAAAATTACATTCTGGAGAGATGTACTGCATCGTATAATTAATGTTATAATTACTTTAGTATCTTGTAATCTACCTTTGAGGGGGCATGATTCTGATTCTGGCAATTTTATGGCAATTTCACGTCTGCTATCTAACTATGATGCAACTTTAAAAGAACTTCTTCTAAAACCGAAAGGTGAAATAAATTATTTAAGCCCTACGATTCAAAACGAAATTATTAGTTTGCTTGGTACTAACGTTAGGAACAGTATTATCTCAGAAATTAAAAAAGCTCCATTTCTGACAATAATTCTGGATACAACACAAGACTTATCAAAAATTTACCAACTATCTGTAGTTTTTCGATATATCTCGGTTACAGAAAATGATGATAATGTGCCTAAAGAAATAAAAATCTGTGAGTCCTTTTTAGGATTCATAGCAGTAACCGATTGCAGGTCTGAAAACTGTCATTTTAAATTTGACTAAAGAATATGGAATTGATTTGACTAAATGTAGAGGACAGGGATACGATGGAGCAAATGTTATGTCGGGTGTGTATGGAGGATTACAAACCCTAATAAAAGAGCATGCTCCAAATGCCGAATATGTTCATTGTGCTGCGCACGCTTTAAACTTGGTTTTGAACGATGCTGCGAGACATGTTCGTGAAGTATCGACTTTTTTCGATAATTTAGAAAAAATATATATTTTTTTGGCAATAGTATAAAACGCTGGGCTATGCTAAGTGACGATTCATCTGAAAAATATTTGATTACCCTTAAAAAGGTATGTCCTACCAGATGGTCTTCTAGGAACGACGCTTTATTAGCAGTAAAGAAAATTTTTTTACTAATCATGAAAACTTTGTACCAACTAAATTTAATTTCAAATAAAAAAGATGAACGTGAAGAATGTAAAAGTATAATTAACATTTTAGAGAGTTTTGATTTCTTAGTGCTCGTTACATTTTTTTCTTCACTATTTGAAATTATTAATCCTGTTTCTAAAGCTCTACAGCATGAAAATAATGACTTACAGAAATCTAGTATTTTATTAAGTAATCTTTTAAATAGACTGTGCCAATTAAGAAATCAGAATTCATTTAATAGTTTGCCAAATGAATCCAAAGATTTAGCAAAAGAGTGGGGGGTAACAACTGTTTTTAAAAACAGTAGGCGAAAGATAACGAAGCGTTTTTTTGATGAGTTATCACAAGATGAGAGAATTTCCGACCCGGAATCCTATTTCAAAGTCAATGTATACTATTGCTGTTTAGATATATTAATTTCTCAAACTAAAGAAAGATTTCAGAGCCTTTGCAACCTGAGTAGTATATTCGAAATATTACAACCGGAGAAACGCCTATCTTCTTCAAGCGAAGAGATATTAAACGCTTCCGGAAAACTGTCTGCTAAATACAGTAAAGACATCTCACTTAATCTTTGTGACCAATTAAAGGCTCTAAAAACATGCTTAAATTCTGAAATTAAAAAAAATTATTCCATTAAAGAACTCATTGAATTATTGCTAGTAAAATTCAATAGTCTTGCATCCAGTTTTCCCGAGGTAATCACAGCATGCTTTTTATTCTTGACCCTTCCAGTTACAACCGCAACGGCAGAAAGAAGTTTTTCAAAATTAAAACTAATAAAAAATTACTTAAGAACTTCGATGGGACAAGAACGGCTGTCAGACATCTCACTATTGTCCATAGAGGCAGAAACTTTAGAAAAACTAAAATCATCATCAGCCATAAATGATTTAATAAATCAGTTTGCCGAAAAAAAGGCAAGGAGAGTGAATATTTAAAATTCGATTTTTATTTGTAAAATGGGTAAATTATGTGATAAATAAATATTTCTTCTCACAATATTTTTTTTCTTTTGTGAAAAATCTTTACCTCCATATAAGGGCCTCCAAAAAAATTTTTATACGGGGCCCCGACAAGGCACGCTACGCCACTGGTAGGTACAACACTATTATTATTTCTTGTTGCCTCCCTATTCCACGACGTCCTTACCTATGATATAAACCGATAGCTAGTGTAAAGAGCGAAATCCTTCATTACACGTAGAATTCCAAATTCAAATTAATTTTATAATATAGTTTTCTTATAAAAAATATTGCACCAGCGCAGCGCAGATGGCACGTGTTATCAACGGTGTATATGGACCATGTATCGTGAAAGAATTTAGTGCATTTATGGTTTCATAACTCCCGTTTTGGAGATATTGATAAAAGTCGAAATAAATTAATAGAAAGTCATAGTGAAACCAATCGCTAAGATCAAAACGGGAAGATAAAAAAGATCGAAAAGTGGTACGAACTCACTGAACTAAAACCACAAAATCGCGTCAAAGTATGTCTTAATTTGTTGAATAAAGCCTCAAATGAAAGGAGTCTGAGGTTTAAAGAGTTCTTTAAATTTTCCTATAGCAGAAGCATCAATTAATTATGTTACGAAAGTGAAGTTAATACTTGAATTAATTAAACAAATATATTGAATTATTGCCATATTAATCAAAGTCTGTTTCTCAGGTAAGGATGTATTTATATAGGAACCTCGTTCATGTAGGTACATGATATCTTAATTAATGATTACTTACTGCTTACTGCTTTCAGATTATAAAAGACTCACAATCATCTTGGTAATCACATCAACTTCACCTAAGCCTAGGGAGGTCTGCTAGCCTAAGCCTAAGGATCTGCATAGATACTGGTTTACATACATGGAGTCTGAATTAGACTCGAGAGAACTCAACAATAACAGAGTGAAGACCAAACCTTTCTTAGATTAGGTCACGCGTCTTTCGAAATATAATTTCTTCGACTTGTGGGTTCAACGCCTAGCAAGTGCGAATTACAAATATTTGCATAAATCCAAATACCCGAATTTAGTGGTACACATGCCAGGATTGGAACTGGGGACCATTTGTTCAATAGATCAGTTCTTTATCCACTAGGCTTCAATTTTCCAAAGAACGTGTGTTTCATTACATTTTTTTTTATACAACGTCGGGAGGCATACAAGCATACGGTCCACCTGATGTAAAGCGGTTACCGTAGCCTATGATCGCTCGCAATGCATTAAGTATCAATCGCGCAATGCCACCTCTGCTGCTAGCACAGGAACTCCTTTGGAGAGACCTCACTCACACGCAGGAACACAACAACCGTCCACGGAGTTATTTGACTGCGGTTCTCTGTGAGGTGGAGGTACTTCCCCAGGCGGGCTTCAATGCGCACTACGTCTCTTAAAAACACCCAAACCAAACCGACATGTTCATGCACACAAATGTTTGTCCTGTGTGGGAATCGAACCCTAGAGCGTTGGTGACAAAGTAACGTAACATCGCGTTTTGCCACTCCGCCACCGAGCTCGTCAAAAGTTGCTACGGAATCCTTTGCGTTTCAATTCGCAATCACTCATGACCAGATTTCTTATTTTTTTATGCTTTCTTTTCATCCAGGTGTGTTGCAGAATACTTTTTAATTGGGATGTCTTACATAAAAAGTTGTACACAACCCTTAAGGTATCGTTACATGGTTGACCAACTTCGGCGGCACGCAGTGGGGTGCTGGAAATCCTTTCTTGTCAGACTTTTTTTATACGTTTAGGCTTACAAGCATACAGCAGCCTAATGTAAAGTGGTTACCGTAGTTTATGACGCTTTCAATACAGTATAGCACGAGCTTTGCCATCCCCACTGCTAACACAACAGCGTACTCAGGAGCTTACTGATAACATGACACACTCGTACGAACATAACTACCCTTCAGGAAGTTGTTATTTGGCTGCGATATTCTGTGAGGGAGATGCACTTTCCCCGTCGAGCTATTTTGATCCACCCTAATGCTACGTCGGGAGGCATACAAGAATACGGCCCACCTGATGTAAAGCGAGTACCGTAGCCTATTAACGCTTGTGATATATTGATTATCACTCACGCGATGCCCCCACTGCTGCTTACACAGTAACTCCTTGGAAGCTTACTGGTGACCTCACTCAAACGCAGGAACACAACAACCCTCTAGGGAGTTGTTATTTGACTGCGGTCTTCTGTGAGGTGGAGGTACTTCCCCAGACGGGGAATTGTTTTGATGCGCCCTACCTGTCTTAAAACATCCATACCAAGACTAACAGACATGTTCATGCATGTTTGTATTGCATGTTTGCTATATGTGGGAATCGAACCCACGAGCGTTGGTGTCAAAAAACTCTACCTCTGCCTAATTTGTTGTTGACATGCAATAAACTCGTCTCCATATCTTTTTTATAACGCTAACGCCAATAAGCATACGGCTTGTCGGTTGGTAAGCAGTTACCATAGGACAATTGTAACACCAGGGGTGTCACTGGTGCTTTGCCGTTCCTACTCAATATCATCATCAGGTTAGCTGCTGTTGAATATAAGCCTCCCTTTTACTTTTATAATACTAGCTCGGTGTTGTGTCATCTGCATTCATCGGCTTCCTGTTTAATCCGAGTATAGATTAATCAGTGTTATTTGTCTTTCAACCATAAATTAATAAGGTCTAAGGCACACGTTGACACTTTATTGTTACTAATATTTAAACGGGATTCTGGAAGGTACTTACTCTATCTGCCATCTTGACTCTTGGAGGCAATTTAAGGATTTTAGATATACTATTTGCCCTAAAGATTTTTTCCCTACAATATCCTCACACCTCGTCATTAAAGCAGAGTAAACATGCAAGATTTATTTGTACAGCTAAGAGATGCTTGACACTTGAAGTGCAATTATAACTGTTATTACGTACGGCATGGCATAACAATAATACAAAGGTCAAAGTGTAAAAAGCATTGAAGTGCACTTAGCTGTTGGTTATCGAAAATACATATGCCGGCAATATCGAGTTGTATCCGATCTCGGAATTTAATCGGGAAGTTCCTACATCCGTTGTATTATAGTCAAATACATTAAAATACTGTTCCGTCAGATTAAATAACAAAGGGAGTAAAGGGACCTGTTACTAATTTAATATAAAACGGATCGAATAAATAATCCAGATCTATAAAAATACAAAGGTGACCTTCCGAAGGCCAGGAAACGTCTAAGCGTAAAAAAATATTTTAAAAAATAAGCCATAATTCACAATTAAAAACGGCTACTGGGCATGGCCGAAATACATAATAAATATCTTTCGTAAAAAGGTCTGGATGAAAAGAGCAGGATACTGGCACAAAGGACGGACTCGAACGCGGCGAGAAAAAAGTAAAGTTGTTTATGGTCATTTTGCTGCCAACGCAGTTTAAATTTGGAATTCTAAATTTCAAAGAGCGGTACTCGGTAGCAATGACTCTGGATAAGCCTAGTCGACAAAGTTTAATCTTTTTTTACGTTTGGTTTTACGATTAGGTACTCGACTTGAGCTTTAAATGTCCAGATATCGTTAGCTGTCTCCGGAACGGTGGTCTCAATATACTGATTTATTACGATAAGTACAATGTTGTTAAATGATAAAGCCTACTACTAAGCACCAAATTATTAAATTAAATCACATTCTTTTTAATATTACTGTAAACTCGGTGTATTTAACTAGTAAAAGAGTAATTCAGCTTTCGAAAACGTTTACAAGACAACTGCGCCAAGACATGGGTATTGTTCTCACCTTTAGCCGATAGAAACTAGATTTCAGAATCGATTTAGAAACGAGCTGTGAGAATTAATGATGATTCATGGTATTGAATCAGGGACAATTTGCCTGCATTTGTTTGTTCTACTAATAGCTGTATTCAGAGTTGTTTTTTTTTATGTTACACACCACTCGTTGTCATCACGGTACTTATACTCATTTTCTCACTTTGGAACTAACTATGAGTGTGGGGCTGGCAGGGATAGTGAAAAACCACTAATATGCTTTTTATTATAGTGGCAAGGGCTATGAATGCATATACTAAAGGGGTAAAGCAAGATTAGCCGTAGAGTAGATGTTGTTTGCTTGTTTCGTGTTTCAACCCTGTATGCTGCGGGGGTGTCAAGGGGGAATCCGACGATGTATATAGCTGGTGTCGGGAGCCCCTAGCAGTCCCAAGCAGCCAAAGGACTTCTTCTTCCCTGGTGCATTTAGACATGATTAATCCTCGGATTCATCCGCCTGAATGCACCCTAAAGTCATTTTACTGTTTGCTATAGCTCGAGGCCCACACGCACCCGTGGGTGCAGGAAACACTGACTGACTGACTGACTGCGTACCTACTATGTGATCTGTAGGCCTCGAAACACTATATTCGAATCGGAATCCAACCATTACATGTGAAAATATATGGAACCGGAGTGAAAAATTTTCGAATCCGTTTCGAAAATGTTAATACCCCTACTGATGCGATAAAATTGGGGGTGAATGCTCTGTGGAGATTTTTCCCGGAGAATGTTTTATGTACACGGTTTTTAATTATACATGGTTTTTTATTTTACAGGTTGTCAAGAAGGTTCGAACCGAATTGCAACAATTTCTGTTTGTAGTATTATCCCCATGTTTGTAATTATAACATGCTACTACATGTTTCCATGACTATATTTACGTAACCAGAATAAACATGCAGTTTATAATAACAAAATCAGCATTACACAAATTATTTCCATTGAAGACGCACGATAGACACGGAACTGCAACATCAAACAAACACACCTGTGCATACACGCATAAAAAACAAAATCTTCATTCAGAAAACGGAACTGCCATCGACAATGAAATTCTATGGATCATAGAGCAATTCCCACGTTTTTTCTCCATTGATGACCATGGTAGCAAAATTTATAATCGTTGCGTGTGAAAAGATGGCAGAGTTAGAGTTATAAATGTAAATTGCAAAATGCTTTTAGGTTGCGTCTGGCAAGGGTCAGTAGAGGCCTATATAAATTATAAAAGTCCTAAATAATTATAAATTTTAGAGTTCCTGGCCATTGCTAAGCTTCCCATCCACTATCTTTTTTCCTGTCATGGTGCATGACTTCAAAGCAGCCAGATGATATCGGCTTTCTAGCTTTTATGTGCTCTAATGATCTATTTGCAGATACGCCTTTGGCGAGAAAACATATTCCATGTATTTTACTCTACCTGCCAAACAGCGTACAGAATTACTAAATACTTTAATAGATATTGAAATTACTGAAGCTATTGTTACATAGAGTATATTCTTTTATATACAACGTCAGGAGGCATACAGCCCAACTTATGTAAAGCGGTTACCGTAGCCTATGAACGTTTGGAACACATTTAGTACCACTCGCGCGATGCCACCTCTGCTGGTAACACAGCAACTCCTTAGAATTGTCCTCACTCACACGCAGGTACACTACAAACTTTCAGGGAGTCATTTGGCTACGGTTTCCGGTTTCCTGTGGGGTGAAGGTACTTCCGCAAACGAGCTGCTTTGATGCGTCCTACCTCTCTTATAAAAAGCCATGACCGCACCGTAGGTAATATATCACTATCGTCGTTAGTCTTAAAACTTCAGCTTAAATTGATCAGACATGACCTTCGGTTTCCCCAAAGAGGTTCCCGGAGAAGCTGACGAATCAACGTCCGGATAAGTGACCGTAGATTTTTTTTAATACAACGTCCGCTAATACCGTTGTACCCTTTATAGAAGCGAGGTTTGTTGTTAAAGTGTCAACCGTGACCTTTGACGACAGTACATTATACCTACAACCTCATTAAATTACATAGGTATACCTATCCTACCTATACTATTTCCTAATCTATTAGGATTGGCGCCCGATTACTCAGCGCACGGATTTGGCGAATACACTGGGTTTACCATGGAGTGTTTACATCCACAACAAAGAGGGGAAATTAGACGTTTCTTTGGTTGAACACACGTCTTTTGAAGTATAATTTCTTGAACTTGCGAGATTCCTGACTATGTTTTCTTCCACCGATGAACAAGTGATAATCCTAATTTATTTAATAACTAGCTGTGCCCGCGACTTCATCCGCGCGGAATAGTTATTTTTTTATTATTTATTTATATTAATAAATATAAATAACATTTCTATAAATAAAAGTAGCCTAAGTTACTCCTTGTTTCATCAGCTATCTGCCAGTCCCGTCAAAATCGGTCCAGCCGTTTCACAGATTACCCGGAACAAAGAGACAGACAGACAAAAATAGTAAAAAAAAAATTTTGGTATAGGTATGTACCGTGTAGACATCCATATGCATTTAGTAAAAAGCGGTTATTTTAATATTACAAACAGACACTCCAATTTTATTTATCTGTATAGATGTGAAAGTATGGATGTTTGTCCCGTTTTCACGCCTCAACGGCTTTGGATGAAATTTGGTAGATATAGATAGATGAGGTACTTTATTATCACTTAGACTACTTTTATCCCTGCGATATGTTCCTGTGGGATAGTTCGGATGTTTAGATGTTTGAATCATTCTAATTATGAATGTTTTATTCCGCTTTCACGTATCAGCGGCTTTTCATCCACTACTATCCCGCACTATCCCACAGGAACACAGTCTCGGGATAAAAATGGATACTTTTATCCCGGTGATGTGTTCCTGTGTGGTGACCCCTTCGCGAAGACTCTGCTTTACCCAGAAATTCTCCGTTATTAGTCAACTTTATGTTATGTGGGTTGCTCCCGAGTTTCGAGTGCCCAAAATTTGGTTGTGCTCGCCGCAAGGAATCGGTCATATAATATCGTCTAAAGAAGCATATATTATTGTAATTGAAATGTGATGTGTCTTAGGATTATGATATCAAATAGTTAATAGATTCAGGCGTTATTTTGCGAAAGTCAAATTTACATGTAATTTGATCTAACCTGCTTTGTGTGCTTCCGCCACCAATTAGTTCATGAGACCTAGCGCCGGCCGGCACCCTCCCACTACCGTTAGTATGTAGATGCAACATGCCGACGCTGCCATGGCTGCTCCGGTAGTCTCTGCATCTGCTGCTGCGGTCGTCCGCCATCTGGAACAGAAACCGCATGCCCCCACCACCGTCGCTGCCACGTTTACATTTATAGTAGTACGAACCTCTCTAAGGCATCTTCGAATAAATAGTAAGACATTTAGACTTTGTGACTCTATGAATACTATGATTCTCTGCGCTCTATTCCACAGGAGCCATGCATTTGCCCGAAATAAAAGTGACATAAGTTTTAACTTATCAATCTATACGTCACATAAACATATCTATACAAAAATATAAATAGCTATCCTTCAGGAGTTATAAATGTTTCCGGAATAAAAAATCAAATCCATTCTGTTGTTAATGCCACGACTGGCCTGGTCGTCGCTGCGACACATATTTCGCCTCTCCACGAGGCATCATCAGGCGTTGTAGACGTTAATCGTAAGAATAACATGCTACAAGCTAATAGTATTCTTACGATTAACGTCTACAACGCCTGATGATGCCTCGTGGAGAGGCGAAACACGTGTCGCAGCGACGACCAGGCCAGTCGTGGCATTAACAACAGAAAAGCAGAGGTAGCATGTTCACGAGTGATGCTGAACGTGTTGCTAGCGTTCATATGCTACGGTAACCGCTTTACATCAGGTGGGTCGTATGATTTATAACTACTAATGAATCTAATAAGCACCTGATAGAAAACTGTTAAGTACTATTTTGAGGTGCTTATACTATCGGTCGCTAACTTTTTGTTTCATGTTCTGAACACTAACATCTAGATTCTCTGATATTCCCAAGTATTTGTAAGTTTCACCTTCGAAGAGACAGTGCAGCACCGACCCAACAGATAGTTCCAAATTATCTCATAACACGACCGTTTCCCTCTTAACATAGTGTACGTACATGATTTATTTTGACGAGCTCGGTGGCGCAGTGGTGGAACGCGCTGTTACTCTACTTTGACACCAATGCTCGTGGGTTCAATGGTACTTTGTGAACAACCCTCCAGGGAGTTGTTATTTGGCTGCGATTTTCTGTGAGGTGGAGGAGGTGTAGGTATAATAATGTCTACTTTCGAATTTTTGAATTTGCTTTCTAATGACCACCAACGCTCTTGGGTTCGATTCACACACGGGGCAACATTTGTGTGCATGAACATGTCTCTTTGTCTTGATCTGGATAGTTTTAAGAGAGGTAGGGCGCATCGAAGCAGCCCGTTGGGGAAGTGCCTCCACCTCACGGAAAACCGCAGCCAAATAACAACTCTCTGGAGGGTTGTTGTGTTCCTGCGTGTGAGTGAGGTCACCAGTAAGCTCCTATGGAGTTGCTGAGTTAGCATTAGAGGTTGCATCACCCGAGTCATATTTAATGTATTGCAATCGTTTATAGGCTACGGTAACCGCTTTACATCAGGTGGGCCGTATGCTTGTAAGCCTCCCGACGTTGTATAAAAAAGCCGGAATCCAACAACTCTCCAGGGAGTTGTTATTTGACTGTGAATTTCTGTTAGATAGAAGTAAGTACTTCCCCAGGCGGGCTGCTTGGATGTGCTGTACCTCTAAACTTGGAGCTAGTAAGGAGACACACAGCAAACACGAAGAAACATTGCGTGCTACGGCTGACACACACATCGAAGGCATCGAGAATGTCTGGATTGCGGCGTTGTATTCACTCTGAGACTATATGTATGACAGATGAACATACAACGCTGAGCTCGTACCATAAGTCTCCACATAAGTACCACGACACGATAGCCCAGTTTATAAAGCATATTATATATCACGGATATTTTGAATCCGTCCTCAGATATGGACTGATTATATGGGGTAACGAAGGAGATATTAAAAGACCTTCTGTCGCTCAGAAAAAATGTATTAGGGCACTCTATAGCGTATAACTTGTAAACCAGTTGAACCAGTAGAATTGAAAATATTACCACTTTCCTGTATTTACTCATCTTAGAAAAGATAAAATTTATAAAAAACCAGTTGAAAATGCGCAAGCTTGCATTGCCAGAGGAACACCTGTCTCGTCAATTATATAACAATTCAATTTTTTTTTTTAATTTGTCGGCCATTTATGACCAGGTTCCTTAAGAGATAGGAACGGTGTTCCTGAACATTCCTATTCTACTTTTTATGCTGAATCCGAATCTGAAGTCAAAGTTCGAATATTCGAAAAAAGCCACAGACAAACGCACAGATAAACATATAGATTTCATATAGGAACGGTGTTCCTGAACGTAAACATTTGTTCAAAACGGCAGCAGACGTATATCTACTAAGCACGAGAAATAGTAGAAAAAATAGTAGTAAAAATACTAGTGCCTGTATCGCACACCGCGGCCGGCTATATATCAATAAAACTGCTAAGGAATGTGCATAAACATAATAGGGGTTAAAGTATGAAATTGCCGTTTTATAGTAATAGGTACTTCGAATTGACATTAAACTTTCATGGTGAGAGATTTTCGACTAAAACTTTTTTCAAATGATCCCTATGAGATTTTTCTTTTAAAAAATGTGAACATTTGATTGTCGATTTTCAATTGTTTGAAAGATGGATACTTCGAAAAATCCGAGAAGTTTTTGAATACGAGTTCCGACGTGGAACTAACGCGGCACTAACGGCTCGCAATATCAATGCTGCATTTGGAGAGGAGATTGCTTATAAACGCACCGTGCGTTTTTGGTTTAAACGATTTCGTAATGGAAACTTCGACTTGAAGAACGAACCACGTGGAGGACCGCCCACACGGATGAATAACGCTGAATTGAAGAAGTTAATGGAAACCGATCCAAGTCAAACTACCCAGGAATTAGCGGCGTGGTTTAACGTTACCTTACCTACAATATTGACTCATAAAAATATGAAAAATGGGTGCATCATGATTTGACTGATCTGCAGAAAGAAACGCGTGTTGAAACTTGTGTTGCTTTGTTGAATCGGTACAGAAATGAATAAATAGGTATTGGATCGAATTGTAACATTTGACGAAAAGTGGATTCTTTAAGATAACCGTAAGCAAAAAATGCAATGGCTGACTCCAGCTCAAACGCCGCAACAGTGCCCAAAGGTAAAGCTTACCAATAAAAAGGTAATGGTAACTGTTTAGTGATCCCTTCATCACAGTAGACTTATAAGCTACTGTGCCTGCATGGCGTTATTCACTAGGTATAGCTTTCTCAGGTTTGGTCAAGCAATAACAGCAGATGTTTACTGTTCCAAACTTCGAACAATGATGGTGAAACTGGCAGTGAAACAGCCCCGACTCGTGAATCGATCTACACCATTATTGCTCCATGATAACGCAAGACCCCACACTCGTCATAACCATCCTCCGTACTCGCCAGTCCTTGGTCCAACTGACTACCATTTTTTGTGATTTGTGTAATTTTCTACGTGGTAAAAAATTTTCTTCTCAGGAAGTAGTACAAAATGCTTTCACACAGTTTGCGAATCTAGATCCCCAGAGTTCTATCGCAAAGGCATAAATAAACTTTCGATTAGATGGCAGCAATGTGTAGATAATGAGGGTAAATATTTTGATTAAATAAAAAAAACGAGTTTTCATTTTTCAGTACAAATCGGCAATTTCATACTTTCACACCTAATATATAACAAAAATCCTAATTCTATAAAAATTTACCATGTGTAGTTTTCAAGAAAGCAGTATTTAACAGTTGCCAGACAAACGATATTATTCTGCGCATCAAAGCAGCCCGTCTGGGGAAGCACCTCCAGCTCACAGAAAACCGCAACTAATTACATCTCCCTAGAGGATTGTTTTGTTTCTGCGTGTGAGTGAGGTCACCAGTAAGCTTCTAAGAAGTTGCTGTGTTAGTAGCAGATGAGGCACCGCGCGAGCTACAAGCGTTAATAGTCTATGGTAACCGCTTTAAATCGGGTGGGCCGTATGCGTGTATGCTTTCCGACGCTGTATAAAAAAAAAGAATTAAATAGAATTTGTATTTCAAAGTTAGTGTAATGCACGGACAACTCGTGTACCTTTATAGGTATTTGCATGCTATTCAAGTAGGTAGATAAATAAGAAGAAATTTGTTATATTCTTAAGACCATGTTGTATCATAATTAATGCAAATAAGTTTCAATTTCAATATTATCGACAGTCCCAGGTTCCAATTCTGAGGTGGGCATGTACTACTTAATTAGTGTTTATTATCACTCGCTCGGCTGTGAAGGAAAACATCGTGAGGAAACCCACACCTCCAAGAAATTATATTTCCAAACACGTGTGACGTAACCTAAGAAAAGTCTGAATTTCCCTCTGGGTTATGGTCGGTCTGACGACAGTCGCTCTATGTAAAAATTAAAATATTTGCCAAATCCTTAGGCTTAGGTAGCGGTCCCCGCCAATCCCAATGAATTAGGAATCGAGATAACGCCATGTAGAAGAAGGATCAAGTATCAATATAACACACACATTATTAACTCGCACCAATAAGGATTCTTGATACTCGTCTTGCTGTACGAAAAGAGAAAAACGCCCTATTTCTTTTAAAAACACACAGATTACAAATAGACATTTTTTTATACTACGTTGCTAGACATACAAGCATAATACCCAACTGATGAGATCGGTTACCATAGCCTATAAACCCTTGTAATACCTTGAGTATCACTCGCGCGATGCCACCTCTGCTATTAACACAGCAACTCCTTAGGAGCATACTGGTGACCACACTCACACTCAGGAACACAACAACCCTCAGGGAGTTGTTATTTTGCTACGATTTTGTGTGAGGTTTGCTTTGATGCGCCCTACCTCTCTTAAAAACATCCAGATTAAGGCAAACAGACATGTTCATGCACACAGATGATTGTCCTGCGTGGGAATCGAACCCACGAGCGTTGGTGCCAAAGTTGCGTTATTAACCGCGGCGCCACCGAACTCGCCAAAAAATTCATGCACACTAATTTTGCCCTGTATGGGAATCGAATCCTCGAGCCTTAGTATTAATGTAACCCTTGCTAACCGCCCGACCACCGAGCTCGTCTAAATTTGAACCTGTGTGTATTTATAAGCCGTCGATATGACATCTCGTGTTACAGTAGAAAACAAACGAGACACAATGAGAGATCGTAATGGTCTGTCCATTGTTGGTCGTCCCGAGAGGCCAGCCCACACAGCTCCTGGCCAGCCCCGTTCGAGGATTAGAAGGATGACGCGACGTTTGTAATAGAACTATTGATCATGTAAAAAAGTTCCTCTATCTTTGATTTTGTGAATCAGATTTTTGTTTTTTTGATGAGTTCAGTGGCAATGCAACTTTAACATTATCATGTATGAACATGCCTGTTTGTCTTGCTCTGAATGTTTTCAAGAGAGGAACTCTCTGGAGGGTTGTTGTGTTTCTGCGAGTTAATGAGGCTATCAGTTGCTGTCATTAACAGGGGTAAAGCACGAGTGTATTGGACGCGTTCGTAGTACGTACTTTACGTCTAGTGATTGAAAGACTTGCGAACGCGAGTCTTTCCCTCTCAGATGATGTGACGATTGTTGGAAAGTTCTGAACGAACGTATGGTGGACAGTGCGAAAGAAGCATGTGGATACGCAAAGAGACGTAGAACACTGAGATGAGATGCCTGGGGGGATGCGGAGATTGAATCCTCCGTGGAAAAAAAGAGGAAAGCGTGGATGGATTACGTATCATATTTGCACACGAGTGATAGTATGAAAGAGAAGAAGAAAGAAATATAGTATTGTCTTAGGTTTTGGCGATTTATACATTGAATTAAACAAATTTTAACGGAAATATCGCGTATTTTATTTATTTTGTTGAACCGGACGTTTCGAACACTTTGCAGCGTCCGTGGTCGCAGGAAGACTAATAAATATACTGTCGATGCAAGAATGAAACTAAAGCTTTCGTGAACGAGAAGCGTGAACTACTTACTACTTATGAATGAAGAGAGACTGACAAAGAACTTCGAGGCAAATACTAAACTCTTCTGGGGTAAAGAAGTATCGGAGTGGTTCATCAGCATCCAGAATTGACAAGATAAAATGTAATGCTGGTGACATTCCTGCTAACTCTCAGGAAGTGTTAGAACGGCGAAGTGAATATTTTAAAGAAATGTATGATCATATCCAGGACGCTGGCACTGTGAATGAGCCTGTGACTCTCTCGGCAGTACCAGCGTACCATGAAAACTTGAATGGTCGATATGAAGTTTGAAAAATGGAAGGTCAGCGGTAATCGATATGGTTACAGCTGAGATGATCAAACTAGATGCCCCCTACCTTAGGGACCCCTTCTGGTTTTTTAACAAATTATGCTGGAGAACCGGAAGGGTTCCGACCGATTGAAGACGCGCAGGCATCGTGCCCTTGTATAAAGGCAAGGGCTTACGTATGGCTGTGCCAACTATAGGGCCATCAGTTTGATCAGCTTAGCATAAAGTGTATGGAAAAATTATTGAAAAGAGAATGAAGGTGAAATTCGGTGGAATGCTTTGGGAAGCACAGGGTGGATTTTGAAACGGCAGAGGATGTACGGGTGTACGGTTTTATGAATCTTGAGAAAGCATTTGATAATGTCGTGTATGGGAAACGTCGTGATTGCTCAATTAAATCTTCACAACGATATAATTGCAACATCAGAGTTAGACAAGCTCGTTGCGGACTATAAACTCGATATAGTTTTAGTTCAGGAGCAATACCAACGAGCCCAACTAACTAGTAAATTTCTACAGCTCAGTAACAGGTCACGCGCGGGTATTTATGTTCCAAAAAGCGGTTTAACTATAACAGCGATAAATAACTTAATGTCCACGTACTGTAAGGTAGCTGAAGTAACATCCCCCTATATAAGAGTGTTTGTAGTGAGTTGTTATTTTCAATATTCAGACCCAGTAGGTCCTCATTTACACCATCTGCGTAGAGTTTTACATGCGCTTTCTGGTCATAAAGTAGTTATAGGAGCAGACGTAAATGCATCATCGCTATTATGGTACAGTAAGCTGAGAGCAACCGATGCTGACAGACGCTCTGCTGTTGAAGAGTTCATTGCTGAAATGAATCTTCTTATTCACAATACCCCAGAAGCACCACGTACTTTTAGCAGCCCAATTGGCGAGTCTTCTATTGACGTCACACTTTCTAGTGTAGACGTCCGAATACAAAACTGCAAAACGCGTTTTACCTGAGGCTTCTTGCTGTGATCACCGTCTGATAGTTTGTAACTTCTCCCCGGTTGTTGACAACTTACACCGGCAACAGTATACTAGCTTTCAATATAAAACTAAAAAGGTCGATTGGGCAGCCTTTGCTTCTCTTTTCGCTTCTCGCGCCGGGGATTTCACTCGTGCTGAAATTACAGTCACAGAAAGAGTTGAAATTATGTCTGATATGTTCATATATTGCGCTGACGTTATATTGGGCCGAATAGCTATAGTAAATAAGAGACGCTGTGACTGGTGGAATGATACGCTTGTCAGGCTGCGTAGGTGTCTCCGCTGTGCCCGACGTAAGGTTTATAATTAATAAAATGTAAAATCGAAGGTGAACCATATCAAACAGCTCTGAGTAACTTGCGTACTGCTATAGGGCGGGTATGGCAGAGAGTAAAGTAGAAAAAATGCGGTCGAACATTGCGAAAAATTTTTGGCGTAACGCTTGCTGACCGCGTTCGTAATGATGACGTAAGAAAGAGAGTTGGCCTGAAAGAGAGTGCAGTCGGTGTTAAGATAAGAAAAGGCACGCTGCGTTGGTTCGCACATGTATAGAATGCAGGATGAAATAATTACGAAACAGATATAAGCATAATGCGAAAGTGGAAGGATGTAGGAGTCAATGAAGACGAAGACTAACCTACTTTGACCTAATTGATCGTGTTTTATCAGATTGTGATGTCAAGAGGCCTAGGAACCGGCGAGCGTGCATGAAAAGAGCTATGAATGTTAGAGAAGTGAGTGAGGTGTAAAAGGATCGACTCACTTGGCGCTCGGTTCCCTCTGCCTACCCCGCAAGGGATTTGGCATGAAGTTATAGAGATAGATCTAAATGTAATACGTGGAAGAAAATCTCTGTAGGATAGCACAACACGAGACCATTTTGGTTCTAGGGTTTGGAGAACGATACTTTGACAAAGGGGTGCAATTGTAGTTTGCTGTGAGAATCATAGTCACACAACTAGAACTAGAAACAAGAGAGGTAGGGCGCATCACATCAGCCCGTCTGGGGAAGTATATTCACCTAACGGAAAATCGCAGCCAAATAACAGGTCTTGGAAAGTTGTGTTCCTGCGTGTGAGTGAGGGCACCAGTAAGTCCCTAAGAAGTTGCTGCGTAAGCAGCGGTGGTGGCATCGCGCGAGTTAACTTAATATATTGCAATAGTTCAAGCTACGGTAACCGCGTTACATAAGCTGGGCCGTATGCTTGTATGATAACATATAAACAATGTAAACTTTACATTGTTTAAATGTTCTAAAGGATGGAATAACCCATATCGTTCTAAGATATGCTACAGACGATTATTAACGAATGTTAGGGTAGTTATGTACTTTTAGGGTAATAATTCAATATCAGAATAATAGGGGTTAAAGTATGATAGTCGTATCGCCGTTTTTAGTAATGGATAATTCGAATTGATATTAAATCTTCATGGTGTGAGATTTTCAAGTGAAATTTTTTTCACCTGATGCCTATGATGTTATTCTTTTAAACATTTAGCAACATTTGATTTTCGATTTTCAATGGTTTTTTTTATTCAGCTTAGACGAGAAAGATAGATACTTCTAAAATCCGAGTAATTTTTTAATACGAGTTCCGACGCGGAACTAACGCGGCAGAAACTGCTAATAAACGCACTGTGCATGTTTGGTTTAAACGCTTTCGTAATGAACACTTCAACTTGAAGGACGAACCACGTGGAAGACCGCACACACAGGTGAATAACGCTGAGTTGAAGGAGATGGTGGAAAACGATCCGAGTCATAATGTAATTAAACTACCCAGGAATTTGTGGCATAGTTTAACGTTACCTCGCCTACAATATTGACTCATTTGCATCAAATCAATAAGATAAATAAAAATTGACAATTGGGTGCCTAATGATTTGACTGATCTGCAGAGATAAACGCGTGTTAAAACTTGTGTTGCCTTGTTGAATCGGTTTAGAAATGAGGGAATATTGGATCGAATTGTGACATGTGACGAATAGTGGATTCTTTACGATAACCGTAAGCGAAAAATGCAATGGCTGACCCCAGGTCAAACGCCGCAACAGTGCCCTAAAGCAAACCTTACCAATAAAAAGGTAATGGTAAGTGTTTGGTGGTCTCTTCATGGCGTTATTCACTTTAGCTTTCTCAGGTCTGGTCAAGCAATACCACCAGTTGTTTACTGTGCCGAACTTTCAACAATAATGGCGAAACTGGCAGTGAAACCGCCATGACTCGTTAATCGACCTTCATCAGTATTGCTCCATGATAACGCAAGACCTCACACTGTACGCTGTAACTCTACAGGAACTGCAGTTAGAAACTATACGTCATCCTCTGTACTCTCCAGACCTTGCTCCAACTGACTACTATTTTTTTGATTGGGACAATTTTCTACGCGGTAAAAAAATTACTTGCCAGGAAGCAGTACAAAATGCTTTCACACAGTTTGTCGATTTGATAGAATCTAGATCCTCAGAATTCTATCGCAAAGGCATAAATAAACTACCGATTAGATGGCAGCAATGTAAATAAATATGGATACATCTTAGAAAAAAACGAATTTTAATTTTTCAGCACAAATCGGCAATTTCATATTTTAGCCCCTAATATATTATTTATGGCACACATAACTTGTAAATCATGGTTGCCATAATCACGTACCTAGTCACCAATACATTGTAATATGTAGATACAAATAATAAAATGGAAAAGGTTTTTTTGTTTGGACGCGCTTAGTATATCAGATTTTTAACATCGACGCTCGCTTGCAAGAACATGAGCAGTGATAGCCCAGTGGATAAATAACCAGCCTGCGAAGGTACCTGGTTCAAATTCTGGCGGGGGCGTTGCCAATAAATTCGTGTTTGCTGATTTATGTACATATTTGTAATTATCATTTGCTCGGCGGTGAAGAAAAACATCGTGAGGAAACCTGAGCGTCCAAGAAATTATATTTCGAAACATATGCGACGTAACCTAAGAAAAGTCTGGTTTATTTGGAGGTGTGACGGCAGTCGCTCTACGTCAAAATCCGTACCTTCGCCAAATCCTTGGGCTTAGAAGGCGCATCCCGCCAATCTTTATGGATTACGAAATAGGATAACGCTAATAAGAAGAAGACTCGCTTGCAGGAACACAGGCCTTGTAAAAAGATTGGCAGCGCTTTTTACACGATATTCTAATTCTGAAAAATTAAAAATATGTTGATCTATTATACTACAATCTCAAATAAAATTTTCAATGCCCGAATATGAGGCTGACAGTGACCTGCCCCGTGCTGTGCAATCCACTAATGAGAAATGTACAACATATGTGCGAGTGGACGGCAGCTTGTCGCCCGGGTTTGGTATCAAACAGGGCTGCGCGCTGTCGGCTCGACAATTCATCAGGAGGAATTTATCAGGACAGTTGTCTTCAGAGAATAAGATGTATGTGGGATTGCGAATGGGTAACTTACTAATAAGTCTGTTTTATGCAGACGATGCCAAGTTAATAGCAAAACCACCATCCGTACTGCAAACACTAGTTATAACAATGAAAGATAATTGCATAGAGAAGGCTTACAATTGAATGCGAAGAAAATCGAGATCATGGTATTTGAAAGAGAGACAACTAAAACGAGGATTACGGCTGATAATATAGTGTTAGAGCAAGTGGATGACATTGTATAACAATTTTTAACGGAAATATAAATAACGTTTCGAACGCTTTGCAGCGTCCGTGGTCGCAGGAAGACTTCTTCTTCGTCTTCCTGCGACCACGGACGCTGCTAAGCGTTCGAAACGTCAGGTTCAACAAAATAAATAAAATACGAGATATTTCCGTTAAAAATTGTTTAATTCAATATATAACAATCGCGAAAACCTAAGAGAATACTAATGTATAACTTGGAAGCGCTTTCAGCAGAGATGGAGGGTAACCGCTGATATGGAGAGACGAGTGAGTGCAGGGAACAGCGTGAATGAAGCGTTGGGCAAACTTCTAGGCAGCCGAAACCCAAGGCTGAGCGAATGAGATGGGAGATTTGTGGCGTAACGTTTGCTGACCGCATTTGCAATGACAATGAGTGACAATGATGATGTAGGAATGACAGTTGGTATAAAATAATGTCGGTGTTAAAATAAGAAAAATCATGTATCATTCATTGGCTTAGACATGTAAAAAGAATGCAGGATGAAAGAATGACGGAAGTGGATGAATGTCGTACCCGAGGAAGGCCAAGACTCACCACGACCAAATTGGTCGAGTTTTATCAGAAAGCGATATCAGGAGCTCTATAGGAAACGACGAGCGTGCATGAAAAGAGCTAAGAATATTAAAGAAACTAGCGAAGTGTGTAAGGACCGAGTCCTATGATGCTCGGTTCTCTCTGCCTACTCCACAAGGGACCTGGCGTAAAAATATACGTAAATAAAGCTCTCAATTTAAAATTCTCAACAAATTTAAATAGTGATTTATTACCATAAACAAAGACTGTTTATTTCTTAACGTGCAGATTACGTTCTTGTAAAAGAGAATCATTATGGGTTGGCGTAATTGGAGTGTAGTAGAGTGATAGAGACGGAGATACCGGTCCAGTCGACCAGTCCCAGTGCGTCATAATATAAATATCGGTGTATCCCATCTCAGGCAAGTTTACGCAATTTTTGTAGACGGCGGAAGCGGTCCTTCTGTAACGCATTTCTATGTTGTGCATAAGTTTACATCCATTATAATTCATTGTGATTATTTATTTACTTCATACATGTATCCTATTGTAGGCGTCAAATTATTGCAGTGTAAGAATCAGTTGAAACTAATCTTTGAACGAGTTTATATTCCGAATGCAATTAATAATTTTAATCATATAATTTTTGTTGAAAAACATTATACATTAAGCCATCCCGTCGAGCTGTCAAACGCGGCGACATAACTTCAAATCGAACTGTCACATCGCAACAGAAATACGACACACACGTCTTTCAAATAAATATTTTTTTTTCAATTAATATTTTTTTCTTAGGTCTGGCGGCGTGGGTTCGAGTTTTTCGGCCACACTTGTCAAATTAGACGCCGTGTGTTCGATATTTAACACTTTGACACTGGCAGCTAATCCCCAACAATTATTTTTCTTTTTTACGCAGAGCTCGAGTGTCATGGCGGGCGCAAAGTAATCCTTTTAAACGCGCGCTCTCAGTAAATACCTATCTTGCATCCATGCATCGTATTTCTTCCTTTAGACGCTCTTGACCGAGTAAAAAATTGTAATCGGAAACTTATCATTTGGCTAATATTAAACATGTAACTTTTTTACACTACTTCAGATGTCAAATAAGCATGCGCGATGCCTAGCGTTTACCAAACTCTATGGGCGCCTACAACACAAGGAGTAAAGTTGCTCTACTATGGTTCTCTAGCTCGCCAATCCGCCGTAAACACCATAAAAATACCTCAATCTCAATCAATTTGGATGCTTTGCATATGTTGTACAATATGCCCAAAGCTAAATACTTATTTAATCGGAAATAGGCTTATTTTGACGATGTTTAATGGTGGAAGCACACAAAGTGACTTAGATCAAAGTGCTTGTTAATCAGAAATGTAAATATTATTTTTTTTCATTTTATTTTATGATCCTTATCATGAAAGTAATATAGTAAGTAGGTAACTATGAGTAAATATTTATTATATAGGCACACCTGTTTATGGGTATAATATGTTACGTATTTATTTCTCTTTTCTCTTGTATGTGTACCTATATATTAACATGTAGTTTTTGCTGCGTGCCATTTTGTATTTTTTTTTTAGATTTCTTAACATTTCCTATGTTGGCTGGACGAGATAGTTATTTAATAAGGCCGCCTTTTGTGAGTTATTTCATTTATTGTTGTAATTGTTTGCTCTTTTAAGGTATGTGGTAAAGAATTGTATTGATTGCATAAGGTTTCTAATTAAATTCAAGTAATAATCCTTATTACTTGAATTTAATTACATGTCATATTTTCAATTGGTCAATCCGCGAACCCTTAATTTCTGGAGAGGACTACCTACAGAGGTTTTCCCATCATGGGTTCTTCAAAAAAGGATCCAGACAGACCGTACTCCTGTTCGTCACCTTAGTGGTTGAAAAGGAAATGCTTGGATGGGAAAGGCGGAGGATCGTATATGTATAATGGAAAACTTTAAGGAACCTTACAGCCAGGAGTGAATGTATGGACATGAACGCACGCAACATGAACGGACACGCAGGAACACAACATCCCTCCAGGGAGTTGTTATTTGGCTGCGGTTTTCTGAGAGGTGGAGTACTCCCCTAGACTGCTTCGATGCGCCTTACCTCTCTTAAAACACCCAGCCCAAGACAAACAGACATGTTCATGCACACAAATGTCTGTCCTGTGTGGGAATCGAACTTACGAGCTTTCGTGTCAAAGTAACGTTGCAGTGCGTTTCGCCACTGCGCCATTGAGCTCGTCAAAATTTAGGTAGGCCGCTGTCAATAGGCTACATAGGGGACACAATCTCGGTCTCATCAAATCTTTGCAAGCGTTTTGTATGACATTTTTATAAGCACGATTATTGACATCTTTAAGAGAAACGGGCAAAAATTGCTCAATATTTCCAACAAATAGAATACACAAAAAGGCGCGATTGCGATTGGAATTTGGATAGATTTACACACTATGACATTGAGCACAGGTGTTGCCACCTGTCGTGTAACGTGTGAATGTATCGGCGATCGATGATTTGGCAGTAATATTTACAATGAAGTAGACTGGCTGGCAACATTTGTGTTTTGATGAGGGTGGACAAGTGACAGAGCAAGTAATTCCACATTAATGTAATGGTGTGTGATTTTATTTTATATACAATAGAGATATTCTTTATTATACGAGGTGATAAGGAGCTACGAGAAATGGTGCAATATTTTTTTTATTCCACTAGGATAGTACAAACAACCGTACGGTCTGCCTTATTAAATAGTAAGCCCTTCGAAGCGCCATATACAGTCGTCTCCATGCAACCCTGCTTGACACCTATTTTGACATCAAACTTGGGTGACATGCTGCTATCTATCTCAAGAAACCGCTATGCAAACATTTCAAAATCCTAGACAAACGATAGGACACTTAGTTTCTAGTGATATATTTGCAAGCGTACATAGGCTAGGCTACGGTAACGTCTCGTGTGAATGATGGAAGCTCAGGAGAAGAGGCACAAGCAGCGAGGATGACAATGCGCGAGTCTGCACGCCAGACATTTCGCACGTTTATGGATTAGGTATATAATATAATTTTTATTATTTCTCTGCACAATAATATGGATACCTAACACTATCAATAATATCAAGTAATGCCAAAAATAGAAATATAATAAGGGCTTTCTCTGAAAAACTAAAAACATAATTACTAAATGAAGAAATTATTAAAAGAAGAAAACCTACGTTAATGACGAAATGTGCTGGTTACATATACCTACTTAATATAAAAATACATTATTAATGGATTTTTATTCATATAACATTCAGACTATATACAAGACAAATAAACACATAAGTATAATTATAATTTTTAAAACATACGTAAACATCGAAAAAATGGACCTTCCATTATTCACATAACAATTTGAATTTGGAAGCGTCGAATTCAGTGTGGCCACGTCGAAAATGCGTTTGTCGTGTAATCCTCTAGGGATGTGGATTATTAATATTTTTTCTATTGATTATATCTTTTTATCGATTATTTTTAAACAGGCGTGGGATATGGGACGATGTCACGTCGAGTATTCGATACACTTTATTAATTCTCGATTTGTTCATTGTTGCGTCAGGTAGGCACGAAGTTATTGATTGACACGATTTTTTGTAAAGATAGTTAAGTAACAATACTGATACGGGGAGTGAATGGCCGAGGATTAACAAAAGGAATGAACGAAGAATCAGCTTGCTAATGACTAATTGTTGATAAAAAACATCGAGAATATTTGAAGACTATGTCTACATTTAATATATTATGTTGAATCCGGTGCCCGTCGCTATCCGAATGATAAAATCTACATACGTCTGAAAAATGACTTCTGAAAAAGAGGCATAATCCTTGGCGCATTAACAACTCCGCGCTATTTTGCACGTATGTACTTATACATACGGATGATAAGAGTAGATACGAGTATTGGCACAATACCAAATTTTTATTCGAATTAACATAATTATCTGATTAGCAAATATACGATTTTAGTAACATTTTTTTTTCGATATCCTGATTCTTTACATATATACCTACTTATAATTAAGACATTTCTTATCTATATATCTATAATAAGTAAATCCTAAGACAATACTATATATCTATATTTTCACGATTAATAAAGAGTGAGAGCCCAGTGGATAAAGAATCAGCCTATTAACCAACTGGTCCCTGGTTCGTATCCCAGTATGGGATTGCCATTGCCTTTATGTGAATATTATTGTATGTTCTGGTCTTCTGTCATGTTTTGCTACTTTGTTATTTTTCCATTATTATTTTTATTTTTTGTATTTGTTAGAATGTGTAATTCGTTGTATATAAGTATACAATATATTAAGTGATAATTGTACTTGCTTAAATGCGCCACCTACCTACTTTTTATATATGTATGTTTTTTTCGTGTCATGGTTGTCTGGAAGAGATCGCTTCAGCGATAAGACCGCCTATTGTACATTTGTTTTCTTGTTCTGCATGTGTTCTGTATGTATTTGTTATTGGTGCAATAAAGAGTATTCTATTCTATTCTATTCTATGGGGTTGTTTTTTTTTATACAACGTCGGGAGGCATACAAGTATTCGGCCCACCTGATATAAAGCAGTTACTGTAGCCTACTTACGCTTGTAACACAATATGTATCACTCGCGCAACGCTACCTCTGCTACTAACGCAGCTACTCTTTAGAAGCTTCCTGGTGACCTCACTCACACGCAGGAACACAACAACTCTCCGATTGTTTTTTGACAGCAGTTTCGTTTCGAGTTTTCGGATTTATGTAGGTACATATTCTTAGGTATGACTTGCTTGGTGGTGAAGGATGACATCGTGAGGAAACCCGTCATGAAATTTTATTTAGAAAGTGGTGTGACCTAAGAAAGGTCTGATTTTTCTGGGTTGTGAAGATGTGGCGGCAGTTGCTTCATGTCAAAATCAGTTGATCTTTGACAAATCCTGAGGCCTGATAAGCCGTATAACGCAAGTAGAAGAAGAATTAAATTTTCACGCCATTACGCTGCAGGGTAGGCCCAAAGAACCCACCGTCACCTATCTCGGTTCTTACATACCTCACTCGCTTCTTTAAAATTGTCACCTATTTTATGGAAACTCACCAGACTATGGATTCCTGGCATCACATTTTTAATTTTTAATTTTAGCTGCATGTATGTATGTACTATATTCGTAATATCGTCTTCGAATCAATAACCAGATGTCCATGAAAAGTTGGCGGGTGGGTTTCTTCTTCGCCAATTATCATTTTCGAAATGCTGGTAGATTTAAAAAAATCGGCCAAGTGCGAGTCGGACTCGCGCACGAAGGGTTCCGTACTATTATCTATAAAAACGGCAAAAAATCACGTCTGTTGTATGGGAGCCCCCCTTAAATATTTGTTATATTTTAATTTAATTATTTATTTTTAAAGTGAATATATAACTAAATATTTTGTGAATATTTCAAGCGTCTACCTGTTGCCGTTATCAATATCGAACAAAAACGAGCAAAATAATTACGTTTGTTGTATGGGAGCCCCCATATTTATCTTATTCTATTTTTTAGTATTTGTTATTATAGCGGCAACAGAAATACATCATCTGTGAAAATTTTAACTGTCTAACTATCACGGTTCGTGAGATAGAGCCTGGTGACAGACGGACGGACGGACAGCGAAGTCTCAGTAATAGGTTTCCCTTTTTTCTCCGTTTTACCCTTTGGGTACGGAACCCTAAAAAGAAATGAAGTGAAAAATTCATAAAATACAAAATGATTATACTGTATTTTATGAATTTTAATGATATATATGATTTAAAGAATGTAAGACGTGTCTAAGTGCCCGTGAGTGCCTAATGGCAAATAACTGATTATTATCTTTTTTTTAATTTTTTTAGGTATCTATGCAATACTTAAACAAATTTCGAAGAAATATATTATCATAGTCCATCAATGAGTAGATTTACAAAGGACAACAGATGGCCCCAAAAGCGCATAGTCACGGGCACAGACAATGTTTACGTATCAAACTTGCTCCCAAATTCCACTGTGATCAAGATACAAGAGTCTTGTCCACAAACAATGCCATTATTCCAATAAAAATAAACAAGCGTTTGAGGCTTCCATTCGCCGTTCAATATTTAAAATGAAAAAAATAAAACATTCACCATAGATAGACACGGCGGCGCATTCGAATTTCGACAGAAACTGGGGCAATGAATAGGGGTGTCCCTTATGTATGATGTAGCAGATATTCGCTTTTTCTAGTTATTTCAGTCATGCAAACAGCTACATGATAAGTTAACTAAAACTAAATAAACTACTTTAAATAATAAGTTTTTCGCTTAGCAAGCAGATAACCAATATCCCTACAAAAAAGTAGTTTTTTCACCAGTGTCATATCATAACATAATATGGTATTTATATCTGACTTAAAAATCGTCATAACAGCCAACGAAGCTGCTGCATTCGTTTGAGGTTTGGAGAGTCATAGAATAGCATAAATGGTACCCGTATGGTACCTACATTGTCCATCGATTACCAATGACAGTAGAGTTCTCTCAAATAGCAAATTATAACATTCCCATAAGATTCAAAATAATTTATGGTACGTCTATATCATCAGGCCCAGACTATTCCGGGGCAGCTAGAGAGAACCGGAGGTCGCCCCGTTGTAGGACATGGAAATAATATTTATTGCCTAGTCACCTCTTTGCTTCCTTTTTAAGAAGTCATGATCCAACTAGATTTTTAATTGTCTCATTAAATTTTAAAATTCAACTGCCAACCCTGACCAATTTGACCATAGATAGACCCCATGTCATATCATAGGAAAAGCATGCGTAAAATATTTTGATTCTTGACAACTGTCATGGAAGAATTGATCGATATCGATGTATTTATTGAAATGCGTAACCTTTTCACTTCTTAAAAGAAATGCGGAAACATTTTTTGTGTATCCTCCAACTATCATATTTTATACTCAAACCAACTTGGTCTGAGACTCTATAATGACTTTGTAATAACTTGTAACCTAAGTTTTTATACGTACTTTCAGTCAAAGCCTTAACCTGAAGACTGACTTGTAACAATTAGGTGTAGTGTAACGCATTACAACCCGAATGTAAGGAAGGAAGGATCATAGCGTGCTCCGCTCTTCTGTTCTGTTTCTATCACTAATATATATTTTCATGGACGTGTATCTGCATTTCTTCCTCGTTAGCGGTCCAATTGAATTAGCGAATGTACAGACTAGCAAACTCTTTCATCACATAAATACTTAGGTATATTACCATTGTTAATAAATTTAATATAAAATATATATATATTTTAAGAATAAGCTAAAATTAAGCTTTTGGGTTCATACCTCAAATATAAAGATATTCTTTAAAAAAAAGTGTCTGATTAAAGGATTATTCTAATAGGATAAATTAAGTAAATTTTTACCTTTATTATATTTCATAGAATCAAACTATATCTTATAATATCAAAAAATATTGTGCTTTTTACACTAAAATACATTTTTAGAAATATTTTTTTATAATTTATTATAATAAATCATATTTTTTATTAGCGTAAGAATTAATTCCAATTAAAAGTGTAAAGAATATTTAGGAATGGCCACTGTAAATTATTTTAAATTTATTCTAAATTCGAGATTTTCTTTACTAAAATAGATGATAAGCATTACTAACAAAATGAGTCCTAGTTACTTAAATAAATAAAATATTCATTCATTCATTGCACTGTTACCACCATATTCGTTTCTTCTTCGGAACAAATTAATTATTCATTACTGTTTTGTTTTCTTCTTTCTCAAATAACATTGACTTTGTAAAAGTAACGAAGTACTCTACACATAGCCTCTGATTTCGCCATTCTAGCTATAATTATATTTTCTGGCTAAAAATCGAAGAGAGCGTTCGCTGCGTTTTGTGTATCACCATTTACCAAGCTTGCCTTGAATGATACTTACGTTACAAACAACGAAATGGCGCCCCCTTTATATTTCTTAATATTGAATTAAACAATTTTTAACGGAAGTATCGCGTGTTTTATTTATTTTGTTGAACCTGACGTTTCGAACGCTTTGCAGCGTCCGTGGTCGCAGGAAGACTGAGATGATATTTGTCTTACATTAGTTATTCAATTATTACATCTACCGACATGGATGGATCAATTCTTTTTTTCTGTAAACATCTGCAATATTACTGGTCGAGGTTGTTGGCTCCTTAAAATAGTCAAAGCAGAGAGTTACGTCATCTCCTTCAGTCTATGGCGAGAGAGGATATCATTATGGAGATATCATATTGGCGTGTAATTTTCTAGTAAATGACATATTCTCCTCTCTCCTATTAAGTGATTTAAAAATGTTATCACTGTAGGGGACACATACAGACACACACACATCAGCACAGAAATTAATCATAAAATTAATTTCATTATTGTAATAAATAATTCGTAGACCAAAAAAGTCAAACCTGTTTCGAAGGGTGTACGCGCAGGAATGCAGTTTTGCTAGCCGGCCAGTTGGATGCGCGGGCGACTCGAGCCCCGCACCAGTCGCGAAACCGTTCCGACGGCGAATGCACGCTCTAATTGCTCTCCACTGCTACGCACGTAAATCGCGAATCTTTATTTTGCTATACCTTTTTAGTGCTTTTCTTTCTCTTCTCTTCTTATTATTCGCTTTCTGCCTTCTGCTAGTGCTGAACTTTAAATTAATAAATTGTGTGTGTACTTACCTGGAAAACAATAAACTTTATCGTATTGAACAACACGACGTTTAATTGAAGAACACCATAGGTAAGGCACCTCACTGGTGACCCCGACGTGATTTATTTTGCTATACCTTTTTAGTGCTTTTCTTTCTCTTCTCTTCTTATTATTCGCTTATCGCTTTCTGCCTTCTGCTAGTGCTGAACTTTAAATTAATAAATTGTGTGTGTACTTACCTGGAAAACAATAAACTTTATCGTATTGAACAACACGACGTTTAATTGAAGAACACCATAGGTAAGGCACCTCACTGGTGACCCTCGAGAAGAAACACGCGGGTGTAAGAACAAAGGAATAAGTGAACAAGATGGCGGACGGCGGCAAGACAAATGATGCGGCTAACGTACCACCACAGGCGGCAAACCAAGAAGTCAACCGTGTCGCGGTAAAAATACCACCATTTTGGCCACAAGAACCGGGATTATGGTTTTCGCAAATTGAAGGTCAATTTATTTTGGCGGGAGTCACATCTGAGTCTACTAAATTCTACAACGTTACTACAGCACTGGACTATCAATACGCTGTCGAGGTAAAAGATTTAATTAATAATCCTCCTCTCAATAACCCATATACAAAATTGAAGACCGAATTAATAAAAAGGTTGTCGGCTTCACAACAAAATAAGGTTATACAGCTACTCGATCATGAAGAATTAGGTGACAAAAAACCGTCACAATTTTTGAGACGTCTCCGTGCACTGGCCGAGAATTCTGTAACAGATGATTTTTTAAGTACCCTATGGTGTAGTCGATTACCACAACATATACAGACGGTAATTGCAGCCGCACCGGGACCTTTGGATACCCTGGCAGATATAGCTGATAGAGTTCACGATATTACACCATCGACATCGAATGTAGCAAGCACTAGTAAAAATTCGGCAATTGACGAAATGTCTAAACAGATGGAAGAGCTGAAGTTGCATGTTGCTGCATTGCAAGGTGAGCTTAGAGAAGCACGATCGCGTTCTAGAACATCCTATCGACAGAAAAATCGCTCCCGCAGCAGATCAAAAACACATAATCCTAAGGTATGTTGGTATCATAATATTTTTGGTGATAAAGCCCGAAAGTGCACTTCGCCGTGCGAATACAACGCGACATCGGTGGGAAACTCCAACGGCAGCCGGAAGTAGCGGCCAACGACTGCCACACCACGCCAGGCCGCTTATTCGTCACTGACAAAATCTCGAAGGTGAATTATCTAATAGATACAGGCTCAGACTTATGCGTATATCCACGGACGGCACTAAAAGAAAGACGAGCAAAATCAAACTACCATCTTTTTGCTGCAAATGGGTCCATCATAACAACCTATGGCTGGATTCACCTACGTCTAAATTTAGGATTACGGCGGGAATTTTCCTGGAAATTCGTGGTGGCAGACGTCAGCAAACCTATTATTGGCGTCGATTTCCTTGCGCATTATAACCTCTTGGTTGATTGCAGACAACATCGCCTGATTGATTGTGTTACCACACTCTCTGTCAAAGTACCTGCAACGGGAGCTACTGAAGCCATTTCGTCAGTGAAGGTCATCACCGGGAATTCCACGTACTATAAAATACTACGTGAGTATCCTGACATTACTCGCCCAGCCGGTACACATAAAGAGGTAAAACATAGCACAGTTCATCACATACGAACAACACCAGGACCACCTGTCACAAGCAGACCTCGTCGCCTTCCACCTGACAAATTGAAGGCAGCACAGTCTGAGTTTGAGGATATGTTACAGGCCGGGATTATTCGCAGATCGGAGAGCCCGTGGTCTTCAGCACTACACTTAGCTCCCAAGAAAGATAACACCTGGAGACCTTGTGGAGATTACCGTGCTCTAAACGCGCGTACTATTCCTGACAAATACCCCATCAAACACATCCAGGATTTCACATATCAGCTGGCAGGAAGCAAAATATTTTCGAAAGTCGATTTGGTGAAAGCGTACAACCAGATTCCAATCCATCCACCTGATGTGCCAAAAACAGCAGTGGTTACACCGTTTGGATTGTTCGAGTACACTTTTATGAATTTTGGCTTGCGTAATGCAGCACAGTCCTTCCAAAGATTCATCGATGAAGTGCTCAGAGACCTACCGTTCTGCTACGGGTTTATAGATGATATATTAATCTTCTCAGAGTCGGAAGCGGAACACCAGAAACACCTTCGTCGACTATTCCAGCGACTATGCGACTACGGCATGCTCATTAATGCTGCAAAATGCGAGTTTGGTGTAACGAAGATTACTTTTCTTGGTCATGAAGTATCTCCAGAAGGAATTCGGCCACTACCAAATAAAGTACAGGCGATCCAGGACTACCCAACACCTACTAATGTGAAAGAACTACGACGATTCTTAGGGATGTACAATTTTTATCGCAGGTTCATACCTGGGGCTGCAAAAATACAAGCTCCACTCAACGTCGTACTAGCTGGTCCGAAAAAGAAAAAATCGGAGCCCATCAATATGACCTCAGAAATGGTAGAAGCATTCAACTCCTGCAAAACAAGCTTATCTGAGGCAGCTTTGCTGGCACACCCAGAGCCTGAAGCAGAGTTGGCGATACACAGTGATGCGTCGGACACTTCGATTGGAGCGGCACTACAACAACGTGTGGGAACTAATTGGAAGCCATTAGCCTTCTTCTCACGACGCCTAACATCCGCCCAGAAGAAGTATAGCCCGTATGACCGTGAGTTATTGGCTATATACGATGCAATCCGACATTTCAGACACATGGTCGAAGCACGTCACTTCACGATTTTCACGGATCACAAGTCACTGACTTACGTATTCCTCTCCAATCGCGATAAATGTTCTCCGAGGCAATTTCGATACTTGGACTACATCTCCCAATTTACAACTGACATCCAGTATGTAGCAGGCAAGGATAATATTGTCGCAGATGCTTTGTCGAGAATAGAAGCAATATCCGAACCTTTAGATTATGATGAGCTGGCGCGATCTCAAGCTGGAGACCCTGAACTGCAGGCACTTCTACAGAAAGGGACTTCACTCAAACTTCAAAGAATACGGACACCAAATCAGAAAGAGGAACTGTACTGTGACATCTCCACTCCCAAAACTCGACCGTACGTGACTGAACCGTTCAGAAGGTTGGTTTTTGAAACACTTCATCGATTTAGCCACCCCGGCGCGAGAGCTACGGTTAAATTAATCACAGACAGATTTGTGTGGCCTGGAATAAGGAAAGACTGCAGACAGTGGGCCAAAGAATGCACAGATTGCCAAAGATGCAAAATCTCCAGACATACTTCCTCACCCACCTCACACTTTCCGGTTCCTCCCCACCGCTTTTCCCATGTCCATATGGACATCGTAGGGCCTTTAATTGTTTCATCTGATTGCAGATACGTCCTCACTGTCATCGACCGTTTCACTCGTTGGCCTGAGGCGTACCCCATCGTGGATATCTCAGCTGAGACATGCGCCCGCACATTCATCGCTGGCTGGGTGTCTCGCTTTGGCTGTCCACAACGCATCACCACGGACAGAGGGAGGCAGTTTGAGAGCAAGCTGTTCCACACCATGAGCGCCCTCCTTGGTGCTCAGCATCGCCCTACAACAGCGTACCATCCGGCCTGTAATGGGATGGTGGAGCGCCTCCACCGCCAGCTGAAAGCAGCCATCAAGTGTTACGCCACTACCAACTGGACTGAAGTTCTTCCCCTGGTGCTGCTCGGAATCAGAACTGCCTGGAAGGAAGACATCAAGGCTTCAGCGGCGGAGCTGGTTTATGGTGAGCCTCTCCGCTTACCTGGTGAGTTCTTCAACCCATCATCCTCTGACAGCAGCGTCGACTTCACCGATTTCGTGGCACGACTTCGTCTCCACATGGCGAAACTGTCTCCAGAACCAGGAAGTCGGCATGGCCAGAAAGCTTTTTACGTGCCCAGCTGCTTACAAAATGCAGAGTACGTGTTCCTGCGGCAAGATGGTGTGCGACGTCCATTAGATCCTCCGTACACCAGGCCATACAAGGTACTAGAACGCGGCAAGAAGACCTTCAGAATAGTGGTCCAAGGTCGTGACACGACTGTCTCCATAGATAGAATAAAGCCAGCCTACTTAGCCCGAGAGGATGATACTACCACGACAACAACCACTACAGCTGCCACTCCACCAGACAACGCGGTGAGGAAGACCAGGTCTGGACGAGCAGTACACTTCCCAGATTACTATCGACCTTAGCGTAGCATCGGTCTCGGCAGGGGGGTAGTGTAGGGGACACATACAGACACACACACATCAGCACAGAAATTAATCATAAAATTAATTTCATTATTGTAATAAATAATTCGTAGACCAAAAAAGTCAAACCTGTTTCGAAGGGTGTACGCGCAGGAATGCAGTTTTGCTAGCCGGCCAGTTGGATGCGCGGGCGACTCGAGCCCCGCACCAGTCGCGAAACCGTTCCGACGGCGAATGCACGCTCTAATTGCTCTCCACTGCTACGCACGTAAATCGCGAATCTTTATTTTGCTATACCTTTTTAGTGCTTTTCTTTCTCTTCTCTTCTTATTATTCGCTTATCGCTTTCTGCCTTCTGCTAGTGCTGAACTTTAAATTAATAAATTGTGTGTGTACTTACCTGGAAAACAATAAACTTTATCGTATTGAACAACACGACGTTTAATTGAAGAACACCATAGGTAAGGCACCTCATCACCTAGGTAATTTAAAGTTTATTTTAGGGAACTAGGTACCTAATTAACTTCATACTTACACAGTATTTTTGAACAAAGCAATATATTTCTTGTAAATTAATTAGGGGAAATACGTACAAAATGACATATATGTACAAAATGACATAGGCGGGTTATTTTGAATTTGGCGGACTTTAACACGAAACTGACAGTGACACCACGCGGCCATAACGGCACTCTATTTTCTGTCAAATTTTGAACCCATCCATTTCATTGGTCTTGGTGTCTTGGCCGATGACAGGTATTCACACGTTACGAGTTTTTTTCATACTGACAAAGTTTTTGTTCAAATGGCAAGTTTTTTACTATTGTATCTATTTATGTAGCATTTATTTCATTCCTCAAACACCTATTTTCAAATTAAATAACTTATTTTTAGAAAAAGAGCTCTTCGTATATTTATTTACAAATTTTATTGTTTTAAAACGCCCTACGGACAAAACGACATACATATGTAACGGACAAAATGGCATAGGTATGTCATTTTGTCCATAGCTTTTGTGTCACGCCTTTAAAAGCACTGGCATCTGGCCGCTGAACCATGATATATTTCCGGATTATATGTACGAGCCCGCTGAAACCACAAACATGCCACTGGAAGACAACTCCAATGAACAGCCTCCTCAGCCTGCAACAGTAATAACCTCTGTCGAGTCTGAACAAGTTTTGACACAACCTTCACAACAAGCAGATGATTCAGTTCCTGTGACAAATACGTCTCAGGTCGCTGTGGCTGCTGTGTTACCTCTCGTTCAGCAATGGTCTCATGATACGATATCTGAAGAAAATAATGCAGCCGAAATAACAGTATTTACCGACCCACAAGCTGAAAATTCATCTCAGGTTCCAACAACAAACTCCGGTCTAGAAGTCGTTTTAACTGCTGCTGTTACCAATAGACATCCATCGTCTTCTGCTCTTGCTGTTCCTATTGAGGTGCTTTCTCCGGAGCCAAAAGGATGTTTTGTTAGTGGCCAAGGGAAACGTAAACCAAAAATTCGACAGAGCTCATTGGTATTGACTTGTACTCCTAATCTGTTGGAAATAAAATCTAAAAATGAGCCCAAAGCTCCCCCAACAAAGAAAAAACGCAAAGCCACCAAAAAATTATTTGAAGAAAATGATGAGGAAGATTTATCTAATATTTCTCATGACGATGAAGAGGACTGTGCTTGCATTTACTGTAACAACCTTTATTCAAGATCTAAGCCCGGAGAAGGCTGGTTACAATGCTTACAATGCTCGCTTTGGGCTCACGCTTCTTGCGCTGATGTTCCAAGAAGAATTAAGCGTTTCATTTGCGAATTATTTCAATAATTTTGTAGCTATTATATGTATGTCATTTTGTCCATTAGCAATATGTCATTTTGTCCGAAGCATATGGACAGAATGGATTATGATTGATCTCAGTTAAATATTTTTTGTTTTTTATTCTGTAGATTTTTTGCTAAAAATGTTTATTACTTTCGATAATTTAAGGACCAAAGATGATTGATGTAAGCTATGGATGTGCTATGATCTACCAATAAACAGTTATGATACAAAAACAAAACTATATGTCATTTTGTACGTATTTCCCCTACACATAACAACCGTCACGCTTACTATTTACTAAAGTTGTTGTCCTTTACGGAAAATAGTTTGTATTTTTTTGGTAGATGATATTTATTTTTGTTTTAGATGCTGATTTTTCACCATTTATCTTACTTAAACTAGAGCCGCTTAACGCTTTGGAGCCTATCTATTTGTTCCCTAATCAAGGTTCTAATATTTATTGTCAAATATCATGTTTTTATGATTGAATTCATGAACTCAATTCCTATGAACGCTTGGAATATCAGCCACCACCAAATCTCCTGGGTTCACTTGCCACACAGAGCAACATGTTTGTTTTTTATGATCTGGCTGCTGGCGATCTGGATGTTTTTAGAGGTAGGGCGCATCAAAGCAACCCATCAGGGGAAGTTAGAAGCTTACTGTTGACCTCACTCACTCGCAGGAACACAACAACTCTCCAGGCAGTTATTATTTCGCTGCGGTGTGAGGTGGGTCCTTCCCCAGACGGGCTGATTTAATCCCTACCTGTCTTAAAATCACTTATCTCCGAACTCGTCAATTGTCGTGCATCGAAATGAATTTGATTAGACAAAATTTTAGCTCCATGAATTATCACGAATTTTGTAGCGGTCTTAATCAAAAACAAAGTTATGTATATGATCCGAAACCAAAAGACAATCCGCCCAATGAATGTTTCCATTCAAAGATTTGCCTACGAAAGTTAAGTAGGGCAGAAGTCAAGAGAAAAGATGATTGTCTCATTCTTAGAGCAGATGTGTAGGTACCTATTATTTCGCAACAAGTTAGCTCAACTAAAATATAAAAGGTTCTTTCTTCTTAGAGTTATCCCGTTTCCTAATCCATTAGGATCGGCGAGGGCCGCTGCCAAAGCCTGAGGATTTGGCGAAGACACTGATTTTGACATGGAGCGGCTGCCGTCAGCCCTCCACAACCCAGAGAGTAAACCAGACCTTTTTTACGTTCGGGCACACGTATCTCGAAGTATAATTTCTTGGACGTATGGGTTTCCTCACAATGTTTTACATTCACCGCCGTGCAAATGATAATTACAAATTATAAAATATGTACATAAATATGATGTGTCATTTCGCAACAATTGAGCTAAAATATAAAAGGACAATTAATTAATGGAAATCAAAGAAAAATAAAAGGAAATCAATGCAACAAAAATTACTGCAGATTAGTACGTAGGTAGTAAGGAATCTTCCTTGCAGTCGCGATCTGACACCTTGCTAATGTACCTACTAGAGGAGTTCGCTTTATGAACCCTGAACATGATGTGGCTGCTTTCGAAAAGGCGTGGCAGAGATTCCTGAAGATCAGAGGGTTAACTTCAGTCAATGGTTTCATCGCATGCGACCGTGCTTAGAGAGGAACGGAGACTACTTCGAAAAGCAATAAAAATATTAGCTGGTTCCTACATCTTTTTTTAACTTTCAGTGTTATCGACTAAGGTATCTTCTACTGTTTTTTTTTATACAATTAGATGGTAAGCAGTCACCCCAGCCTGTTGACGCTCGCAACACCAGGGGGATGTTACTCGCGCGCTGCCAGTCTTGTGACCTAAGGCTGTTTCGTCACAGTACCCAGTAATTTCTCAGCCATATCTCACCCTCCAAACCGGATCACAGCTATGTAAATATAGCTGCTTGGTGTAGAAATAGGTGAGACAAGAAGAGAAATTACTAATAATAATTAAAAAAACAGTTGCTTTACCAGCGACAACATCGTGCGAGTGATATTATTTGCATTGCAAGCGTTCATTAACTACGATAACCACGACATGAAGCACATTAGGCAGGCATTATAATTAACTGTATGACGAGGACGAGCTTGGTGGCGCGGTGGTTAGTAACGCTACTTTGACACCAACGCTTGTGGGTTCGATTTCCACATAGGACAAACATTTGTGTGTATGAACATATTTGTTTATCTTGGTCTAGGTGTTTTAAGAGAGGTAGGCTGCATCATAGCAGCCCGTCTGGGGAAGTACCTCCACCTCACATAAAACCGCTTAGGGTCACAGTTAAAAGTAGGGTTGTTGTATGAGTGAGTTAATTAGTAAGCTCCTAAAGAATTGATGTGTTAGCAGCAAAGCTTACATCGTGCAAGTCACATTTAATATATTTAAAGCGTTAATAGGTTACGGTAACCGCTTTTAATCAAGTGGACCGTATCCTTGTATGCCTCCCGGCGTTTCATAAAATAAATCATCACAAAGACATGAAATAAACCTAAGTTACAACGCAATAGACGAAAACCAGACTACGGAATAGCGCGAGTCTGGAACCCACGACCCGGATCGATCGTAGACGAAGCCAGTGAACGATGGGCGAAGCCGTATAACGCGGGCAGTGGTGTCGATGACGATAAATATCGATAGTTGTCGTCAGAAGTCTCCGCATCCCTATTCTTATACAACACTTAAACTCATGGTGTAAAGTTCATATTTAATTGCTTGTACCAAATGCCACTAATTTCCTCTAGGTATACCTATATTCTAGCGAATTCCCACATTCGTATCTGAGTCGAAACAACCACTTGATTTGATCTCCGTTTTGTACGAGACCTTATAGAATGGCGATTTAGACATATATAACCGCCAAAGGTGATTGAAGAAACTTGCAAACTAATAGATAGAGGCTTACAAAGGTTAGAATTAGAGTAGATTTTGTACAATATTTTCACCACACAAAACACAATAGTGAAAGAAATTGAAAATAGAAAGAAACCAATAATAAACATCTAAGAACTAATAAAAACCAACAATGACAAAACCAAAAAACTCAAGCAGGTCATACGGCCGAGTAATGAGCCGAAGAAGAAAGTTTGACGTTTCATTTCAGAATATATGTGAAGAATGCGTTATTGTTTGGATTGGATTGAGTGTTTAAAATGCTGTCTTTGGTGGCACCAACAGTACACAGGTTAAGGCCCTGGACCATTTCCCTGCGATTTATGTGACACTAATTTGTGCGCACTTTATCTATCTCCTTGCGCAAACTTAGAAACAATTCTTTGAGACTTTAAACGAACTTAAAGTGCCTGAATTCTACTAGACTTTGACTTTTCATTATTTAATTATTTTTAATGATTCCAAAGGTTATAGTGTTAAGAACTTTTAATTTAGTTATATGTTACCTATGTATGATCCCATTCGTTCCGAGGATTGGGGCGATTCCGTCTTTTCAGTATTTAATTAATATTTTGGAAAAATTATGAATAATTTAGGTTTTGAAATATTTATTGCGTAGCTGGATTGTTACCGATTACCATTTTAGGTACCAATAAAAGTTACATACGTATATTATGCTTTTGTATGATTTTCATATTCTTAAAAAAACTTGATCCGATTCACCTCGGTCTACCGTAGTTAATTTTTGTATCTGTGGTAGTTTATTTTTTATGACAAATAGTTTAAAAAAAATGCAATCTCACATCACTTTACCCCAACAAGTAACTCGACAGGGTAAGTGGGTACCTGCTTTTCCTGCACCTACCTCTCATTTTACAGTAGACCGGAACCAAATGACAATTAGGCAATTAGGTACCTGGGGGATCGTATTCCTACAAATATAAAATACCGGGAAGCTCCTGATATGAGAGCAGCGGGGGTGACAAAGTAAGAGTGTCATTCGTTGTATTGCAATTCAACCATTTATAGACTACGGTAACCGCTCACACCATATGACCTGCATGTTTGTTTGTCACCCGCATATGTAGTATATACCTATAAATATAAAGAGAGAATCATAAAATAAGTCCGCAAACAGAATTACTGGTGCCATCTATGGACATTTTTCAATTCTTTTCATTGAAGTACTAGTGGTTATGAGAACTAGATGGCGCTTATTGTAGAATTTATAGTTGGAACAACAGGTGATGCAGGCAATTAGTGCGACTAAAATTTTACAACTAATTTAAATGGCACTAAATTTCTAACTATAGAAAATATGTACTTAAAATTCTGTTTCATAAAAATTTTACTTCGTTTTGGCAAAATTTATTTACTTATTTATCACCACAAGACTAGATGGATGTCAAAATATTTATGAGCCCAATTGATTATCTCCATTGTGTCGCTGAGAGTCTCGATAATGTTAGTGAGCGTCCAAGAAACTAAAATTAGCGATACATACTAAGTTCTATTCCATTAGCGATAGGGGTCATATCGTTGCAATATTTTCAGTACACTCAAATAATCGGCACAGAATTTGACGTCACTACCAGTGTGACCATATGTGGCAGTTTCCTGCCTTTTTGGCAGGATTGAGCCCTTATTTTAGCATGTGGCAGGTTTGGTGGCAGTTTTCAAAATACTGGCAGTATTTGACATGTTTGCAAAAACAGTTGCAACTATGTCCAATAGGTACTTGTTGCAGACAAAAAACAAACAAAAAAAAAATGTTTGTATACTGCACAAAATGTAAGGAATATTATGGCAACACTACATCACCAGTCACGGGTATTCCCTTAAACTTCTCGTAAGAATTTTTGTGTGACATTGAATTGTAAACTTTAATATCTATAAATAATCTTTAATATCTAAATATCGGGAATAGTGTCTATAATCATAAAATTGATGTTTTAGTGTAAGTTTTTGTTTCAGTGATCTTTTTTCGTTTCTTTCCAACTAACCATATTACGTTTGTCTTTGATTCTGACTACACGTTGTTAAGGAGTAAATTTGTAATTTGTGCGTGTTTTGTTAAAATGAAGCGAAAGTATGAAAGAGCGTACAGAGCAGAGTGCTTTTTTTGTGAGTTTCAGCCTACTAAAGAAATGGTCAAACGGATGACTAAATATAAATATAAAAAAGCCGATAACAGCGAGGAATGTAATGTTAATTGTGACTTATGATTCATACAAAGGTTTTTTTTTTATTTATTACTACATAAATGATAGTGGCATTATTTTGGCAATTTTCACAATACATTTGGCAGGATTTCAGCCGAGAAAAGGCAGGATTAGTAATTTTGAGATGGTCACACTGGTCACTACATTTCTAGTTAGTTCGAGACTTCTTCCCGCGCTTTTGACTCTCAGAGGAAGTATATACCTAGAGTTGACAAACGCGTACACCCGTAAGGGACGGCAACAAAAGTACATTCAATAACAAGGTTACCAGACTGTGGAAAATTTACCCCACTACATAATGCGTTTCGGCAATTTGAATTTACAATGTACCCAGATAACTGTTTACCAGAAACTTGCATAGAATGTGTATTGTGTGCTATAATAATATACTCATAATATGATATTAGCAATGTAAAAAAATCGAATAAGTCGATTGAGCCATTTCTACACGCAAAGTAATAAAAGTTAATATTTACATACGTATGAAAGCTACAGTATCTGAATAGATCAACAAACATATTTGCACTTTAATATTATTAGAATAGTATTTTTTTACTAAATTAAATCTTCTTTACACAATAAATGCGGATTATTCCTTCTTAAAATTAAACATATTGCATAAAAATTTTCAATAATTGTCATGTACAAAATGAATTAGTGCCAGGGATGATTTAAGTGTAAATATTAAACAAAGGTAAACAATCTTTGTTTTTAAACATTTTGTATTGCGCATCATGGCTTTCATTAGACTCAAACTAAAGCTACAATTGATCAAGGATTATCCTTTCACATGTTGTACTCAAAAGGTGGTAAACTGCTACGGTCCCTTAATTCCCTAGTTCACTCTTTTCCTCTAACTTGTATAATGATATCTATCATCTATACTTCGATTACATTAAAATTCTTTATAATGACAGATAATTCAGCATTTTTATTTCAAGTCGTTCAGTTTTTGACGTTAATATAGCTAATTTCTTCTTGCGTGACACAGCTAGTAATGTTTTCAGTCTCAATTCAAAAGTAAGCTTTAATTTTCATGGTGTTAATGTAGTGTCCATCGCTATTGGAAGCCCTGGATAATCGGTCTGGAAAATACGACAATTTTAATTTTGTAACGCATTATTAGCATGTAATATCGACAGCCATATTATATAATTAAATTATAGTGTTGACAGTAGTTTTAACTATAATTTAATTGAGCTTTACATATTTAAAAGTTTACAAATTCAGACAATATAAAATGCTTGATTAACATTTATTTGTTGACACAAAAGCATGTGTGTGTGCGTGATTAACTTGATTAACGTGGTATAAATAATTGGTATAAATAATTGGTACAGAATAATCTACACGACTACCCTCCGTATCTTTCACAATTACCTGTATAAATATAATCAACCCATCAACATCATATCAACCCATACTCACTTCATTACTGGAGTACGGGTTCTTATTTCAAACAAAAGACCTTATATGTCCCGAAACTACTCAATTACGGATTGTCGGAGTCGTTGGAATATTTTCAAATGTTTTTGTACTTCAAGTATATGCTTCTACGACTAAAACGTAACTATGTAAAATTTCAAGTCTGTACGTGAAAGTTTCTAAGACAGACTAGCAGACGAACAGGCAGGCATGTAAATCGTCTAATTTAGTTCGTTATTTTTTTTAAAACCTATCATCATATATACTCGCCAACAAACTGTTATTACAGTTTGGCGAACATAATAATTTGCACTATGTAACTGTATCGTGTAATTAAATAAATAAAAACAATATAAATCAGTTGAGAATGCGCAAGCTTGCATTGCCAGAGGAACACCTGGTTCGTCAACAAATCAAATGTTGACGAACCAGGTCAACAAATGTTAACTTACGTGTATGGTGGATGTTGAAACTGACGACTTATCCAAATAAACTTCTTCCGAAAACAGTGGTCTTTAAAATGTTTGGAACATATGCGACTGTACTCGGCTCCCAATTCTGTCGTCCAGTAGCAAAAATCCATGCATTACGCACACTGACGACTTTAGGAAATCTAAAAAATAAACATACCTCTAAGATTAAACATGTTAACATTTTTAATTTAAAAATAAATAAATATATTTTGACGAAAAATTATAAACAAAGAAGTATACAAAAAGTAAGAAGTTAAAAAAAAGGTGTCTGTACCCATATAATTTACCCATAATTTCGGGGTGTTTTCCCATACTACATACTGGTAACCCTAAAATGCTCATTATACCGATAAATTGAAAATACAACAGAAAATGGCTGACGCATTACCCACAGACAACCTACAAGATTTAGGCGGTTTTTACTAGAAATACTTTTTGTAAATAAAACCGATATTTTCATTGTTTTTACGTTATTATACAAACAATTTATTTAAAAACTACATGTGTATCTAATTTTCGCAAAATATTTGATAACAACTATTAAAATTTTATACTTACGTATGAAAGGTTATGTTTTCGTATTTTTGTTAACTGAGGCTTTTGCAGCCTTTTACACAGCAACGTACCATTGTTAAAGTAAAAAGACAATCCCAAACAAGCAAAAGAACACAAATATGCACTAATATTTCGCTTATATTTAGTAATTTATGCAAACAATTTGTCGTACTACAAGGAACGAATTGATTGTTTGCCACGAATTTGTTTTTGTGGCAAATACAAAATAGTGAAACTATGACAGGGACAAAAAATAATTTATGTGTCTCTTTCCTTCTTATGAGGAACTGTATACATCTATCACGTTCTATCTTGGAATTATTATTTGCTTGTCACCTCTGGGTATCATTCCTCTGCGTTTTGACTAGTTATATTGTTGTTTTACTTGAAATTTTTACAATGCTGTATAAAATTAGTTTTGTGTGATAATTTCGATAGTATTTTGTAACATAAGTGCTAGTGAAATTATACAGTGATGAAAAAACTCAAATATAACACGTTTATGCACTTTTTGGAAGAAGTGAATAAGTTCATCAAGAAAACCTTGTAAAAATCACTATCGTCTTACGGGCGGTAATTAAATTGGGTTGATTGGGTCTTGGTACCTTTCCCAAGTATTTTTTCGGCACAGTTCCTGAAGCTGGAACATATAATTAAGATTTTCACATGGTTCTATACTGAAGACTTGGCTGTATGGGCTAGATCCCTTTGCCTTTACCCTCGGGGATAAAAAGAACAAAAAAAAAACATTTCTAGCTATTATGTCCTGAGGTTGTGGTATGGTAACATTTTATTATAAAATCAGACATGGCGCACACATTCACGTCTCCCCAAATTTTGCAATTTTTCTTTTGTTTCTCATTTATATTATGTTGTTTTTTAAGTTCAGCCAGTGCCAATCGTGAGTTAAATGAAGATAATTGGAAGGACATACTTGATGGAGAATGGATGGTGGAATTGTAAGTAGAATTCCCGGCCGGTCGGATGTTGTGATCAAAACGTGTCCAACATTTTTCCACTTATATTTCACTTATAATTAAGGTATTATAGCATGTAACTAGTGATCACATGTAACGTAAACCTATTATTGTGCTGTGTGAATTTTTATAAGAGTAATAAAAGTGGCGAGAAAAGCTTCATCCCACACTTTGAAAAGTTCATTCAACTATTGCATGTGGCCTTGCAAGAAACCGTTTAGTAAGCCGTGACATAGCCTTTGTGGCTCTGGGTTATTTGTTTGTTACCGGCTGCTGTGTTGACAGCGACTAAGCTATTGTAGGAATCCAATTCACCTTGCAGTTTTTTGTTTTAATAGCATTTCTGTGTCATATCCTAGATATAAATTGTTCTTCGAATCTAAGACAGACCAAGCCTTGATGACAAACACTGATTCACAATCAAGTAAGTAGCCTGTCCCTGATTAAATGAATTTCACCGCAAAATACAAATTTTTAACTTAAATGTCTATTAATAGTGGTTGTTAGCTATAAAAATATCTGTTTGACCTTCATAACTTGATAACTTCCACTAATTATACCTACCATTATGATTTACCTTGTTAAAACTCATAACCATTTCCAAGACTTATTGCCAGGGTTGATGAAATTCAATACAATTCAAAAGTTACTATAGTATATTAAATTTTGAATTGTGTCATGCTGAAATTAGAAGGATAATACATGATTTATTAAAGTATTTGACCTTTGAAAATGTGTTTAAAATTAGGAATGATTTTCATTTATACCATAAAGGTGGCAAAAAGCAATGGCCTACGTAATGGTAAGCAGTTACTGTAGCCTATAGAGAACACCAGTATCTCACATGTGCTATAAACTTGGGAAAACCTCCGCAGTGAATTCTGTCCCCGCCTTAAGGAAATGCCTCTGTTAGCATTATATCTACTTGTTGGAACACAACCTATTATTGTACAATACACACAAAGGGAGGCAAAATCTCTCCTTAAACTCAATATGATGTGTGTGAACAATTCTCACAGCAATATTCACCCGATAAATTTTATATAGAAAATGATATGATTTTTTCACAAGGTGATGTTAGGGGCCCAGGAAATGAGCTGGCATGAAAAAAGTGTGTGAGATGTAAGTCCTCTCGCCCTCATTACCCATACAAGCATACCAGATGTAAAGCAGGATACCATACCCTATAAACGCCTGTAATACATTAAGCATCATGCAATGCCACCTTTGCTGCTAGCACAGTAACTCCTTATGAGCTTAATGGAGATCTCACTCACACACAGGACCACAACTTTTTTTAATTTTATTATGAAGAGTATGCTTAAAACTATTACATTATATGTTGCTTAAATTAAATAAAAACAAAATTAAAAATGAAAATATTGGATCCTTCTTCTAGTGACTATGTTCTACATTCCTGACTTCCAGTTATTCTTGGGTGGCAGTTTCAGTTATTCCAGTTATTCTTCAGACTCGATGAATCGGGTATTTGCAGGGCGAGCATACAAAATAAATGAATAAATATTGTCAGACAAATTACACAGTGCCATCTAGCCCCAAAGTAAGGGAAGCTTGTGTTATGGGTACTAGATAACTGATAAACACGTAAATATATATTTTTTGTAAGTACATATTTATTATACATAGAAACCCAGACCAAGATAAACAAAGGCAATTTGTCCTGTGTGGGAATCAAACCCACGAGCGTTGGTGTCAAAGTAACATAACAGTGTGTTTCACCACTGTGCCACCGAGCTCGTCAAAACAGCTTATTATAAAAATGTATTGCCTTTGCCTTAGTTGCATACTGTGTAAGATTTTTGACATCTATGAGCTTGCTCGGTTTGATGGGCAGCTGTCCCAAGTACATTCCTTGTGTTGGAAATTAAATATTCAATCCCTGATCTGTTACTATATTGAATTTATAGTTATTGCAGTCATTTAATGTTTCATAAACATTCAAGGGATTTTATTTTTGGAAAACAAAACTTTTATATTTAGTAATGGTATTTTTCACTTTACATCATTTCGACTGCAGCAATTAACATTGTCGGAACTGCATTTTGACGATTTTTATTTTACGAAAACTTCCTACTTTTTTCAGTACGAAAAATAGATATGGAGTCTAGTTTAAGATATGAAACTAGCGAGCGAGCGCATAGATATTGATATTTTAAGACTTGTAGTGCATTAAAATAAAAATCGTCAAAATGCAGTTCCGACAATGTTAATTGCTGCAGTCGATTTAATGCTTTTACCTATTGGGTAGGTAATGTACGATTCTAGCTGTGTTATGAAGTCTTTTACCATGTCCTCTGTAACTTTAATGGTTTTGAACCTTTCACACACAGAACAGAGAAAATCACAATGTTTACACCGGCTTACATTGTGTTGCCAGCTCGAAAAAAATAGCCCAATTTTATAAATTAGGCCTGTCTTCCATTCACTAATCAATCACTATTCAATCAAGGGCTATTCTTCATACAACCACATGGAAGGCATAACCAAAAGATGTTTTATAAAAAATCCCCTATTGTAATTGAAGTCATCTTTGTTTCACTTCTTCAATTGGATAAGTTTAATGTAAATATGTTAAATGTATATTTGCACTTCATATAGTTGTGGCAAACTTTGTGGGCTGACAATATCATAATTATGAGACCTAAATGTAACCATATTTTATGCAATTAAATTATTATTCTATTCTATAAACTGGGCTATGTTTTTTCATTACGAGGTGACATAAAGCAAAGTGAGACAGAGGTGTGGCGAAGGTGGAGTCCAGCGATCAGAAAAGTGACGCAGAGGTCCCTGATTGATAATCAGCAACTGGTGGGCATAGACTGTAGTCGAACTTGCTATTGTGGATTACCTTCTTGCTCTATTGCACTCCTAGTACTATTATTTTTTTTGGATTTCATTTTAATAGATAGACGTCTCCAAAAAACTATAATGGATACAAGAGCCTTTAGAGGTTCCACTCATGAAGGGACCACTTCCTGGTGGTAAGCCAGTTTGTGGAGCTGTTCAAGAAGTGGAGGCATTGCATTGAGTGTGTATCCCTTTCCGAGATCATGAAAGGATAAGCAGTGAAAAATTGAAAGATGAAAGTGTAAGGAGAACATCTGGTAAGCGAAAAACTTGCGAATGCAAGTCTTTTAGTCTCAGAGGTGGATGATTGCTGGAAAGTTCTGAAAGAAAGTATGATGGATATTGCAAAAGAAGCATGTTGATATGCAAAGAGGTATAAAACATTGAAGGGAGATGCCTGGTGGGATGCAGAGGTTGAATCCTCCGTAGCAAGAAAGACGAAAGCCTGACTGGATTATGGCTGGCTGGTGAAAATAGGAGAGGAGAGAGCGTTGGGAAAACTTCTTGGCAGTAAAAGCTCGTGCCAGAAGGCACCGCTCGGGGTACACTGGAAGCGAGAGCTGAGTATGGCACAGAGAGCATGAAAGTAGAATAAACGCGGTCGAGATGCGAGCGTTGCGCAAAATTTGTGGCATAACGCTTGTAGACCGTATTCACAATGATGATGTTACAAACAGAGCTGGTTTGATAGAGAATGTCGGTGTTAAAATAAGAAGAGGCATGCTCCGTTGGTTCGCACATGTAGAAAGATAGCAGGATGAAAGAATTACGAAACTGATATACAACGCGAAAGTAGAAGGATGTAGGAGCCGAAGAAGGCCAAGACTTACCTACCATGATCAAATTGATCGTGTTTTATCAGAAGAAACTGCACCTTCTTCAGGAACCTTAGAAACCGGCGAGTATGCATTAGAAGAGCAATTAATGCTAAAGAATCGAGTGGGGCTTGTAAGGATCGAGACATGTGGCCTTCTTGTGATTATCTCTGCCTACCCCGCAAGGGATTTGGCGTGATGTTATAGATAGATAGGTTACCGTTTTCATTATAAAGCCGCTCACAGACAGTGACTATAACATATCGCAAGATAACATGCTGTCTTTACTCTGCATGTATGGAATACACTGAAACAGGATAAATATGGATGATGAAACAAGGTGATTGTTCATGTATATAGAGTGAGACAGCATGTTATAACTCTGTCTGCGATGGGCTTTATAAATCAGTCCACTATACCACCAGACAATACCATTTTTGTTATATTTTATATGGTTAGTTTTTACACTGTCTTTAACTTTTAACTTAATATTTTATTTCAATGCTTTGAAGTACTCCATCATGCAATCGAAAAGTGTATACCATGATTATCATATAACTACCTCATTCTGATAAATAGTTATTTACATAATTCATTAGTTATCATCCACTTGCTGTTTATTCATAATTTTATTATGAATTCAAACACATTGTATATTTTGTATAGTGTAATATGACATCACTCAAACATCACAAATAAGAGTGACTCACGGCCGAGACTAGCGATGTGCCTCCAAAGATATCCAAAGTCTGGTGATCTGGACGCAAACATTGAGAGGCATGCGAGCATATGACTCACGTGATATAAAGGACTTAGGAGCTGTTGGGTAGAACTGGCTACCCTCACACATGTAAAAACACAACAACCCTCTAGGCTAGGGTGTTATTATTGCAAATCAAGTAATTTATCTTGTTAATGTAAACACTTGTACAGATTCCTTTTCACATTGTTATTTATTATTTATTCCATGCCCTAAAGGTGAACAGTAAAGATAAATAATAAATAACATTGTGAAGTGGAATCTGTACAAGTGTTTACATTAACAAGATGTCTTCAAAATTCCACCAAGCGCCAACAGCCAGCAATCAACAGTATCGACATAACAAATAATTTATACACATGCATCATGGTACAGATTTTTAAGTTGGTAATGTAACAATTTATAATTTGCACGCTAGCAACATAGACATGAGATGACAATGATAAAGGTTTACAATAAATATAATAATGTTGAATATAAGATATGAGTTTCATCATTATCATCTCAGCCCGTATTCCACTGCTGAACATAGGCCTCCTCTTTAGAGTGTAATTCGTCTCGATCCTGTGCCACCTGCTTCCATCGACTCCCTACAAACCTCTTGAGGTCGTCGCTCCATCTAGTGGATGGTCGTTCCACACTGCGCGCACCAGTACGGGGATGCCATTCGAGAACCTTTCTTCCCCAACGGTTGTCAATTCTACGAACTATATGGTCGGCCCACTGTCCCTTCAGCTTACTTATCCTTTGGCCTATGTCGGTTACTATAGTTCTACTGGGCTGACCTTGAGCTTCCCCATACGGCCCGCAGTGAAGGCCCACTAATCAGTTCCGTATGTCATCACTGGCAACACACACTTTACGAAGACTTTGCTCTTCAGGCGTTGAGGTATTTGGACGAGAAGATGTGGCGAAGTTTCCCGAACGCTGCCCAGCCGAGTTGGATCCGTCTGTTGACCTCTCGGTTGAAGTTGGACTTATCTAACCGGATAAACTGCCCTAGGTAGATATATTTGTCAACGACTTCGAGCTTAGTGCTTCCAACCGTGACCGCCGTCTTGTCCATGTTCACTGTTGAGGTCATTGAGCATAGCGCTAAGTTCCTCCAGCGACTTCGCCATGAGAACTATATTGTCGGCAAATCGAAGGTGAGTGATGTATTCGCCATTGATGTTTATACCGTATCCTTTCCAGTCCAAGAGCTTAAAGACATCTTCCAATGCTGCGGTGAAGAGTTTCGGTGATATAACACCGCTCTATCGTTTTGCACTTGATCGGTCTCGTACTCTGGTCCTGTACTCGGATACACATCGTTGGCTTACTGTATAAGCACTTTGATAAACGGTTTGGTACTGTATAAGCATATTCGGAATCCGGTTTGCTCGGGAGACTGAATTCGTCAAGGTTGCGTGCGAGACGGTTTTGTGATGTCACTCGAAGACAGTACATAAACTCGGCTCAAAAGCGATATCGGCCGATAAGTTCTTCAAAAGGGTCTTATCACCCTTTTTGAAGAACAATGTGACCAGGCTTCTGCTCCACGCACTCCACTGAAGGACTACAAGTATCGGCTTTCCGCCCGCTATCAGAAGCTCCGCCGTAATTCCGTCCTCACCCGGTTTGAGAGCGATACGAACCTCGTACAGACTGATGTATGTGGATATCTTCGGTATAGTGTCGGGTCAGTTTAGCTTTAAAATTTGAGTTTATTTAAATTTATCATATTTAATGATCTTAAATTCGTTCTCAAAAATCAATTCTCACAAAGCAGTCTATATAATCTCTTTAAAAATAATTTATAGGCAGCTCTGTAAGGTTACAGGTTGTACAGCTTTATGGACATTACATAGGAATTATTCGCAAAGTTGATGCTATTTTAGAGGGGCTTCACTAGTCTGTTTTCAATAAAGATGCTGATTTTATTTTATAAACTCATCTAACAGTTCATGGACATACGTCCCTAGTAATGTAATCTTAAGCTTCTTAGAAAGTGACGTACACGATTCCTGGTGAACAACACCAGAAATGGCATAGATGTATTTTTAAATAATAATGACGTGATTTACATGCACGGATCCACCCCATCTCAATATTGAGGTAACAAAGCTGTGAAGACAAGGAAATTGTTATTTTTTTTGCATACCGTTGCTTCCATGTAAACTGTCCAGAATTATGCCAATAAATTCTGATGTAGATGATTCAGAAATGGCGCTATTGTGTAGGAAGCAGAAATATTTGTCAACTTTTCATTTTTGTTATTAAATTGTATAAATTATGTTTACTGATTTATTGGTAAATAGAATAAAGTTTCGAAGGGATCAAATATTCAATTTGTTTACTTTTGTTATTGTAATATGTCAATGTAATTAGTGTTCTATCTGCCATTCTAAATTGGTTCACATGTAATAATCTTTTATTAAATACAACCAAAACCATGTGTATGCATATAAAATTTAGTCTACCAAATGTGCCTTCTGCCAATACAGAAGTTTTAATTAACAATAATATACTAGAATTTATTAATGATACTGTATTACTTGGAATTACAATAGACTCCAAATTGCAGTGCAATTGCACATAAAAAAACTGCCCAGTAAGCTCAGCTCCGCCGCATATGCGGCTAGGAGAATTAGACAATTGACGGATGTGGCTACTGCGCGCTTAGTCTATTTCAGCTACTTTCATAGCATTATGTCGTATGGTATACTGTTGTGGGGAAAAGCGGCTGACATTGAAAGTGTTTTTATATTACAAAAGAAAGCAATCCGCTCTATTTATAACATGGGCGCCAGGGAATCTCTTAGAGAACTATTTAAAGAAATAAATATCCTCACGGTTACTTCTCAGTATATTTATGAGAATATAATGTATGCTCGTAAAAATATAGAGTCATTAGTAAGAATAGATTGTGTATGCCTGTACATCGACTTGCTAAGACTAGTAGATCTTTTATTGTAAATTGTATTCTATTCTATAATAAATTACCTGAAACAGTTCTGTCCTTGCCTGAGAATATGTTCAAAAGGTACATTAAAAATACTCTGTGCAAGAAGGGTTATTATAGAATCGATGAATATCTAACTAATAGAGATGTTTGGAAATGATTCAGCACATGTATTAATATATCTTTAATTGTACCACTTGATTTCACTATATATTTATTGTACACTCACATATATTTATTGTAATATATTTAAATGATGGAAAAAAAAGACCCATATTGGCAAGTTTCTTTTGGCATTTCTTCTTCGCCAATGGTCATTTCCGAAATGCTGGTAGATTAAAAAAGAGAGATTAAAAGTAAAAAAAAAAAATGGAAATTTATTAAGATACAATATGATTTAATTGCGGTGGCTAGGTGGAGCTGTGAAGCCCGCTGTCGCCCGTGGATGGACTGACGCAGTATGGGAAGGGAAGTTCGAAAATAACCGCAGTTATTTCACTGGCGTTCTAAAATGGGCAAAAACGAAAGATGATGAATGAAAGTTAGAATTACGGAATGAATGAGAATATGATGTATGAATGTGTTTCGGCTGGAAGAATATTATGATGATGATAGCCTTGCCCATGGCAGGGGTGCAAGAAAAAAAAAATGATTTCATTTAAAGAATGTAAGACGTGTCTAAGGGTCTAATGGCAAATAAATGATTTTTATCTTTATCTATTGTCAGCTACGCTCCCTGGTGTCCGGCGTGCAATGCCCTGGCGCCGGCATGGAAGGAGCTGTCGACGCGCGCTACCCGCAAGGAGCTCGCCATGCGGGCCGCTGCTGTCGACGTCACCAAATCACCAGGACTTAGTGGCAGATTCGTTGTCACTGCACTACCGACGATATTCCAGTGAGTGTAGAATACATTTTTCTAATTGGCATTTTATTGTACTGCCATATCTAGCCATGCAGGCTCTATTCATCTACGTCACAGTGGCTGAGTGGTAGATTAGACTCACTCTCACAGCATTACCGACCGTATGTCGCTGCATTTAGGGAGCATTTTATGTGTACATATTGCCGACACCAGAAAATTCATTTCATAACTACAGTTCTCAGAAAACTCTGGAATTGCACAGTGTGAACATTTGAACGATCAATGTATTCAATTTTAATTTCTCTAAGTAATGCCATTGTTTTTTTTTAATACAACATCGGGAGGCAAACGAGCATACTGTCCATCTGATGTAAAGCCGTTACCGTAGCCTATGAATGCTAGTAACACAGGAACTCCTAGGGAGCTTACTGGTGGCCTCATTCACACGCAGGAACACCACAACCCTCCAGGGAGTTGTTGTTTGGCTGCGGTTTTCTATGAGGTGGAGGTACCTCCCCGTCGAAATGCTTTAATGCGCTCTACCTCTTAAAAATACCCAGATCAAGACAAACAGACATAACCATGCACACAAATGTTCGTATTGTGTAGGAATCGAACCCACGAGCGTTGGTGTCCAAGTCGCGTTAATAACCGCGGCGCCACCGAGCTCGTCGCATGATCTAATGAGAAAGATAATTAAAAGTAATCAGTTTCATCGTTTTCAGTGTAAAGGACGGTGAGTTCCGACAGTACAAGGGCCCCCGCGACGTGGAGTCGATGCTGGGCTTCATCGAGCAACAGCGGTGGAAGCAGGTCGACCCCATCCCCGGATGGAAAGCACCGCACTCTCTACAAATGACTCTCGTCGCCGAGTTCTTCAAGCTGAGTCAAGCCCTCAGGGTATGTTGTTTTTTAATGCTTAACGCAAAAAAGGGGTTACTACAAATTGAAATTTGACCTGTTTTGTATCTCTCTTACAAGGTCAAGTGCAGGGCCGTCAAATACTATATTTAAAACTAGGGATTTTTTTTTTAAATATACCATATTGACAATTTTTCGTCTGAATGGTTCTTAGGTGTTACTGTGTTAGTCTTAAGTTCGTTTCAGGAAAGACAGTCCTGTGTTTGTCGACATTACTGGGAGCAAATAGTTTTATTTTTTTACTTTTCTGATAATTCCACACAAAATACAAAAATAAAAAATGTGTTTAGGGTTCCGTACCCATAGAGTAAAACGGACCCTATTACTGAGACTCCGCCGTCCGTCCGTCCATCTGTCACCAGGCTGTATCTCATGAACCGTGATAGTTGACAGTTGAAATTTTCATAGATGATGCATTTCTGTTGCCGCTATAACAACAAATACTAAAAAACAGAATAAAATAAATATTTAATCGTTTTTGCTCGATATTGATAGCGGCAATAGGTATACGCTTGAAATATTCACAGAATATTTAGTTATATATTAATTTTAAGAATAAATAATTTAATTAAAATAAAACAAATATTTAAGGAGGGCTCCCATACAACAAACGTGATTTTTTTGCCGTTTTTATAGATAATGGTACGGAACCCTTCGTGCGCGAGTCCGACTCGCACTTGGCCGGATTTTTATGCCTTTTTTGGTATAAAAAACACATTTTTTTAGCAGGGCTCGATGCCCGTGTCATTCTAATTTAACCGGTTTATTTATCTCGAGCTCCTCCGTGGTCGCAAGCCGTCGGTTCCGGCTGTTGTCGATAGAAGACAGTCGTTAAGCTAAGTCAATGGCCTTTGGGCGGCGCCGGCGGCTTGAAACACTGGGCTCCACCGCATCCGGCCGATCCGCAGTTAGCAGCATGGTGGAGTATGCTCAAATTCCTTTTGGTTGAATGGAGACCCGTATCCCCGCAGTGGGATGAGTCAGTATTGGTGTAGTTTTTGTATGACATTTCGCTTTTTATTTCATAAAAGATCGCGAGTGACTTTTGTAAATTAAAGATTACGGTCTCAAAATAACATTAATGTAGATTTAGTAGTTCAAAGTTTCAGGGGTAACTATGTAGACTTTCTCTGCACCTTCTATATCTTGAATGTATCTTCCAGAGCGTTCACAACATGCTGATGGAGACGTACGGTCTGCCGACGTGGGGATCATACCTCATCTTTGCCGTCGCCACCATATTCATTGGAGCTGTGCTTGGTTTGGTGAGTTAACACAAACTGTCAATTGCCAGTGCCCCTCCAGATTAATTACTTTGCTCTGCTCTATTTCTCTTACAAACACCAGACCAGGGCAAACAGACATGTGTATGCATATAAACGTTTGACCTCTGTGTGAATCCGAACCCACGAACCTTAGTGTCAACGTAGCATTACTAATTACTCCGCCGGACTGGTCAATATTGCCTATTTGCACTAGTCAATCTCGTGTGTTGACATTCCTACTTTGAATTACCACATACGTCAGTAGGTCTCATAGCTTTATTAGTTGAGACTTTGATACCTTCTAGACCATTAATTCTCATCATCTACTTTGTTGATAAGCCTCTGTACCTGGAGGAGCAGTGATAAAGGATAAAGAACGGGCCTATTGTACAACTGGGCCCCGATTCGAATCCTGTCATGTTCGTGTTTTCGGTACATATTTGTGATTATCACTTGTTCGCTGGTGAAGTAAAACATTGTGAAAGAGACCGCCCGCACGTTCAATTTCGAAAGACGCGTGACCTTGGAATGTTCTAGTTTTTCCTCTGGTTTGTGAATGTCTGACGGCAATAGGTCCATGTTGAAGTTATTATCTTCGCCAATTCCTTAGTCTTAGGTAGCGGACCCCACCAATCCTAATAGATTAGGAAATGAGATATCGCTATGAAGAAAATAAGCCTCTGGAGCTCATGCTCTCGCTGTATCGTGTACAGATCCTGGTGTGCATCATCGACCTGCTGTACCCGCCGCGGCGCTCCGACAAGGCGTTCGTGTCGCAGGCAGACCTCGACAGGGCGAAGACCGAGGCCGGCAACAAGAAAACTGACGAAGAGGTAACACTTATTACTAGCATTTATATGCAGCTTCGCTCACGTGCTTAGAGATTTGAGAAAAAAAAGGAGTTTTGTCGGAAATATGACATTGTTCATATAAAAATTGGTAAAACACGAAACAATCCTGTCGATTCGTTGCTCGATGTCAAGGGAGGACAAACAAATCTCTTTCAATTTCATAAAATTCTAGCGACCCTCCGCGACTTCATCCGCGTAAAAGTATTCAATCAATTATCAAGGCTTTTATTTTATCACGCGGAGTCCTAATTATTTTACTAAATTAAAAGTAGCCCGTGTTACTCCTTATAACAGCAGCGATCTGACTATGAAAGTCCTGTGAAAAGCGGTCCAGTAATTTCGAAACAAACCGACAAAAGTTTAAAAGTATATTTTTTGGTATGAATACCGTGTACATACATTTACATTCATTTTGTAACTATCTATCTATCTATAACTTCACACCAAATCCCTTGCGGGTTAGACAGAGAGAACCGAGCGCCACGTGACTCAATCCTTACACACCTCACTGGCTTCTTTGATATTCATTGCTTTTCTTATGCACGCTCACCGGTTTCTAAGGCTCCTGACATCACCTTCTGATAGAACACGACCAAATTGGTTTTGGTAGGCAAATTGGTCATGGTAGGTGAGTCTTCGCCTACCTCACCTCCTACATTCTTCCACTTTTGAATTGTATATCTGCTTCGTCATTCTTTCATCCTGCATTCTTTCTACATGTCCGAACCAACGGAGCATGCCTCTTCGTATAGATTAGCATCACGCCTTATCCTATGTGGAGGTCGCCTACAAAAGGGCCTCACTTTACACCCATAATAAATAAAATGAACAAAAAATTATATGACAACACAAAGAAGAGTTGTTAAATCAGCTGGTTATAATTTATATTTCCTGCTATAGCTGTCGCAGTATGTCATATTGTATATTTATTATAAGTTGTTGTGCATCGTTTCAGGAACTGATCAACGAAGACGACATAGTGGACGACAACGACAACGGAAACGACAGCGACGCTGAGAAAAACTCGCCCAGCGACGTAAGTACACGCACGGACTCGCGACTTCACTAAAACGAGGAGGTTTGTCCGTACGAACATTGACGTCAGCTGAAAATTGCCTTGTTCTTCCTGCCGTCAGTTTTCCACAACCCACAGGGAAAGCAAGACCCAACTTATAGATTACCAGACATTCAAATTATATCACCAAGCAACTGACAATTGTAAATATGTACACAAATTCTAAATACGAATTTAATGATACATGCTCACATCGGGATTCGAAAGCAGAGAGAGGCAGAGTCTATCGGTGGTCAAGGTTGCAGAGTCAGAAATCTCCTAACAATATGAGTCGTTCTAAGGACGGATAGTTTTCTGTATGACCCTGAGCTTCCCAAAGCAAGCCTCTCGTGGTCGAGGTTCTTTACTAATGAGCCGTTAACTGATACAACAATCGGAACAATTAGTATTACATCTACATCTCCCATGTTGGTAATATCATCAGCAAGGTTATGGAGCATCAATGTCAACCATGTATATTGGTGCGTTGATTGATTAATGAATACAATGATAGGTAATTAAATAGATTCTTTGTTTATATCTCCAGCACACACGTAACAATTTGTTACCATTTGCAACTACATGCATATCTTCACGCCTGTCTCCCATTGGTGTAGGTAGAAACCATGCCAAACTAACGCCCGGTGTACAGATCCAAACATACCTCACTCGCTTCTTCCACATTCATATCAGCCGTTTCACGATTTTGCCTCCCTTTGCGTGTTCCTTTGGGTTGTATAATGGGTTGTGTTCTGAGGAGTTGTTCGACATTATGCCAACAGCCTCGTTTTACAATCGCACAGCTCACCGACGGCTGGGAAGTTTTCCTCACACACTGCAACGGCAATGGTTGCGTACTGTGTGGTTCCAGAGAAGTTTTCTACCAAGAACTTTTTAAGTTGTGGAATGATCTCCCTGCCGAGGTATTTCTGAGGGACTACTACATGGGGTCCTTCAAGAAAGGCGTGAAGAGGCTTGCAGGGTCGACAACGCAAGAGTGACTCCCCTAGTGTTGCAAATGTCCATAGGCTGCGATAACTGCTTACCATCAGGCAGGCTCGGTGGTGGCTTGGTCTAGATGTTTTAAGAGAAGCAGGGCGCTCCCTCCCTGAAGGGTTGTTGTGTTCCTGCGTGTGAGTGAGGTCACCAGTAAGCTCCCAAGGAGTTGCTGTGTAAGCAGCAGAGGAGGCATGGCGCGAGTGATGCTTAATATATCGCAAGTGTTAATAGGCTACAGTACCCGTTTTACATCAGATAGACCGTATGCTTGTATGCCTCTCGACGTAGTATAAAAAAAAGGCTGTACGCTTGTTTTCACCTTAGTAGTATTAAAAAAAAATGCTCTTCGTTTTTGGGTGCTTTTGATTTGGCACTTTTTCAGCGCAACGCCAATGCGTCTAGCACTACTCTTATATAATATAAGCCATAAAAATAAACTTGTACAAATAACATATGTGTGAGGCAGTAAAACAACATGGCTATAGATCAGCTTCTTGTTTTGTTCTGATGAACAAAACAATAATCTTTCTGCTACAACCATCCAAAGACCTAGATCTATATAGACCAGCCACGATACCGAGAGTAAAATTAATACGTGAATTGAAATAAACCGTCTTAACAGTAAACTGGTCTCGTCAATTGTCTTGCTCAATGCCTACAATAACGCCTCTTTTTCTCAGCGTTTTCCCTATTTTCCTAATTCATTACAATTGACGAGGTTCACTACCTAAGGATTTGACGAAAATACTGATTTTAACCTCGCGTTAATTGTTAATACTTGCACTTGTACAGATTCCACTTCACAATTTTTTTTTTTTTTTACCGACCGGTTTCGCCTTTTTTGCATTATCAAGGTATTTTATACAACATATGTTGTATCGCAAGCGTTAATAGGCTACAGTACAACATATGTTGTATAAAATACCTTGATAATGCCGTAAAGGCGAAACCGGTCGGTAAAAAAATATATTAAATAAAATTGTGAAGTGGAATCTGTACAAGTGCAAGTATTAACATTAACGCGATGTCTTCAAAATTCCACCAAGTGCCTACAATCAACAGTATCAACATAATACTGATTGCAACATGCAGAGATGGCTACAATAATGCCTATCAGTGATAATAGACCCCAGTATAATGTGGCTTGGTCATATTGGAAAACTACTTCAGGCATATACCTGTAACATGGTACCTCATTAAACCACTGTACTTCGAAGTTGTGGTGAAAATATATAAATAAATAAATGATCATTTATTTTCAGACATCAGAAGATGAGACCAAGCCAGCAGAGGGTGGCGACACTAAGTCCCAAAAGGATGATAAGCCAGCAGAGGTCCGCAAGCGGAGGCCTCGCAAGGCCGACTAAGGCTCATCTAGGACTAGCACTATAGGGAGGAATCAAGAACTACATACAGTATACATGCTCAAGTACACAGTATACAGTCATATGTGTCACCATACTAATATATATGTCATCAAAACCTACGACGAGACAATTACAACGTCTAAAATAAATAGATATATATAGAATAAACTACATATGTGCCGATAAATATATGGTAGGTTTGAAACTTGTACCATCAAAGCTCGTAAACGGATGGACAATATTCAATGCAAGTATTCTTTTTCACTAAATTATTTACAGTTTACACGAACATATATTGTAGTAAAAGAGATTGTTTTATGAAACCAATGTAGACATCTATTAAAACGATCCAAAGGCTCCGAGTGTGATGACAAAGCGACAGTTTTTATAAATGTGCATGTTGTAATGCTCAAGTTAGCATCTTATTTTTATCTATTTTGAGCATGTGTGTTGACCTACGTTATCACTAAATACCTTAGTGATGCAGTTGTCCAGACATCTTAATATTGGATAAATTCCAGTAAAACTTGGTTTGCGTTCAGAAATGCTAGCAATTTGTGTGTTGGAGTTTTATTCACTTTAGATATTAATATTATTGTATAATAATCTAATAAGATTCCATTCCTCAGCTCCATGTCAATATGTACGATATTGGTAATCAAAATAACCAAAACAGGCTAATCGGCCTTAATCTATGTAATAAACATGTGAGCGCTGCTCCCTAAAGTCTGCAGACGTATTTTTTCCATCGTTCATTGTAGTGTAAATCATAAAATAATGTTCCTCCCTATATTTAAAACTGGATAGTGAAGACTTGTTCGAAACGGAATGTTTATAAAATAAATAAAATGTTAAATAGCTAGCGTTAACGTTTATAACAAATACATTAGATATCATTCTGGGCCCATAAATCTATTACAAAATAGTTATTGTTAAGTTTGCCAAAATACTGACCGCTGTGATTGCGAGAAGTGGCCACTGCGAACAGAGTAATATATATATGTTACATATATGTATCTTAGTATAGTTACATAATTACGAGACTTCGGTCCATTGTCATGGTTACGTTTAACATTTATGAACATTTAATTTATACAAACATGGGTCCAGGTTAAATTGTTGTTGTGTAGTATTTATTTCAACAGTGATTTACAAAAGAATAATTCTTTTATTTTCTTTTGTTAACAGGGATTAGTACTTACTTAAAGCGAGTAGGTGACTGTAGTAATAACAACTTTTAGTGAGGACCAACTCTGAAATCGTAGAAAATACATTGGGCTACTTTTCGCAATTTTGTCCAATATTAAATTGTTATTACTCGCGAATACATTCACCTCTTTAGTTTTAATAAGTGCTAAAAAACTCCAAATATAGCTATGAACTTCCTTTCATCTCTACAAATATTACACAACAACCTTCACTAACAGTCCATTATCATAAGGCTTGTATTCCGTCAAACGATTATAGCCGACGGTTATCTCCCGTCTGTTGAAATCGAACATTCGCAAGTCGGGAGTTCCGCGCCGCTACATATCGTTTGATGCTACGAAAAGCCGAGTAATAAATAACAGAAACTTCTATGAATTATAAAACTGTTTAAGACCGATGTAGGTTTAAATAAAAAAATAAAAAATTCATGAATTTAAGCGCTTCATTATTCTCAGATTAGTTTGATCTTGATCATCGATTGTCTAGTTAGGTGTAACTAATGAGATTCAATCCCATGCTAAACAAAATATAATCGAGATTGCGAAATATTACACAAAACTTGAAAATATTGTCAAGAGTAATCCTACTGATCCATCGACATAATATGTATGATAACACATGAACCAATAAACTATTCAACTATAAATTGATAAAGCAGTAGGTTTTAAGACATACAAAACCATCACAATTGTTCAATAGTTTATTTTGTTTCTGTTATTTATATACTTATTAAAATATACTTTTGCATTACAATTAATACAGAATCTTGAAAAACTAACTTAGCTCTTGGCGAACCCGTTGTGTTGTGGACGATTGTTTGCCATTTGCGTAGTCTCTCGTGTCTGACGAGTGAGTACGTTGCATTTGTAGCATTTACCCACGAGTGAATTTTTGATTGCACCAAATTTTAGTGTATTTACGAATACTATTAATTTTAGTTGATTGGGCGTGATCGATTGATGATACTTCGGTTGACCGTACTTTAGTTATTCATTCCCTATAGAATGAAGGCCACCGTTTCGAAACTGCAGTAAGTTATGTCTGTCAAAGTAAGTGACGAATATGATTTTGGTAAAAAAAGCGAAGAATTCAGTTTGCGTCTCCGCTTAAATATATTTTTTGGTTTATGTATATTTCGTTGATTTAAAATGTTAATGGAGTGATGTGAAGCAAGCATCGGTTCAAGAACATAATCATTAAAATTTGTGATCACAGCCATATAGCCACCTAACAAACGGACCATTGCGCGTTGTTTAAAAATCAATTATTCCGAGGAAATTCTCTGTAAATAAATATTTACTGTGCGTAAATTTCCATTTGTTTGGGTGTTTTGAGAAGCCCTAGCCAAAAATGGTTATAAAATAGCTCCCGCTACCTTGAACCACGTCAGAGACCTTGAAAGAAAGTAGTTTGAATTAGAAAAATGTGATAATTTACAATTTTTTAGTAACGAAAAGTTTTTAATTTCTATTTCGTAAAACACAAAATTTGACACATTTGTAACATTGAAAACACAAGATAATAAGTAGGCATAGTATTAAAATTCGCTTTGAAATACCTGTAACTAAAACCGTATTAACGTAGTATGTAGTTTTAAAGACTAAAATACACACACTAAAAATATATTCACACAGATGTGATATATTCAACTCGTTAAAGCCAACCAAATGAGACCGACCATCAGGGTTGAAGTGTTCTCTCACTGCCATATTTGTGAAATTTCGAATCGATACAAAATTACCAGTTTGTTAAATTCATTTCCAACATTTGTTTACATTCATTCATAGTTAAAGCTAAGTAAAATGTTTTAAAACAATCATAAAATGTAGCTTTCAATGTCTTTTGAAACAAAAAGTTTATATAACAAACGCAATTAGAAGGATTATCGATCATTCGCGCCTGATCTTAAATCGTCCAATAATTTCTATTTGGTAAATTTTGAAGTATTATCTCACATTATATTTTATATCGTTAATTTTAAGTTTCAGCGTTTCGTTTTTCACAGAATCTTGAAAATGGGAAGTGTGAAAACAAACTCCGTATATAACCTTGATATGTTACGTTTTGCCAACATTCCGTTAAATTAATAATGAACGCTCAATAATAATTGCCTAATTAACATTTGAGGAGCTGGCGAAATTACTCCCAACTTATATTGTTTACATTTACATCAATGGGTCAGATAAATATTGTATGTGTTTGAAAATGTAGCTCGTGATGATTATTTAATTGGTTTTACACAATATACTTTAGAATATTCATAAAAAAACACTGATATCCCAGTGTCAAGCACCACCTTATTATCCAAATGGTCCTGGTTCAAATCCTGCTGTGGTCGTGTATGTACCACTCCATTCGTGTTGGTGTTTTCCTTCACCGCCGAGCAAGTGATACAAATATGTACAAAAATCCGATATGTATATTTTTATAATTATCACTTGCTCAGCGGTAGAGGTAAAAATTGTGAAGAATCCCGCATGGATATAAAATTGATATCGAAAGACCTGTGACCTAACTAAAGGTCTGACAGTAGTCGCTATATGTGAAAATCAGTAGCTTCGCCAAATCCTTAGCCTTGGGTAGCGGACCCAGTCAACTAAGCGGTTACGGTACGCTAGGAAGAAGACAAAGAAGACTAGAATGTTCTTAATTAGTTTTTTTTTTACTGTCACATTGTTATTGTTCGCCAACTCCTCGTTTACAATACGTACTTACGAATTTTGTATATTTATTATTACATTTATTTATCATAAAATACTCAATTTTATTATGATGCATTTCTATTTTATCGTATTTACAATTTATTTTAATTTATATTAATGCGCATTACGTCGAATATACACAAATATACTTTATAATGTAGACATGGAAATTGCGAAAGGTGATCGAAACGGAAAGATAATCTATTTAAAATATAAAATTTTAATTAAAATATTCCAAGTCGAGAAACGTAAACGCGCAATAAGCTAGTCTAAAAGAAGGTTTGTTCTTTTATATTATCGGTAAGAAACTGTATACAGCGCACAGACGATTCAAAGATAATGTAACTCATTCAAAAAAATAATATGTTATCCGTTTTTCATGACTTTATATCAAAAAGTTATTTAGTTATATCGCGTCTCATAATGTATACTACTAACAACTAAATCAGCGATACGTTCATGCAGAAAAAAGTCGTTCAAAACCAGTTGAGAATGCGCAAGCTTGCATTGCCAGAGGAACACCTGGCTCGTCAATTATATAACAATTCATTTTTCTTTATTTGTCGGCCATTTAGACCATGTTCCTTAAGAGATAGGAACGGTGTTCCTGAACATTCCTATTCTACTTTTTTTATGCTGAATCCGAATCTGAAGTCCAAATTCGAGTATTCGAAAAAAACGCACACACACATAAACATATATTTCATATAGGAACGGTGTTCCTGATCAGTATCTTCGCAAAATCCTTAGACTTAGGTAGCGGAGCCCGCCAATCGCAATGGATCACGAAAAGGGGTAACGTCAATAAGAACTAACAGCGACATGTTCGTGCAAAAGAAAGTCACTGAACTTATATATTGTATGAACAATCGAAACTAATGGTCCAAAAAATGTGGAAAATATACTTCAGACGTGGTACATTTTTGTAGCGTACATTGCCATTTTCAATATGTCTAATAGAAAGCGCCATCTGGAGAGTGAAACGTTTTGGTGAATGATTGATTTAGGAACTAGATGTCGAATAAATAGAACAGCATGGGCATGTTGTTGCAAAGACAAAATTTGTTTGATATTTTTCCTTTCCGTTGATCATCTTTCGATATTGTTAACACAAAATTGCCTTGTACAAAGACTTACGATTGTTTTAAGTGTTGCGTTTATACTATATGACCTAGAGTCTCGCTGAATAAATTGTATTTATAGAAATATGGTTGTGTCATTTACTTTGGTGTATATTTCTTCAATATCTTTGGTATATATTTTTTGTACCACCAAGGTGCAAACAAGCATACGGCCTGCCTGATGGTAAACAGTCACCGCAGTGTATAGGCATTTGCAACACCAGGAGTGTCACTCATGCGTTGCCGACCCTCTAAAAACCTCTTCGCGCCTTTCTTGAAGAGTCCCATGCTGTAGTCCTTTGGGAAAACCTCGGCTGGAAGTTTATTCCACAACTTGTGAGTCCTCTTAAGAAAACTTCTCTGGAACCGAACAGTACTCGACCATTGCGGTTCCAGCATGTGAGGGTGAATTTCCCGCCGTCGGCGAGCGGCGCGGTTATGAAATGTAGCTGCCGACATTATATCAAACAATTCTTCAGGACACAACCCGTTGTACAATCGGTAGAACACACAAAGAGGGGCCAAAATCTGTCCTTAAACTTGAGGGTTTAATACCGTGTGAAGCTTAGGATCGTCTACAATTCTCACAGCTCGTCTCTGAACGGAGTCACAGGGGCCAAGCTAGTATCCAGGTGCTCCGGCCCAAAGGTGACTGCAGTACTCGTCTGACTTGATACTTGTATAACATAAGTCTCTGAGATGTAACTCTTGCTCACGAAATTTTTCGGTATTATTTTTAAAATTTTATATGGTAACTAAACAATCTACTAAATGTTATGTAATGATTTTTAATTCAAATCTAATCTGTTAATATTTAACTCTAAATGAGTTTACAGTCATCTACTTGCGTCATTAAGCTTTAAAACAAGAATTTATTGATGGATCACCTTATACGAGTTAAATTAAAAACTCGCTAGTACGCCATCTTGTATTACTTTTATAAATGATTTTTCTATCTGTTACTTATTTTGTCCTATGATAATCCTAATATAAATGCCAGATAGAATAAAATATAATTATTCTTTTACTAGCAAATGAGGAAAAATCACGGCGAATACAATACTCTGTAATTTAAATCTATTAAATTATATTTGTTTTACATTCGTAACTTCCTGAGAATGAATAGGAAGTTGTCACTTTTCGAACGGAATTAAATGCGTTATAGACTAATGGTATGGTTTGTCAGCTCACTTGAGATCTTCGGAGTAGCAACTCATTGACGATCTATTTCCATAAAGCCAGTGCCTTCAGTTTGACATACGAACTGATAACATAAACATTGGACAGCCCAACCCCTATGTTGTTTCGCTATAGGAAAACCAAAGAACTTGAAATATGCTAATTCTGTTGTTCTGTCCTCTGATTTAGGTGTGTAAGAACGACAAACATAACAAAATACTGTTGATGATTACAATCATGTTTAATTTTAGATATTGTTTTAAAAACAACAAGGGAATTGTTATTTGGCTAGTACTGTGATGTGAAGGTACTTCCCCAGACGGGATATTTTTTTTGTTTAAAGTTTTGATATTGTCTCTCAATATTAAAACAAAATGTAATGGCAAAATATATATATATAACATAGATTTTGAAATATTGTTTTCAGTCGCGTTGCGTGTCATATAGCGTACGGCGACCGCGGCTATGGCGTGAGCTTTTTAGGGTTTAGACACATTGGTCGACGATTTGCACATATAAAAAGAGCGCAAACTTCTATACTTTTACGCGTCCTTTGCAGACGTGACGAACACGCTTCGGCGGCAGAAGGACGCGATCAAGAACCAACAGTTCTCGAGATGTGTCATTGTTATTTGAATTTTAGATTTCGATTGTATAACGAGCTGTACAGCTCCTTACGGGTGTGTTCGGATGCCCGTGTACGACACATTAACACAGCAACTCCTTAGGAGCTTATTGGTAACCTCACACACTCGTAGGAACACAATAACCCTCCAGGAAGTTATTTGGCTGCGGTTTTGATTGAAATGGAGGTACCTCGCCAGATGGGTCGCATTGATAATAATTATCTTAAGTAATACCTCTGCATCAATAAAAACCGCAGCCAAATAACTACTTGGATGATTATTGTACTCATACGAGTGAGCGAGGTTAATTCCGAATTTAAGTTCCTAAGGAGTTACTGTGTTAGCAACTAGGGCAACGTGCGAGCGATACTTCCTGTATTGCAAGCGAACACAACTTATGTCCGGAACAAGTTTATCTACATTATATGGTACTGAAATAATAATAACAATCAAATTAAACAAGTTCATCATTCAAATGTTCTTTATTTAGGTATTTACATAAAATAAGTTGAGATGAGATTTTCCATGTAATTGCAATATAATATTAGTCAATAATTTAGATTTACACACAAATAATAATAGCCATATCGTTACATACAGGGAAGATATCTTCGAAACACTAATATTCACTAGTTCCTGTCAACTATGCAACTGAACGGCCGAGGTTTTCGAATGCAGTGACATTCTATACCGAACTCCCAATGTTCACTTTAAAAGTAACAATGTTCCAGCAATGCGTTTCCTCTAAAGTTTTGCTATTCTGATGGCACCTACATTGCCAAAGCGTGGTATAAATGTTGTATAATGGTAATCAAATATTTTTTAAACTGTAACGCTTGCATATTGAGTACTTTAAATTCCGATATTTTCGCTAACTTATCGATTATTTTTAGATTCAAAGTATCCATTTGCATTAGACCTAAGAGTTAGATTTATAGAGGATATATAAAGAGGCGTATATATATTCGTATATGTCAAACATAAAGCGATAATTTATCGAAGTATACATTCGATATTCCATTCTCGATAATAATGTATAAAATACGTTTTTTAATATCAATTTTAGCAAAAGTTTATGCCTAATCGATCCTTTACGATATTTTCAATGGATTCCAAATACATTTTTAACAATCGCCCTTATACTAGGATAATATTTCAACAAATTTTGATATTTTATTTATTAGGTTACATTTCGGCCAATCATTGTCTTCTTTTATATCTACTAATATTACATACCAATTGACAAATTATTGTAAGTTACCGCGGAATCGTTATTTTGAAATGTTACAAAATAATATCATTTATCGTGTTTAACTGTGCACCTGTTTTCAAAACAGGTAATTATAATCATATAATGCACATAGAAATCTCCATGATGTATATATGTGTATTCTATGTAGGTTTAATATTAACGCAAGGAGATACGAAGAAATACGATTTCCACGCGCATTATATCCTAAGTTTTACCATATATTTTTTTTCATGATTTTAGTACAAACAGAGAAATGTGAATATGAATGCTATGTGTGTACGAGTACAATCAATGTCATGAGACTATACAATTTTTAAACATAACCAAGTACAGCAACCGTATACAAAACAGGACTTAGCCTTGACAAAAAATTGAGTAAACTGCCAATAGTTTATTCAAATATTGTCAAGAAATCGAAAATAAATGATCTTTGCTTTTTCTTACTTGACCCATTATGTAAAGATGACATATCTTTTTACTAAAATAAATTCTTTTAAGAATAGATACATAAAAAAAACAATAAATAAAAATCAAAAACTTTTTTATTCTGGCAATTTATTCATTTTACATACCGACGAAAAGACATGCCAAAATTATCATATAAGACGAGAAAGAAAAATAGAGTTCTCTTGTACTTCAACACGAGACACAGCTTTTGTTCTACTTTTCTGATACAATTTTTGGTCGCAATAAAAACTGAATTTATTGACATCTAGCGAAACACAATATCTTCGATACGAAATAATAAACTGACGTAATTTTGGCTAAACCCGCGTTCCAAATTAAGTGTGCCTAGAGACTTCTGCATAAGGATACGTTACGTGGGCTGAATGAAACACACCCTGCCCACGTATGAAAAGAACCACTGCAGATATTACAAAATGTATTGAACAAATAATACAATTCGGAATTGGGACGTTGTGTCGCGGAAAGCTATGACATTTATAGTACCAATAGATCGGCACATTCCTTAAACTGAAATACAGTGAATTTTATTATTTGCTCAATTTTATTGTCAAACAACATTTAATTTTACTTCAAGTCAACGCATTTATCAAAATATTATTTTAACCTGTAATTTTAGGTTGTTCAATAACTCAAGTGTGAACTCCAGCAGAAGACATCTTCTCTTCTATTTAAACAAACGAACATGTGTGCATTACAAAACACACTATTGAAATGTAATTTAATTTATCTAAACTAAACAGATTCTTTTTCTCGGAATATCCACTGAGAAGGGTGTTAACATATATATACACGACTGTACAAATTATAAAATTATTGTTCATTACTTCAATATCATTGGAAACTATAAAATTCGTTGATATATAATCGCGCTTATTCGTGAAAATTATTATGTCGAAATTTATTACATTTTTTAAAACTTTAATAAATTTCAACATAATAATTTGGTTAATTTTTTAAATCATAAATATGCACAGTTACTAAATGCATGCCTATATAATGATGTCAAATAAAACTTTAGTTAAATTTGTAGCTTTGCGATTGTCGGACAATCCTGTAAGGGTATAAAACTGTGCAAGAAAGTTAACCAATGTTTAGCAATAAAAAAATGCATTTTTGGAACAGTTTAGTTTCATCGGAATGTTGGTTTGATAGCAATAAATTTATTGTTTTAGAACGTGATTCATATTTATCGATTCTCTAAGAAACCAGAAAAATGCGTGAACTATCATATTAAAATGTGTTTTTGAAGGACTGCATTTTTCATAGTATGTTATAAATATAAAAATAATCTCAAAAAACTCAGTTTCATCTACAATATAAAACTAAATTAATACCTATTCAATAAGTGAGTAACATAATTAATTATACGTAATAATACATCGCTAACATATAAAACAAAGACTAGATTGTTAAAAATAATAATTACATTTATATTGCTTAAAATTAATGAAAAAATCACGTCGACGTGATTAGGGAAGTCTGTTCAAATGAACTGTTAAAAAATATCTTAACAAAAATATTTTGATAAAAAAATATTATTTTTTGGCAAAATACTTTTATTAGAATATATTATTTGCTAGACATCAGTTTATAAAGTATGCCAGGCGAGGCAAAAGATCTCTAATTTATTAATACTTTCATGATATTTGGCAATAAGTAATTCATTTTGCAATATTAATTTTATTTTCATAATTAAATAGATACCAATAAAAATACCGTGTGGTCTCATCAGATCTCTGAATTTTATTACAATCGATTGAACTGAACTACATGATACTATTTATTAATTTGCATAAAAGTGTTACAACATCCTTGGCGTTAAAATTACTTGATTATTCATATTTGTCGGAAATAAAATCTGTCATGGAATAAAAATTCTGTTTAGTTTGTCATGAGAGGTAAATAAATCTATAGTACATATACTTTAAACACGCCAATATTATAATAACTTGTCAGGTAATATCAAATATTTTAATAAAATAAGTTTTATTAAAATATATATATATGTCATGTTAACATACAACATTGTAACACTATTATGCAAACACGTGGATACAAAAATATAAAAAAAAACACACACACAATGTTCACAGCGGAAAGCATCACCCTCATCGTATAAGTTAAGCGGTAAGCGACTTGTATATGTAAAATAAAACATCAAATAACATATTCATTAACCTAATATAATAAGTGTGACAATTTATTTTGGTAAAATATTAATATTATATTCGTTACAAAGTTTATTATAGAAGCGTGTCTCGCCATTTGACAACGTCATGGTCAAATGATGAACAATAAATTGTAGAAATATTCACACAAGTGCAAAATACTATATGAAATAATACTATATATAGAATATAAATATGCGCTATTATTGAAATATATTTGAAAATCTTTTTCTGAAGTCTGTTTCTGTTCTAGAAAGTTCTGCAGTAAAACATTCTGACGTGCATGCCTTTGGGAGCTTTGATAACTGGACTGAACTTCGATATCTTTCGTATCTTTGACATCATAGTTTGTCAATATACAATTTAAAATTAATGTTCATTTCACATTACGTAATTGCACATTACGATAATAATATTTTTTACAATTATTGCCAATCATTTGACATAACAATACAGACCAGAACGTACAACATTCTTAAATATTTTGTAAATGTCCAATGGTAGATTATTTTATAACAAAGTAAACTACCACGTGAGATTTCATTTTCGCGCTTCATATGTAGTTACTCGTATATATCTATAAACAAACATTTAATTAATGCAGTTATATTATATAAGTATCTATCTAGCGCAAACATTAAATACGGTTACAGATTATACAGCGATATAAGGTTTGTTAGGAAGAACTTTGAATAGGTTGCCATAAACAAAAATGTATTTTTATAGCAGTTGAAGTGTTTTAACACAAATTTTGAAATGCTACAATTTTTTTTTACAATTATTGTAAGACATTAAAATTTGTGCTATAATACAAACTTGTATTATTTATCTTAATAATTATATTAAAAAGTCAAAAAAAATTAATCAACTTTCTATAGATAAGGTATATATAGCCTACTGCTTGTCTATGCCCACTACATCGTGGCAGTGTCGGGATAATGTTCACGCTAGTAAGGCAGTATTTTGGAGCTAAAACAATATTTATAGTTTTAAAACATCTTACATAAAAAGAGCGCCATTATAACTTAAGGGAATATATATATTTATACAATAGATTCGGCGGTGGCATGGCGCAGAGTATTCAGTGCAAACTCTTAAAGCAAATAAAATAATTTGGTTATTAGACTACATCTATTATAATAATATATTTGTTAATTAATACATCGTCGTGAGTTAATGCCGCGTCGAAATTACTGCAAACTGTTTATGCACATATTTGTATTAAACGTACAACACCCCCATTCTCTCTTTTGGTGTTCGTAAAATGCTGGCTATCGTTTGTTTTATTGCTGCCTCGTGCACGCTTAGATCAGAGCTTCTTGACTTCCAAGTGAAGTTGACTTCCGTGCTTAAGATACTAAACAAGACAAAAGAAATAAAATCTGGAAAATGGTTCAACTTCCCGAACCCTCTATTACTTGTCTTTCTATTTGGATATCGTGGTGCAAGAGCAGATAATATTGGCATTGACGAAATCATAAAATTATTGACTGCATTTAAAAATAAGCTCCAATATTTCAATCAGTAGGACTGGAAAATTTGCTTCCGGTACAAACCCTTCTGATGGCTGAACTTAGCTAACACCACCTTAAACCATTGAACTAAGCTTATTTTTTTTTTAAATTGGACATTAATACCATTGGTAAATTTGGTCCGTATACAAAACCGTATGAGAGCGATTCTCATTACATGAATTTCTTATGAGACTGTAATAATACAAATAAAATCCTTACTTTCTCCGTACAAAAAAAAATGACATACTAACAATTCGTATGAATACGAATGAATTTTATTCGAATTTTTTTCAAGATTTCGATGTTTTAGACCCATGCATAAACAGTAAGTTGTTCATAATATTTATAAAATCACGCTCTCTCGGCTTGATATAATCTTTTTGATACATCAATTTGTGATGATTTAATGATTTGTTAAAGAATTTCAACGTCATGTGCACGATAAAACATTCGCGACAAACAGAAGCTCCATTTTTTAAAATCCGAACCAAAGTCCCCATAAAAATTCTTGGATCAGATTACTTTTTTAAGGAAAAGTCGATTTTTGGGATACCGTATTTTTTAATAAGTATGTTTAACTCCTATAAAGATGACTAAGTCTCCCACCCTGTATATTAATGTACGTTTAATTTGCAATGTGCAGTAGTCTCGAGGCAGCTCGTCTAATTGACCTACAAGTCACATCAGTTCACCTCCAAACGATCTATCTCATTATTATCATATGGAAGGTACAAGTCGACCGTTTATAATTTAAATATTGTAAATTATAATTTTCATACATAGGAACCAATCGATATTATTTATTATGCTACGCGCGCGATTTAAATTCTTATTAATGCGTCTTGAGCCTCAAGTAAAAACAAAAATACAAATCAAATAGAATGAATAACGCGCAGACACGGTGCGGGCATATTGTTGTTTCATTCAAATTTCATACGTAAAACAAGACAATAATGTTCAATTTAAATCTACAACGTATAGAAATGGCACGCCCGCGCCTCGTCATTCAACGTGCTTTATTGCCAGAATTTAATCTTATTTCCATATATTGTGAAATTTGAATGCCACGACAGTACTACTACTATCTCTGTCGTTTGACCCTTAAAGAACCCACTCTAGGAGCGAACCTGTTTAATTTTAGATTAGATAGCGTACCTACTCGGAAATTTAAGAAATTTAGTGACTAAATATCTCACTGATTCGAGCCTACGGTCGAATACGAAGATATTTTAACCAATAAGCCGAAGTGATACGATTGCGATTCATGAACTAGCCCAATTAGAGCTGCGCGATCTATTTTACTCCCCGATCCGAAGAACCCATTTGGGTATTTCCTTCATGTTTATTACGAACTTATTTATATTATATTTATTATAAACTAGCGACCCGGCCCGGCGTCACACGGGTGCAATTTAATATCATATCAATCAGTTTGTCGAGAAGGGTTTCAACAATCGAAATTTTTCGATGAAATTAAATGCTCATATTTTAACACTTCACTGGTGGTTTTTCTAAATAATAAATCACGAACTGAAATCAATTACATCTTTCTAATACTTCAAAATTGTATAATTTTTAATGCACCTAAAATATGTTCACAAATGAAATATCTCCTATATTCGAATCTCTTTCTCAAAATATTGTTGTATAAAAACACGTGACAACAGAACTTTCAAATTGAACTTCACTTTTATTGACAAAAAATATCATCGAATTTAAACTGATGAAATTTTCAAAAATTCATAAACCTGACAAATAGGTACAGTACAAAAAAACCTGTCAAATGGGCCAAGCCGTTCTGAACTGAGTATACATATATGCGGCAACTGACTTTTGTTTCTAGAAACATCTATACTAATATATGACGCGGAAAATTTTGTTAGTTTGTCTTGACGCGCTGATCTCTGGAACTACCGGTGGGATTTGAAAAAATATTTTTGCATTTGGTAGACCAATTCTTGAGGAAGGATAGGCTATCTATATCAACATGAAGATAAGCGGCCCCTGCGGGATACTGGGATACGAGTGGACGAAGTTAAGGGGTTCAGTTAGTATATGATATATATGTTGAATTTAACTGAATTTTGCTCATTTCACGTTATGCTTTTGAACACGCTATTATTGTAACGCAAACCTAGTGCCCAGTGACTTGAAAATTCGCTAAAATTTATACTTGAGGCTCAAAACAGGAATGAAAGGTACTAAAACGATATGTCCACATGTAACAAACATGCAGATTCAATGGTAGATTGGTCACTTCACGAATGCAGTCGAAAAATATACAATGTTCAGATGGCGCGCGTTTTCCAACGGTGTTAGCCTCATTCGACAAACATATCAACAGAAGCAAGCGTAGAAACGGGACACATCCAGCGTCCAGTACGCGTTCAGTTGGTTTCTATAAATTGAACAAATCACTTAATGCAACTGCCAACTAATAAATTTATTTATTGTGTTATCGGTGTATAAGGCAGGGTGAAAGAATGGCGAAGCAGATATACAATGCAAAAGTGGAAGGATGTAGGAGCCGGGGAAGTCCAAGACTTACCCACCATGATCAAATTGGTCGTATTCTGTCAGAAGATGACGTCAGGAGCCCTAGAAACCGGCGAGCGTGCATGAGAAGAGCAATGAATGTTAAAGAAGCGAGTGAGGTGTGTAAGGATCGAGTCACGTGGCGCTCGGTCCTCTCTGCCTACCCCGTAAGGGATTTGGCGTGAAGTTATAGATAGATAGGTGTATAAGGAACCGGCCTATCGAACCATAGGTCCCCGGTTCGAATCCTGGCTTGTACCACTAAGTGTGTTCTCGAATTTATGTGCATATTTGTAATTATCACTTGCTCGACGGTGACGGAAAACATCGTGATGAAACCCGCAAGTATAAGAAATTATACTTCGCTAGACGTGTGACCTAGCCTAAGAAAGGTCTGATTTACTACTGGGTTGTGGAGATCTGACGGTAGTCGCTCTATTTAAAAATCATCTTCGCCAAATCATTTAGGCTTAGGTAGTGAACCCCTGCCAATACTAATTAGGAACGGATTAGGACACGGGATAACGCTAGGAAGAAGAAGATGTTATGCTAGACACTTGTAGCAATTTTTTTTAAGTATTGTGCCTTAAGAATGATACATAGAGCGAACAGTCTATCTTGAGGTGCCGTTGTGTGAACCACCTCGGAATATCTTTAATCGTCTTTTTTTTATACAATGTCGAGAGGCACGCAAGCATACGGTTCACCTGATGTAAATTGGCTTCGGTAGCCTAAGAACGCTTGCAATACAGGAAGTATCCACTCGCGCGCTGCCACTCATACTGCAAACTCTCTAACTCCTTAGAAGCTTACTGGTAACTTTACTTACTAGCAGGAACACAACTACCCTCCAGAAAGTTGTTATTTGGCTGCAGTTTTCTGTAGGATGGAGATACTTTAAAGTCGGGCTGTTTTATCGCGCCCTCTCCGTCTTAAAAACACCCAGACCAAGACAAACATACATGTTCATGCACGTAAATGTTTGTCCTGTGTGGGAATCGAACTCACGAGCCTTGCTGCCAAAGTAAGATTGCTAACCACTCCGCCACCGAATACGTCAGAAATTACAGGATTGCACGGTATTTAAAGTTACGAGCGTGATAGTTACCATCAGGGATCCATAGGATGCGGCGGGGAGGCGCCGCAACTGCTGTCCTCGGAGTGCAGGCCCTCGCCCAGCTCCGTGCCCACCTGTACAATACAATACAACAAATGCACCGCAGTTTTGCCATGCCATGGGAAGCGGTAGCATATGATGCTTACTCTGCCAAAGACCCTCAGTATAATTACGCAGTTAATAAACATTTCTATACTACGTGGTGTTGTTCCTCCGCAATGGAAGGATTTTTAGTACTCCAGCCTAAAACTAGTAACCCAATAAACCCTGCAGACCTAAGACCAATCACTATACTACCAGTCCTTTCAAAAGTGTTTGAAAAAGCTGTCTATGAGCAGCTAATAAAATATGCTGAGACTAACAACACCTTACCCTCCTACCAGTGGGGTTTTCGTAGACCGTGGTACAATGGCAACGTTACTGGATGTCTCTGACAACATTCGTGCTGCTCAAGACGAGGGCTGTGGATCTATATTGACATTGCTGGACTTCTCCCGGACATTTGATAGTCTGAATGAAGTATTCTGATGCTATCTAAATTAACTGATGATGATAATCTGCGTTACGACTCATTCTCTGAATCTAGTCAGGGACTGCTTTTATCGACTAAAGGTCTTATACAAGATGTGCAGTTTGGTAACTGAAAAGGTACGTGTAAGGTTGTGTGAGTCCTTGGTATTGTCCAAACTAAATTATGGGGACACAGTTTACGGCCCAAGTCTGCTTTGGAAAAGTCAGAGGTTAATACAACGTGTTCAAGATGCTTGTTACAGATACTGCTGTAATATTCCACCTCGCAGTCATATCACCCCGTTTCTCAACAAGGCCTCAATGTTAAACATGAAATCTCGAAGACGACTTCACTTAGCGTCCTTGCTATTTGGTGTTGTTAAATACAAACAACCAGACTACTTGTATTCCAGGCTCAATTTCACAACACTTGGCGACAAATACAGTCACCGTCTAATCCGAATGTTATTAAGAATATATTCTCATAGGACAGTGGTATTTACTGGCAGCTTCCGCTATCAGACAACTAAGTGTTGGAATATTATACCACCACCAATTAGAAACGCTACTTCTACCTACGCTTTTAAAAAACATTTGACAGTGTTTCTTCTAGATAAGCAGAAAATTGGTATTCCAAAGCATTTTCTGTAGCTAGCGGTTGCTGCATTGTTGCGTAATGACCAGGAGCAATACTATTCCAGTTTAACATATGATTTATTATTATTGTCAATTATCATTCTTTTTTGATCTATAACATTTTCAATTCTACCACATAGGTCATATTATTAACCATTGTAGGTATCATTGTATCATCCGTTTACATTCTACAACAATTTTCGCAATATTTCTCTATCTACGCTTTTGCTATATGGCATATAAATACAAACACGCTACTCAACTAGAACACAACTTTATTCGTATCAAACCTGTAAAGTGCGAGTGCAACAGACTCGCACTTTACAGGTCATGGTCTTAGAATCAGTGTTCGTGGAAGTTCTTTTGCAAAAGTAAAACTGAGCATGGGCCTTTTTGCATTGCTCCATCACACATATGCATGTACATTGTTTATGAATGCAAGTAATTAAGACCTAGCTTATATACAGTACTATAACTTACTGTATGTGTGTATTGTAGAGGCAAATAAAGTATTGTCTATTATTGTTTTTGGCAGTTCAAGTTAAGCTTAAGCGTAGGGACTATAAATTAAGAAAAATTCGACACGTCAGTAATATTATGAACGATGAAGAGGTGTGTTTGCTTATTTACTGCATGCTGATTTTTTTTTTGTATATTTATTTTATCGCAGGAGAATAACGACTGCAGCGATTTCACGAAATCCCTAGAGATATCACAAAATCACGACAAATGTCGAATAACCTTTTATATCACGTCTTCTTAGTAAAAATATCTAGAGATGTGACAAAATACTAATATCTTTCAATGCTAGGACAATTAAAATCACACGAACACCCCGGCCCATCACCCAGTTTCACCACCACGTTGTGTATAGCGAGTTGTGCTGTATGGCTCAAATTTTTACCGCTAAGAAGTTATGACAGGGCTCCAACTTCTTTAGCAGTTCATGAGTATTCAAAGAACAATCTCAACTATCATTGGCATATTTGAAATTACAGTACAGTAAGAAGACTTCTCTTAAATAATGAAACAGATGAGAGCTCGATGTTGTCGTTGAGCATATCATTCTAACCATACACGTAGGTTAAGCAACTTCACACGCAGCCTGTCTATGGATGGGTTTTTCTATATCAAGTTTCTCCGTGCTCGGAGGGCACGATGAGCCGTCGATTTCAGTAGTTTAGCTAAGTCAGCGTTCTTCGGGCGGCTTGAAAAAACTGGCCTCCGCCAATGCGCAGCGTAGTGCAGTATGCCCTAAACAACTTCGGTTGAAGGGACACCCATATCCCTGCAGTGAGATGAGTTAGGGTTGGTGTGGCAATGGAATAATTTCCTAGCAAGTACAGGGTCCGTCACTCGAAGTGTTACCAACTTCATGCTGCTTCTATTTTCAAAATAATAATGACAGCGCGCCCAATATTGGTGAAACGTCAGTTTGTTTCATTGTTTTAAAGTGGGCAAAAATAGCGGGAACTAAGTTGAATTTTAAAATAAATTTTCGCAATGGATATTAAACGTAGCTATGTGATCGCTTTGCACTTGGCTGGAAAATCACAACCAGCTATTGTTAGAGAGCTCCGACAACTACGTGTGAACAAAATGTTTGTGTATCGGACCATTAAGCGTTATAACGAAACTGGGAGCATTGCTAAACGACATGGAGGTGGTCATCCGAAAACCGCAACATCACGTAATATGATTCGAAAGGTGAAGGCTCGAATTCAAAGAAATCCTCGTCAGAGTGCAGGTGAATTGGCGAAAAGTCTGAAAGTATCCGACTCAAGCATTCGCCGTATACTAAAAAAAGAACTCCAACTGAAGCCCTACAAGATCCAAAAAGTACAACATCTTACTTCATCTCAGAAGATAGTCCGGCTACAAAGAGCTCGAGCACTGAAAGCCTTGTTTTTTCTGATGAAAAAATTTTCACCGTCCAGCAGTACGTCAACAAGCAAAATGATCGTGTTTGGCTACAGGGCAAGTCAAACGATAATTTGGATGACAGAATTGCCGTTCGTAAGCAAGCGCCTGCTTCGGTTATGGTCTGGGCCGCAGTGACCTCAAATGGTCGGTCGCCACTCGTGTTTATCGAGAAGGGCGTCAAAGTCAACCAGCAAGTGTACCAGCAAAAAGTGCTAAATGATGCTCTCATACCGTGGACACGTAAGCAATTCGGTACAAACAGCTGGACATTTCAACAAGACTCAGCACCGTCCCACAAAGCTCGCATGACACAAATTTTTTTAGAGAACCACGTTCCTCGGTTCATTTCCTCACAACAGTGGCCTCCTTACTCGCCAGACTTGAATCCAATGGACTTCTCGGTGTGGTCTATTTTGGAGGCTGCTGTGTCAACAAAAAGGTATGAAAGTGTGGACACGCTCAAGGCAGCGCTTCGTCGGGAATGGAAAAGAATACTGCAAACCCATCTTCGTGCGGCCTGCGATGCATTCGTTGGAAGACTCGAGGCCGTAATCCGTGCCAAAGGAGGTCATATCGAACAATAATGATGATTTTCATAAAATTTAATGTTTTTTTTACAATTTTCTTTCAATTTTTAATAAATCTTACTTTGAATAACTAAATAACATCATTTAAAATTGGTAACACTTCGAGTGACGGACCCTGTAATAGTAAAAAATATTACCTTAAGTACATCGTGTAGCGAGCTCATACTGCCCAGACTGAGCGGGGTTATGGACCGCTCCAGCAGCAGGGACCCGCTGCCCTGGGAACCGCCTCCTATCGACCTGGGCCACAACACACAGAGAGACACACATGTAAAAAGAAGCCTATGAGTATTTTTTTTTATTTTCATTTTTATGATAAAGACGCCAATAATTTTCTAACTGCATTTCCTTTGTATTTGTATTTATTATAACTGTGGCAAAATAAACTTTATATTGCAATTATTTTTATTGTCTTAATATTGATTGCAATTAGCATAGTAAGAATATTATTTATAAATGAACATTAATTATTTTTTACTAAACCCTCACGAGCAGTTAGACACATTTTATATTTTTTCATAATGTTTGTATGCCACGCCAGGTGCATTGCGGGGTAGGCAGAGACAATGCTTTTTAAAATCATACATAATCATTTATATTTTTTACTGTATAAGCATTTTGTAAATGACACGCAAAAAAAGTATCTATTGCATTTTGCGACATTTTGAAATTCATGTCGAATTGGATACAAACATACGGACCACCTGATGTAAAGCGATTACCGTAGCTTACAAACGCTTGCATACATTAAGTATTACTCGCGCGGTGCCACCTCCAACACAACCATGGAGTTCTTATTTGTCTGCAGTTTTCCATGAGGCTCAGGTCCTTACACAGACCCCACCTCTCTTAAAAATGTTTGTCCTGTATGGGAATCGAACCCACGAGCGTTGGTGTCAAAGTAGCGTTACTAACCACTGGGCCACCGAGGTCGTCTTTAAGTTATATAATTAAAACTTGTCGGAAATAGAGCACGTGTGAAGCCCCATGTCATCGACTGTGTAATTCATTCATACATACCTCTCCATGGGGCGGTGGTGATGCGGCGAAGGGGGCGCCTCTTCGCGACTGTCCCGGCCGCGTTGTCGCCATGAACCTGCACAATCAAACACGTTACTATATTGCTCATCTAGCTAGTGATAATTACAAATGTGTACATAAATCCGAAAATTCGTATCTTGGCATGTACCACTAAATTCTTGATTTCGGATTTATGTACATATTTATAATTATCACTAGCTTGCCTGCGAAGGAAGACGTCGTGATGAAAACGCGTGTTGTTCTGATTTCCCCTCTTGGTTGTGGATGCCTGGCGGCAGTCGCTCAATGTAAAAATCTGTATCTTTGCGATATCCTCAGGCTAAGGTAAGCCCGTCAATCCTAATGGATTAGGAAAAGGGATAAACGCTTGACCGTATTGCGCATCTATCAATACAGTCAAAAATATAAAAGTCAAGTCTTGCCGTGAATATTTTCTACAACACTAAATAAATATTGACTAACTTTTTTGCACATATTAAAGTTTCAATTCATCAGAATTTATAACCAATAATATTAAAAATAACAATCGATTTTTTTAATGCCAAATAGCTACAAATTCAGCAAATAATTTATATGAAATTTGTTGAATACGTATGAAAAAGTCCCTTAGATGTAATATTAGCGGCACAAATTTCCAGCGCTACGTGGAATAAGACGAAAATCAAAGCTCCCAACAGACCCATACAATCAAAGATATAGTAAAAGACACTCTGCCAGTAAATTTGATATTGATCATGACACGAGCTCGTTGGCGCAGTGGTTAGTAACGCTACTTTGCCACCAACGCTCGTGGGTTTGATTCCCACACAGGACAAACTTTTGTGTGCAAGAATATATTGTTTGTCTTGGTCCGGATGTTTTCTATGTATCATAAGTATGTATTTTTAAAAATTCAAATGTATTCACGTATGTTTATTACTTGTACATAACACAAGCTTCGCTTACTTTCGGGCTAGAATGCATCGCGTAATCACTTAGTACGTATTTGTATGAATGCGTACTAAGATATAGATAAGAAATACGTCGAATCCTCCCCCTCCCTTCTCATCACAGTTCTCAGACAGGAAGAGAGTCTATTGTTTTCTATATAACTAAATTGGAGAACTTTTTAAAGAAGCTCATGCTGTAGTACTGTACCAAAACCTAGGTACAGAGTTCACAACACAACTTAATCTAGATCTCGGAAGAAAACACCTCAGAATCGGCACCGTACAGGGGCTTCTGATTTTTTTATACAACGTGAGAATGCATACAAGCATCCGGACAACCCGATGCAAAGCAGCAACCGTAACCTATGAACCCTTGCAATGCATTAAGTGCCACTCGCGCGATGCCACCTCTGCACCTTAGGACTTTGCTGGTGACCTCACTCACACGCATGAACACAACAACTCTCTAAAGATTTGTTATTTGGCTGCGGTTTTTTTATGAGATGGAGGTACTTCCCCAGACAGGTTGCTCTGTTGCGTACTACCTCTCTTAAAACCATCCTGACCGAGTGAAACAGATATGCTCCAACCGAGATAAACAAATATTTGTCCTACGTGGGAATCTAACCCACGAGCTTTGGTGTCGAAGTAACGTAACAGCGCAGTTTACCACTACGCCATCGAGCTCGTCAGCGGATGATCATTTGATAACTGATTTAAAACTATGTATTCAACATCATAATTTGCGCACAATTTATTCAACTTTTTTTTTATACTACGTCGGGAGGCGTACAAGCATACAGCCCACCTGTTGCAAAGCAGTTACCGTAGCCTATTAACGGTACCAATATATTAAGTATCACTCTCGCGATGCCTGCTCCGCTGCTTTCATAGGAGTAAGCTCCTAAGGAGTTACGCTACTCTTTACTTGTCTCTAGGGAGTTATTTATAGTTAAACTGCGGTTTCCTATGAGGTGGAAGTACTTCCTCTGACGGGCGCTTTGATACGGCCTACGTATTATATTTATTATACATAACTTACCATTGTAAGAGCCGGTCCCGTGCGATATCGTCAGCGGCGAAGTTCGTTTACTGCTCTCTCGACTGCTGTACATCTGCTGTACAATCAAACAAATAAATATATATATACAATGTTGTCGAAGCTTCGGCGTATACGACATTTCGGACCACGACAGAGTGTAATTACTACCGGGTAGCAACAAAAATATTATGTAAAACGACCTCTATGTTATTAAATAATAAAAAAACATAAATAATTCGCCGGATTGCGAGACAATTGAATACAAGTCGATCAGTTGTTGAAATCAGAATAGGCTTTATGTATATCTAGCCTATATTTAACTTATGGACTTTTATTAGATTATCAACGATTGTATGAAGAAAGATTTACAATTGAATGCGAAGGAAACCAAGATAATGGTATTTGGAAGAGAGACAACCAGAACGAACACTAGGATTACGGTTGATGATGTAGTGTTGGAGCAAGTGGATGAGTTTGTATATCTTGGAAGCGCTTTTAGCAGCGATGAAAGGTACACTGCTGATGTGGAGAGTCGAGTGAGTGCAGGGAATAGTGTGAATGGAGCGTTGGGTAACCTGTTTGGCAGCCGAACCGGCGAGCGTGCATGAAAAGAGCTATGAATGTGAAAGAAGCGAGTGAAGTGTGTAAGGACCGCGTCTTATGGCGCTCGGTTTTCTCTGCCTACCCCGCAAGGGGCCTGGCGTGAAGATATATATCTAATTAACGCTAACTTATGGAAGTGAAAGCTGGGTATGACAGAGAGAGCATGAAAGTGGAATAATTGCGGTCGAAATGCGTCGGTGTTAAAATAAGAAAAGGCATACTCCGTTGATTCGGACACGTAGAGATAATGGCAGATGAAAGAATTTCGAAGCAGATATACAATGCGAAAGTAGAAGGATGTAGACGCCGAGGAAGACCAAGATTAACCTACCATGATCAAATTGGTCGTGTTTTATCAGAAGGTGACGTCAGGCGCCCTAGGAACCGGCAAGCGTGCATGAAAGGGGCTATGAATGTTAAAGAAGCGAGCGAGGTGTGTGAGGACCGCGGCTTACGGCGCTCGGTTCTCTCTGCCTATCTCACAAGGGACCTGGCGTGAAGATATACATATATAACCTATTTTATATGAAAAATAATGCATATACATATATACATAACCAATGAAAAGTAAAATGAATAGCCAATGCATATGGGCATCTTTTTGAAAGGTGAGGGATACAAGCTAGTCAACGTGTCGCCAAGACAGAGGTTATAAACATATCCCCATAGTATTGTCTTAGGTTTTCGCGATTGTTACACATTGAATTAAACAATTTTTAACGGAAGTATCGCGTATTTTATTTATTTTGTTGAACCTGACGTTTCGGACGCTGCAAAGCGTTCGAAACGTGGTCGCAGGAAGACTGTCTTCCTATATAAATACGTTAAAAATTGTTTAATTCAAAACATATCACCACTTAGTCGCTAATCATTAGTCGCCGTATGTCAGTATGGGGTTCTTCAAGAAAGGCGTGAAGAAGTTCGTACAGGGTCGGCAATGTACTAACTTACGTGCACTAGGACGTACGTTTGTTTGCCACCTTAGTGGTATAAAAAAAAAGTCTCCAAAGAGACCGGTCATCTCGCGGAGCGCTGCGCTTACTGAGCGACGACTACGCGACTTAGATACCACCAGCACTTCACTATATCTTATTGACAATCAGAGTTAATGTTGCTACAGCAGAATAAGTCCAGATCGAAAAGCTTTCTATATTCAGTATCGAATAATTACAAAATTTACACCTGAGAGTTAATCTGAACGTATATGGTAACTGGTACATGGTACCACATACATTCAGACCGATTCTCAAAACGAAAGACATGTTTATCGGTAGTGACATAGGAACTGACTTGTGGCACTTCGTCCGCGGTCTCGACGGTGGTGGGCAAGTCCAGCAGCCGCTGCGATCGAATACCGTCTCCCGGGCCCATGTGCGAGAGGTGCGCGAAGTTCGTTGGTGCTGATATTAATCGTGAACGACGCTCCGATCTGAAATAAATATATATATAAAGATCATATACATATATTATTTTTACGTCACAACTTACCGGTAATTGACAAGCTCGGTGGCGCAGTCGTGAATGGACGCGACTTTGACACCAACGCTCGTGGGTTCAATTCTCACGCAAGACAAACATTTATGAGCATGAACATGACTGTTTGTCTTCGTCTGTCCCTTCGAAACCCGGGTGGTCGAATACGACCGCGAAATAGATGAAAACGTATATAACGGGTTCTGACAGGTCACGAGAGAGAGGGCGCATCAAAGCAGGCCCGTCTGGGGAAGTACCTCCACTTCACACAAAACCGCAGTCAAATAACAACTCCCTAGAGGGCTGTTGTACATGCGTGTATAAGCTCCAAAGGAGTTGCTGTGTAAGCAGCAGAGGCATCGCGCGAGTGATACTTAATATGTCGCAAGTGTTAATAGGCTACGGTACCCGCTTTACATCAGGTGGGCCGTATGCTTGTATGCCTCCCGACGTAGTATAAAAAAAATATTCGAACCGGGTTCGAATATAAAATATTATCGTGTCGTTGTTTTTTTCTTAAGAAAGATTATTTAAAACGTTCTATTGCACGATTGGCGTGTAAAGAGCGTTATACTCACAGTCTATTGTGTGCCTCGATGGCCTGGTGGGACTGCTCCCGCACGGAGAACCTCCGCTTGCTGTTGCCCCACAACGAGAGGTGCTCCACGGTCAGCGGACCCTCTGGAACGACAATCTGCCCATTTGAACAATTACCAAGGACGACGTCGGGTGAGTAAAATTCATGTTTGGCATAATAATTTCAAGAGAGGTAGGGCGCATCAAAGCAGCCCGTCTGGGGAAGTACCTCCACGTCACAGAAAACCATAGCCAAATAACAACACTCTGTACGGTTGCTGTGTTCCTGCGTGAGTGAGGTCACCAGTGAGGCCCTAAAGAGTTGCTGTGTTAGCAGCAGAGGTGGCATCGCGCGAGTGATACTTAGTGTATTACAAGCGTTCGTAGGCCATGGTAACCGCTTTACGTCAGGTGGGCTGTATGCTTGTATGCCTCCCGACGTTGTATAATAATATATCGTAACTAATTTATTGTGATAATATTTCGTTCGTTAATTAGAGTGCATGAAAGTAGAATAAACGCGGTCGAAATGCGAGCGTTGCGCAAAATTTGTGGCGTAACGCTTGTAGACACCGTATTCGCAATGATGATGTTAAAAACAGATTTGGTCTGAAAGAGAGCGTCGGTGTTAAAATAAGAAGAGGCATGCTCCGTTGGTTCGGACATGTAGAAATAATGTAGGAAGAAGAAATTACGAAACATATATTCAACGCGAAAGTAGATGGGGATGTAGAAGCCGAGGAAGGCCAAGACTTGCCTACCATGACCAAATTGGTCATGTTTTATCAGAAGGTCAGAACCGTTAGAAACCGGCGAGCGTGCATAAGAAGAGCAATGAATGTTAAAGACACGAGTGAGCTTTGTAAGGATAAAGTCATGTGGCGCTCGGTTCTCTCTGCCTACCCCGCAAGGGATTTGGCGTGAAGTTATAGATAGATTGACACATGGATGATTTGTGTTGCCATAAATATTTGTGATAAAAATCTTACGCGCAGCAACTGGCCGCAGGTAGACGAGCGCTGGCGCCGAGTCGGTCGAGAACGGAAACCCGTTGTTGGTGCCGCTCGCGCCGCCGCCGCACACCGCCACCACCCACCCGCTCTCGTCCAGGGGGCGGGCGTTCGCTGAAAACATTCATATATATCTTAATAGTAAACAAGTTAGCGTAGCCGATGCTTGAAGAGCTCGATGGCGTCAGACTAATCAAACACGCAAGGTAAGCAACTACGACTGTAGCCTATCTATGGATGGAACACGTGCACTTGGTAGGGTCATCAAATATACTCTTTTAAAATGGTTTATTATACAATAGATGAACGTCTGACTGAAAACAACGTCTGGAAATGATTCAGCAGTAGCACATATATTTTATAAATTTCACGTGAGATCTTTATTGCAGTACTACTATTCAGACATAACATGAAATGAAAAATATCAATTGAAAGAAGATCTATATTGGCATGTTTCTTTCGACATTTCTAAGGTCATTTTCGAAATACAGGTATATACAATGTGTTATTTTTACTACTACGCAAACTTTAAAGGTGTATTATACACTTAAAAATGGGTATGATTATCTGCAAGTTATGGTAAAATAATTGAGTAACCAAAAAAAGGAGGTTTCTTTTAATTAAAAATTTGTGTTTCTTATTTGATTTTTAAATGTTGTCTTAATATTTTGGAATATCTGATTGATTGTAGCCAATATTTTTAGCTATCGAACAAATATATTTTTTGTTTCTGTAAAGTACTTACAAATGGAGATTTTTTTGGACACGAAGGCGCTTGTTCATGATAATTTGAAATTAAAATGACCCATAAAATTAAGTGTATATTTTAATTAAAGTTTGCGTAGTAGTAAAAATAACACATTGTATATATATATATATATATATATATTTCGAAAATGACCTTTGATGTAAATAATTTATGGATTAATGATTGTACGAAGGTTTCGTATCAATACAAGTCTAGTGCGACTTGTATTTATTTTAACAAATTTAACGTTGCAGATCAATCTTCCATCATTCATCGGTCAAGATCACAGTCGATGCTCCAACCGCAAATATAAGTAAGATGTATTTATTTATAAATTATTAATTTTCGTAATTAAATTTTAATAATTTTCGCGCCGCAAGACCTCATTACTAATTTTCATGATGTTAGTCTTTTACCTTTTAATATACAGATATAATCAGAACTTACGTATATTTATTGTCTGCACCCACTCGCCGGTCTCGATGTCGTATATGTCGACGTGCGTGGCCGTGAATATCAGCAGGTGAGTCTCGTTGATCGCTGCGAATACAATAATAATAATAAATAAATATTGTCGGACAGATTACACAGCGCCATCCAGCCCCAAAGTAAGCGAAGCTTGTGTTATGGGTACTAGACAACTGATGAACATACGTAAATACATTTTTTTTTTTAAATACATACTTATTATACATAGAAAATACCCAGACCATGACAAACAGACATATTCATGCACACAAATGTTTGTACTGTGTGGGAATCGAACCCACGAGCGTTGATGTCAAAGTAGTGTAACAGCGCGTTTCACCACTGCGCCACCGAGCTCATCAATGGGATTAGTACATTTCTTTTTCAAATAATAAGATGAATATACCGTATACATTAAGGAAATCAAGTAGGATTCCCAACAACAGGGCCTAGCATAACGCTAAGAAGTAGATGCGAACATGCAAAGGTCTTCGAAGACTTTTGTGTAAGACTGGAGACTGAGAACTGGAGAGTTTGTTCAGTGCACAGTGTTTGTTGTGTCCCCGGTGTCACAACAGACTGGTCTGGATTGAATCAGTGGAGGGTCTGTTACACAGGCTTCCACAACATACTGTGTTTGGACCAATTTAAGTTACATCGCACAACACTGTTTGCTATGTTTATACTAAGTTTCTTGCCATAAGCATGATTTCTGCCTGATATTACAGTAAAGAGCTGTGTATATACTTTAGTGTTGTGTACAAGTAAATTATTTACTTTCTTTCTTTTTTTCTTCTTATTCCGTTAGACCGTTGTATTTACTCACTAAGTGCGAGGTGTACTTACCGTGGTAGGTGGGTCGCGCCGTGTACATCAGTTCCGTGTCCCTCGCTCGGTGCCCGTTCCTGTCCACGTAGAGGGCGAGCGTGTTGAACACCAGCAGCGTGTCGCTCGTGTTAGGCACCGGTGCGCAAGCGAGAGGCTTCGCGTTCGAGTGAGACAGGAACAAGTTCACTTGGTTGTCAGGGTGGACTAGGGCTGGAAATGTAAATTGTTTAGTATTAATGTCAATATAGGAAAACTAATCCTAAATTAAAAAGTATTATTTTCAAGCCTATGGACATCGGTTTTTTTATACAACATGCAAACATATGACCCGCCAGCTGTAAAACGGTTACTATGAAAGCTAGCAACGCATTAAGTATTACTCACGCGATGCCTCCGCTCTTATTCCTTAAGAACTTACTGGTGACTGCACTCATTTGCAGGAATACAGAAACTCACCAGGGACTTTCGATGATCCCTACCTCTCATAATTTCTAAGGCTCCTTACATCACCTTCTGATAGAACACGATAAATTTGGTCATGGTAGGTAAATCTTGGCTTTCCTCTTCTGCTACATCTTTCCATTTTTGCGCTTACAAGACCTAGTTCTAGCATAAGGCAACCGCTACCGTCACAGTGTACTCACAGAGCGCCGGCTGGTCCAGATGCGGCCGGCGCGGGTCGGGCAGGCAGTGCGCGGCCAGCCCGCCGCTGTACCCTAGCACGAGACGACCACCGACAAGCTGCACGCTGTGCACAGCGCCGGGTGCTCGCAGCTCAGCAATCCGGCAGCGCCGCGCAGCCGTGCGAGTGATCTCGTACACGTTTACCACATACGTATTCTGTGAAATATACCCACAATATTTAAGAGAGTTGAAGCATGTCAATGGTGTTTTTTTTTATTATATAAATTAATAAAACTAAAAATAATATTTTGAAAAGTTGTTTTTACTTGTTACAAATAGTAATTGTAGTATGTTACAAAATGTACAAGTTGCGTATGCCGGTACATCGGCTTGCTAGGACAAGTAGATCTTTCGTCGTAAATTGTATGCTAGTCTATAATTAATTGCCTGACAATATGTTCAGACACATAAAAATACTCTTTGTAAAAAGGCTTTATTACACGACGAAATACACTATGAAGTTAACCACTTGTGACCACCGGACTCTTTAAACTTACACCTCACTAACCCATACTCGTTCCACTGCTGGACTACGGGTCTCCCTACGAGCGAAGAAGGGTTTAGATCATACTCCGTCATGCTGCTTAATTGAGGTTTGGCGAAGGCCAGTGTTCTCAAGCCATCCGAAGGCTTATACTGAATGATTTAATGAAGCCCTGACTTATCTTAACAACGGTAATATATTGTTAAACCTATCAGGCACGCGCAACGTCACCATCGACTTCCTCCTCCTGAAAAGTTATGCCTAATCGATACTCACTTGTCTCTTGCACACAACTGCGAACCCGTACGCGTTGGCGTGTAGTTCTCCAACGGCCACGTCGACGGCGCCCTTCGACTCGGCCAGCTTCACGCACTCCACCTCCGAGCACTCGAGCGCCCGGATAGGCACCAAGCGTACGTGCCGGCCGCGGCCAGCGATGCTCACTGCAATGTAAATTAAACGTATTGTACACATTTGAAAGCAGACGCAGACGAATAGCTAGAATTGGCAACGCCGAAATGCCTTAGGGACCTGTATTAAAAAGAGAAAACCGAATTTTTTATGTTCAAATCTTCTGTGTAACTTTCAAAGATAGGTTTTCTATTTTTTTTTTTTTTTTTTTTTTTCCTCGTCTACTCCCAATTTCATTATTATATTAAGTACGTCACAGAGGGACCTACCCTTGCTTGAGCAGTCAGAACCCGTTATATACGTTTTCCCATACATTTCGCGGTCGTATACGACCACCCGGGTTTCGAAGGGTTAAGGCCCTCCTTTCGTTTCTGATACATTAGCATGGACTTATGCACACAGCTAATTGCCAAGCCTGGTATCACTCTTGTTTCTCAACTTCATGGTGACAGACTGCCCGTCGCAGTGATCTCCCATCACACCAGATGTAAGAGTGCATCCGACTATTTACTGTTATCACTCACCAAGCAGCTGTTCCTTAGCTACGTAGAGAACCTTGGCGATAGGTGCGTGAGCTCGTCGCGGGGTGATCTCCCCTCGCTCCAGGTCAACTAGCGCAAGCCCAGCCTCCCCGCCGACACAGATCCGAGATCGTTCCAAGACACAGGCGCACGTCGCGCCGCGGATTGCCGACGCTGCTGCCGAGTCTACTATCACACATGCGCTGTAGACCTGGTGAAATAAATTAGAAAGCATAACCAAAACGACTGAATGAGTCGGCAATTTTTTAAACGATTACCCTCCACCAAGAACAGTAGTTACTGATGCCTTAACTTGGCCTACATATGGCAGAGAAGCTTGATATAAATAATCTTTTTCATACACTGCCAAGGTCGATGATTATTTTTTTTTATACTACGTCGTAAGGTATATAAGCATACGGCCCACCTGATGTAAAGCGGTTACCGTAGCCTATAAACGCTTGCAATTCATATTAAGTATCACTCGCGCGATGCCTCCTCTGGTGCTAACACAGTAACTCATTAGGGAACTTACTGGTGAACTCACTCACGCGCGACACAAAACAACCCTCTAGGGAGTTGTTATTTGGCTGCGGTTTCCTGTGAGGTGGAGGTACTTCCTCATACGGGCTGCTTTGATGCGCCCTCCCTCTCTTTAATTGCCACGAACAATTTGCCATCGAGCTCATCTATTTACAAATATATATTTAAGACTAGCCAATTTACGTGACTTTGTCCGCGTCATTAGCCCATAACAATACCACATCTTGACCCCCACTTTATAAATATAATTTATGTGAGATCCAGTAGTACAAATGAGTCTCGTGGTCTACTGAACGACTCGTCAAGTAACGTAGGTTAATTTCTATGTATCTATAACTTTACACCGAGTCCCTTGCGGAGTAGAGAGAGAGAACCAATAGTCACCTGACTGGGTTCTTAGTTAATTCTTAATCTAATGTTAGATTAATGGATAGGTATGCATTTTGAAACGTTGCTTTAAAATCCGACTAGGATGGCATTGAGGTTGATGAACGTAAAACCAAAGTGTATGTTTGGATCGGTGCATTTGGTATTCCATAGCCTCTGCCTACCCCAATGAGGAGACAGCCGTGATTGTGTGTCCGCTCAGCACGAATGTAATAGAATCTACTAGATAATGTCTTTGGGTCGTATAAATGAAGGTAGACATCCCTTCAACAGTTTTTTTACAACCATTTAATGTACAAGAAATAAAGTCAGCCAAAATAGTACTTTACCATTTTGATAAAAACTCATCACGGAAGCTAAAGCTGGTTAAAATTTGAATTTAATTTTAAATGAGTAAATACAATAAGTATCAAATAGTAGTTGCCACATTAACAGTGCACGCTATAATCCCATAAACCTATCATCCAAAAATGACAAGGATTCATAGGCTAGTAAAGAACTATTTTCGTCGACTCATAGAAACTCAGCCCAACTTAATAAAGAATCACTCACACATTTGTCTGGTAGATTGTTTCTCTTCAATATCCTGTGCAATTCGCTCAAAGCAACCACCCACTTCGTTTTTTCAGACTCTGATTCCGCTAGCATGAGTGTGTGTGACCGTTTACCGCCTTCCAGTTGGGACGTGGATATCTAAGAAATATTAGAAAATAACTAATTAACAAAATGCTAATTCTAAATTATATCTTAATTTTAAAACGTTAAATTACAAATACAGTAAGTAAAGTCCCGTTTATGCGAAATCCGCTTTATCCGAATAACACTGCCAAATAAGGCGGATTTTTTCTGTAAGAACGCAAAATAAACGATCTTTGTTATTCGATTTTCAATCTTACTTTGGCGCTTTTATAACACGTCAACACACATTATTCAGTCAAAAACATGCACGCTTATTCACAACAATAGCATTCTGCGTGCGCACGTTTTACTATCATATTACGAGGTACTGGCGCAATTCGGGGTGTATTACGCGGGACTTCGGTTTATCCGAAATTTTTGTTATACGAACCGGCCGTCGTACCGATCATTTCGGATAAACGGGAGTTTACTGTAAATTGGAACGTACAAATAACACTGTCCTAAGTAGCTCCCTAATTAAACAAGTAGTTACAATGGTTCCAAATAATTGCGAAAAAAAAAAAGTTTATTTCCTACAAATTTTTACTTATAATACCGAAACCAAGACCGACATGTTTCCCTTGTGCGCAGGAACAATTTTAACTTAACACGAGAAATGAAGATTCCCGCTAGGAGTCTGTCGCGTATAATAAAACAAGATCTGAAAGCTCGGCACATATCGTCGATATACAGGACATACCCTAAATCAATCCCTACAGTTGAAGAGACTGGATCGATAAAACGGCTTCTGTCCCGATACGCAGGTGAAAGGCACAGAAATATCCTATTAACTGATAAAAGAAAATTTACGATTGAAGAGCGCTACAACAAGCAAAATGACAAAGTGTCCGCGCAGAGTTGGTAAAGAAGCCGCCCAAGTGGTTAGATAGGTACAACGTGGTCATCATCCAGCGTTTGTAATGGTTTGGTGGTCTGATCAAGGAGTTACGAAACTTCATTTTTGTGAAAAAGGGGTGAAGACTTCAGCCAAAGTGTATCAAGAGACTGTCTTATATCGTGTTGTGAAACCTCTCAGCAAAACACTTTTTAAAACTGAACCGTGAGTTTCCAGCAGGACTCTGCTGACCTGGTCACAAGGCACGAACTATCAAGCCTAGCTCGAAACCAACTTTTATAAGAGCAAAAGACTGTCCCTCGTCTAGACCAGATCTGAACCCCTTAGACTAGAAATCAACCACAAGGTTATCATGGAAACAGTGCGTAAATCGATAGATTCGTGGCCAGAAAGATTAAAGGCCTGTATCAAAGCTAAAGATGGTGATTTCGAATAGAATATTTTATTTTTATTTTTTGCTGAAGCTTCCATAAATATGTGCGTTATTAAGATTACATAACTTTATAAAAAAAATATATGTAGGTATAATCATGGAGTTGTTTACAGGCCCTGGAGACGAGTCCTTTTGAGACAGCACACCCCGAAACTGAAATAGTGTCGCGAGTACTAACCCTAAATATACAAGGTATGTCCCTCTTATTCGCGTGTATCACATCTGACTCCTTGACTGATGTCACGCTGAACTCCGGGTCACGCATGTCCAGGACTTGACTCACGCACACGGACGGCAACGCATTCCTGAAACAAATATATAAATAAGACCCGTAATCGAATTCCAATACTACATTGGAGTTTTTCGTAATCCCAACTACAGGTTATGACGACATGATATGGGATGAAATCTCACTCTCCAAACAAGACACTAGATCACGAAGATTATTCCAATCTGGCTACTACCGTGATTTAGGAGTTGAAATATAAGATAAAGTCTTTATTTGCCATTGGGCACTTAAGACACGTTGTACATTCAATTTGATTTAAACTTGTGTGCTTCCGTTACTAAATTATTCATGCGAGCTAGCGCCGGCCGGCACCCAGCCGTAAAAATAACATGATACGATTCGGAGCAGCCATGGCAGCGACGGCATAGATCTACTAACGGTAGTGAATGGATGCCGGCCGGCACATAGGTTTGGTGTTTCCTCTCGGTTGTGGAAGTATGACGGCAGTCGTTCCATGTAAAACTCAGTGTCTTCGCCAAATCCTTAGGCTTAGTTAGCGGACCCCGCCATTCTAATGGGTTAGGAAACGGGATAACGTTAATAAGAATAATAATATTTAACTATTTGTCTACGGTTTTAGTAATATGATTTTTAAATATACTACTCTGTGTAAAAAGTATCGGGAATATGTCAATAAAAAGACCCGCGTAAAAGAGGTCGTTCTAATTTTTTTACTGCATGTTGGTAGCACTGTACTGATTTAGCGCGCAAAATTTGAGCGGGATCTGTCATTTAATTTGTTTTAAACTACACTTTTTGTTGGTCATAGTTTTGAGTCCTCGGCGATTTTTACAATGGAAAATATTGTTGAACAAAGAGTGTGCCTTAAATTTTGTGTTTCAAATGATATTTCATGTGGTGAATGACTAAAAATGTTGCGAAATACCTACTGCGAATCGTGTATATCGAAAACAAGGGCTTATGAATGGTATAAGGCTTTTAAAGAAGGCCGAGAAGTAGTAGTAGACTTGCCTCGTTCTGGTAGACCTTCAACCGCTACGACCAGAGAAAACATCGACAGAATCAAGAAGCTAGTGCTCGAAAATCGACGTATGAGTCTGAGAGAGTTGGCTAGTGAGGTGAACATATCTTTTAAGTCCGTCCACAACATTCTCATTGACATTTTAGGCATGAAACGCGTCGCCGCTCGACTAGTTCCAAAAGAGCTCAATTTTGTTCAAAAAGCGCAGCGAAAGCATGTCGCTGAAGACATGGTTTCCCGAGCTTCTACGGATCCGACCTTTATGAAACGTATAATAACTGGCGACGAGACATGGGTTTATGAGTACGACATGCAAACAAGCCAACAGTCTTCAGAATGGCGTCTCGAAAACGAGCCGAAACCCAAAAAACCGCGGCAAAGTCGCTCCAAAATCAAGGTGATGCTGACAGTTTTTTTTGACTACCGTGGTGTGGTTCACTCCGAATTCCTTCCAGAGGGAGAAACAGTGAATAAAGAATATTATTTAGGCGTCATGAAGCGTTTGCGTGAGAGTATCCGCCGAAAACGTCCAGATTTGTGGCAACACAACTCATGGATGCTGCACCATGATAATGCACCATCACACACAGCCATTATAGTGAAAGAGTTTTTAGCGAAAAATTCAACAAAAGTTCTCGACCAAGCACCGTATTCACCTGATATGGCTCCGTCTGACTTTTTTTTATTTCCCAAGTTAAAATTACCACTTCGAGGAAAACGTTTTGAGTCGATAGAAGCCATAAAAGAAAATTCGCTGAATGAGCTAAAGGCCATACCGCAAATAGCCTATGAAAAATGTATGGAAGACTGGGTGAAGCGGTGGAGATGTTGTATTGCAAGCGATGGGGCCTACTTTGAAGGCGATAAAATAAATTTAGATGAATAATTTGTATTTTTTGTTTTATTGACAAATTCCCGATACTTAGTACACAGAATGTATATAATATAAATATCGTGAGCCTTGCCAGCAATACCAAGTTCAGATAGTTTTCGACGAAGTACTTTGTGACTAATGGTATCAAAAGCCTCTTTGAAGTCTATGAATACTATTTACTTTTCTATAATCTATCTATCTATAACTTCACGCCAAATCCCTTGCAGGGTAGGCAAAGAGAGCGCCACATGACTCTATCCTTGCACACCTCACTCCCTTATTTAACATTCATTGCCTGACATCACCGTCTACTAGAAGACAATCAATTTGGTCATGGTAGGTAAGTCTTGGCCTTCGTTTATTTTTGTTCAATTTTATTTTTAATTTTGGGTACTAGGTACTAGGTAATTTAGCTCTAAACCCATATTGTTACTTATACAAAAAATTCTTTACAACTTAACTATTTTTCTACATGAGAATAAATGTTCTTTTTCGAAGATTATTGAAATCATCGCAATGTTGAAAATGGTCGATAATCATATGGATGTGATTTATTTCCGAATTTCAGTAGGCGTACTTCCATTACCTGGAAACACGATATTTAAATTAGAATCGAAAGGTGTTCATTCAAAATGTATGGAACCCGAGAGAAAGCTTTTCTATTCCGAATCGAATATGATGTTTTGAGGTAATTTATTAGTAAAATAAAAATGTATATTATCAGACCGGAATCCATAGTGGTAATATACAAACAACTAAAACTTATGTTAGTATTATAATTTGACTTAATTGCTGTATTTTAAGTATGGAAATATGGATTCAATGTCTCCGCACCGGACTTTCTAATTTGTCCGCTATGACTTTCATAATTATATGAATATGTTTACTAAATAAGTGCCCCTTTTGCGACTTTATCAGGGAAGATTCTGCGATCCAAGCAATCAATTGAGTATTTGGCGAGTGTAATGGAAATATTTTCTTTTTTGAGAAATTTTAGTGTTTTTATGCTATAGCCATGAATACTAGATCTTGTTTGGATCAAGGTCATCGTCACATCATTTTAATCCGTTCTCGTTGTATGTGTGTATGTTTCGTCTTTGTTATTGTTTTAAAGTGTATCGTACCTATCCTGCGATATGTCGTAGAGGAACAGCTTGAAGTCGCAGACCACTACAAACTGTCTCATCCATCCTTTCTTCACGCCGCCCGGCTTGGGTACCTGCGAATAAGTATGATTTTTTTTTTATACAACGTGAGAACCCAAACAAGCGGATACGCCCTCTGATGTCAAGCGGTTAAGTAATCACCTCAGACTATGCTGGCTGGACTATCACTCGCGCCATCCTCTCTACAAAGACGTCAACTCCCCGGAATTACCAGCAATACGTGAAGCATTGCTCGCACGACCTCAGCTGCTAACACAAGAACTCTTTAAGAGCCTATTGATACCTCTACTCCCTCCCAGCAACACAACAACGCTCCAGGCAGTTTTATTTAGCCACGGTTTTAGTTAGCAGTACTTTGTCGCTGCTTTTATGCTTTTTTTTTTATTTTATTTACCTTACCTCACTTAAGAGTTGCTCTCTCACTAGTTACATATATAAACATAAGCCTTCACAGGCTACATATAATCCTAATGTATTTATAGGTAGATTATAATAGTAAGGTCGGCAATGGCTACTCCTGATACCCCTGGAGTATATCAAGTATACACAGGTTTCGGTAAGTGCTTACCATCTAACAGACTGTATGTTTATTTGCCACCTTAGTGGTATAAAAACAAGTAATATTTGTTTGGAGCTATGCACTAAACATGTACCAAACAGCTCGGCACTCTAATATTATGCATTTCGTATAAATTTAATACACTTTCTATTGATTCAGTAGTACGCGAATTACCGCCCACCAATTAACAACAAAATAATATTCAAACAACCAGTATTTACCATTAACTATCGTTTAACCATATTTACCAATTTTGTAATAAGTGACTTTTGTATTTAATATAACTTAATAATAAACCATTTTTACATATTGTCTTCCCTAACCATCACCAGTACGAAACTCAGGAATTTATGTATACATAGAGGAATTATTCTTTTGCACCCGTTTGGAAGTTGTACAGTGACAAGTGTTTGTCACTGTACAACGGGTGAACCTAATTTGATGATTTTTTTTGTTCGTGTATGATTGGTTCTCTGGACGGTTTAGTTTCACAAATGGATTTTTTAGATCTTCCAGTTTGTTATAATAGTCTCCATTGTCTGATGTGATATACTGACCTTGACATAACCCTCGTAGGCGGTGCCTTGTCCCCGCGCCGGGTCGATGCCCAGGGGGCGGCGCTCCCGTTCGGGAGGCAGCGGGCAGCGGGCGGCGACGCGCGCACAGCACCGCGTGTGGACGCAAAGACCGCAGGTTTCGCACACTACGCCTTGCCGGGTTAAACCGATCTACAAATATAAGTAAACATATAATAAATACATAATTAAAAAACCAATAAGCAGGGTTGCAGGCCGTCTGCTTTGCTGTACATTCTTCTTCTTCCTAGCGTTACCCCGTTTCCTAATCCATTAGGATTGACGCGGTCCGCTATCTATGCTTAAGGATTTGTCCAATATACTGATTTTGACATCACACGTCTAGCGAAATATAATTTCTTGGGCGTGCGGGTTTCCCCACGTTGTTTTTCGTCACCGTCGAGCAAGTGATAATTACAAATATGTACATAAATCCGAAAATATGAATTTACGGTTACACCTGAACGTGAAGAATACTAATATTGACAAGTATTTAAAAGAGAGGAAACCAAAACGAACACTGGGATTACGGTTGATGATGTAGTGTTGGAACAAGTGGATGAGATTTGATGCGCTTTGATTGATGAAGGGATGGTACACCGCTGATGTGGAAAGACGAGTCAGTGCTGGGACTAGTGTGAATAAAGCGGAAAATTTTTCGGCAGTGAAAGCTTGAACCAGGCGGCGCAGCTCGTTATACACAACGCGGTGCTGGCAACAACGCTAACTTATAGAATCAAGAGTTTGTCATGGCAGAGAGAGCATGAAAGTAGAATAAACGCGGTCGAAAACGATTGTTGTGCAAAATTTGTCCGCAACGATTGTAAACCGCGTTTGCAATGATGATGTGAGAATTACAGTTGGTTTGAAAGAGAGCATCGATATTAAAATAAGAAGGGGTATGCTCCAATGGTTCGGACATGTAGCAAGAATGCCAGGAGGAGAGAATACAACAGATCTGCTGTTACTGCTGTACAACGTGATAGTGGAAGAAAACCAAGACTGATCTACCACGACAAAATTGGTCGTATTTTAGTAGAAGGTGATATCAGGAGCAATAAAAACCAGCGAGCGTGCATGAGAAGAGATTGTTAATGAAGTGAGTGAGGTGTATAAGATATCGCGTCTTATGGCGCTGGATTCTCTCTGCATATCCTGGAAAAGTCTTGGTATAAAGATGTAGTAGTACTATTTAACTGTCCTGATAAAAACCAAGGGATACCCGTAAGGGATTTGGCGTGAAGTTATAGATAGATAAAAACCAAATATAAACGAAAAAATATTTCCCTTGAAAAGCCCGGTGGTCACCAATTCTATTTTAACACTAAGGCTCGGTTTTAGGTTTCGATTCTCACATAGGAATAGGAACACCTGGCTCGTCAATTATATAACATTTTTTTTTTTAAACTTTGTCGGCCATTTTGACTATGTTCCTTAAGATATAGGAGGTTGGTTTTTCAGACATTCCTATTCAACTTTTTTATGCTGAATCCGAATCTGAAGTCAAAATTCGAAAAAAAAGCGACAAGACACATACAGTCAAACATATAGATATCATATAGGAACGGTGTTCCTGATAAAATGGACAAATAACAAAAATTAATGAAAGAAGGGAACAAATACCTATATAAATATTGGATAAATAAGGTAAGATAACGATGATGCAGAACTAAGCTTACCATCAACGAGGTACAATGGTTGCATTTAGTGGGACTGCTGAACGTCCTCACGAGGAACTGGTGCAGCTTCTGCTTGCCCGGTATCGCCGGCCCGAGCGAGTGATCCTAATAAAATGAAAACGTACTTATAAAAGATACTCTTCGTTTCTAAGTTACTTATTAGTGTCTCGGAAACTTTTGACTGCTTTCCATCAGACGAGCTATGTCATTATCTATGCACAATTACAATGTAAATTGTAAGCAAAACAGAAAAACGTGAATATCCATTTTTCTTAGTAGGCAAAGGAACAAAATGCTATAAAAACCTATTTTATCGTTCACGCTTATTAGTTCAATATTGTGATAGTAGATGGCGTTGTTTAGTTTTAGTTTGACACTGAAATACGTTGATGCTGTGATATGTAGTATAGATCAAAGAGTAAAAAACATACATAGCGACCCCTCTATGTGGGCCCTTAGACAGTCGCTTTTTAGCAGGCTCTGGCGCCTCACGCCCGCCGCTCCCTTCCGGTGACGTAGTAACCGGAAGTATGTGTCAAAATGGTTGTCAGTGTCAAAAAAACAGAGAGACGCAACAGATGCCATGCCCTTCCGGTGACGTAGTAACGGCACACACGGTCCAACTGCATAATCAGTGTAAAAAAAAAACACAACAGATGCTTACGCAAATTTACCAAATTGTATAGTGAATGCTGAGCAGTTTATTCTGGAATAAATATTTTCTTTTAAAGTTTATAAAACTAGTAGTTTTTAAAAAACAGTATACGAATAACATTAATCCAATGTGACTTTTCGGGAAATAATATTATTCGTCCAATTATCGCATGTATTTTCCTTGATCGCATGACTTTTCTTCCGGAAAATTAGATGCAATTATACCTATAAGTAGCCGGTACACGTGGATAGAAATTTTAAAAACAAATCGACTTGTACCAAATTACACAAAAACAAAAATCTCAACCAATTAATAAATGCGGCCACATTAATTCAGTATATCGACAATAGGAGCATTTTTAATTGGGGGAGTTATACTAGCGCTATAGCGCTCTGAAACACTGTCGCTTAGTATTGTGGCGAAAGACATTCAGTACAAGTAGACTGTCGGTATCAGTAAACATTATTACTGATATCAAATTTCCTCTGCTAGCCTATTTAAAGTTGACATGCTGTACAAGAAACATAAGACTGGCTACATTTAGTTCACTATAAAAAAAAAATACGTTATTCGATTAAATTGGAATATTTCATATTTCAATATTCATTTAGTGTTATTATTTGCTTTTTATAAATTTATATTGTTTGATCGGTGAGTTTTAATAGTTTATTTTTATTAGTTATACTTTGTATTACAATTTTGTTTTTATTCTTTCATCATTTCTTCTTCGGTAATGGTCACATTGGACTTATTATTTTTAGGGTTCCGTACCCAAAGGGTAAAACGGAACCCTATTACTGAGGCTCCGCTGTCCGTCCGTCCGTCCGTCCGTCTGTCACCAGGCTGTATCTCATGAACCGTGATAGTTAGACAGTTGAAATTTTCACAGATGATGTATTTCTGTTGCCGCTATAACAACAAATACTAAAAAATAGAATCAATTAAATATTTAAGGGGGCTCCCATACAACAAACGTGATTTCTTTTGCCGTTTTTATAGATAATGGTACGGAACCCTTCGTGCGCGAGTCCGACTCGCACTTGACCGATTTTTTATACTTTATACTACTAAAGTGACAAAAAGGGCTATTATCACGTTTTCTCCATATGTTCTTTAAATCCCATAATTTATATCTACATATATTTATCAACTGTTTGTGCACTGTGTTGTATAACACAGTACACAAACTATTAATAAAAACATAAATTATTTCCAAAAATCTTTGTTCATTCTCGGCCCTGGTCACTTGTCTCTGGTGCTGTGGGTACTTACAGTGGACATCTCGCTCGGAGAACTTTTACTGGAGGCAGGAGATGCGGCTCTCGGCTCTAATTCGTCTTGCGACTCTACGGAACCACTAAGAGCAGCCGACTGCTGCGATCCGTACATTAACTGAAAAATGGATAACTCGTGTAATTTATATGAATTTACTGTATTTATTTTATTGTTCCAAAAGGCCTAAGTGTCTTAGTCTCAGCTCAAAGCTCTACAACGGCTGTTGTTCGACTTAAGGTTAACAGCATAGCAATTAAACAACTATTGCCTGTAGAAAACCTACTTATGCCGCTATGTGAATATGGGAAGTAAACTTTTCGTTATAAGCTTAGTTCTTTAGTTTAAATGCAAACTTGTTTTACATTTAGGTATTATTGTTAGTAATTAATGAGTCAGTATAAATTTATGAAATTACATTTCTAATGAAAATTCATGGTCAATGATATGATTTATATAAGTCTTCCGTAAACTTTAAAAATTATATGCACCATAATTCACACAACTATATACGCATTACTGTGTACATATCTAGAAATCCTTTCTTAGTGGAAGTCAGTTACTTTTAGTTGTATGTTATACAAACCCAATGTCTACAGATATTCGAGGCTTTTTTTTTCGCGCAAGGCGTCGTATTACTAGCAAAATAAAATTTCTAACTAGCAATTTTTTTTTACAGATCACCAATATTTCTCCATCAAAAACAAAGTAATCTACACAGTCGAAGGAGTGTACGACATTAGTTCAACTGGTACATAACCAAATCCGAGTCAGGATTAGTCTAAGTTTGAGTATAAATGATGAAAATAGATTTTAATAAAATCATTAAGATACTCGTATCTTCACAAACTCAGTTTTGTGTTTCAAGGAATGTAGTCAACCCAAGTATAATTAACATAAGACCGCTTTTATTCACTCCATCAATTCTCTTCTTACCTCTTCATAAATATTTTGTAATAAGCTTTTGTAGCAGGAGACGTTTACGAACAAAATTATTGATTTACCTACTTGTTCGGAAAATGTTATCAAAGTTGAGAAAATTGAAGATGTATTAAGCTTACAGAAGACTTAAATTATAGATAAAATATACAAATAGTTACTACAATAAATTATTGGTAAAAAGCGTAAGTACAAGCGTAAACAAAAGAAAAGTCAAACCTTTGCATTGCAACAATACTGGACGTTTCTGTAACGATACGGCGGCGACATCTGTGCGGAAATAAATGAAAACAATCGCAACACAACATTTATAAGCAACATATTAAGGCGACGTGGCTGTGCAAGGGGGGCCAGGAATATAAAAAATAATAAGAATTTAAATAAATTATGTTTTCTACAGTTCCCCAAGAATGTCACATAATTTGTCTGACAATATTTATTATTCACAAAGCTACCAGAATTGGTTGTGACAGTGTCGATTTTTCCATTCCATTTATAAAAATATAAATAAAATCTCCATCTAGTGGGCCATGGGCCAACTATTAAACAAATCAACTATTAAATATTAGGCCGTTATTATAGTTAAGCGAATGGCACCACAACACTTTAATGTTGAGGTAGAAATACCGTATTGTTTTCTTGATGAACTGTAGAAAGCATAAGTTAATATATCTCATGTAAGACTATGAAGGAATATTGTAAGTAAAGAAATCAATCTTCAATCACTTTAGGATTGGTAACTACGAATAATTTAGAATTCCAAAACTGGTCAGATTTAAGCCATATGAAACTTCGTTGAATTGTACTTCAATTACATTCAATCAGTGTAATAAGGTTATTAAAATTATTTGTGAAACCACAACACATTCTCTGCGTGAATATCTGTGTATGTAAATTAAAACAGTAAAGGTGAAAGAAAATCTATTTAGAGATATGCTTAGCATTGAATAAAAGTCAATAGATTTTTTTGTCGTTTTAGTTTCGTGGGCGTCCTAGCGTTTAGCTAACTTTGCAATTTGAAAGTTCTAGAAACGTCGTGGTGACCTCAAATCAGTCACTCCTGCATTGCATACGACTATTGGTCTCTGGGTATGGAAAACGCCTATAATAATTTGTAATTGAACAAACATAGAAGGAACTCACACAGAGACTTTATATTTTTGTCTATTTGTCTGTTACACCGACAAATATTTGAAATATTCTTAGTGTTACTCTTCTTTTCTATTATTATTCATAGGCATACGAAACATATTAGATATATTTTCCACTTACTATATTCCTTCGCCGAGTTATACTAGTATATATGGACATGAAAAGCATAAATTATTTCTATCACCTGAATTAGTCACAAAGTTATGATGATATCGAGTTACAGTTAACACAAGACCTTATTCCGTCAACTATAAATACTAATTTAAATGAATTTTTAGAGATAACAGACAGAGAAAGAATTCGTCTCTGTAAATAAGTGGTAATATACAGAAAAATAGGGTGTGGTTGTATCGTGGACACGGCGGGGGTTTGACATGAATACGTCTTCATAACGGGAAAACGGAAGTAAGTTATACAACAAGGAAATTTTTATTGTGTGCGTGTCTACGGATTCCTCATCGACATAAGAGAATTTGGCTTGTAATTTTGAAGCTAATAGGCCTAGATATTTGAAATGATGCCTCGTGTGCAGAGACATGTTACTAAAGGACCAGCCTCGTAGGATCATTCCCCTCTGTCATGGTACAAGATATTGTGATCCATTGCGCGCATAAATACTTCGTGCGTATTCGATTCTTTAACAGTCTTGTAATCGTTATCGCTCAGGTAACATCATAAAGTGTTATACGAAAAATGCCAAACTGTGCAATTATGTCATGCAAAAAAAGGTCGAACACTTCTAGTTTGCAAAAATATCGAGTTACCTTTCGTATGCAAGTATTATTTTATTTGCTTTCATATAAAAGAAATTAAAATGGTGTGATAACCATTAATACATGAGAAATCAATTCAGTAATCAAGTACTGATGCAATCGAATCATATTCCACGACTTTGGTCGCATATCTCCTATCCCAAATTAGCGTAAATTATACAAACTGCAAAACAAAACAGTCCTTCATGCTGTATTATAGAGTTCATATAGCTAAAGACAAAAAAAAAGTATATAAGACGTTTCGTAATTTTGAATCTACCAGCTTCAATTTGCGAAGAAGTTCAGCTATTCCACCACAGGTGGCAGGCAGCGGTAAGAAAATAACTTTGAACTGTAGATGCCTCGAAATAAGGTTGACATTTCCTTAAAACATTATTTTCGTTTCTATGTAGTAGTTACCTCGTCCCCCGTCAAAAATGGCAGAATTATTTACTAACAGAATCACGCGTATGGCGACTCCGTTAGTAACCGTTAGCTCGTGTGTGATCCAATTATAACGTATTATCTAATCTTTAAAACGAAACTCTAACTTATACCGTTAGAGTAATTCACCATGTGTTAACCCGTGTTACATGTACTTATACATACTTATCGATTCGTAACGCAAAAACTATTCGAGCTAAACTTTTGGTAAATTTGGAGCCTGATGCTGCAATTCGCCTGAGAATTTGATGTATAACACATAATCGTACATGAAATAATTACGGACACACATCTGTGCAAGCTAGAGACACGGTACACCAGCTTAAAACAAAAAACATCTCATAGTAACGAAGTCACGGTTGCTGCTAAAATTATGATTGAAACGTTTGAGTGTGAATTTCTCTTATGTCGATGAGGAAGCTGTAGACACACACATAATTTTATGATGCAGCGAAATGATCTCACAAATAGCTGCGCTTTAACGTAACGAATTCTTAAGATTGTTCAGCTATCAAGTAGTGTAATTAAATTTAGGATGTAAACGATAGATATATAGCTACAACACCAAATTGTATCCCCGATTTATTAGCGTCCGTTTTCTGAATTGCCTGTCACTATGGAAGCAAAATTAAAGGCGTATTCACGTCGAAACCAGTAAGATTTATAAATTGCCTGTATCATTTTTAATAAATTAAAATTTCAAATCTGTATACCTATTTAGAATATAACTACGAGTGTGCACATACAACAAATGTAGTCCTCTTAAGCCTGCGAAGCAGCTAGAAACTATTTATTATATATGAGTAACATTATTACTTTAATATATACTATTTTCATAATCCCAGTCGACGTGATTAATCAAAAGGTTTTGAATACTTAAACACTTATTTTTTAATTTTATCCTTTATTTCTATAAGATAATTTCTCATTATTGAATAGCACTTTACGTTTGTTCATATCAACATTCCTAGCAGTCTTCGATCCGTTCTATCGATCTAGATTTTTATATAAGTGTTACTTTTGCGGAAACGATATATACCTTCAACGACTAACTCACGTACCTTCTGTTCGTTGTTGACATTAGGAACGTTGTCGTAATGCCGCTCCGTCGGGGCTTCCTTCAGGAACTGGTCGAGGTAGCTCATTTGCGACGGCGGACGGTCTAAAACTGGAACATATAGGGGATTTATTAGACCATAGAGCGTCTGAGACATGTGTACCGTGCCTGATTTTGTTTGTCAAATAATTTTTCTACAAGTTTGTTTTTTGTTCAAATTACTAGACCTGTCCCCCTCTACTATGAACAACGTCACCAATAGAAAAAATGTATGTATACATTTTTGAACCCTGCCGTATTTAGCTATGTCCGACCGAAATTATTACCAAAAGTGAGAATACTCCTAATATTCTCCAGAATAATGAAATATTGTTGAAAATTTAGGAAATAATTTCGGTATCGCACATCTCTACTTTTTCTGACTGTACAATCAGCTTCAAAAGTGCGTTAAAATTATTTATCACGTCGGGTGTAAATATTAGTAAAATAAAAATGCTTACATTACTGTAAGCATTTTTATTTTACTTATACCACATTTAACTTATATCACAGACTAAAGTTACAGATTTTAACTTTTCTATACCTAAAATAGAGAACTACTTTGTAGCATCCAAACATATTTATATAAGTATATAGACAGGCACGGGACACAAGGTGCGATATAATAGATTATTCAAAATATACAAGGGCAAAAATAAACCAACCCCAACCGCAACCAACATCACAAAACGGTATACAAACAGTAGGTACAATTAATAATATATCAAAGTATATTCAGGGGCAAAAATGAAATGACATTGACAATTCAAATAAATTTATTTAATATTACTTATTTGCCATGTTGTGTGTACTATATGTTATTTTTACGACGAGTAAACTGAAAATTATTACATTTGAACCATTTTCAAGATTAACCTAGAAAGATAAGAATTTGAAGAAATGATTTTCATCAAAAAAATGGTCCATTTTCGGTATAGACAAGATCATAGTTCTTTTGTGATCTCTCTTATTATCTTTTGACTAGATCGAGTTTTAACCGTTACCCGTTACGCTGTATGTATAATTTCGTATTACCAATTAGGTATATACTTGATTAGAAGAAAAAATAAGTTCAAAAGATTTTAGTGGATTTAGAACGAATAGGGAAAATTTGTCCATCAAAACTTAGCACATAATAAATAGAAACTGTTGAGCAACATGTTCAACTAGAAAATTATGCAATCAAAAAATCGATGAATGAAAATATACGTATACCATTTCATGGCACGTTTACGAAAAAAAAAACATTTTTGCACCTGATAGTACACTGGGCATATTTTAATTTAAAAACCGGGACTATACATGCATTGGACGTTTACACTTGAACGATATACTAACTAAGCATTTGATCACAAGACAACATGAACACATTAATCAATTTTATATATCAATCATACTATATAATCGTTTATTACATAAATTAATCATAGTATACCGACTTGATAATATGATTAGCGTGCTTTTATTATCTTCGCTATTATCCATCTATGCTTTTGATATTAGAGGTGAAATTGTAGAAAAACCTAATTAACTAAAATTAGAGGTGAGTTAGTGACAAGTAACATGGTTTTCACCTACTTACTTAGTTCTAGGAACGATTTGAAACTTCGATAAACTAGTGACCGGTGATAATACGGTACCGACGAGCTGGTATGACAATGGAACTCACATGTAGCTAAACAGATTTCTCAATTGCTAACAGTGAGCCTATCGAATTTGGGTTCACCTGCCTCTTACGAGTAATATAACTTCTCATGTAAATAATTTAGAATAGGCACCTACGGAAGGCTTCTGATGCAGGCTTTAAAAACCCTAAAAGTAGACACTGATATCTAGTTTTAATTAAATAACTCTGTGCCTACCCCGCAAGGGATGTGGCGGTATAAATAAAAGTCTGTAGAATCAAAAAAGCCACACAAGGCAAACATTTGTGTGCATGAATATGTCTGTTTGTCTTGGTCTGGGTGTTTTAAGAGAGGTATGGTACATCCAAACAGCCCCTCTGGGGAAGTATAGTGGCACTCACAGAAAACCGCAGTCAAAGTTCCTGCGAGTGAATGAAGTTACCTGTAAGCTCCTAAGGAGTTGCTGCGTTAGCAGCAGAGGTGGCATCGCGCAAGCTATACTTAATGTATTTATGTACTTATTGAAAGTGTATTGTATGCTTGTACGTTGTACAAAAAAATATAATTAGAATATGGATAAGTTATTTCAAGAAATACAATTATTATTGTCAGCTACATAAATATTTTGATAAAGCAATAGAAGGAAGAAAATAAATATCATACATGAAAAGAAATAAAATGTCAACATACAATAAGGAGTATTAGGTTTGAAATTATTTTTATACACGTTGTTTGCGCAAAAAGTACGTGTATCGTATATATTATTTCTATTATTAATTTATTTGTCGCGTTAATGTTGTCCCGTGATTGGATGTTCTAATTCACAATACAGATTATACAATAAAACAGATTAGTCAATCCTATGTGCGATATACAAACAAGTGTTAAAGAAAACCATATCGCTCAACGCGTTATGTGGTGTTATGGATGCTAATGAAATTTTCATTTGAAAATTAAAAATATTTGATCATAAAAATAATGTTAATAATTTGTATACATGTTTATATCTTTTTACCACATCCATGCCACCTCAACAAGCTCAAGCAAAAGCAAAGCGATTTACAATAAGGAAAATATGCTTTTAAATCGCCAAATAGTGTTCGACCATCACTGTTCTGGAGTTTTTTTTGGGACATAAAAACTTAGAATAAATGAATATAATAAAAAACAATTAGTAAAATTTCAGTATAATTAACCTTCACGCAATTTTAGATACACAACCAATTATTATATTTTCATAAAATAATTATATTCTTGAAATTAACAAAATCATTATATTTTTTTGGGTTTATGAATATACTTATTGTTAGTGATTTCTTTATAAAAATATTATTTTTATGAATTTATATTCAGACCCACAAAACAGTGATATCGCAAACGATAAAGAAATAAAATTTCCCTTGACACTTGCTCGTATTTACAATATAACGGTAAATAAACAGAACTGAATGTTACTAAGAATACTAAGAACGCAGCACAAGAACAAAAAAATATATTAAAAACTTACACCCTTTCAAATAAACAGTAACAGTGTGTTTTATAATTCAATGATTTCAAAAAACTGTTTTAGAAATAGTGTTCTCGGAAATAATTTGTTCGTTACAAGATGTATAAATAATATATTTGTGTGTGTTTATAGACAAGTAACTCACCAGCAGTAACTCATTTAACGTATAACAAAACACAATGTTACGTGGACAAAACAAAATGCACAATCACATACGAAACTACTGTGTTACTTGGAACTGAACAACGAACCGTTCTCATCTTTGCCACTCCAGTATGTCGACGACTTGGCCGATCCTTGCCTTGCTGCTTGCGCACAACTTACTACTTAAAAACTTTGTAAATATAGTTGAAATTTCTTACGTACATTTTATTCGTCATAAAAATTAAAACTATAACAAATAATCGGAAATATCGAAACTCTTCATTACCAATTTCATATTTTTACTCGTGTAATCATAAAGCTGATTATATAAACACATTTGGTTCTCCAATCGCGCACAAAGTTATCTATTACTGATATATTCAATCTTGTATAGGCGCTGATCATTTCTGATTTCAATGCAAAACATGCATGTAAAGGTAAATGCAGTGATGTCAATCTATTTACATACTCGATCGATACTTTAAGATCTGATTGACATGCCAATGTATTGTTGGAAAAGTAATAAGATTTATAATTGAGACGAGTGACATTGACTGAATGATGTTGTTTAAAATAGCTATAATTACGAAATAATGTCGTTATACAGTGACATCTATACTAAAATATGAAGCGGGCGAGTTTGTTTGATTGTTTGAACGTGCTAATCTCTCAAACTAATACTGAGATTAGAAAAAATATTTTTACATACGATAGCCCAATTCTTGAGGAAGGTTTTTAGTCTATTCAATAGCACATTTCGACTCGTAGAAGCCGAGGAAAAAGAAAGAAGAGTAGAGAGGCTAGTATTATAAAAAAAATCCGTTTCATAAAGTATCTAAATTTGCTTGTGTGCAACGACTAGTGGTTATTATTACACCGCGCTCTTAAGGGCGCGCGGTGCACAGTCTCAACATTATAGTGTAACCACGAGTCTGAACTGTTATTTTTGCCTTTGTGTCGCCATTTTTAGGAAGCATCTGTGGCTGCGCCATAATCGTAAACAACACAACACTACCTTGCGCATCGCAGTCGGTAAAGTACTTCGTCGCAGCGCACGGATGTTTTGTTTATGTTTGCGTCGCAGGGCACCGCGTTAGTTCATGCCTACCGTGCGAATATTGAATAAAAGGTCAGTCGGGTGTTTACGGTATGTGCGTCGAGACTGCCGATATTTTGAAATCCCGAAAGGCTGGTTTATATACGGTTATGGTGTTCTGTGTCTGTTTACTTCATTAGTATACCTTCTGGACCTTGTACAAAAGATATAGACAATATACGGATATTTTTAAATTAGTGTGTGTTAATTCATTAACCCAACATACGACTAAACATTTACGAGATTGCAAACCGAAAAAATTTCATCCATATTCATTGATTCCGAGATTACCGATTATTGATGTCATTCACGTTGCTTTGATAAATTTTAGTTATTACCATCGTATTCTGTGCCTATTAACCTTTCACGACGACAGCGTAACAGTACTCTCTTCACAGAATTGACTGCACTTAATTATCATTGTAACAATACTCACTAAACAGTTAATAGATTCAGGCGTTACTTTGCGAAAGTCAAATTTACAGGCAATTTGATCCAAACTACTTTGTGTGCTTCCGCTCCCGATTAGTTCATGCGAACTACTACCGGCCGGCACCCACCCACTATCGTTAGTAGATGCATGCCGCCGCTGCCATGGCTGCTCCCGTCGTCTCTGCGAGTGTTCGCCTTTTCGCGGTTCACATTTCAGATGGCGAACACTCGCAGAGACGACCGGAGCAGCCATGGCAGCGGCGGCATGCATCTACTAACGATAGTGGGTGGGTGCCGGCCGGCAGTAGTTCGCATGAACTAATCGGGAGCGGAAGCACACAAAGTAGTTTGGATCAAATTGCCAATACTCACTAAACATTTGAGTGAAAGCCGATATGGATAATGGCTATGGATAAAGGTGTTCTCCACAATGGTGCAGGGTTTATTATCTTGTAATAACTAAAAAGTTCAAAAAATCTAATACCCAATTTAAAAGGAACATTTTCCACGACTTTGGGCATCATTAGGCCCGCGTGGCTGAATTCCGCCATGCGCGTTACGGCGCCAAGTAATAACGGGTCTCAAGGCGTCAAAAAAATGCGCCATACGAATTAGTGTATGATCAACAGGTCTGGTCGCTGCAATGGATATGTAGGCGTATTCACTTTACCTCGAAACACTATATTTGAATCGGAATCGAAAAGTTATTGGTAGAATATGAGTGAAAACTTTTTGAATCAGTTTCGAATATGGCTTTCCGAGACAGTGTGAATACTCCCAGTGGTCTCGACGTTGCTAAGAAAAAAGTACTATAACATTGCAAGTAATGATTGGACTTCAAAATGACATAAAAGACATTATGAAACAATAAATATTGGAATAAAACTAAATAAATAATAATAACAAGCTAGTACAACAGAACTTTAATAACTTATGTACATAAACACTGTACAAAAAGATGAACATGACATAACCACCTGCTAATTTACGTAAATGTAACTTACATCGAAACCAAAACGTAAATGCATAGTAAATGTGCAGATGCTTAAAATAATAGAGAATAATAAATAATAATAAAAAACCTAAAAAAGGGTAGTTTTGATATGTAACCCGTCTGATTAAGTTAGCTTAGCGAAATTTATGATTTGACATTCTTTCCGCCGGCGACGTAAATGTATGCAAAGATATGTCGAGTGTGAATTTGGTTGTTGTCATTGTGTTTTTTTGTTAGAAATTATGATAAATTACATAAAGCGCATAAATTCGGACATCGATAGCAAAGTTGCAATTATAACTTAAACCAAATAGCAAGAAAAGAAATATTTTCTTTTTGCGTTTGTGTATAATTAAGCCTTCGAGATCCGCGTGGCTGGATCAAACCACGCGCGTTACGGCAAACAGTATATAACGGGCCGCGACGGGTAAATAATGAACTAACGGAAACAACCCAGATCATATGGTTTTATTCAATTTTTACAGGCATATTCACAGGCATATGACAGATATCTAAGCACAGTGGCGATTCTCAATCGGTTAATTTTAGAACTACTCATTCTTTTTTTTTTCATTCATTTCACTATATTTTTTTTAAATGACCGAAAATGTAAATGTGGGCTCTTCAAAATAAATGCCATGGAAACATAGGGTCAAAAAGAATGTGATTATAGCGTAAAACAAATTTTATTTTTTGATATAAATGGCATTCAATATTGGGAATATTCAGTTCAGTTTCCATCTTTAGATGACATGAAACACATTATTTAGAACTGAATTAACCATTCATAAGAAACTCATTCATCAGAGCGTAACCTGTCAATGCGTCCTGGAACCCTGTCTTTAACAGTGCATTCTATACACTAGCCATTATAATACGAGAATATAACTAAATTTTTGAAGCAATAAGAATGACGAGTTAGAAGTTACTACCAGAAGTATTGCGTCTATTAAGAAGCCGAAATAGAATAATGTGTCTCTATAGAATATGATTAAATCCTCAAATTTTCCCCCCGAAATCAAAATTAACACCAGATTTTTAGAATGCAATGAGTTCCAATCCCTTCTTCGATCGTTATAGTACTCAAATATATTAACAATTGCATGAAAATATTTGTTAATTTACATCTTAACCAAAATGTACGCAACAGATATTTTTCAGTCCATAACACGTTTTCGTTTACATCTCGAAAAATTTAGTTTTACCTTATTATTGTAACTTTATCTAGCTTAATTCAGACGGGTTAGACGTATTTCGAATTCTGTAAAACTGCTACGATTTGAAATGAATCAGTGGCTTGATAATTACATTTAATATTATGTGCAAAGATCATATTACTTTATTTGTGAGTTGTTTTGTTCAAAATTAAGATATCTTAAATAAATATGTTATAAAAAATGTTCGATTTAAATGGGAGTAAATAATATGCACACAATTTTTATTTTATCAATACACTGGTATCATTTACAAATATCGCATTAAATAATAACGAATTAATGACTATGGTCTTAAATAGTATACCAAATTGAGATTCTAAATCTGATCTAAAAAAAACCTTAATAATAAATAAAAAAATTGCATTGTGCTTTAAATATTGTCAATTGATTAAAGCGTTCATTATTTTTGTATGAAAATTCATTTTTAAATTGAATATTTAGTTTTTTTGTTAAATTCGTGAACATACAAATTTAATTTAATCATGCATAACAAACCATTTTGTTACGATGATTTATATACTATAGTTATTGTAAAATAAAGCTGTTTAAAAGTGTAATAACGCTAATTTAAAAGTGTTGAAAACTAAAATATCAATGCAACAAATTTCGTGATTAAATTCAGCGAGCTTATTTTAATTTATGATTAAATTTATCCACATAATAATTTATTATTATTTAAAACACGATAAATTCTTTAATTTATAATCTCTTTACAATTAATCAAACAAAAATCATGAATTCACTTTAAAACTAACCAATTCGATAATGACTAGTACCGACTTGTGGAGATTATATAACTTTTTGATTAAAAATCTTTGGTAATAAGTTTTAGACTAGACTAAATATTAAAGACTAGAAGTAGTGAAACACCTTTGGTGATAATACTCAATCAATATCGAAATAAGACGATCTAAAATTTGAGCGCTAACTTGAAATTCACTGGTCAATAAAAAATTTGGACAATTTATAAATTACAAATTTAATCTACGATCATAATATCCTACGACATATTATTGCACAAAACAGTTTTTCATTTCTGCTATTTCATGAGAAAATAGGTATGTAATATACAATAATGCAAATGCCACCGTAAATGAATCGGGGTTACCAAGTGACGTTAACCCGGTATACGCAGCCGTGTTAAGGCTTAATCTCATATTCCCTTTTATAAACACGACATAATTTAACAATTAAAGATACATATGTCAAAACATTTTAACAATAACTCAAGAGTAGCAACCAGTAATATGAAATTAATGAAACTTTCATAGACGAATATTCACTTTTTACTATTTGATCTACATGGCGTAGATAACAATTAGACCTAACAGGCCAGAAAATAGTTTACTTTACATTAATGCAAAATATTATGATCGTAGATATTTTACAGTCATCAATCGTATATGTGGTGGTACACAAGTATCGCAACACCCCATATACATGAAGTGACGCCTATAAACAGAGGTATGTACGGTCTCAGCCAAGTTCGCACTGCCATAACAAATATAAAAGCACAATCCAATAAATAACATATAAAAACAAAATTTGCGTTATACACAGTAAATAATAAATGCCACAGATAATACATAATCGTTACGTCGCTCGTACGCGGGCCAATATATACATTTTAAAATTTAGCGACAACCAATCAACAACAAATTTGGAATAACGAATCACAGTCCGATTATTTTTTTCACAATAACACAGTAACGTCCATAGAGTATAGCCATCGTCCAAAGACAAATATTTTTTGTCCATTATTTCCGTTTTTTCCGTCGCGGACGACGTTGAACTTTGTGATGGGAGCCCAGAATCCATTTGAGATAAGCGGTTAAATGTGACGTCATGGATATATTTCGTCAATTTTGTATTGGATGGGATTGTGCGGACACATGTAACGAAAACAAACAAAAATGGTGCACTAAATAAACATATTACTGTATATTGTGGTTAAGAGTATATAATAAAAATATATTTAAAAAGTTACAAAAAAAATATAACTAAAATCGTAGAAATTGCTTCAAATAAATAATATTCAATATATTCATTATAATAAATGAATTATGTATACATAAAAAAAAAACCAAAAATATAAATACGTTTAAAATGTATTTTTAATGTACGTGCGCCCAAACCAATATATGATACAATTACAAATAATTTTTGAGATAAATCAAAATCAGTAGCGGGCCCAGTACAGACCCTTAGTGAAAACTGGAGAATAAGCTAAATGTAGAGTTGGCGAACTTTTAAGTGAATCAAATTTGCAGGTGCGTAGGGGTTAGAAACTTTTAGCCTCCTATGGCTTGGTTTGATAAAATGAGAAACAATCGTAATGGGAAGAGGGTTAATATGGCACACTGGACAGTATGTGAATTAGCAACTTTCTTTGCGTGGGTAATTTGCAGTGGCTAGATACCATACCACCGTCCGCAGTTCGAACTTTTCCCGTGCATATACATGATCAATTAAACTAAAACTAATAGAAATATCAACACTTATCTATCTGCTAAATATATAACAAAACATAGCACTGCAATCGGCTAAGCTAAAATCGATTTATGTCAATTAAATTGTCCTGGAGAGTTGTTGTGTTCATGCGAATGAGAGAAATCACCATCGCTGACTCCGTCGGTATGCCAATTATACTGATATAAGTTAAGGATTGGATGGCTATATGTCAGGAATTGTTTATTTTTAAGAGAGTATAGGGTACGTTCTGAAAATTTCATGTGCAAACGTCCAACACGTTTAGCACACGTCCACGCTCCGTACTGCTACGAGTATATTACCGCCCTATCATCATAGTACAAGCAAGATGAGCGACATACGTATACATCATTTCTATGACATGACGTAGACTCTCTTCAAGAGTAATTAATTAACAGAATGGAGATTTCTCTAAAAATATTTTTTAAAGCATAGCTTTTTTTATACAACTAGATTGGCAAACAAGCACGCTCGCAACACCACGGTGATGTTACTCGCGCACTGCCAATCTTGTGACCTAAGGCTGTTTCATCACAGTACCTTCTAATCTCTCTGCCATATCTCACCCTTCAAACCGGAACACAGTTATATAAATATAGCTGCTTGGCGGTAGAAATAGGTGAGACAGAGGTACCGACACAGACGACTTTTGTACAAAATCTCCCTCTGGTAAAAGCCTAAAATGGAATGCAAGCAAAGTGGGGATTTTTTGGAGAGTTTGTCAATTTCTACGTACTACTATTGATTATTGCCATTAAGGAAACTAATAAACTTGGATGTTACAATTGCTCATAGCGTGAGTGCGCTTTATACATACACATTTGGTTAACATCTCTTTCCTAAATTGAAGCCTATTCTGTCTATATCTTCACGCTAATTCTCTTGCGGGGTAGGCAGAGAGAACCGAGGGCCACAGAGCAGGCGAAAGAGCGGCATGGAGCATCATAGCAAAACAACAGCCCAGTTACAACTCCTTGGAGGTTGTTGTGTGTTCCTTGTATAGCAAGCGCTTATATACTACAGTAACAATTCCACATGACGAGCTCGGTGGCGCAGTGGTGAAATGCGCTATTACGCTACTTTGACACCAACGCTCGTGGGTTCGATTCCCACACAGTACAAACATTTGTGTGCATGAACATGTATGTTTGTCTTGGTCTGGGTATTTTCTATGTATTATAAACATATATTTACAAAAAAAAATGTATTTACGTATGTTTATCAGTTGTCTAGTACCCATAACACAAGCATCGCTTACTTTGGGGTTAGGTGGCGCTGTGTAATTTGTCCGACAATATTTATTTATTTATATTAGGCAGGCAATAAGTTTATTTAACTCCAGACGAACTAAACATTGGCTATATTGAGAAAAACGCCTTTGAAAAAGTCGCAATTCTGCTAACTCCTCTCCAACTGCTAACTTTCCTATTCTTGAAAGAGTCTACGTCATGTCAGCAAAGTGAAATTACTACACACGTGTTACTCACCTCGCTTATACAATGAAGGGCGGTAACATGGCGGTACGGTGGCGTTGGCACATGAAACTCCTCTTTTGGAAAAAACCGCGCAGAGGACCGAAGATGCGAAGCGCCTACAGTGCGCAAGAGCAATGTATTCATAATTCGGAACGCGCAAACAACAAAAAATATCCTCGAAGCCGATTTCAGCGCCATCTATCGGGTTCAGATGTGAATCTAAACCATCTAGGGAGTCATCTAAGTTTGCTGAGGGACATTATATATATATTACGGACAGACTCCGAAAAAAAATATCGAACTTTGAAAAACTCGACCAACAAAAGTCATCAAAATCGGTCCAGACGTTTAGGAGTAGTTTAATTATATACACACATACAGAAGGATTATATACATATAAAGATAATGTTTGTACAATAGTCAATATAAATAAATAAATATCGGTGGTGCTTGTGGTGGACGTGATGTATGTATAAACAGTGTATACTCACAGGAGTTGGACGGTTGGTGGGGTGCGTCGAGCCGCGCCTGCATGTCTCGTATGTGTTGCTCCTTGCGCTTCATGTCGTGCGCCAAGGTGTCCAGCCGCTGACGAGTCTCCACCAACTCCCTACACACAGGGAAGTAACACGTCATTAAGGAAAAACGGTCAGGTGCGAGATGGACTCGTGCAACAAGAGTGCTGTGGTACCACACACCAAAAAACCTGCGCATGGACCATGGAGGCACCCTGCACTCACAAAAAAGTTGCGTTTTTTCAGCGATTTGAGCCCACTGACCAATGGAAGAATATTTTAACAAATGGAAGAATATTTTGACCAAATAAGTTGTGTATGCCGGTACATCGGCTTGCTAGGACAGGTAGATCTTTTCTTGTAAATTGTATTCGATTTTATAATAAATTGCCTGAAACAGTTCTGTCCTTTCCTGACAATGTATTCAAAAAGCACATTAAAAATACTCTCTGTAGAAGGGCTTATTATAGAATTGATGAATAATTCAGCAGACTATCTGCTCTTAATAATCTTTAATATTACCATTTGATATCATTATTGTACATATGCTTGTGTACTTATTTTTTTGTAATATCTAATTGTCAATTTTAAAAGAGACCTATATAGCAAGTGTCTTTCAACATTTCTTCTTCGCCAATGGTCATTTCCGAAATGCTAGTATATAAAAAAAAGGAAAAAGTAAAATAAGAGAATAATAAAGATACAATAAGATTATATTTCAAAAATGTAAAACGTGTCTAAGTGCCCGCGAGGGCCCAATGGCAAATAAAGAAGTTTTATCTTTAATAAACCGATAAATGCTGCGATGATGATACGCGAACTAACCAATGAGGGCTACGTGTTCTATTTTGACCCCAGATCCGTAGCGATGAATTGAGATACTACATAATATCGGTCTCAACGCTTCTCCATAGGTTATTCTCTCCATATGAATAACGTAATGCCATGAGCCATTTTTATAATGTTCCTTAGTATTATATTTCGTCAGGTTTGTGTCAGTTGCTCTTTGTCTTTGCTACAGGTCGGACGCATTGAGTTGACTTGGAAACATACAGAGCTGTTACTAATTTTTTTTTACTTATTACGAGTCTAATTTTCCCTGTGGGATGTTGAGGTTTGGCTCCCATGTCAAAATCAGTATTCTTCATAGCGTTATCCCGTTTCCTGATACTTAAGAATGGCAGTTAAAGGTCCACTACCTAGGACTAAAGATTTGGCGAATATACTGATTTTACATAGAACGACTGCCGTCAGACTTCTACAATCTAGAGGTAAAAGCATACCTTGTTTTAGGTTAGGTTACACTTTTTAAGAGAAGTAGGGCGCATCAAAGCAGCGTCTGGGAAAGTACCTCCACCTCACAGAAAACCGCAGCCAAATAACAACTCCCTAGAGGGTTGTTGTGTTCCTGCGTGTGAGTGAGCTCACCAGTAAGCTCCCAAGGAGTCGCTGTGTAAGCAGCAGAGGAGGCATTGCGCAAGTGATAATTAATATATCGCAAACGTTAATAGGCTACAGTAGCCGCTTTACATAAGGTGGGCCGTATGCTTGTATGCCTCCCGACGTAGTATGTAAAAAAAACACTTCTTGCGAAATATACTTTCTTGGACGTGCGAATTTCCTCACGCTTTATACCTTCGCCGCCGAGCAAGTGATAATTGCAAAAATGTACATAAATCCGAGAACACAAAATTTAGCGGTACACGACCAGACGGGCTACGAACCAGGGACCACCAGGTTTAATAGTCTGGTACTTTATCCACTAGGCTACCACTGCACTGTCTTATTCTTCGCGTCATCCCGTTTCCTAATTCAATAAGATTGGCGGGGTCTGCTACCTGAGGATTTGGCGAAGATACATACATACGTGGGGCGACTGCTATCAGACCTCCATAACCCACGAAACCGAACGTTCCTAGGTTCGATCACATGTCAGTCATATAATTTCTTGGACGTGCGAGTTTTCTCCGACTCTACCGCCGAGCAAATGATAATTACAAATCTATACCAATATATAAAGCGAAAGAATTTGTTGGTTTGAACGGGCCAAACTCTATAACTGCTTGTCAGATTTGCAAAATTATTTTTGCATTTGACAGTTTAATTCTTGAGGAAGGTTATCACGATGCGACCCTTAGAAGCCGTAAAATAAGAAAAAAAATAAGAAACAGTGTTCCCACGGGATACCGGGATATAAGAGCTGTTATAAGTAAGCGATGTATACAATAAGGCCGTCCTCATGACTTGCTTAGTCAGCGACTTAGTCAGACTCCTGATTGCATAGCGCGCTACGCTTCAGTCTGGTTCCGATTTTCTTAACGCGAGGTTGTCCAAAGGTCACTCCTCAATTATTCCGAGGGCGACCTATAACAGAGCGAACGAAGTCGCGTGGGGGCACCTATATTACTAAGCTATATTACGAAGCGGAAAAGTTAGTTTGTTTGTATCAACTCGCTAATCTCTGGAACTATCGGTTGGATTTGAAAAATAATTTTGTATTTACTTTCCCAGTTGTTGAAGAAAGTTATAGACTATTTAGTATACCGCTACGGGGCGGACGAAGCCGCGGACAACAGCTAGTATGTATACATAAATCCGAGAACACTAATTTAGCTTTACATGACCACACCAGGATACGAACTAAGGATCGCTGGACTACCTAGGCTACCCCTGCTCCTGATGAAGTAAACACTGCTGCAAATTCTTTATTATTACCTCTGGCTGGCGAGTAGTTCTGCCCTCGTCCGACTTAGCTCCTCCCCGACGGCCTGCTTAGCTTGTATCTCGGAGTGAAGTGACGACTGTAGAGTAAGGATTTCCATCTTGTCCAGTTTCTGCGACCGCCTGTTCCTCCAGCCACCAGTGCCCGGTGGAGCTGACGCTGGCGGAGATGATGGAGGTACGCCACCACGTGATGAGCTCGCTGGAGGTGAAATAAACATATATCTACCATTATATCTACGCAATTTAAAACTCGAATCGTGTACACTCAGCGCCTTTTCAAGCAAAATAATATCATCGGTTCTCCATAGGTTTTTTTTTATTTATCATAACATAGTACAATGTTGTTTATCTATAGAGATAAATAAAATTGGAGTGTCTGTTTGTAATATTAAAATAACCGCTTTTTATTAAATGCTTATGGATGTATACACGGTACATATACCAAAATATTTTTTTTACAATTTTTGTCTGTCTGTCAGTTTGTTGGCTGGACCGATTTGACGGGATTTTCACTGGCAGATAGCTGATGTAATGAGGAGTAACTTGGGCTACTTTTATTTTAGATTTTTTTTTTTTTATTAATACAAATATATAATTAAAAAAATAACTATTCCGCGCGGACGAGCGGCACACGGGCGGGCACAGCTAGTACAGCATAAACATCAACTTGAAAAGTTTTTCTGTATACTGCACATTCGTCGGTAGTTAGCAAAGAAACAGACATTATCATCACAGTACCTATTAGGAATTGTGTGTTTACAATAATGTTGGCTTGTTCAATATGGAGCAATATGCGCGGATTCCTCGCACACAGCGATCACGTCTGGTGTTGTCCGTTTTCACCTGTGTGTTTTTTTTATACTACATTGGGAGGCATACAAGCATACGGCCCACCTGATGTAAAGCGTGTACCGTAGCCTTTTAACGCTTGCGATATATTAAGTATCACTCGCGCGATGCTTCCTCTGCTGCTTACACAGCAACTCCTTGGGAGCTTACTGGTGACCTCACTCACACGCAGGAACACAACAACGACGACTAGCTCGGTGGCTCAGTCGTGAATGACGCGACTTTGACACCAACACTCGTGCGTTCGATTCCCACACAAGGCAAACATTTGTGTGCATGAACATGTCTGTTTATCTTGGTCTGGATGTTTTGAGAGAGGTAGGGCGGATCAAAGCAGCCCGCCTGGAGAAGTACCTCCACCTCACAGAAAACTGCAGCCAAATAACTTCCTTGAGGGTTGTTGTGTTCCTGCGTGTGAGTGAGGTCACCAGTAAGCCCCTAAGGAGTTGCTGTGTAAGCAGCAGTGGAGGCATCGCGCGAGTGATATATGTTACAAGCGTTAATAGGTTACGATAACTGCTTTACATCAGGTGGACCGTATGCTTGTATGCCTCCCTACGTTGTATAAAAAAAAAGTGTACGATAATACAATAACTCACCGTGTTTGAGGTACTCCAGCTCTTCGGTCATCTTGGTAGCGAGCGCCTGCAGGTACCCACGAGCCTCTTTCTCGTCGGCCACCCACCGGATAATGTCGGCGATCTGCGTCCCATTGAACACACTGTATCATTACATGTTATAAAAGAAAGTCCCACGCCGGGTCTGTCTGTCTGTCTGTTCACGATAAACTTAAAAACTACTCGTACTAAACGGATTTTCATGCGGATTTCACCAATAGAATAGACTAGACTAGAATGATTCTTGAGGAAGGTTTGCACAATTTGTTAAGATTTTGTGTAAATCGGTTGAAATATGACGATAATTGTTGAAAATGTCGGAAAAATTCAAGCCGCCTGGGAGCTTTCATCGGATATTATACGAATATACGGTATTAATCCTTACCAACTTAAATAGGTTAGCAACCTTAAGTACTTCTTGCACATTATGATAATCCTTTACAACATATAATTTCAATGATGGACCCGTCGTAGACGTTGTCCTGCCTGAACGTTGCCGTTGGCTTGGCTGCTATTTTTTTTCCTAGAACCGGATTGCAGCACCACCTACATCCACATATTCGACGCAACAAGCTGATGCGACCCAACGACAGAAAAAACATGTATACACTGCCCATCTTATAATTTAACTTTTGACAGGTAATCATTACCTGTCAAAAGTTAAATTAATATTGACGAGCTCGGTGGCGCAGTGGTGAAACGCGTTGTTACACTACTTTGACACCAACGCTCGTGGGTTCGATTCCCACACAGTACAAACATTTGTGTGCATGAACATGTCTGTTTGTCTTGGTCTGGGTATTTTCTATGTATGATAAGTATGTATTTAGAAAAAAAAAATGTATTTACGTATGTTTATCAGTTGTCTAGTACCCATAACACAAGCTTCGCTTACTTTGGGGCTAGATGGCGCTGTGTAATTTGTCCGACAATATTTATTTATTTATTTATTTATTACAACGTGTTAGAAAGAGACAGGTACTACATCAAGTGTTGCGTATCTCATAAATCCGAAAGAGATAGATATGTACCATATTTAGTAGGTTTTAAAAAATATACATATGTGCCATTAGGCTTTCAAGGGCACTTATATACACCTTACATTCATTCTGTTACATCTTATAAATTTTTCACAGTTTTTAGTTCTATAGTTTTAATTTCTTTTTTTTTAATCTATAGTAAACACTTAACATCAGATTGATCGAACGCTTGTTTGTCTCGCGACGTTATGTGGCGACGACGTACCTGTGTCTCCCAATGCTGCATGGTATCTCGTTTCGCTCTCAACTCTTCTAACTCCATCTCGAACTGTCTCCTCTCAGACTGCCATCGCCTGCCGTTTTCTGCCATCTACACAATAAATATACAAGAATCTATAGCCTCACGTCAAATTCCTTGCGGGATAGGCAGTGTAAAGAATGCAAGTAATAAACAACAAAAAAAAAAATAAGAGAGGTATGCATCAATCACCACCACTGCACAGAAAACGCGGCCAAATACAACTCCCTGCGCCCTCTTATGGAATGGACGATTTAGGAGCTACTCTTAACTTGCATATGTCAAGTTTTATTTTTTTCTTTATTTTTATACTCTCGGATTTTTTACCATATTATTGACTACTCGAAACCTGTTTCTTTTACCTTTAGCATACAAAGTAAATTAACGTTTTAATGTATACCTTAACTAGTGGACAAACGAGCGAGTTTCATTACCTTGCCGTAACACAGTCTCGACTAGTACGGAAGGTAAAGAAATGTTCATATTTGTATACCCACATGATAATTGCTGTTATGTTAATATTAATTGTAATATCATTAACGGTGTACAAACAAATAGTTAGCATGCACAATAAACGATTTTTGATTTGATTTTTGATGTCGTCAGGCTACCGTAACTGCATACGCTTGTTTGTCACCTGCGTTACATAAAAAAAGTCGTACCGCGTCCAGATCTTTGGCTAATTTTCTATTCTCGTTGATCAGCATCTGCTTGTCCTCGCTGTCGCTCAGCTGCTCCAAGCGACGATTCTCCAACTTCTCCTTGGATGTCTGGAGCTGGAAAACGGAAAATATATTAGAGTGCGATCTAATCATCAGTCACCGCTCACTTTGACGAGCTCGGTGGCGAGTGATACTCAATGTATTACAAGCGTTAATAGGCTACGATAACTGCTGTACATCAGGTGGGCCGTATGCTTGTATGTCTCTCGACGATGTATAATAAAAAAAAAACTACTATGAAATGAATTTCAATTGGTCATCGCTCGCACAACTATGCGATGGAAGTTATTTGGTCAACATTTCGTAGACCATGCGTTTTAGTTGATCATCGCTCACACGATTATGCGATGTAAATTATCTGGTCACCATATCACCGTTTAAAATACCATGCAATACATTTTAGTTGGTAATCGATTGCACGACCATGCGCTGTGTATATTATCTGGTCAGCATGTCACCATTTGGAAGACCATGCGATGAGTTTCAATTGGTCATCGATTGCACGGTCATGGGATTTAACTATATGGTCACCATTTGCAAGGCACTGCAATACGTTTAAGTTGGTAATCGATTGCGCGACCACCCACTATAAATTATCTGGTCACCATTTGGAAGACCATGCGATGCGTTTTAGTTGGTAATCGATTGCACGACCATGCGATGTAAATTATCTGGTCACCATGTCACTTGGAAGACCATCGATGCGTTTTAGTTGATCATCGCTTACACGCACATGCGATTTAATTATTTGGTCATCGTTCTAAAGACCATACGATGCGTTTTAGTTGGTCATTGCTCGTATGACCATGGGGTGTATTTTATTTGAAAGGGCAAAAAGCGTGTTTATTTACCTCCCGATTGAGCACGTTCCTCATGGCGTCTCCTTCCTGCAGCTGGTCCCTCAGCGCCGCCAACTCCGCGTTGTACCTCGCCTGCTGCTGGGCCAGTGACTCCTTGTACTGCGCCTGACAATAATAAACATTAGATTAACTCGATAATTCTAATAATATTATGTTATGACCATCATTACTTTAAATAAGCAATAGGGGATCGGACAACATATCAAAAACTTCATTCAAATTAATTACAATGGATATTTTTCACCATTTTTTTTTTAAATAAATAAACGTTTAACCCAAATCTACATTTAAACATTATTTCAAAATAGCGCCTAAACGGCGCATTGATCTAGGAACGCGTGACGTCATCTGCAAGTAAACAAAGTATCAGCCGTAAAATCTACTATTGACACAGTGTATACTACCACAACTATCGTCTTCCATTATCAGTATTTTAATAAAGTCATTAGAACAATGTACTAATGTATTAATTAATTAACAGTTTCCATATAGATATTGTTTACAACTGTGACTTACCTCTAGAGACTCTACTTCGTGTTGTAGCCTGGCTACATCCGCCGCCCCTCCGCCTCCCCCTTCCACTCGTTGAGCTCTAAGGGTTTCCTCACGTAATTTGCGTTCCTGCAATAATATTATAGTCACAGTATATAACACAGCTAAATAATTAAAGATAGAGAGAGCGAGAGAAAATTTAAAGAGAGGTAAGATGCATCAAAGCAGCCCATCTAGGAAAGTACCTCCACCTCACAGAAAACCGCAGCCAAATAACAAACTCTGGAGGGTTATTGTGTTCCTACGTGTGAGTGAGGTCACCAGTAAGCTACCTAAGGAGTTGCTGTGTTAGCAGCAGAGGAGGCATCGCGCGAGTGATACTTAATGTATTGCAAGCGTTTAAAGGCCACGGTAACCGCTTCACATCAGGTAGGCCGTATGCTTGTATGCCTCCCGACGTAATATAAAATAAAATACATGCACATAGTAATGATACTGCGATCTTATCTATGATTGAGGTGATTCTCCAGTTGATCTACGAGTATTACTATCACCGCTGTGCCTTGACTATTTTTTTTATATTTCAAGTGGCAAGCAAACTCATGAACTCTTGCAATAAAATGAGGATAAAACACAGCAACACTCCAGGGAGCTTCTATTTGGCTGTCTCTGGAAGGTACTTAGGAATATTCATGAATACTTAGGGGACTACACAGAAATGCATATCAAACATCGATTTTCCCTACCAACCACTCTTTGCCCGAGTTTCGTTGTTTAATTCATAGGTTGCACCACGTGAAGGTAAGGTTGGCTTTGGTTTTAAAGATGATGGGTGAACCACTTACACCGCAGAATCCTATGGTTATAGAAATCATAGAGGTAGTTCCCCTCTTAGCTAGATAGGTAGCTCTCCTAAAAGGCATTGCCATTTTTTTTAAACAACGTCGAGAGGCATACTTTCTATAGACGCTTGCAGTGCAAAAAGCACCACTTGTACGCCACCACTCCTCAACTGTCTGGTTATCTCACTCACTCGCAGGAACACAACAACCGCTGCAGGCATCGATCACTAATTTCTGTTAGTGGTCAATGACTCCAGGGAATGTTATTTGGCTGGAGTTTTCTGTGAGGTGGAGGTACTTTCCCAGCCGGGCACTGAGCCCTACCTCTCTTTCGCCAGAGCCTCGTTTGTTAGTCAGCCTGGTTACCACGTGCAGGTGAGGTTGGCTTTAGCTCTAAGACAACGGTGAGCCACTTACACCCCTGCCTCTGTCTCCCGACGTTGTACATGAAAAAAAAACTTGTGATCGATTTCAACAATGAACACTGACCTTGGTGGCTTCAGCGATGGCTGTGTCAACCCTAGCTTCAAGTTCCCTGCGGCCCTTGTCAGCTCTGCGGATGTCTTGCCTTAGCGCGTCTATCTTCTGCATGGCCACTTCTAATTCTTCCTCTTTGTCGCGCACCTTTTTACACATAATAAAAAAACCAGTTGAGAATGCGCAAGCTTGCATTGCCAGAGGAACACCTGGCTCGTCAATTATATAACAATTCAATTTTTTTTTTTAATTTGTTGGCCAATTGGCTAGGTTCCTTAAGAGATAGGAACGGTGTTCCTGAACATTCCTATTCTACCTTTTTATGCTGAATCCGAATCTGAAGTCAAAATTCGAATATTCGAAAATAAACGCACACACAGACATACATATAGATTTCATATAGGAACGGTGTTCAGCAAAAAAAACGTGAAATCAACTACATTGAAGGCGTGACCTATTCATGTTGTTGCTATGATCTTTACTCGCATTAACTCTCTGGAAATCAAATTCCTGTTTGGTAGACTCTACGAATAATAAAAGTAATAATATCCTGGCATGAAAAGAGCCAAGAAAGTACTAGAAGCGAGTGAGGTTTGTAAGGATTGCGTCTTATGGCGCTCAGTTCTCTCTGCCTACCCCGCCAGGGACCTGCCGTGAAGATACATGTACATACATACAATATCCTATCGTTAGCACACTATTATTGTACGGTGCAACCGCACATAACGCTCTATCAGCGCTTTAACATCAAATAGTTTATAAATAATTTGTATTTATAAATCAGTTCCCAATTTTTTCATTTAAGCATACGGCCCACCTGATGTAAAGCGGGTACCGTAGCCTATTAAGCTTGCGATATATACGCTGCTCACACAGCAACTCCTTGGGAGCTTACTGGTGACCTCACTTACACGCAGGAGCACAACAACCTTCTAGGGAGTTGTTGTTTGGCTGCGGTTTTCTGTGAGGTGGAGGTACTTCCCCAGACGGGTTGCTTTGATACACCCTACCTCTCTTAAAACATCCAGACCAAGACAAACAGACATGTTTATGCACACAAATAGGAATCGAACCCACGAGCGTTGGCGTCAAAGTCGCGTCTTTCACGACTGAGACAATTAATCTTTATCTATCCTTTAATCATCATCATCTTCGGTGTACTACGCATACAATTATAAACAACTAAGCTGCGTGCTTCGGAGGGCACGTTAAGCCGTCGGTACCGGCTGTTGTCGATAGATAACAGTCGTTAAGCCAAGTCTGTGGCCCTCGGACGGCTTGAAAACACTGGCCTCCGCCAATCCGCATTTCAACAGCGTGGTGGAGTATGCTCTAAACCCGTTCGGTTGAAGGGCGACCCGTATCCCTGCAGTGGGATGAGTAAGGGTTGATGTGGTAAGCGGCAGTCAGCTACTTTGTTCGCGCGTATCTCGGAATTCCGTGGGAGCAGCTTTACTAACTTTCTTTTTCCACTTCTAGGAGCAAATTGTGATTTTGAACAGCCTCCCTCAAGAATAGGGCTATCAAATGCAAAAAGATTTTTTTCAAATACAACTGGTAGTTCCAAAGATTTGAGCGTTCAAACAAATAAACTCTTCCGCCTTACATATAAGTAACCAGTGGGTACCACTTCCTCTTCCTTTCTTTTCCTCGACTTCTAAAGGTCGTATCGGGACGTTGAATAGCATATAAACTTCCTCAAAAATTGGGCTATCAAATATTATAATATTTAATAGGCCAATAAATATTATTTATCTCCTTTGTGGTGAGGGTTCCGACTGATCATCTATCGACCTTCATGAAGGAAGAATTCTGGCGAGTTCCGAGGACGGTGATCTAACGAAACGCGCAACACGTGGAAATTATAATATCATATATATTTTAAGTTAATGTATATCTATGGACCTGTGTTGTAAAACCTGTTGACTGAAAATAAATGATTTGAAAATTGAAAAGATAAAATATATTTTATATATTATATATATATATATTATATAAAATATATTTATTTTATTTTATCGTTATTATATTGACGAGCTCGGCGGCGCAGTGGTGAAACGCGTTGTTAAACTACTTTGACACCAACGCTCGTGGGTTCGATTCCCACACAGTACAAACATTTGTGTGCATGAACATGTCTGTTTGTCTTGGTCTGGGTATTTTCTATGTATGATAAGTATGTATTTACAAAAAAAAATGTATTTACGTATGTTTATCAGTTGTCTAGTACCCATAACACAAGCTTCGCTTACTTTGGGGCTAGATGGCGCTGTGTAATTTGTTCGAAAATATTAAATATAAAAAATAAATATTTTCAAATCAGACTGGTAGTTATAGAGATTAGCGCATTCAAACAAACAAACACATCTGCTTTATATAATAAACCCGTGCTTCCCAAAGTAGTTTACATCGACCCTATGGGGTCAATTGTAACAACTAAGGGGTCAATGAGATTCAAACATTAGTTAGGCAAGGGGTCTACGGAGAGAAGAAACTGATTGGAAATCTTTGATAATACCTAGACTATGTAAAATTGTAGATAATAACATTAATTAAAAAATTTTGAAGAGCTCGGTGGCGCCGCGGTAAATAACTCGACTTTGACACACCTACGCTCGTGGGTTCGATTCCCACACAGGATAAACATTTGTGTGCACGAACGTGTCTGTTTTTCATGGTCTCGGTGTTTTAAGAGAGGTAGGGCGCATCAAAGCAGCCCGCCTAGAGAAGCACCTCCACCTCAAAGAAAATTGCAGCCGAATAACAAACTCCCTAGAGTTGGCGGTTGTTGTGTTCCTGCGTGTGAGTGAGGTCACCACAAAGCACACAAATATTTGCAGTTAATCGTGTATATTGTTTACTACTTCTCGTATGTGTGTATTATAAATCTTAAAATATTATTGTATATACGAATCCTCGTACGTATTTTGTCAGACTTTGTATCTACTCACAATGTTCCTAAAACTCTCGCCAAGCTTGTATCTCCTTTCGGTTTCTCTATGGTTGACTGGAAGAGATCCCTAATGGGATAAGTCCGCCATTGTACAATATTAATTTCTACCAAACCATGTACTTAATCATTGTAATGTTTTATTGTACAATAAAGCTTTATACAACAACAACAACAACAACAGCTTCTAAGGAGTTGCTGTGTTAGCAGAAGAGGTGGCATCGCGCGAGTGATACTGAATGTATTACCAGCGTTCATAGGCTACGGTAACCGTTTCACATCAGATAGGCCGTATGCTTGGCTACGGACGTTGTATAAAATAAAATGTAATAAACAATATCACCTGTCGCGAGAGCTTCTGTTTCTGTTGCCTGAGTTCAGACAGCTTGTCCGTCACCTCGTTGTACTCCGCCATCGCTAGTTTCCTTTGCGATAACGCATCTTTCAATTCTTTATCCTGCCGACAAACATAAATCATATATATACGCATAACCAGTTGAGAATGCGCAAGATTGCATTGCCAGAGGAACACCTAGCTCGTCAATTATATAACAATTCAAATATATATTTTTTTCATTTGTCGGCCATTTTTACCATGGAGATAGGAACGGTGTTCCTGAACCTGAATTCCTATTCTACTTTTTATGCTGAATCCGAATCTGAAGTCAAAATTCGAATATTCGAAAAAAAGCGACAGTCAAACGCACAGACAAACATATAGATTTCATATAGGAACGGTGGTCCTGACAAAATAGAGGAGTAACAGCCTTGTGGATAAAGAACCAGTCTATGAACCGATTGATCCTGGTTCGAATCCTGGGATCAGCATGTATTATTAAATTCGCGTTACGATGGATTTGCCACTTGTAGCATGTTAATCTAACGACTAACATCTACAGCGCCCGAGGATGCCTCGGGGCGAGGCGAAACACGTGTCGCAGCGACGACCAGGCCAGTCGTGGCAGCGACGGTGGCGGGTGCATGCGGTTTCTGTTCCAGATGACGGGCAATCCGGGCGACCAGCGGCATGGCAGCGACGGCATGTTGCATCTACTAATGGTAGTGGGTGGGTGCCGGCCGGCGCTAGTTCTCATGAACTAATTGGTGGCGGAAGCACACAAAGCAGGTTAGATCAAATTGCATGTAAATTCGTGTTTTCGAGTTTATGTACATATTTGTAATTATCGCTTGCTCGGCGGTGAAGGAAAACATCGTGAGGAAACCCACTCGTCGAAGAAATTGTATTTTGAAGGCGTGTAATCTAAGGTGCGAAAGTTTTGATCTTCCCTGTGGAGGTCTGACCGTAGTCGCTCCATGTCAATAACCGTATCTTCACCAAATCCTATGGATAAATACTGTGGATTTGGTGAAGATATAGTCTGCTTAAATAGCGGACCCCGCCAATCCTATGGATTAGGTAACGGTATAACGCCAGGAATAAAATTATAATAGTTAATAAATTTAGGCAAGACCTCTTTTGGCAGGAACTTTGTCCGTCTGTCAGTTCTATTGTTATTATAGACCCCTCACATCCAATTTTATTACTACAAAAGCAAATCCCTCGCAAGTTGCCACCCGCTGCTGACATAGTAACTCTTCAGGAGGTCACTGGTAACCCAACTCATGCGCAGGAACACAATAATCGTCCCGGGGGTTGTTATTGCGTTGGCTGAGTTTTCTTTGATTCGGGTCGGACTGCTTTGATGCGCTCCACCTCTCTTAAACTAGGTATACAAATTTTTCGCACAATGTGATGTGAACATCAGTTGGGGATCCAATACTTATACACTGTCAATCTTATTTAAACTTTTGACAGGTAATCATTTTAACGAGTCAGAGAGAGACAAGTCTCATATCTCATAAATCCGAAAGAGATGGAATGATCTGTCAAAAGTCGCTTAATAAAATGGACGCAGTATAGATAATCCGATACATAAATAAATAAATGAAAGTATATGTAGCATGTTTAGCATTTATGCTGTATGTACATCTCCTGTGTTGTTAAATAATGCGCCCATAAAATTAAGATCCATTATCTATCAATAATTTATTATATACCTATAATATCTATAATAACTGTAGCAGTGATAACCCAGTGGATAAGGACCTGGGCTATCCACCAACAGGTTCCCGGTTCGAATCCTGGGATGTACCACTAAAATCGTGTTCTCGGACTTATGAACACATTTGTAATCATCACTCGCTCGGCGGCGAAGGAAAACATCGTGAAGAAACCTGCACGTCCAAGGAATTATATTTGAAGAGACATGTAAAATCAGTATCTTCGCCAAATCCTTAGGCTTAGGTAGCGGACTCCGCCAATGCTAATGGATGAGGAAACGGAATGACGCTAAGAAGAACAATATTTATAATAATTATCATGAATTACCTGCAATCTTAACTTCTCTACAGAGTCCGTCTTATCTTTAGACAGTTCCTCCTTTTCGAGATTCAATGTATTGATAAGCAGTTCCAACTCTCGGAGTCTCGTAGCCATTTCTTGGGATGTGCCTGAAGCTGTCACATCCTGTCAAAGGTTACTTCGATGCATAAAAAATATTACCTACTATAACCATTGATGAAGATGAAATGCCGATATAAACCTGCAAATATAGGTCTTTTTTAAATCGGAAAGTTAAAAAGTCCTATATTGGTAAGTGTTATTGGCTATATACGTAGGTCACACTATAAGTTTTGCGTAACTTAAAAAAACAACATGTTATAACCAAAATATTATGTTTATTGCTTTTTAAAATACTCTCCTTTACATTTTAAACATTTTTTCATGCGATCGAACCATTTTTTAATACAGGAGGACCACAGATCTGAAGGCATGTTTTCTACGTGCTGATTGAACGCTATCACTGCCTCATTGGAGTTGGTAAAAGTGACACTCTCATCAAATCTTTTATTTTGGGGAAAATACAGAAATAAAAGGGTGCTAGGTCGGGGCTATGCGCAGGATGGGTAACGAGTTGTACTTTTTCGGAAGTTAAAAATGACTTTGTTTTGTTGGCCGTGTGTGAAGAAGCGTTGTCATGATGTAGGAGAACGCGGCTTTTTGGTCGTCTTTCGCGAACTTTTTCTAACACCCTGGGTAAACAAATGGTAGAATACCACTCGGCATTAACACTCTTTTGATCTTCAAGTGGAATTGTGCCGATGGGACCCGTAGCTGAGAAAAAAAACGCGATCATTTTTTTACCAACGTTTCTCGCCTGCCTCACTTTTGTTGGCCTGTTCTCATTTTCAAACATCCATTCATAAGATTGCTGTTTTTTTTTCGGGTTCAAAACAATAAATCCAAGTTTCGTCTTCTGTGACAATGTCATAAACAGCATTAGAATGTCCGTGGTCGTACTTCAGTAGCATCTGTGAGCACCATTCCACGCGAGCCCGCTTCTGCTCCGCTGTCAGTTCATGAGGGATCCAACGACAACAAAGTTTCCGAACTTTCAATTCTTCGTGTAAAATTTTCTGAATTTGGCTCATACCAATCCCCAATAGTTCTCGAATTGTCTCATAGGTAATCCGCGGGTTTTCTTCAATTAGCCGCTTAACAGTAGCCACATTATTTACGTTGACGGCAGTTGAAGGCCGCCCTTCACGAAATTCGTCATATAAAGAAACTCGACCTCTCTCAAATTCAGCAAACCATCGCCTCACGGTGCTCAAAGAAGGTGCTTCTCTCCCAAAAGCATTTTGAAGACGAGCAGCACAGTCTTGCGGAGAGATAGAACTTTTAAAATCATAAAAAATCATCGCTCTAAAATCTTTTCTACTCAATTCCATTTTCCTTGCGTACGTAGAACTTTGATGTGTGATAAAAAACAATTGACAAATGATTTCCCGTAAAATCATAAAAAATCATCGCTCTAAAATCTTTTCGACTCAATTCAATTTTCCTTGCGTACGTAGAACTTTGATGTGTGATAAAAAACAATTGACAAATGATTTCCCGCCAATTGTTTTTTTTTATTACTAAGTAGGTTGCAACGTTTCAAAAAATATAACATTCGAAAATCAAATAGTTCCGATTAGCTAGAAGTGCAAAACTTTTAGTGTGCCCCATGTATATGTAAGTATAGTGGTACAACTACAATTATCTAATGTGATAAAATTAAAGATATATTTCTGTACATGCTAAATTATTTCCAGAGATTTTCGTCAGTCAGATTTTTTTTTATACTACGTCGGGAGGCATACAAGCATAGGGTCCACCTGATGTAAAGCGGTTACCGTAGCCTATCAACGCTTGAGATATATTAAGTATCACTCGCGCGATGCCTCCTCTGCTGCTTACACAGCAACTGCAACTCCTTGGGAGCTTACTTACTGGTGACCTCACTCACACGCAGGAACACAACAACCCTCTAGGGAGTTGTTATTTGGCTGCGGTTTTCTGTTAGGTGGAGGTACTTCCCCCCAAGCTTTGATGCGCCCTACCTCTCTTAAAAGATATCAATTCTATCACAAGCTTTTTCATGACGAGTATTGTAATTTGTCTTTTAAAGATATTGTAGAAAAAAGACAGCACTGTTTCATGTACACAAATATTTGCCTTGTGCAGGAATCGAACACACGAGCCTTGGTGCTAAAGTAGCCATCGCCAGCCATTCCTCACAAGCCTCACAAATTTTCAGATTGGCTAGTTTACTGTTGGACCGGACCGATATACATGAAATAGTTTGAAAATATAAAAAAAACCAATGCAATTTAACAATATAGAAATTGGTTTTTTATTTAATTTATTAATAAAAAATTTATCCAAGACTGCAGCTAACAAAAGAGTATGATGATGTTGACACGGCTGTTGTTCGCGCGGAGTTTTTGATAAAACATGTCTAAGAACCACAGCTAGAAAATCATGTTTTAAATTAAAAAAAAAAACCGCATTCAAATCGGTTCATCCGTTTGAGAGCTACGGTGCACAGACAGACACACACATAATGTTCAAACTTATAACACTCTCCTTTTTTGCGTAAGGGGTTAAAAATTAAAGTCGATTGAAAAAATATAATTGTACAGCCTGTTTTGCTCCTTTTTACAGCAGATAAAAAGGTACGAAGTCTTAAAGAACCACTGCAAGGTATTTACCTGCGTTATGATCCCACTGTTCAACTGTTCATAACATCTCACTTGTGCTTCTAAATCTACATTTCTCTTCGTCAACGCTGCTAATTCTTCTTTCAGTTGAATTGACTCTTCTGTTGAATAATTATAAGGTAAGATCGTTGACAATCACTTACAAAAATAACAATGGTGTTTATTACAATCTCATCGAGGTTCAGGAAGAAGCAGTCATGATGGATCGAGTCACGTAGCTATCGATTCTCGCTGCCTACCCTCAAGGAATTTAGCGTGAAGTTAAAGATAGATAGATGATTTTGACAGGTAATCTTTTGACAGGTAATCATTTTAACGAGTCAGAAAGAGACAGGTACCTATCAAGTGTTGCGTATGTCATAAATCCGAAAGAGATAGAATGATACGTCAAAAGTTGCAAGTAGAATGATATGTAAAATGGACGCAGTATAAGTATCCTTACCGCTTCCAGCGTCTAAGGCCGCCCCACCAGATCTCAGTTCAGCGATGGTCTGGGCTAATAAGGCGTTTTCACGTTCCAACGCTTTCAGAGCCGCTCGGTCGCCTGCATTCGAAGGCGCCTGTCGAACAAACAATGTCAGATATTCCGGTGTTATTTTGCAAATTAAATTAAAGTGAAATCTACAGACAATATGATCTAAAGCACGTTCGTGTGCTCTTACTAAAGGGGGCGCTACCGGCGCTAGTTCGCATGAACTAAAGCCTTAAGAACACAAAGTAGTTTAGATCAAATTGCCCGTAAATTTACATGCATTTTGATCATACACGTGCAAATTGATAACGATGAAGATTGCATGGCATGATCTGAAGCCACATAGCATTTAGAGAAGGTGAACCCAGCGAAGGGTAGATGTTGGCCGACGCATTGGTTTAGACAGTCTGATAGTACCTGTCTGGGAGCGTTCTTAGCGGGGCTGAGTGGCGCGATGGTAGCCCCGAGGTCACACAGCCGACTGCCGGCGGTGAAGGTGAACCCAGCGAAGGGCAGGTGTAGACCGGAGAAGGCAGACGACGCCGAGGGCGGTGGCACTGCTTCAGATAGCCTGCAACAGCCACATCCATACATCGCACCTTTCAGCGAGCATGAGGACCTTACCTGAGCTAACTCATAAAAAATATAGTTACCTAATGTCTGTGTCGTCCACGTCGAAGTTGGAGGTGTCTGTTGGACTTGACACATCAGGAACGAATGGAGCTTGCATCTCGCGTAAATTCTCCCAGTCCAGACCAGCGAACCAGGGATGATTCTGGAATAAACGAAATCCATCCGGTTAAGGTCTGTCTGGATTCGTTCATATCGCATGTGACGAGCTCGATGGCGCAGCGGTTAATAACGCGATTTTGTCACTGACGCTCGTGGGTTCGATTCCCACACAAGACAAACATTTGTGTGCATGCATGTATGTTTGTCATGGTCTGGGTGTTTTACGAGAGGTAGGGCGCATCAAAGCAGGCCGTCTGGCGAAGTACCTCCACCTCACAGAAAACCGTAGCCAAATAACAACTCTCTGGAGGGTCGTCATTTTCCGGAGTGTGAGTGAGCGGCCTATTGACCAACTGTTCACCGGTTCAAATCCTGGCATGTATGTACGACAAAATTGGTGTTTTCGGATTTATGTACATACTAGCTTTTACCCGCGGCTTCGCTCGCACTGATAAAAAATATTTTTTTTTAATAAAAAGTATCCTATGTTACTTCTGATACCTCCAAGAATGTGTGTACAAAGTTTCATGATGTTCAGTAGTTTTCACGTGAACGCTAACAAACAAACGGATATTCACATTTATAATATTAGTAGGATCTATAATTATCACTTGCTCGGCGGTGATGGAAAACCCACAAGTCCAAGAAATCATATTACGAAAGACCTACTCTAAGAAAGGTCTGGCTTTCCCTCTGGGCTGTGAAGTGGTTTGACGGCAGACGGCAGTGGCGGACCCCGGCCATCCTAGTGGTACCAGGTATCAGGTAACGGGGTAACGCTAAGAAGAAGAAGCCACAGACTTCTTATGATTAAAATTTTTCTTTTTACAACGTCGGAAGGCATACAAGTATACGGCCCACCAGATATAAAATGGTTACGTATGGTGGTGACGTATTGCATCCCCTGTTGATAACACGGCAACTACGATCTTACTGGTAACCTCACTTGCAGAAACATAACAACCCTCCAAGACGTTGATATTACCTGCGGTCTTCTGTGAGGTGGAGATATCACCAGACGGGCTGCTTTGATGCGCTCCACCTCTATTAAAATCACCCAGCACAAGACAAACAAACATGTTCATGCACACAAATGTTTGTTATGTGTGGGAATCGAATCCACGAAGCTCGATGTTTAAGTAGCAGTCGTTAAACCGCTCGACCACCGAGCTCGTCAAGTTGTTAATACTTCTTTGAATTGTATGTCTTCATTTTTGTTACCTTTGTTTTTTTTTATACAACGTCGGTAGGCATACAAGCATATGGCCCACCCGATGTAAAGTGTTTGCAATGCATTAGGTATAACTCGCGCGATGCCTCCTCTGCTGCTAACACAGCAACTCCTTAGGAGCTTACTGGAGTCCTCATTCACACGCAGGAACACAACAACCTTCTAGGGAGTTGTTATTTGGCTAATGTGAGGTACTTCCCCAGACGGACTGCTTTGATGCGCCCTACCTTTCTTAAAGCATATAAGGATGCATTTACCTTGAAGTCTTGTAATCCATTTTTCCCGAGCCTACTCTCTGATGAGCATATCAACCGTCGTATTAGATCCTTGGCTTCTTCGGACACCTGCAAAACAGCATAAACAACATTTTTATACAGCGTCGGGAGATAAACAACCATACGGCACAGCTGACGTATAGTGGTAAGCGTAGCTTATGAATGCTTGCATTACTAGGAATATCTCTAGCGTGTTGCTACACCCGCTGCTAACACAGCAATTTAACATGAACCACATGTTATCATTAGCATTTTATTTTAGCATGCTACGGTAAATGGCACAGCGCGATGCGATAAACTCGTATTTCTACACTATCTAATCCTACTAATATTATAAACGCGAAAGTTTGTATGGATGTATGTGTGGATGTTTGTTCCGTTTTCAATCCTCAACGTGTGGACGTATTTGGATGAAATTTGGTAGGTAGATAGATGAGGTACTAGATTAACACATAGGCTACTTTTTATCCCAGTGATATGTTCCCGTGGGATGGTTTGGATGTTTAGATGTTTGAATCGTACTAAATATGGATAATTTATTTCGCATTAACGTAGCAGCGGCTATTCATCTTCTACTATTCCATACTAAAATAAATAAATTACCAGTTGAGAATACGCAAGCTTGCATTACCAGAGGAACACCTGGCTCGTCAATTATATAACAATTCAATTGTTTTTTTTATTTTGTCGGCCATTTTGACCATGTTCCTTAAGAGATAGGAACGGTGTTCCTGAACATTCCTATTCTACTTTTTTATGCTGAATCCGAATCTGAAGTCAAAATTCGAATATTCGAAAAAAGCGACAGACAAACACAGTCAAACATATAGATTTCATATAGGAACGGTGTTCCTGAAAATATTTTATTTGGAACAATAACGAGAGTACAGAAACAATATTATACGATAACAGCTACATTAGTCTCTAAGGACTGTGTCGCAGCCATTAACGCCCATTCCCCAAACAATTTTATATCCCACAGGAACACATCACCGGTAAAAAGGCAACTTTTTATCCCAGTTATGTGTCCTGTGGGATGGCCCGTTCGCGAAGACTCTGCTTTACCCAGAGATTCCTATTTGCATGTGTTCGCCGAAAGTAATCGGTCTTATAATATCGTCTACAGAAGTATATTGTAATTGAAATATGAATTTGATTAGGATTATGATATCAACTACGATTATCGCGTTCACGACAGAACGGATTTGATTTTTTATTCCGGAAACATGTATAACTCCTGTATGATAGCTATTTTTGTATAGATATTGTATATGTGGCGCATAAATTGATAAGTTATAACACGTGGCACTTTTATTCTTCTTATCTTTTATTCCGGCTCCTGTGGAATAGATCTGGAGCGTAGAGAATCATAGAACTCACACATAAATTTTATAGTATTTTACGATTATCAAAAAAGACACAAATTAGACACGAGTCATTACGGATCGCGGGCGACCACATTATGCGCGGTCTTCTAAAGAGCTCTCATAGCCCTTTATGAAGTGTAAAGTTCGGCACATGACCTAAATTTCGGATATCATTAAACCTCCATTGGTTTTCCCAGCTTCACAGCGCCAGAGACACGCGCATACGGCCCACCTGATGTAAAACGATTACCGTAGCCGATGCGCTCGCGCGATGCTACCCACGCTGCTAACACAGCAATTGCTTAGGGCTTACTGGTAATCTCACTCACTCGCAGAAACACGATAATCCAGTGAGTTCTTATTTGTCTGCGGTTTTCTGTGTGGTGGAGGTACTTCCTCAGACGGGTAACTCTCTATTCCACCGGACCACTAGTTACAGAGCACCCTGTATAATGTGCGTGTTTACCTGCGCGGCGTGTTCTTCGGGCGGCGGGCAGTGGAAGGAGCGCGCGTGGTTCATGATCTTTCCATACGTCTCCACCAGCGACTCTGCGTAGAACGGAGTCTCGCCGAACAGCATCTCATACATACACACACCTGCAAACAACACATACATGTGTTAGTACTAGCCCCATACCGCGAGTTCGCTCGCGTGAATCCCGGTATACAATGGGAACTGCTTATTCTTTGTTTTATATAGGCTTCTGAAGGCGTTATATATTAGTTTGGATATAATTATGTGAGAAATTATTTTATATATAAAAATATTAGCAAACCGACAGAGCTTCGCACGGGTCAGATCAGATTGCTAGCTTCACAGGATCAACCGATGGGCTAATCTAAAGATTGCCTGCAAATTTAATCAGTCGGTCCAGCAGTTTATACACACATCGATTTTCAAGAAAACCGTTCCTATATAAATTCTATGTGTTTGTCTGTGCGTATGTCTGTCGCTTTTTTTTCGAATATTCGAATTTTGACTTCAGATTCGGATTCAGCATAAAAAAGTAGAATAGGAATGTCCAGAAACACCGTTCCTGTCTGAACCGTGATAGTTAAGACAGTTGAAATTTTCACAGATGATGTATTTCTGTCGCCGCTATAACAAAAAATACTAAAAAACAGAATAAAATAAATATTAAAGGGGGCTCCAATACAACAAACGTGATTTTTTTCCTCGTTTTTGCTCGATATTGATAACGGCAACAGGTAGACGCTTGAAATATTCACAGAATATTTAGTTATATATTCACTTTAAAAATAAATTAAAATAAAACAAATATTTAAGGGGGCTCCCATACAACAAACGTGACTTATCTGCCGTTTTTATAGATAATGGTACGGAACCCTTCGTGCGCGAGTCCGACTCGCACTTGGCCGGTTTTTTTCGGTTATTAAGACTTCCATAAATATGCACAACAAGTGCATAACAAAACATACAGAAAATAAACCTAATTATAGGCAAAAGCAGTATGCGTGGAGAATTACATTACCACAGGAAAAGAATTACGTGATGGCAGACGATCGCAAGCTCAATCTAACTATTTACCTACCGTACCACTCAAGCTCACACAAAGCTGAGCCAAGTATGTATAGAATAGAGCAGAATATCTTTTATGTATACTTTTGTCGAGCCCTTTTTAAGTTATAAAGGCGTGGTGAAAATGTCTATTATACCATTACACTACACACCAACGCTTACTCATCCCACTGCAGGGATACGGATCTCCCTTCAACGGAAGGGGATGCGGATTGGCGGAGGCCAGTTTTTCAAGCCGCCCGAAGCCTGACACCTGACACAAGCACTGACTTAGCTAAATGACTGTCATCTATCGACAACAGCCGGTACCGACGGCTTAACGTGCCCTCCGCATTCTGAGAACCTCGAGAATGATAAACCCATCCATGGGCAGGCAGGACGTCGACGTGTTCGGTTAGAATAGACACGCGCAACAGCGCCATCGAGCTCTCTATTTTGTCGAAGATATGTATTTAATTAATATGTTACAGATTTTGTTTTTTTTTCTATTTACCAAACATAATTTTCATACCTAGCGACCACCAATCGCACTCGGGTCCGTACCGCCCCTGACCGTCTTCCATCGCCCGCAGTATCTCCGGAGAAATGTAATCCGGCGTGCCCACAGCCACGTTACTTTGGACCTGCAAGAAAATCAAATATCATCAGACCACATTATATTGGATCTAGTTACGGAGAGTTAACAATGCGGGTGTGAAATGAAAATATGCATGCTAGTATATAAAGCGGAAGTTTCTTTGTTTGTTTGTTTGAACTCGCTAATCTCTGGAACTACAAGTCGGAATTGAAAAAATCATTTGCATTTGATAGCCCAATTCTTGAGGAAGGTTATACAGGCAATTGCACATTACGATACGGCCATTAGAAGCCGAGAAAAAAACAAAGGAAAAGTGACCCCTACGGGATATCGGGATACCGGCGGACGAAGTCGCAGGGTTCAGCTAGTACAATATAAAGTCCGCGGCACGAGAAAATAGAAATTTTGTAAACAAACATCAGCGATCCTAAACATCTATAAAGTTTAAAATAAAAACCACGAAGTTTATTGGTAATTGTGAGAATACCAAAACGTTTAGCAGTGTACTGATCGTTAGAACCACAGCCGTTCTTGGAATATTCAGACAACTCTTCTGATATACTATAAAACTGTACAATAGCATTCTCCATCAATGTATCAATTTTATCAGAAGGTGATGTCAGGAGCCCTAGGAAGCACATGTAAAGAGGTATGTAAAGCGAGTGAAGTATGTAAGGGCCGCGTGTAAGGCGCTCCGATTCTATCTGCCTACCACGCAACGGACCTGACGTGAATACACCTTATAGAGGCTTTATCTGTAGACTGACAATGGTCCCCTGACACAAGGCACGAACCTTGCCATCGTCGCCGAGCCGCAAGCAGGAGCCGAAGTCAGCCAGTCTGATGTGACCGCTCGCATCCAACAGCACGTTGTCCGGTTTTATGTCTCTGGAGATAGAAAAATCACTTCATTGCATATATATATATATATATACTATATCGGAAGAGCTCGGTGGCGCAGTGCTGAAACGTGCTATTACGCCACTTTGACACTAACGCCCGTGGATTCGATTCCCACACAGGACAAACATTTGTGTGCATGAACATGTCTGTTTGTTTAGGTCTGGGTTTATTTTTGCTATGTATAATAAGTATGTATTTTCAAAAAAAATATGTATTTACGTATGTTTATTAGTTGTCTAGTACCCATAACACAATGTATGATTGTTCTTAAATAAATAAAATAAATAAAAAACAAGCTTCGCTTACTTTAGGGCTAGTTGACGCTGTGTTATTTGTCAGAAATTGTTTATTTATTTATTTATATATGTATAAATAGGGAGATAATTCTTCCTCGTACGATATTTAGACGGGGCGGTGGTCGAGTTAGCAATGGCTACTTTAACACTATTGGCGGTTCGATTCCCGCACAAGACAAAAAATCGGCCAAGACACAAGAGTCGGACTCGCGCACGAAGGGTTCCATACCATTATCTATAAAAACGGCAAAAAAAATCACGTTTGTTGTGTGGGAGCCCCCTTAAATATTTATTTTATGCTATTTTCTAGTATTTGTTGTTATAGCGGCAACAGAAATACATCATCTGTGAAAATTTCAACTGTCTAACTATCACGGTTCATGAGATACAGCCTGGTGACAGACGGACGGACGGACGGACGGACGGACGGATGGACGGACAGCGGAGCCTCAGTAATAGGGTTCCGTTTTACCCTTTGGGTACGGAACCCTGAAAATTGTGTCAATGAACACATCTGTTTCACACCCCGGAGGATTTCTTTTTATATACAACGTCGGGAGGCATACAAGTATACGGCCCACCTGATGTAAATTGGTTACCGTAGCCTATGAACGCTTGTAACACGTTACATCATTCGTGCGATGCCACCTCTGCTGCTAAAACACCAACTCCTTAGAAGCTTAGCGGCGGTCTCACGCACTCGCAGGAACACAACAACCCTCCAGGGAGTTGTTATTTGGCACACAAATGTTTGGCCTGTGTGGGAAATAATAGGAAATCGAGCCTGTTGGATATTTTTTTTAAATATTCAAACCCAAGGTACTGAAGCATTGTCAAATATTGTAAGGATACATGGATACATATATATAGGATACATACATTAAAAAATCGAATCATGTTAGTAATTAATAACTGCTAGTATAACTACTTTACTTATACTGTACTACCTATAGCTCGATGAGCGAGAGCTCGATGGCGTCGTTGCGCGTGTCTCCGCCAATCCGCATTTGTGCAGCGTGGCGGAGTATGCCCTAAACCCCTTCCGTTGTGGTTACTACTTATAACTATACCTATATGCATATAACAAACGGTTGACTTCTATATTCAATGTCATATACTATGACATTTGTACGTTTTCATAAAAGAAAATACATTTTATAAGTTCGGTGACTAACCTGTAAAGCCTGCTCAGCCGTGATAGTTTTCTTTTAAATTCACTATATGGACTACTACCATAATTGTTTTTCCATTTCCAAACACAACAGTTTCGCTGGTATTGGGGGGGGGGGGGGGGGGGGACTTAAGGCAAACTAAAATTTACACTTTAAATATAAATATTTCGCAAAAGATAAAGATAAAAAAAGATAAAAATCATTTATTTGCCATTAGACCCTTACGGGCACTTAGACACGTCTTACATTGTTTAAATTAAATCATATTGTAACTTAATAATTTTGGTTTTTTTTTTTTTGTTACTTTTAATCTCTTTTTTAATCTACCAGCATTTCGGAAATGACCATTGGCGAAGAAGAAATGCCAAAAGAAACTTGCCAATATGGGTCTTTTTTTTTCCATCGTTAAAAATATATGTCAGTGTACATATAATGAAATCAAGTGATACATTTAAAGATATATTAATACATGTGCTGAATCATTTCCAAACATCTCTATCAGTTAGATATTCATCGATTCTATAATAACCCTTCTTGCACAGAGTATTTTTGATGTACCTTTTGAACATATTCTCAGGCAAGGACAGAACTGTTTCAGGTAATTTATTATAGAATCGAATACAATTTACAATGAAAGATCTACTAGTCTTAGCAAGTCGATGTACAGGCATGCGCAATCTATTCTTACTTCTAAGATTTTCACTAAATTTAGAAAATGACTCTATATTTTTACGAGCATACATTATATTCTCATAAATATACTGAGAGGTAACCGTGAGGATATTTATTTCTTTAAATAGTTCTCTAAGAGATTCCCTGGCGCCCATGTTATAAATAGAGCGGATGGCTCTCTTTTGTAATATAAAAACAGTTTCAATGTCAGCCGCTTTTCCCCACAACAGTATACCATACGACATAATGCTATGAAAGTAGCTGAAATAGACTAAGCGCGCAGTAGCCACATCCGTCAATTGTCTAATTCTCCTAACCGCATATGCGGCGGAGCTGAGCTTACTGGTCAGTTTTTTTATGTGGGGGCCCCACTGCAATTTGGAGTCTATTGTAATTCCAAGAAATACAGTATCATTAATAAATTCTAGTATATTATTGTTAATTAAAACTTCTGTATTGGCAGAAGGCACATTTGGTAGACTAAATATTATACATTTGGTTTTGGTTGAATTTAATAAAAGATTATTACACGTGAACCAATTTAGAATGGCAGATAGAACACTATTTACATTGTCAATATTTTCGCACCGGCGAGTAACATTAAAAATCAAAGAAGTATCATCAGCAAATAGTAGTATATCCGCCATTTTCTGCACCATGTAGGGCAGATCATTTACATATACTAAAAATAAAAAGGGGCCCAATATAGAGCCCTGGGGCACCCCAATATTAACATTGCTGCCTTTAGATTTGACCCCATTTATATCAACAGTCTGTATTCTGTTACTTAAATAAGTTGCAATCAAATTATAGGCTTTACCTCTAACTCCATAATGGCACAGCTTGAGCAATAATGTCCGATGGTCGACACAATCAAAAGCTTTGGAGAGATCACAGAATACCCCAATAGCGTCCTGGGATCTCTCCCATGCGCTAAGAACATGCTTGACCAATGCTACTCCTGCATCTGTAGTGGATTTACCTGCTGTAAATCCGTATTGTGAATTATGAAAAATTTCATTGGTCTTAAAATAGAGTTGCAATTGGTCAAGCATTATCTTTTCAAATACTTTACTCAATACTGGCAAAATAGATATGGGTCTATAATTCCCCAGTTCACTTTTTTCACCAGACTTGAATAATGGAATCAATTTACTAAATTTCATCAAGTCTGGGAATACACCCATATCTATACATTGATTAAAAATAAGTGCCAAGTGTGGAGCTATTGACTCAATAATATAATAAAATACTTTTATAGACATTCCCCAATGATCCTCTGAGTTTTTAGTGTTTAATTGTTTAAAAGTTTTAATAATGTCGCTTGACTGAATATGTGTAAATTTAAACAGCTCCACACTTTGTTGTACATTCTCCTTTAATAACTCATCCGCAGCACGTGGAGATGAATTAAGGGAGTCAGTGGTACTGTAAGGGATATTAAGGAAGTAGTCATCAAATAGATTTGCTACTTGTTTCGCAACTGTTACAGTTTGATTATTATGTTTAATAGAATACTCATTATCCCGTGGTTTATCTTTACCTGTTTCTTGCAAACGGATCACTATACCGAAAAATGATCTTCCCACACCGTCAATGCTTTCAAACTTATCTAACGACGACCCACACCATTGGGTGGGCGCGAATAAAAAAAAAACATCCCTACTTTACGTGTAGGGGAGGTATCACCAAAGTTTTTTTTTTTCAAGATTTTATTCTACCACTTTGTCAGCATAGTAGCATGATTTATATACATGCCAAACTACAGTTTTCTACTATCAAGTGTCTCTGAGCTAGGCCGCGGACAGACGGACACGGCGAAACTATATATATATATATATATATTCCTTTTTTACTATGGCACCCTAAAAAGAAGTCAACTCACCGATGCACATATCTCAGTTCGTGCACGCTCTGTATGGCGAGCACCATCTCCGCGATGTAGAACTTGGCCATGTCTTCGGGCAGTCGGTCTTCGAACTTGGACAGCAACGTGAGCAAGTCCCCTCCGCAGTAGTAGTCCATCACAAGATACTATAAACAAGTAAAGCATGTTTTTAATAAAGATTAATCTATGGAGAAATTTTCGTTCGAAGGTCTGGTTTTCCCTATGGGTTGTGGACGTGTGAGCCCTCACACCATGTCATATTCAGTATCTTCGCCAAATCCGTAATCTTAAGTGGCGGATCCGAAAATTCCAATGGAGATTCTTACGCTAGGAAGAAGAATCTAAGAAGAGAGGCTGGAAGAGATCTCTTTCAGAGATAAGTCCGCCTTTACATACTACAATTTTGTTACTGTATCAATTATGTATATCTGTACAATAAAGAGATTACAACAACACCTGATGTACTTTACATTTTACTGTAGCCCATGAAAGCTTGCAATATAGGAAACATCGCTTCCATGCGTTCTCTTTTTCGCCAGAGTACCGATTGTTAATTAGCGGGATGCATTGCGTGCAGGTGAGGTCGGCTTTCACTGTAATGAAGCTAGTGAGTCACTAACACGGTAATGTATGTAATGTGTCAAAATTGGTTGTTTTTAGCACATAAAGATCCAATTTAAAAATTGAGGAGATTTTGTGGGCATTGAAATAAATTATTGGTTTTAAATATTTTTAGATTGTACTTATTCTCATATAAACTGTTCACTGAATAATATTCAATGTTGCATAAAAAATATTTATTTTACTCGCAGATGTTGGTGAACGGTTCGTTCGGAAATTGGTTGCTGAAGAACAGGCCGACGCTACCGGCACAAAGGCAAAAAATATTTCTACGCCGGGGAAGAACAGAGAAAGGACAAAAGGAAAGAATGAAATCGATGACTTTGATCTCGGCGTCATAAGACAAAAATTCATGAATTTTACACCATGAAGAAATAAATACCTACCATATCAAAATTATTCCATATTTTACGAGATGAAATTGATTTCAAAGCGAGTCGTGAGTCTCTTAAGAAAATATTGAGTAAAATTAGTTTTTATAAAAAACACAATCGAAACGAAATGTCCTTATTGAACGCAATGACATGTCTGCATGGAGGGCTAATTATTTGCAAAAAATTTGAAATAATAAATTAGGTGAAAAAAACCTATAATATATTTGGACGAAATATATTCATTCGTCATACTGCTAGCCGTTGTTGGCAAAGTGATAATATTGACGGTGTTATAAACCCTATCTCAAAGGGAAACCGGTGGATAATAGTTTTTAAACCCAACGATGACATGAATAATACTAACTCTAAAAAACGGCTAACTGAAAAATAGTTGCCTAATGTAAATTAGGCATCAAGAGCGAATAATTGTTTTTTTTTTGTATATATAATACGTCGGGAAGCATACAAGCATACGGCCCACCTGATGTAAAGCGGGTACCGTAGCCTATTAACGCTTGCGATATATACGCTGCTTACACAGCAACTGGGAGCTTACTGGTGACCTCACTTACACGCAGGAGCACAACAACCTTCTAGGGAGTTGTTATTTGGCTGCGGTTTTCTGTGAGGTGGAGGTACTTCCCCAGACGGGCTGCTTTGATGCGCCCTACCTCTCTTAAAACATCCAGATCAAGACAAACAGACATGTTCATGCCCACAACTGTTTGCCTTGTGTGGGAATCGAACCTACGAGCGTTGGTGTGAAAGTCGCGTCATTCACGACTGAGCCACCGAGCTCGTCAAATTGTTATGGACAATGCTCCTTATCGCAGCATTTGAAGCAACAAATGCCTCAATCTAAATTACAAAAAAGCAGATATGCAGAAGTGGCTTGCTGATAATAATATTTAATTTATTGAAAGCTGCACAAAGACACAGCTGTGACACAAACCGGCGCCAGAATATGAAACAGACAAATTATTAAAAGAACGCGGCCATACTGTTCTTAGATTGCCACCATATGATTGTGAAATGATGATGATCTGGAGTTCGTTGAATCGAAATGTGGCAGAACTTGATGTTAAGAAGACAGATGTTGAAATGCCTGAGTTAGTTGCAGATGCATTCAATAGGATAACAGTTGCTGAATAGCAAAAAACATTGTGCCCATGTTAAAAAAATTGAAAAGGAATATGGAAAAAAGGATATAGATATTTAGACGAATAATTCGTCATTAATTTAGGAAGTGACAGCGAAAGTGAAAGCAGTGACTCTGAAGATAATACGACTGGGTTTGATAGCACCATTACAGGAACTCCAGGCATCCATCCTATAAGCTACATTGACAATAATTATCTGCAGGACCATAATTATAGCATTAAAATACAATTTATTGTAATGATGTGTTTTAATGTGAAGAAGCGAGTGAAGTGTGTAAGGGCCGCGTCTTGTGGCGCTCGGTTCTCTTTGCCTACCCCGCAAGGGACCTGGCGTGAAGATATACATACATACATATGTGTTTTAATAACGACTCTCAATTCCAATGTGATACCTATTAATTTGAAAGAAAGCTTATTATTAAAATCGAATCACCCCACTATTAATTAATACTTTTATTAGAACAAAATATACATATATAAATACTTAGTAGATTAAATATCTATAATTAACGATTTTTTTTTTGTAGATACATTTTAATCTGAATACTCCTTTAATTTTTGCTTACTCCAAAACAGGCGGCATTTTGTTTAAGGGCAACACTGAATTCGATCATATCGCCACCGCCACCGGGTCAGATAGATTCGTAGCACTGTAGCTGTAAATACAGACCCATTGACAAAAACCTTCATAGCTACATTATTCCCAGTTCAAAAAAAATAATTCACAATGCCATCCATAGATGGCAGTGGCGTCAAATTAAATCGCACTATGGTTTTATACATGCTAAATCTTATTACGAAAAATTTTGTTGACGTGTACAGCTCGATGGTACAAAAATATTATTGTATTGTCTTCGGTTTTAAAACCGATTGTTTTTTGTATTCGCAGTGTGTTGAAACTATCGATACATGTCGCGTATCATATCTATATTATATATTAATATATTTAAAAAATATTTTTGTATTTGATAGCGCAATTGCTTGTTATAGGGTATTTAACATCACGATTCGATCTTAAATGCAGAGGTAAAAGTCGTGGGGTGCAACGAGTATCGTTAGATATAATTTTACCGTTTTTTTTATTATACAACGTTGGGAGACATACGACCCACCTAATGTAAAACGGTTACAGTAGCCTATAAACGCTTGCAATATTTTAAGTATTACTCGCGCGATGCCACCTGTGGTGCTAACACAGCAACTCCTTAAGAGGTTACTGGAGACCTCACTCACAAGCAGCACAACAACCCTCTAGGGAGTTGTTGTTTGGCTGCGTTTGCTGTAGGAAGTTTTGGAATTGATTTGAAAAGGGTATGCTGAGATGGTTCAGACATTTAATGGATGACAAAAGAGTTACGAAAGAAGTATATCGAGCAAGAGTGGAGATATCGGCAGCGGGACCGCCCTAAACGCACATATATGGATCAAATACCTGATGTGCTGAAAGAAGGCCAAATCAAAAGCACCCGAAACCGAAGAGCATGCGAGAAGAGGTTGATGAGTGTGGAAGAGGCGAGAGAGGTATGTTTGGATCGGTGCACCTGAAGTTAAATAGTCTCTGCCTACCTCAATGGGAGACAGGCGTGATGATATGTATGTATCTATTGCCACCATACAAAAGGATTCTAATGTGGATATCGGGTTGATACTTAGCCCAATATATACTATGTTTATACTCGTAATTGACGTTGAGAGAACGGCTCCTTACTACGGATATACTCGTAAGACAAAGTGTTAATTTCGTTTCATATAAGTAGTGTTAATTGGTGATCGAATAAGGTACGCTCTGTACTAGGAAGTCGGGGTATTGACAAGCTCGGTGGCTCAGTTGTGAATGACTTTGATGGGAGTCAAAGTTAAGTATCACTGGCGCGATGCCTCCTCTGCTGCTTACACAGCAACTCCTTGGGAGCTTACTGGTGACCTCACTCACACGCAGGAACACAACAACCCTCTAATGAGTTGTTATTTGGCTGCGGTTTTCTGTGAGGTGGAGGTACTTCCCCAAACGGGTTGCGTTCTACCCCTCCTAAAACATCCAGACCAAGATAAACAGACATGCATACGAATGTTTGCCTTGTGCGGGAATCGAACCCACGAGCGTTGGTGACAAAGCAGCGTTACCAATTACTGCGCTACCGAACTCGTCATAAGCTTTGTTAAGGGAATAACGTATTCAAGTATTGATAGGACAGAAACGAAGAACTGAGCGATCGCCCGTTGAAGTCCTCTGAAGCGATGTGGTGCGAACTCGTCATATTCGATAGTCTATTAGCACTATTATGGTCTTCACTAAAGTTACTTTAGACTAGTGTTTTTCAACCTTTTCCATCACGGCCCTCAACACAGAAAAAATTTTCGCGATCCCGTCCGCGGTTTATAATTAATATTTTTTATATCACAGATATATGTATAATCCGTACAACACAACATGATAATTTATTTTCTCTAAAACAGACATAACATAGACTGCTTCGTCAAACGGCTTCACAAAAAGGCTTTAGCGAAACCTCAAACCGCGAGCTCCTTAAAGAGCGCGACCGACACGTTGAAAAACACTGCTTTAGACTAATGAATTATGATTCAAAATCGTGGCGGAGTGGTTAATAAATAATAATGCTTCAGCACCAACGCTCGTGGGTTCGATTCCCTCGCAGGACGAACATTTGTGTACATGAACATTGTCTATTTTTGTTGGTGTGGGTGTTTAAGATGTAGAGCGCAGCTGAGAAAATTCTAGGGAATTACTTCCACCACACAGAAAACCTCAGACAAATAACAATCAGCATTCTAGGCTAAAGTGCTAAAGAGAAAGCCGATTGACTGAGTGATCTCTTTGCCTGTAACTCGACTTTGAATGACGGGGGTATATTGTGGTGCATGAACATGTCTATTTGTCTTCGTCGGGATGTTTGCAAGAGAGATAGGGCACACCAAAGCAGTCCGACTGGGAAAAATCGCAGCCAAATAACAACTCCATAGAGGGTTGATGTGTATCTGCGAGTGATTGGCCGGTAAGCACCTAAGGAGTTGCTGTGCCGTCAGCAGGGGTCGCGCAAGTGATATTTCATACATTTACGAGAGTCATTTGAAAAGTTCTTAGCCTAACATGGTTAAAGCCATTGGTTTTTTTATAACTACCCTCTTTTTGTAGTTACATTATTTAGCAACAAATATGCACAGTTTAGTTTATTCACAGTAACTCATTGTTCGTTTACACGTGATACCGTAAGTCAAGTCAGAGCTATTTTTGAAAATTGATAAAATTGAACATCGTGCAGTGATAAAATACCTGAATTTGAAAGGTTTAACTCCAAAAGCTATACATGAAGACATGTCTGCTACTTTGGGTGAGTCCGCTCCTTCGTATGCGACTGTTAAAAACTGGGTGGCAGAGTTTAAACGTGGTCGTGAGACCATTCAAGATGAGCCCCGTAGTTGAGAGAAGAAATCAAAGAAAAACGTCCAGGTTTATTGAGAAGAAAAGTCTTGTTTCATCAGGACAATGCGCGCGTTCACACCTCTGTGCAATCCATGGCAGAAATCCATCAATGTGGCTTCGAATTGTTACCTCATCCCCCATATTCACCGGATTTAGCACCGTCCGACTTTTATCTGTTCCCAAAGTTGAAAAAATTTTTAGGTGGTAAACATTTTTTTACAAATGATGAGGTCATAGCGGCCGTGGACGCTTATTTTGAGGAGTTAGACGAAGATTTTTTTAAAACGGGTATCGAAGCCTTACCGGGTCGATGGAAAAAGTGTTTTGAGCTCGGAGGAGAGTATGTTGAAAAAGAAAAATAAACTCAAAATCGTGTGGTTTCATTAAGTATGTTAGGCTAAGAATTTTTCAAATGACCCTCGTAAGTACTCATAGAGTACGGTAACCAATTTACATGAGGAGAGCAGTATGCTTGCGTGTTCTCGACGTTGTGCCAAAAAATCCAATATGTATGTATGTATATCTTCACGCCAGGTCCCTTGCGGGGTAGGCAGAGAGAACAATCCAATATGTAAACATCAAATACCTTAACAATTGAGAGCAGTGACAGCCCAGTAGACAAGGAGCCGGCCTATTGACCACCTGGTCCCCGGTTCGAATCCAGGCGGGGGAATGTACCACTAAATTTGTGTTTTCCGATTTATGTACATATTTATCAGTTGCCCGGCGGTAAGAGAAAACAACGTGAGGAAACCCACACGTCCAAAGAATTATATTTAGGAACACGTGTGACCTAACCTAAGAAAGAACTGGTTTTCTCTCTGGGTTGTAGAGGTCTGACCGCAGTCGCTCTACGTAAAAATCAGTGTCCCCGCCAAATCCTTAGTCTTAGGTAGCGGACCCCGCCAATCCTAATGGATTAGGAAACGGGATAATACCTTAACAAAATATAGTTTAAACTAGCATCCGCCCCGGCTTCGCACGGATGATATGATCGCTACTAAACTTCACAAGATCACCAGCTGGGCTAACCTGAAGAGTCACTGAAAATTTCATCAAAATCTGCCCAGCCGTTTTTGAGTCCATAGAGGACATACAGACAAACATATATAGATTATCCAAATCAGTGAATCATTCTCTCAGATATTAGGAGTTGTATATATTTTATACACCCAAAACAAAACCTGCTTTTTCGAAGCCGGTTAAAAAGTTTGAACTGTTTTCGTCGTTGCTTAAAAAAATCAATCAATCTGTTTCAATCGCTGAAATTTGACTTCACACTTGTTACTACTCACAATGCCACTACTAGATGGCGGTGACGTCAGTTGTATATATTTTATACACCCAAAACAAAACCTGCTTTTTCGAAGCCGGTTAAAAAGTTTGAACTGTTTTCGTCGTTGCTTAAAAAAATCAATCAATCTGTTTCAATCGCTGAAATTTGACTTCACACTTGTTACTACTCACAATGCCACTACTAGATGGCGGTGACGTCAATTTGCATCGCGCTATGTTTTCACTTTTGCCGATGTTAATAAGACAAAACCGGGAAGTTCACAGCTCTCTCCGACAGGCCCTTAAGGCACGAACCCGCGTGTTCGATTTGTTTCTCCAGCGACGTCCTGAGCCGAGGTCCGACCCCTCTCGGGGGCCCTTAGGCTGTCGCTTAACTTTGTTTTTTAGGCTGTGGCGCCTCACGCCCGCCCTCTAGTCCGGTGACGTAGTGACAGCCCACTCGGGGCTAACTACATAGTCAGGTAAAAAAAAAAAAGTTCACAGCTACCATAAGATTATTGTATTGTTATGGATTTCTAAGAAATCCAACTTTTTTGTATACGCATTGTGTCGAATGCATCGACACATGTCGCGTTATTATATAAAAAATTTAAGAGTGGTAGGGCGCATCAAAGCGGCCCGTCTGGGGAAGTACCTCCATTTCACACAAAACCGCAGCCAAATAACAACTGCCTACAGGGTTATGTTCATGCGCGTGAGTGAGGTCACCAGTAAAACTCCTAAGGAGTTGCTGTTAACAGCAGAGGAGGCATCGCGCGAGTGATACTCAGTGTATTACAACCGTTAATAGGCTACGGTAACCGCTTAACATCAGGTGGGCCGTATGCTTGTATGAAGTTGTATAAAAAATACACAATACAATTATTAGTTTTAAATCACGAAAGAAGTGTATCCAGCAACAGTGAATGGAGATATCGGGAGTGGCCGCCCTAGAGACACATAATATATCAAATTGGTGGTATGCTGAAAAAGGGGCAAATCATCAAAACCGAAGAGGTTGATGAGTGTGGAAGAAGTAAGAAAGAAGATAAGCGTGATGTTGTTACGTATGTATTTTTATTGAATTAAACAATTTTTAACGCAAGTATCGCGTGTTTTATTTATGTTGTTGAACCTGACGTTTCGAATGCTTTGCAGCATCCGTGGTCGCAGGAAGACCACGGATGCTGCAAAGCATTCGAAACGCGATACTTGCGTTAAAAATTGTTTAATTCAATGTGTAACAATCGCGAAAACCTAAGACAACACTATGTATTTTTAAATAAAAAGCCATTTATTGAACTTAATTTCAAATTGACGAGCTCGGTGGCGCAGTGGTGAAACGCGCTGTTACGCTACTTTGACACCGACGCTCGTGGGTTCGATTCCCACACAGTACAAACATTTGTGTGCATGAACATGTCTGTTTGTCTTGGACTGGGTATTTTCTATGTATAATAAGTATGTATTGACAAAAAAAAAAAAAATCCGTATGTTTATCAGTTTTCTAGTACCCATAACACAAGCTTCGCTTACTTTGGGGCTAGATGGCGCTGTGTAATTTGTCCGACAATAAAAAAAAAAAATTCATTCACTCATTTCAAAATCCTAGTTCGGTAATTCGTGTATCGACACGACCTCGTTACACTTTATTATGACTTCTTCTTCCTAAAATTATCATGTTTCCTAATCAATTAGGATTGACGGGGTCCATTACCTTACTGGTGACCTCACTCACACGCAGGAACACAATAACCCTCCAGAGAGTTGTTATTTGGCTACGGTTTTCTGTGAGGTGGAGGTACTTCCCCAGACGGGTTACTTTAATGCGCCCTACCTCTCTTAAAAAATATTATTTGGCTGCGGTTTTCTGTGAGATGGAGGTGCTTCCCCAAAGTCAAAGTCTTTTTATTCCGTAAAAATGGCTACATTTGTTTGGAATCGTCACAATTTTTTTCCCTACCGTGCAGTTTATGACTAGGTGAGCACTGATAAAAATACTGCCAAAAAACTCAGGCATCCCTCTTTTGGTGTCCAAACAAATTTACATATTTTATTAATTACATTATAATTGGATCGACTCACTCCCAGGCATTTTTATCATTAATATAGTCAGATACTTTATAATATGCCCTGCTACACAATTTGGCTTTAATAGTAGTTTTAAATTTGTTTATTGACAATTCTCTTATATTGCTGGGAAGTTTGTTATAGAACCGTATACATTGCCCCATAAAAGAATTACTTATTTTGTGGAGACGGCTTGCATGTAACACAAGATTATGCTTATATCTAGTATTTATGCTATGAGTATCATTCTTTTTACAAAATGAGTCTATGTTTTTATGGACATACAAAAGATAAGCCCAGACGGGCTACTTTGATGCGCGCTACTTCTCTTAAAAAATATATCTGTTTCGTTATGTATCTTTGATATTCGGTTAAATCATACCTTCCCGAAAATATTTGGCAGTGCTGCGTAAATCCTGAAACTTACCAGATTATGTTCATCCTGGAAGGCGTAGTGCAGGTTGGTGATCCACCTCCTGTCTCCGAACACGAGCACGTCGCGCTCCTCTTTGAAGCACGCCGTCTCAGCCCTCTGCAATTATACAAATAGGGAATTAGAATAAAGCAGTGCAGTGGTTAATAACGCTCGCGTGTTCGATTCCCACACAGGACAAACATTTGTGTGCATGAACATGTCTATTTTTTGTTGGTCTGGGTGTTCAAGAGGTAGAGCGCATCAAAACAGCTGAGGAAATTCTAGGGAATTACTTCCACCTCACAGAAAATCGCAGCCAAATAACAATCAGCATTCTAGGCTAAAGTGCTAAAGAGAAAGCCGATTGACTGAGTGAGAGAATCTCTTTGCCTGTAACTCGACTTTGAATGACGGGGGTGCTGCGCCACCTACCATCACAAGTTGCGGCAGCTCAATGTCAGAAATCTCAATTACGCAGCGAGATGTCCGGGTGGCGTTGCTCTCCTTCGACATTCATAAGTCGAGTGCGTGATGGCCTATTGCCATAACCTCCCTTTTCTATAAGGTCATGGAGCGTGTGATAAACACACGACTCCTGGTATACCTAGAAGATCACGACTTGATCAGCGACTTTCACCACGGTTGGGTGACTGGTGATCTTCTAGGGTATTTTACACACCGCTGGGCTTCAGCGATCGAGAATCAAGGTGAGGCATTGGCTGTCAGCAAAGGCGTTCGATCGGGTCTGGCATCAGGATCTTCTATCAAAGTTATCATCGTACGGGCTGCCCGTGGGTTTGTGCAAATGGGTTGCCAGCTCCTTATCCAGCAGACGCATCAAAGCCTTGGTTGACAGTAGTTGCTCGGATAGCATGGATATTAATGCTGGCGTCCCACAAGGCTCTGTATTGACCGCGACGCTGTTTCTGCTGCATAACAATGATATGTTGTCAATTGACAGCATTCATTGTTATGCGGACGATAGCACGTGGACACTTATTATATGGGCCGTGCTAGCACCCCGCGTTCCCTTCTGGAGGAAAGCCGCATTAGACTTGTGTCTGAAATAGAGTGTACTTTGAGTAAGTATCCGACTGTGCACGATTGAACTTGGTTCAATTCAACCCTACCAAGGTACAAGTCTGCGCGTTCACCACTAAGAAAACCCCGTTAGCTGTGGTCCACCAATTCCAGAACAAGCCACTAACCATAGCCAAGAGTATTGGGATTCTCGGCGTCGAGATCTCCAGCGAAGTTCAGTAACGAAGTCAGTTGGAAGAGAAGGTTAAACTGGCATCACAAACTTCGTTTTACAATCGTACAGCTTGCGGTTGGGAGTTCATCCTCGCACACTGGCGCCGCAATGGTTGCGTACTATGCGGTTCCAGAGAAGTTTTCTACCGAGAACTATTAAGTTGTGGAATGATCTCCCTGTCGAGGTTTTCCTAAGGGGCTACAACATAGGATTTTTCAAGAAAGGCATGAAGAGGTTTCTAGAGTGTCGGCAACGCAAGAGTGACACCCCTGGCGTTGCAAATGTCCATCAGCTCATAATCAGGCAGGTGGGCCGCTTGTTTAACCCGATTTTACATAAAATAATTCTATTCTGTAATGTAAGCCTTTTCTTGAAGAGTATTTTTATGGTCAATGTTTGAACCGGCTATAGATTTGAAAACAATCACTCCCTTTGAATTTAGTTAATAGTTACCTTGAGCATTTCCCACTTGTTGAGTATTTTCATTGCGTACACCCTCTCCCCCGTGGTGGTGGAGACCGCGCCCCCCGCGCCGGCCGTCATGTTCACTCCGCCGTCTGAGCCCTGGAGAACAATACATTTACATTAGCAAAATATGAATACGATATATAGGTACACACATATATATGTATATATATATATATATATATATATAATTGGCGAGCGTGCATGAGAAGTGTGATCGCGTTTGACCTGAATGCGATGTCAGAAGCCCTAGAAACCAACGAGCGTGTATGAGAAGAGCTATGAATGTTAAAAAAGCGAGTGACGTGTGTAAAGATCAAGCCATGTGGCGCCCGGTTCTCTATGAACAGAGATATACGAATATATTGGAAATAGAACCGAAAACACAATGACCTTGTACGCCACATAATCTATCATCGCATGCTGTCTCACCCGCATCCAGCATTTTTTTTTGTACAACATACACGCATACGGCCCATCTGATGTAAAGCAGTTACCGTAGCTTATAAACGCTTGTAATATATTAAGTATCACTCGCACGATGCCTCCTCGGCTGCTTACACGGCAACCTCTTAAGAGCTTACTGGTGACCTCACTCACACGCAGGTATACAATTTCCCAAGACGGGCTGCTTTGATGCACCCTACTTCTCTTAATCATCTACTTACAAATTACATTAAAGAATTGCCAACGAAGCGTTTGACCACGGTCCGATTTCATTTAGGAAGTGCGGACACGGCGGCGCTGCGACGTACACACATAAAAGGATGGGATATGGTCAATCCTAATGGATAAGCAAACGGGGTAACGCTAGGAAAAAGAAAAGACTAGCTTGTGATACGGCTGCTGCGCGTATCGCAAGCTAGTCCCTTTGCGTGCGCGTGCGCTGGTGTCGTTTACAGGAAGCGACTTAAGGACACCGGTCGTTTATTAAATTACAGTCTCGCAGCGCCGCTAAGGTTCTACGTAGCTAGCCGTTGGCTACGCCGGATAACAATTCACACATTGATAGGCAGCACTCGTGAAATGCAAGCGACCCTACAAGCACACACACACAGAAAATAAACTCAGTAGGTAATGTCATAGAAAAAAAACACACACCTCGTCACTGACCTGCATAAACGAGGCCCTCACGACGCACACCTCGCCGAAAGCGCCGCGCCCTATCACTTTGACCAGCTCAAAGTCATCACGTGAGAGCCGTAACCGCTTCAAAGCTGTCGCCACCGGTTCCACTGTAACGGATATAATTAAAAAATAAGAAACCACATGTTTAAAATTCTGACGAGCTCTTGCATATGTCCTGGAGGAATTTAAAAAAAACAACTTGTTAACATAAAAACATTTAAAATCTTTTGGAACTAATAACCTCATTTTCCGTGTGAAGAATCATACTATGAGGACTATTCATATACTTATTTGTACATTGTGGCACTACACTCCATTTGTACAACATTCCGTTCAATAAATCTGAAGAAAAACTATGAAATTCACTTCAGATGTATTGTTTTATTAAAGGTGATTAATTTATTTACGTGCATGTGACGTCACACAGACCATGCGATCAGCACCATTATCGAAAACGCATTTTAAATAATAAGGTTTTTATTGATAATACTGCAGAAGTTCGGGAAATATTAACGTAGTGTGCTTGATATGTAATAAAGAAGAAATTAAAACGATTTTTCAAAATCAGTCAAATAACCCTAGTATATTATTAGTAAATAGCCCTATTTTGTTACCTACGGCTCCCAATCGTCTCTTGTTTTTTATTGATGGTTAACTTTCAATGTTGGGTAGCTCTGGTGAGAAGTTCGCTGGAACTAGGCATGGCACCAATCAACCAAAATGAATTTCGTAAGTTACAAATAAAAAATCTTGCAATAAGTACAACCGCTGAGACAATTCATTTTTGACAAGTTTCTTAAGTATCATCAGAAAAATGTAGCTATATCTTTTTCTGTATCGTATCGTTCCGTAATTCCGCATTCTCTCGGCGGCCGAACTCTATCACGCAATGAACCTTGATCTCGTTATGCCTAATTTCTTTATTAGATAACTTTATATATCTATCCATAACATCACGCCAAATCTCTTGTGGGATCGACATAGAGAATCGAGCGCCATATACCTACACACCTCACTCGCTTCAATAACATTCATAGCTCTTCTCATGTACTCGCTTAAACTACTAAACACGAGCAATTTGGCCTTCCTCGGCTCCTAAATCGTTCTACTTTCCTTATCCTTGATATATGTATATCTTTTCATCATCAATCAATCAACATTCATCATCAACATTTTTGTTGGTAGAGTTCAATGAACCAAGAAATACGGCATTCACTCACCGCACTGTATGAAGTCAGCGACAGCCTTCTCTCTCCTCAAGCTGCTGTTGCAACACTCGTCGTAGAGCACCAGCAGGATGTCCAGCAGCGTCTCCACGCTGAGGCCGTGCGTCCGCGGCGTCTGGAGCCGCCGGGAGAGGCACATCGACTCGATCTGCTTGAGCCGCTTGATACCCAGCACTGTAATTACATAGAAGTAAGTGTAAATTGTTGGTAGAACCAAGTGTGCGCAATATACAATGACAAATTAGTAAAACGTTAGAATTTGTATCGTCGCCCACAAAAGGGTTTTACCAATTGTGAAAAAAAAAATATCTGACATATGTGAAACGGTATACCATGGCATTTGCAACATTCCAGGGTCATGGTCCAACAGTTCTACAATCAGTTGGACTAAAGACCTTCGGTAGGGATAGTGGCTAATTATTATTTTGGTTGGACGACCCGTGGTGCAATTGATATTTAGAATAATTGTTTCAGTTTAAAGATTCTTTAATTCTTATAAAACACAAAATGTCACTTGCATGAGAAATTATTCTATAAATAAAGTACCTAACATAAAATACTTGAATCGCTCGAAACAGTGGGCATACGTTATTTCTATAGTTTAAATATTATCTATAGGTAACTACTTTTATTTAATATGTCAGGTAAGAAAACTGTTGCCTTATCTGTTTCCACATTCATTCGTCCTGCATTTTTTCTAGATGCCCAAACCAACGGTGCATGCCTTTCAGTACTCACCTTCAGACAAACTCTCTTTCTTACACCATCATTGCAAACGAGGTCAGAAAGCTGCGCCACAAATTCACGCGCAATGCTCGCATCTCGACCGCATTCATTCTACTTTCATGCTTTCTCTGGCATAACTGACTTAACACCTAACCTGTTTTCACTACCTACAATATTTAATACAAACATACTAACCACCAAGCTTGCAATAATCACTTGCGTGTCGTTAAAGGAAGTCCGCATATATAATTACATATGCGACAGCCAGACTGTCTGTCGATTCGCACTATGACAGTAATTAAGGATTTAGATCTAATTTTAGATTTCAACTATTGTAATACTAAAACGCTCCCAGGAACAAACAGACGAGCCATCGGACAATGGCCAGCGTGACATACACGGAGCGAACAGGAAACATTGCTGCCTAAAATATGAGGAAATCCTATAACTATATAAAAACAATAGAGTCCTGTCTACACGTGCGTAATGCTACGTCGAGGTTCTATATGAATGTATTGCTTCTAATTATTCAAATACAAATAATTGTATTTCGCTAACATACTCGGTAATATGTTGTCTATAACAAATAGTCTATGCATGTCGCACCAAACATTGGCATGCAAAAATATATCTATCTATCTAAAACTTCACGCCAAATCCCTTACGGGGTAGGCAGAGAGAACCGAATGCCAAGTGACTCGATCCTTACATACCTCACTCGCCTCTTTAACATTCATTGCTCTTTTCATGCACGCTCGCCTATTTCAAGGGCTCCTGACATCACCTTCTGATAGAACACGACCAATTTGATCATGGTAGGTAAGTCTTGGCTTTCCTCGGCTCCTACATCCTTCCACTTTTGCATTGTATATCTGCTTCGTCATTCTGTCATCCTGCATTCTTTCTACATGTCCGAACCAACGGGGCATGTCTCTTCTTATTTTAACACCAACGCTCACTTTCAGACCAATTCTGCTTCTAACCTCATCATTGCGAATACGGTCTACAAGCGTTACGCCACAAATTTTGCGCAATGCTCGCATTTCAACCGCGTTTATCCTACTTTCATGCTCTCTCTGCCATACTCAGCTCTCGCTTCCAAAGTAAGCGTTAGGACCAGCACTGCAATGTGTATAGCCAGCTTTGCCTTCTGGCTCAGGTTTTTACTGCCAAGAAGTTTTCCCAACGCTCCATTCACACTATTCCCAGCACTCACTCGCCTTTCCACATCTGCGGTGTACCTTCCATCCTTTCTGAAAGCGCATCCAAAATATACTATCTCTTCCACTTGTTCCAACACTTCATCATCAACCGTAATCCTTACATTGGTTCTGGTTTCAAATACCATTTATCTTTGTTTTCTTCGCATTCAATAGTAAGCCTTCCTTCATACATTCGTCTTTCATCATTGTGAAAAATATATAACGTCAAATATTACTTCACATTATAAATAGTATTATTTCACATTATAAATATTATTATTTCACATTATATAGTTTTGCAGCGGTTAATAACATAACTTTGCGATTCGAACGATTCCCACACAGGACAAACATTTGTTGTACTCATGGCATGAACGTGTCCGTTTGTCTTGGTCATCAAAGCAGCCAACTACCCTCTGCAGGTTTGTTGTGTTCCTGCTCATGAGTGAGGTTAAGTAAGCTTCTAAGGAGTTGCTTTGTTAGCGGCAGAGGTGACATCGCGCTAGTGATACAAATGTATTACAAGCGTTCATAGGCTACGGTAACCGCTTTACATCAGGTGGTCCGTATGCTGGTATGCCTCCCGACGTTGTATACAAAAATACTTAACATTTTTTTAATAGACAAATTATATGCAGTCGCTAAATAATTTCAATAAAATTCTATTTATCTATGTCTTCACGCCAAGTCCCTAGCGGGGGAGGCAGAGACATCACGTTCATAGGCATTGTAGAAAGTGAATTACAATGAATTTATTGAAGAATAAATGGAATAGTAGATAGAGTACAATTAAAATTTAATTTCGAAATAAATGTGCAACTGATCGAACATAGCATTGCGCAAAATTTGTGGCATAACGAATGCTGACCGCGTTCGTAATGAAGACGAGAGAGAAAGAGTTGGTCTGAAAGAGAGTGTCGGTGTTAAGATAAGAAAGGGCATGCTCCGTTGGTTCGGACATGTAGAAAGAATGCGGGACGAAAGAATGACGAAACAGATATACAATTCAAAAGTGGAAGGATGTAGGAGCCGAGGAAGACCGAGACTAACCTACCATGACGAAATTGGTCGTGTTTTATCAGAAGGTGATGTCAGGAGCCCCAGGAACCGGCGAGCGTGCATGAAAAGAGCTATGAATGTTACAGAAGCGAGTGAAGTATATAAGGACCGCGTCTTATGACGCTCGGTTCTCTCTGCCTACCCCGCAAGGTACGTGGCGTGAAGATATACATACATACATGATCGAACATTTTGTATGTTAATGGACCATTTCGAAATTTGACCCATCGTAATGTTATTATAATTGAGAGCAGTGATAGATAGCACATTGGACAAAGAACTGGTCTAGTGAACAACGGGTCCCCGGTTCGAATCCTGTAAACCTGATAAAACACGTTTTTTCGTAGTAGGCGAGTCGTGTCCTTCCTCAGCTCCTGCATCCTTCCACTTTCTCGTTGTATATTAGGTTCTATAATATAAATGATTGGTAGTATCCAAAGTTACTCTTACCTAGTGATCTGCAGGAAGCAGGAAAACGGAATATTTGCATGTTTTTTATACGGAATGTCATGAACTCAATTATTAATTATAATAATAAAACTTCTTCTTCTACTTAGCGTTATCCCGTTTCCTAACCCAGTAGGATTGGCGGGGTCCGCTACCTAAGCCTAAGGATTTGGCGAAGACTGATTTTTACATGGAGCGACTGCCGTCAGACCTCCGCAAAAGCAGAGGGAAAGCCAGATCATTCTTAGGCAGTGATAATTACAAATATGTACATAAATCCGAAAACACGAAATTAGTGGTACATGCTACCTCCAGGATTCGAACCCCGGACCGTCAGATAATGGTTGGCTCTTTATCCACTAGACTATAACTGCTGTTATCGAAGTTAACACTGAAGTAACCATGACCCGATACAATCCTTAGTTATTAACGTGTATACATTTTTGTTAAAGGTATAGGTATCGTAATAGATGACATAAAAATATGTCTGTTCACGCCAAACTCCTTCCAGGGTACGCAGAGAGAACCTTACACATCTCACTCGCTTTTTTAACATTCGTAGCTCTTCTCACACACGCTCGCCGGTTTCTAGGCCTCCTGACATCACCTTCTGATAAAACTAACTAGGTCAAACAAACTGTTTTAAAACACCATGTCTGATTTTTAATAACGTGAAAACGTTTTTATTTCTAAATCACAGACACACTTTCATTTTATTTATCGCAATAAACCAATCACAGCACGGCCCTCTTAACGGCTCAACACAGATGTGGCCCTACCTTTATGTCCAAGCTATCAGTTATAAACCATTGAATACAAGATCACATGTTAATTAATCGATCAATACGCGTACATTTGATGTCAATTGGGCATTTAACATGTCCTTAGTCCGCTATGTGTCAAAAATAATATTTGTCTATGGTTAGAATAGACATTTGAATGATAATTTATTGTCAAATTATACGAAACGCCGAATCATTAACGGTAGATTGTGTATAATATGGTTTTTATTAATTTCACTACGAACTGCAACTTAATAGAATTTATGTAGTGAAAATGAAAGCGGATCATTCAATATTATTGATATACAAAAAAATAAGTGCGAGTACGACTCGCGCACCGAAGGTTCCGTAAAAAATATTTTCAGAAATTAATTTGGCAAACATTTTTTTTTTTGTGACATAACTACAAATTTGCGGTTTTCGGATTTTTTCCTTTACGTGTGCTACATGACATTGCTTCTTACCAAATTTCATGATTCTAAATCAACGGGATGTACCCTATAGGTTATGATTCCCTTGCGAGTGTCAAAATATTCGGCATAAACAGCCGTATCTTTTGATTGCGTTTACTTAGAAGTTTGATTTTTTCACTGCTCGAAGGGATAGCAGACCCGTCCCTGAGACCTTTTTCCCATGACAGACGAACAGACAGACTGACAACAAAGTGATCCTATAAGGGTTCCGTTTATCCTTTTGAGGTACCATTTGAAATTTTATGAAATTTTTTTTTTTACGTTCTATTTTCGTTTCACGGCTCCCAAACGTTAATTTAATATCGTTATTATATTCATTGACGCCTCCTCTGTTAACTATGTAGTCATGTCTTGACGTTCCAATCCACACGAAGCTTTAAAGACCAGTGATTTTTACTGGCAACACAATTTACCTGCACTAGCAACCCAATCTCCCCAACTGTCATTGTGTTTTTTCGTGCCGAAATACACGAAGCATTTTTAAGTTTTATATTGCTAATTCGGATTAAATTAAGCCAATTTGTTTGTTCAAGCAATGTCTAGGAAAAGAAAACTTATAAAAAATATACTAAACCTTTTGGAGGACGAAGATGAAGGTATTTATTCAGTTTTTTAATAGGGTGTAAAATCTTCATAGTAGATAACTGCGTCATTGTGAAAAAATATTGTTGAATCAATTTATTAAACTTATTATTCAATTTATTTCCACATGAGATGTTTTTTTTGTGTTGGACGATAGAACAGAATGCAGGTCTGTACATCAACACGTGTTATGTTTTATAACCTCTCATGTTATTTTGCATGATGCGAAAAACTATCCCATCTTGAGATACCACGAGGGGGTATACGAGATTAAATATTTGGGTTGTGTGATGGAACGAGGGTCCATACATCAACTCTCGTCAGTAAATAACTTTGCTTTATGCTTTTAATACAATATGTACTCGCGCTAGTACATATTTAAATCCTGAGGTACCACGAGGGGGTACACTGGATGAAAATAATTTGTTGTACGATGGAACGAGGGTCCATATATCAACATTCTTCACAATTTATACATAAAAACATCATGTTTCGTAGAAAATCACGAAATGATGTTGAAGTAAGAAATTACATTAAAAATATTTTTTCAGTACCGAAAAAAAAAGGGGTCTTATATTCATCTAGCGATGAAGATAGTGAGGTGGTAACAGAGAAAAGGAGAAAGCGTATCAGACGCTTAAGTAGTAGCAGTAGTGATAAGGAAAATGAGCCAGATTTCCTCAAGTTAATTGGTGAGCCGGAAGTAAGAGAATTTAAGTTTGAATTAAACCAAAAATTAGCAGATGTTTGGAAAAATCTATTATCAAAAGGTATAGAAGATACCCAAAAGAATAAAATAATTGAAAAAATACCTAGAATATCAAATTTATGTGTTGATGCACCCAAATTAAACCCGGAGGTGGTCGCAATCCTTAATTCAAGCGCTAAAGCAAGGGATCAAAAGCTGAGCGAAAAACAAAACCAAATTGGTTTAGTAATAAACCTTTTAAATAAAGTTCTTACTTCATTAATAAAAATCAATGATCAAAATGTGGAAGACTTAAGTAACTGCATTAGGCTATTGTGTGACTTACACAACAAAGAGAGTGAAACCAGGAGAAAAGTGATCCTCCCCGGCTTAAATAAAGAATTGAAAGATGCGTTAGAAGAGACTCCAATAACAGATTTTCTGTTTTCTAACCAACTTCCCAACGTAATTAAGAAAACAAAAGATTTAGAAAAATCATCCAGAGACCTAAAGAAACCTTTAAACTATTGGGGCCCGTCCACTTCAAACCAACAACCAACATTGGAGCGAGGCGGGCATCAACGGAACAAAAGGGGATATGTCACAAAGAGGAGGTATCACTCTGCAGTACCAGCTCGTCCTTCAGCTCCAGCTCCAGCACTAGCTCGTCCATATCCAGCTCAGTCTCAACTAGCTTACCAGTGGGCCAATTACCGAGCAAGTCGAGGGAGGCGCCCAGGCCAACCACCGAGGAAGAGAGATTAGAGGTAGGCTTTGCTGGTCGTATAACATCTTTTTATAAAAATTGGGAGATGATAATTAGAAACAAAACTGTTTTACAATGGGTCAAATCAGGGTATAAAATTCCCCTTCTTTCAAAGCCTTTTCAAGTAAATCCTCCTACTAATAATACTTTTAATGAATCTGAAAAAACCAAAATATCCAATTGTATACAAGAACTCTTAAATATAGGAGCAATAAAAACTTGTAATTATGTTAAGGATCAATATCTTTCTAAAATTTTCTTAGTCCCAAAACCAGATGGTTCTTTTAGATTTATTTTAAACTTAAAATCATTCAACAAACATGTTAAATCATTCCATTTTAAAATGGAAGATATTAGAACCGCAATTAATTTAATGAATAAAGAATCTTATCTGGCTTCGATTGATTTGAAGGATGCATACTTTTTATTAAGCATACATCCGATTAGTCGCAAGTACCTTAGATTTTGTTTTGAAGGAAAAATATTCGAATTCCAAGTTTTGGTTTTTGGTCTCAGCTGTAGCCCATATGTCTTCACAAAATTGCTCAGACCTGTTATGTCCTATTTAAGGGAACAAGGTATAATATGTGTTAATTATTTAGATGATTTCTTGTTCATTTGTGATTCAAAAGACAATTGTGACTCTAATGTTTCTAAAAGCTTACACCTGTTACAATCCTTAGGTTTTGTTATTAATAAGGAAAAGAGTCAATTAATACCATCTCAAAGTTGTAAATTTCTTGGTTTCATCTTGAATAGTAAAAAATATTCTGTTTCAATTCCTGAAGAGAAGCAGATAAATATCCATAAAAAAATATCAATGTTTACTAAATTAAAAACTACTTCAATAAGATCATTTGCTTCTCTGATTGGCAGTCTAATATCGATTTGTCCTGCTATCCCTTATGGATTAATGTACACAAAGCGGTTAGAAAGATGCAAGTACTTGTATTTAAAAAGAAATAATGGAAATTATGAATCAGCAATGCCTTTAGAGGATGAGGTTATTCAGGATTTAAATTGGTGGAAAATTAAGGTGCTTAATTCTTATAATCCTATTAGACAAGGTACATATAAAATGGAAGTTTTTTCCGATGCTTCCCGTACTGGATGGGGTATTGTATGCGGCTCACAAAAATTACATGGGTATTGGGGTAAAAATGACAAAATTAATCATATAAATTTTTTGGAACTTCAAGCAATATTCTTTGGTTTACAATGTTTTGCAAAAGATGAAAGCTCTTGTGAAATATTACTTCGCTGTGATAACACAACAGCTATATCTTATGTGAATCGTATGGGTGGCATACAATACCCTCATTTGAATGAAATGGCAAGAAAAATCTGGCAATTCTGCGAGTCTAGGAAAATTTTCATTTTTGCCTCATATATTCCGTCAAAAGAAAACTATCTTGCTGATAAAGAATCTAGGAAAACCAATGAAGAAACTGAATGGGAGTTAAATACAAGTGCATTTAGAAAAATTGTTTCAAGATTTGGTTTTCCTAAGGTTGATTTATTTGCTACAAGGGAAAATGCTAAATGTCAGAATTTTGTTTCTTGGCACCAAGAACCGGGATGTATGGTAGTAGATGCATTTACCATTTCTTGGAAGGGTTTACAGTTCTACGCGTTCCCACCTTTCTCTCTAATTTTAAAATGTTTAAAAAAGATAAAAAATGACAAAGCTGAGGGAATAATGGTAGTCCCCTTTATGGCCGTCACAAGCATGGTTTCCCCTCTTTACGGCACTTAAAAAATCAGAAATTATCAAATTGTTGCCACATAAAAATCTTCTATCATGCCCTTTCAGGAGCTGTCATCCGCTTCACCGAGAGCTTACATTGGTTGCCGCAATTCTCTCAGGGAAATCTATGTAAAAAAGGGTTATTCAGATGATAGTATAAATATAATAATAAATTCTTTGTCTAAAAATACTCTTAAGCAATATGATTCCTGCTTGAGGCAATGGTGGAGTTATTGTAATTACAAAAAGGTAGACCCCTTCTTTTTATCCATTCCTAATGTTATAAGCTTTTTAACAGAAAAATTTAATAGTGGAGCAGCTTACGGTACCCTTAATTCGCTCAGATCTTCTTTGTCACTTATCTTAAATTATGAGTTAGGTTCTCACAAGGATATAAAACGTCTTTTCTCAGGTATATATAAAATGAGGCCAAATAAGCCTAAGTATGATGAAACATGGGATCCATCTGTTGTGTTAAATTATATTGCCAATTTTCATCCTAATACTGAATTGACATTAGAAATCTTGTCTAAAAAACTTATTATTTTACTTTTACTTGTCACAGGCCACAGATTACAAACTATGTCATTAATAAAAATAAGTAATATTAATATATCTGAAAATTGTATAAGAATAAAAATTCCAGATCAGATTAAAACATCCAAAATTAACAAATGTCAACCTTTATTAGAGATTCCATTTTATAAGGAAAATGTAAATGTTTGTCCTGCGACAGCTTTAAAAGATTATATACATTTAACAAAAAATTTAAGAAAGTCTGAAAATCTTTTTATAACTCTTAAAAGACCCCATACTCCGGCAACAACACAAACTTTAGCCAGATGGATAAAAAATATTTTAGGGAAAGCAGGTATTAATACATCTATATTTAGCGCTCATAGCACTAGACATGCATCAACTTCAAAAGCCTACAGGAAGGGTATTAGTATTGATATCATTAGAAAAACTGCAGGCTGGACGAACACTTCAAAAGCTTTTGCAATTTTTTACAATAAACCTATTCTAAATCAAAATAATATTTTCAGTTTAGGCATTCTTGATTCATAGTAAACATATTTTGTTTATAAATGTAATGTAAATTAGTTACTAGGCTAATTCATTTTAAATTGTAACAATAAATGATTAAAATTAAGCAAACTTCTCTTTTAACATCTACATAGTTAACAGAGGAGGCGTCAATGAATATAATTGAATGATCAAAGTAACTTACCTGTAAGTGCCCTTCGATCACAATTATATGAAGTTGACGCCTCCTCTGTGTCCAACCCAACCCTTCACTGGAGTATATATCTATTTTCCCCCACCCTGTGTTTGCTTACATTTTAATATAGGTACCTACTCTTTAAACTACAATGACAGTTGGGGAGATTGGGTTGCTAGTGCAGGTAAATTGTGTTGCCAGTAAAAATCACTGGTCTTTAAAGCTTCGTGTGGATTGGAACGTCAAGACATGACTACATAGTTAACAGAGGAGGCGTCAACTTCATATAATTGTGATCGAAGGGCACTTACAGGTAAGTTACTTTGATCATTCAATTCTACTGTTGTACTTAGTTTGACGAGCCCTGTGGCGGAGTGGTTAGTGGTATAGTGTTAGTGAATGCTATTTTAGCAAAAAGTCATGTGTGTTCGACTTCCATAATGGACAAACATTTGTATGCATAAATATATCTGCCTTGGTCTGGGTGGTTTTAACCCTTCGAAACCCGGGTGGTCGTATACGACCGCGAAATGTATGGGAAAACGTATATAACGGGTTCTGACTGCTCAAAGGCCTGCACAAACGAGAGACTTGTCCGCGGAGGGTGATGTGGGTTCGATTTCCATACGGGACAAACATTTGGGTGCATGAATATGTACGCCTTGGTCTGGGTGGTTTTTAAATACCTGTGCACAAGAGATTTTTATCCGTGGAGGACATTTTATCCCCGAGCCGTCGAAACGCCAAGAAATTACCGCGGACTCAACGCCCACAATGTGGGATTAATTTTCCGCCGGAAGTTTAGTGAAGCAGTCGCTATGCAATATATAAATACAACAAAACAATGCACATTTTATGTTTCATATTACGGTTATCTTAGTTAATATTAATTTTAAGTTCGATCTGTCGATCGGTTGTTCGGAGGACTTCTTAACCACTGTACTTTATGCCTCATGTGGGTCATGCGACTCTAAGTGATATATTTTTAAGGACATAAAACTAACCCGAGGACTGTCCATCGTCTGCGCAGGCCTGGAGAAGTACCTCCATCACACCGGGTTTTTGTATTTCTACGAGTGAGTGGGTTTGCCAGGAAGCTCCTAAGGAGTTGCTATATTAACAACAGGAGTGGAAACACCCGCGCAATACTTCCTATAACGCAAGCGCTCATTAGGCTACGGTCACTTTACATAGGGTGGGCCGTATGCTTGCATGCCTCCTGAAGTTGTAAAAACAAATCTAATATTGTATAATTAATTATTTTGTGTTTATATCCTTGAACTTTTCCTCAACAGCTGGACCGATTTCAATGAAACTTGAGTTTGGTATTGGCTAAGTAAAATAAGCTACGAGGAAACGGAGCGCTTTTTGCAATACGTGAGATAATTTGAACCCCGCCGTTACACACCCTACATTTTCTCTGTTAAAACTTATCTGTACACACACACATCTTCACACTCACACGTAACTCTTCTTCTCAGCCACCTATCGATTTTAACAAATAAGTACACACACTTTCACACTGTCACGCCAACTACGCGCCACTACACTAACCATATCAGATGTTGTAGGTTAAGTTGTAATTGTAAGTGTAGCCTATAAAATAATTTGATTCACACTTTACGGGAGATTGTATAAACATATACATATTGAGTGGGCAGAACAACGTATGTCAGGAGCCCTAGGAAACCGGCGAGCGTGCACGAAAAGAGCAATGAATGTTAAAGAATCGAGTGAGGTGTGTAAGGACCGCGTCTTATGGCGCTCGGTTCTCTCTGCCTACCACGCAAGGGACCTGGCGGGAAGATATACATACATACAAAGTCTGTCGGTCCAGTAATAATGTATCTACTAATATATAAAGCTTTTTTCTTTACTTCTCTACCCTAAGGTTGTCTGGAAGAGATCGCATCGCGATAAGACCGCCGTTGTACTGATACTTTATTAATTGTTGTTTTTTTATATATTTTTCTTTTGGTGCAATAAAGAGTATTGTATTGTAAAGCGGAAGAGCTTGTTTATTTGTTTGTCTGTTGAACGCACAAACCTCTGGAATCACCAGTCGGATTTGAATAAATATTTTTGCATTTCATAGCCCAATTCTTGAGGAAAGTATGTAGGTACCCACTACCGTTAGTAGATGCATGCCGTTAGTAGAATGACCTACAGCGCCTGAGGATGGAGAGGCAAAACACATGTCGCAGAGGCGACCGGAGCAGAAAGGGCAGCAACGGTGGCGGGTGCATGCGGTTCATATTTCAGATGACGGACTCTCGCAGAGACGGCCGCAGCAGCCGAGGTAGAGACGACAGGAGCAGCCATGGCAGCGGCGGCATGCATCTACTTCAAAGGTAGTGGGTGGGTGCCGGCCGGCCGCTAATTCGCATGAACTAATCGGTAGCGGAAGCGCACAAAGTATTTTCGATCAAATTGCCTGTAAACTTGACTGTCGCAAAATAACGCCTGAATCTATTAACTAGTTATAAAGGTGTTGCAAATGGCGTACACTTTATTACATACATATGAATGAAGCCTGCTGGGTTACATGGCCACTTTTCCTTTAACCAAGTTATTCACATTAAGGCTATAAATAAAATGAATGTTGCGTCGAAGTCGCACAGCGGCGCAGTCGATTCATTACGTCAAATGCGTGTGCCGTAATACTTAGCTATGTTTGTGTCGAAGAAACAAAGGTTCTTTTTCTTAGCGTTATACCGTTTCTAAATCCATTAGGATTGGCGGGGTCCGCAACCTAAGCCTAAGGATTTGGCGAAGATACAGATTTTTACATGGAGCTACTGCCGTCGGACCTCGAGCGCAGTCGAGCTCGGTGGGGCAGTGTTTAGTAACCCCACGTTGACAACGCTCATGAGTTCGATTCCCACACAGGACAAACATGTGTGTGCATGAACATGTCTGTTTGTTTGTCTGGTCTGTCTGTCTATTTGGTCTGGGTGTTTTTTAAGATGTAGGGCGCATCGAAGCAGCTCGTCTGAGGAAGTACCTTCACCTCATAGAAAACCGCAACAAATCCCTGAAGGATTGTTGTATTCCTGCGAACGAGTGAGGTGACCAGTAAGCTCCTAAGGAGTTGCTGTGTTAGCAACGGAGGTGGCATCGCGCGAGTGATACTTAATATAATACAAGCGTTTATAGGCTACGGTAACTGCTTCACATCAGGTGGGCCGTATGCTTGTATGCCTCCTGACGTAGAATAAAAAACACGGTAGACACTTTATATGAGGCGAGCCATATGCTTGTATGCCTCCCGCCATGATGTAAAAAAAACTTTTAAGAGTAAAATCCATGGCTACTTACTGAGCAATTTGCCAAAACCATGAATCATTAATAATAATTAGATTGATATTATGTCTAAGCATATGTATGTATGTTTATACATACTACCGTATGTATTATATAGTTGTTATTTATGTAATGTTTCAGAATGTATATTTACTTAATGCTGTAATTATAATTAACTATGTCCTATTGCGTATTTCTTACTTTGTGTACCTATTTTCTGTATACTTACATTTCCAAAGGGTTGTCTGGTAGAGATTGCAATTAGCAAATATATAAAGTTCGAAGAGATAGATAGTTTCAAGAGGGGTAGGGCGCATCAAAGCGGCCCGTCTGGGGAAATACCTCCACCTCACAGAAAACCGCAGCAAAATAACAACTCCCTAGAGGGTTGTTGTGTTCCTGTGTGCGAGTGAGGTCACCAGTAAAACTCCTAAGGAGTTGCTGTGTTAGCAGCAGAGGAGCCATCGCGCGAGTGATACTTAATTAATTAGATGCGTTAATAGGCTACGGTAACTGCTTTACATCAGATGGGCACAACTCCCGACGTTGTATAAAAAAAAAGAATTAAAACATACCACACCATACTGTACCAACCCCTACTCAAACCACTACAGGGTATTGTGACTATTTAAAAACAAAAATGCGTATAAAAATATTTATATTGTGCCAAAAGTGCCTTGCCCACGGCAGGGGTGTAAGTAATAATTAAAAAAAAAACCACTACAGGGATACGGGTCTCCCTTAAACCGAAAGGGTTTTGAGCATACTCCACCACGCCGCTCAACTGTGCATTGGCGGAAGCCAGTGTTATCAAGCCGCCCGAAGGCCACTGACGGCTCATCGTGTCCTCCGGAGAAGCACGGAGAAGCTCGAGATATTTAAAGGCATCCATAGACAGGCTGCGGTAGACGGTTACTTAAGCTGAGTGTTCATTTAGAATGACAAACGCAACGACACCATTGAACTCTGGGTAAAAAACACGATGGTAAATTGACGGGTGAACCAACCATTTTAACAATTTCGCCTTAATATTCTAGTCAGTCTTAACGTTCTCTTCGGAGAGCGACAAAAATAGATGCAATCTCGACGATAAATTCCAAGTTCATTATTACGGAATACTTACGTCATTTGTGTACCAATAAGCAAAGCATAGCGTGATCAAACGATACTTATATATGCAAAACGATATAAATTTAGGTTGAAATTATAAATTTATAACGATTATTAGTATTACATAAGAAACTCTACAAATTAACGTAATAAAACATGGAAAACTATGGTTGAAACTATAATGAATTATTCAAATGATAGTTTGTGTAAAATTGTTGGGCAGTTATAGCCCGATTGTCGAGCCCAGATAGCAGACTTTCGCCGGTTTGAATTCTGGCATGGACATAAATTCGAATTTTCGGATTAATGTACATATTTGGAATTATCCCTTGCCCGGCGGTAAAGGAAAATATCGTGACCGCACGATCATGAAATTACAATTCAAAAGGCGTGTGGACCTAACAAACCAATAAACCGCGACGTCGCACGAATGCCCCCACTCACTCACCAAAACGCAGTGTTTTAGCAACTAAACACACACAGCACAAGTACAAAGCAACTCGACCCTACTGACCAATGGGAGGATATTTTAACCAATAAGCCATAAATGACGCGGTGTTGATCAGTGCACGTGCAGCTCTTATTGGCTAGTTGCCAATAAGAGCTGCACGAACTACTTTAACCCCGACCCTTTTTTTACAACGTCGGGAGGCATTCAAGCATACGGCCCACCTGATGTAAAGCAGTTACCGTAGCCTATTAACACTTGTAATACATTAAGTATCAGTCGCGCAATGCCTCCTCTGCTGTTTACAGCACACAGCAACTCCTTAGGAGCTTACTGGTGACCTCTCTCACACACAGGAACACAACAACCCTCTAGAGAGTTGTTATTTGGCTGCGGTTTTCTGTGAGGTAGAGGTACTTTCCCAGACGGGCTGCTTTGATGCAAAGCAAAAATACCTCTCTTAAAATATCCCAAACAAGACAAACAGGCATGTTCATGCACACAAATGTTTGCCTTGTGTGGGAATCGAACCCACGAGCTTTGGTGTCAAAGTCGCGTCATTAACGAATGAGCCACCGAGCTCATCAACTTTTTTAACTACGTACATAGGTTATTTCCTTCATGGACCTAACCTAATGAAGGTGTAGTTATCCCTCTAGCTTGCGAAGGTCTGACAACAGTCGCTCCATGTCAAAATCAGTATCACTATTATACCAATCAAATTTTTAGGCTTAGGTTAAATTAACAGGAATAATGACTAGTAAATAACAGCAAGCTGTGTAGCAGAGCTGATATTTTTTAAATTTAAAAAATATTTAAATATTTTATTTTTAATTTTTTTATTTTTTACAATATATGGAACCCTGTACGACATCTAGCGACGAGTGCTGTTACTTTTTCTGTTGATGGGAGTGCAGTGCAGACTCTGCACTGCAGAGTGGCCGGCCATACGTTTTCCCATATGTTTTTTTTTCTAATTGGAACGATTTCGGACCGTTCTTCCTCACCAACGAACATTTAAATTTCAAATTAAAGGATACAAAACTTCAATATGTTAGCTATTAGTGTGTCGATTTTGGAGTTTCTCACTATTACCGTCTAAACGCTAGCTGGGTGACATCAGTCTACCTCAAACAGCAATTTTGAGGGTAATGTGGCTCCGCTGGCTATCGCAGCTCTGCCAATAACGCAATTAGGGGAAAAAAATTGAAAATTGAAATTCCTCCGGGAACCGGCGAGCGTGCATGATAAGAGCTATGAATGTGAAAGAAGCGAGTGAAGTGTGTAAGGACCGCGTCTTATGGCGCTCGGTTCTCTCTGCCTACCCCGCAAGGGACCTGGCGTGAAGATATACATACATACATGATAACGCAAATGCGTTCATTGTATATTTTTCTGACGGCATTTAATCTACGCAATCAACCGTGTGGATGTTTGTGACTCTGTGACGCAAAAACGACTGAAGGGATTGGGATGAAGTTTAGCACACAAATAGTATGTGTTCTGAATTAACTGAATGTAGTGGTTTTCTCATAAGCCCTCACGGTCTGAAGATGTATAACTTCACGGGTGCATCCGTTTTAGCAGCGTTACGCGTTTGTGTACGTAGTCGGGAGGTAGGTCCACCTGATGTAAAGTGGATACTGCAGCCTATGAACGCTTGCAACGACAACAACAGCCATGACAGTTAGTGCGCATTTCATGATTAAAGACCAGCTCGGTGGCGCAGTGGCTGCTTTCCAACCAACGCTTGTGAGATGTAGAGAGGTAGAATGCATAAAAGCAACCCGTCTAGGTTGATTTCCACACAGGACAAACATTTGTGTGCATGAACATGTCTGTTTGTCTTGGTCTGGGTGAAGAGAGGTAGGTACATCAAAGATAACAGCAGCCAAATAACAAGTGGCTGCAGGGTTGTTGTGATCCTGCGAGTGATTGAGGTCAAAAGTAAGCACCTAAGGAAGGAGTAGCTGTGTTAGTAGCAGAGGTGGCATCGCCCTAATGATACACTTAAAGTGTCGAAAGCGTTCATAGGCTACGGAAACCGCTTTACACCAGGTAGGCCGTATGCTTGTATTCCTCTCGATGTTGTATATAAACATGTATGTAAGAACAAATATTTAGAAATCCCTGGTGATCGATCTTGTGAACATTGATCAGTAGGCTAGGATATTTAGGTGCTAAACTGCTACGTTTTGATGACTGAGGGGGGTACTTTTATGCGCAGTCAAATAGTTTATAGGTTTGGGTTTGTACGCCTAGCTTAAAAAATAATTAGGCCACGCCCACCGGAGAGATAGGGTTCATGACCATTTAGACAAGTTGTTGCTTTGAAACCGCACCGTTACGCTGATAAGCTTATCTGTGAAATTAACCTCCTATGTTTTGATCTACCACTTCTGTGGGGGTATCACATTGACTCGAAAAGTCATATTTGATTCGAAATCGAAAAGTATCTGTCAAAATGTATGAAAACTGAGTGAAAACTTTACGAATCCGTTTCTAATATGGTTATGTGAATACCGCCACTGAACTAGACAATAACAGTAGATTGTATGACAAGGGAGCAAAATAGTATTTTTACGGCGAGGGCGCTACTTTGAACCACGAGCGAAGCGAAGGATGCTAGAATAGACTTCTAACGTAGAATCCTGAGCGCGACGAGGGATTCAAAGTACATCGCCCGAGGGAAAAATAATTTGCTCTCGAGTCATATACTCTACTTTTCATCCCCTTTCTATGAGAAAATATTAGTAGCTATCAATTTTAAAATTTTTATTGGTATTTACTGTAGATTTAAGCATTGAGTAGATACTCCAAAGGGTAGAACGTTGTTTAGTTTTGGCCAATTCTTGAAAATAGGCCAAAAATACATTTTCTGTAGATTTACAGTAGATTTAAGCATTGAGTAGATACTCCAAAGGGTAGAACGTTGTTTAGTTTTGGCCAATTCTTGAAAATAGGCCAAAAATACATTTTCCGAAAACGTCTTCGCTCCATTTCCGTTTTTCCATAGAATGAAATTGTAGTATTTGTAATTCCATAGGCCCTTAAATATTTTTCCCGGGATTTCGTGGGTAATAAGTTTTGTACGACGTTTCTATAGTTATTGTTTCAGGAGTTAATGCATTGTCACTTTCATAACAGATATACAATGCGAAAGTGGAAGGATGTAGGAGCCGAGGAAGACCAAGACTAACCTACCATGACCAAATTGGTCGTGTTTTATCAGAAGGTGATGTCAGGAGCCTTAGGAACCGGCGAGCGTGCATGAAAAGAGCTATGAATGTGAAAGAAGCGAGTGAAGAATGTAAGGACCGTGTCTTATGGCGACCGGTTCTCTCTGCCTACCCCGCAAGGGACCTGGCGTGAAGATATACATACATACATACTTTCATAACTCGACGTAGAACTCATTATTTTTGCAAAATACAATAAAGTATGTACTGATTACAAGAACAGAGACGTAATTCGCGCGCTTTTTAGGGTTCCGTACCCAAAGGGTAAAACGGAACCCTATTACTGAGGCTCCGCTGTCCGTCCGTCCGTCCGTCCGTCCGTCCGTCCGTCCGTCTGTCACCAGGCTGTATCTCATGAACCGTGATAGTTAGACAGTTGAAATTTTCACAGATGATGTATTTCTGTTGCCGCTATAACAACAAATACTAAAAAATAGAATAAAATAAATATTTAAGGGGGCTCCCATACAACTAACGTGATTTTTTTGCTGTTTTTATAGATAATGGTACGGAACCCTTCGTGCGCGAGTCCGACTCGCACTTGGCCGATTTTTTTTTTTTCAGTTAGCGGGGGTCCTCTCGCCGTGCAGCCAACACGTACCAGCCAGTAATTCATACAATTTGCGTTCGATTTCTATGAATGATACATGTTCCAAATTCAAATCTCATTTCCGCCCGCTAAAAAGTTCCTATCAGAAAAGAGCTATTTTGCTCCCACTTATAGAGAAACAAAGCGACACTTTTGGAATAGAAGGGATGAAAATGTTTTTTTATACAACGTCGAGAGGCCATAAAAGCACAAACAAATAATTCACTAGACTAAATAAAATAAAAAGAAAGACAAAAAAAATAAACGCACCCCATATTCATCGAAACGTATCAGTTTTAGCACCAAAATATTCTGCTCTGCCGTCCAGTGGGACGACAATTTAACCAATAAGCAGATAAGTGCCGCAACGTTGATCTGTGAACTAGCCAATAAGATCTGCTCGTTCTACTTTAGCTCCCGACCCGTAGCGGTGAGTTGAGTTGCAAATAAAATAGTTTTGATGGGCCTTACGTTTTTTCAAGATTACTCTTAAGTAATAACATCTTTACTACGGAGGCAATTTAGACATCGCGAAAAGGGGGTTATTGTATATATTATTATGTTATTCACGTTTTTAGGAACACCGTTCCTATATGAATTCTACATGTTTGTCTGTCGCTTTTTTTCGAATATTCGAATTTTGACTTCAGATTCGGATACAGCATAAAAAAGTAGAATAGGAATGTTCAGGAACACCGTTCCTATCTCTTGGAACATGGTCAAAATGGCCGACAAATTAAAACAAAAAATTTGAATTGTTATATAATTGACGAGCCAGGTGTTCCTCTGGCAATGCAAGCTTGCGCATTCTCAACTGGTTTATACTAAGGTAGCAAACATGCATACGGCCTTGCCCAACACATATGTATTTACATGAAACAGCTGATATAATACCTATGGAGCAGTCATAGATCAGTGTATAAAGAAACAGCCTATTGACCTAAGGTTCCTGGTTCGAACCAGGAATGTACCACTAAATTCATGTTTCGGATTTATGTACACATTTGTCATTATCACTTGCTCTTCGGTGAAGGAAAATATCGTGAGGAAACCGCACGTCGAAGAAATTATATTTTAAAAGACGTGTGTGACCTAACCTAAGAGAGGTCTGGTTTGCCCTTTGGGTTGTCGAGGTCTGACGGCAGTCGGTTCATTTAAAAATGGAGCTAAATCTTTAAGTTTAGCAGACCCCACGAATCCTAATGCATTAGAAACAGGCTAGGAAGAAGCTGGTATAATACCTACTCAAAATTAATGGAATGGCAATAGAAAACTGTCTTTCAACATTTCAGAGTAGAATCCGAAGTTATTAATATTGAATTAAAAAAAATTTAACGGAAGCATCGCGTGTTTTATTTATTTTGTTGAACCTGACGTTTCGAACGCTTTGCAGCGTCCATGGTCGCAGGAAAACTTCTTAATATTCTTAAGTACTTATATGTACTAGGATTGCTGTGTTCCTAAGGAGTTGACATTACCTCCTTTGGTCACTGAACGTATAACATACGATACGAGCCCAAAACAAAATGGCGAAAAAAAAATCTGTTATTGTTTTACATTTACCTAACTAGTACAAATATTTAACTTTGTATATTATAAGGGACAAATAGGCTACGAAAACGCATCAAACAAAACTCACACTTGATTGACATTCCTGGTAAAAAAACATTGATGTTTTTCAGGATTTCAATTAATTTTATGGATTTTCGAGTACATTCACCATTTTTCTTATCTTACAGGAAAAGTACACTCTGTTACTACTGTGCTGGAGTTACTTTACCTGAGGAAGTACATGCAGGCCACAGCAGGCCTCAGCCAAATAACAACTCCCTTGATGGTAGTTGTTTTTATGAGTTACGAGAGCAAGGTTACCAGTAAAGTGCAAGAGGCAACGCTCAAGGGATATTTATTAACTTGCGTACATAGCCTACTGTCACCATTTAACCTGAGGTGAATCATATGCATGTTTATGGAAAAGACATTGTATAAAAAATGCGAAAGATACTTTTTGTATTGTCACCTTTCTGACACGCTTTTATTAGGGAGACCTTTTTTATACAACTAAGGCCACAAATATGTGTACAGGCTGCCTGATTGTAGGCAGTTAGCATAGCTTATGAACACCTATGTCCCTTAAGTCTGTGTAGTTTGGGCTCATTAAACTTGTTTTAGTCATTTCTTTAGCCGTAATATATACATTTTAGTATTCCACAATTATAAATACATTCAACTGTTATTGGATCGTAATGAAATTTGGTACAGTGATAGTGTAGGACTTCTAAGGAGACAGATAGGGTACTTATTAACATGATATACAAGGATCTTCATATGGGCAAAATGCAGCTAGTATTATATACAGAAAAATCTTTTTGCAATTGACATATAGAGGTAATTTTCAAAAATTATTCCCTCCACATCAACCAGTAGTCATTGCACTATTGGGATACATCTTCTTGCAAGATCAGGACGATTGATTTTGTATTATTGCTAAACTTCATTATCCTAAATTTGATTTTTGATTATAACCAAGAAAAGGCAAATGTTTCCCAGTGCTTGTGCTATGAGACCTAAGACTTATGTTGTGATTTCTTACTGTACATACAGACAGACAGTAAAGTGATAGTATAAGGGTTCCTTCTTACTTTTAGAGGCTTTCCATATGAAACAATAGCCAATTCAAGTTTTTCATACAAAGGTGGCGGTGAAGTGTTCCAACATTTTATATTCCATTACAAACACTTGCAACAAGGAATTTAATTAAATCAGTCATTTGCTTTGGAACATGAACCACAGAAGGAAAAATATGTAATATATTTGTATAACATAGTAGTCACAAACCTGGCACATTGTTAGTTGGGGCCAAAGCCCGGTCAGGCGAAGAGTCCTCCTCGTCAGACATACCGTCGATAGCACACACAGACAATGTCTCACACACACATGTCCTACACTTATGTTCTACGAGATTTGTAAAAATCTACTTTTTAAAAAATTAAGGCATACAATTATTTATTGTGGCGTTTGTTTTTTCACATTCCATTGTTAACCTGAAAAAAAAAGAAAGTATTAAGTTTTATTGCAAATAGACATTCTTCATGCTCTGTATACATGAATTATAATTTCACTTACTTTCAGATTCTCTATTTAAACCTAAGGTGACTACATAATGTGACAGATACTCATTCCAATTCAAAAGTAAAGACTTACTATTGAACTGGAATGAATAAGTGAGTCACCATCCACTTTAGAGCAAAGGCCAAAGCAGTTTTGCATATGGTGCAACTTGACTATGAGGTGAGAGTTAAGGTCAATCTCACCTGCTCTCATGCTTCCCTTATCAATTAATAAATGAGGCCCTGGCAATAGAGGTAGGGTGTATCAAAGGAATCCGACTGGAGAAGTACCTCAATTGCAGCCAAATAAAGACATGTATAATGATTAAATAATTAATTGACCTCTCTGTCTGCCCCACGACACCGGACAAGAAAATGTAATCTTCAATCTCAGAAAAAAGGATTGCTTTGCATTCTATCAAAATTTGATCAATTCAAAAACTATTTGCATATCCCACTTAGTGTGTCATGGGAGTAAAGACCAGATATACTACAAAGATATAAATCAAAAGATACAGAGTTTACACGCACTTTAACCCATCACATGTCCTGTAGACTCAAGCCGGATATAGGTTTTTTTCTTTAATACCACTAAGGTGGCAATCAGGCATACGGCCTGCCTGATGGTAAACAGTCACCGTAGCCTATGGACATTTGCAACACCAGGGGTGTCACTCATGCGTTGCCAACCCTCTAAAAACCTCTTCACGCATTTCTTGAAGAACTCCATGCCGTAGTCCCTTGGAAAAACGTGGGCTGGGAGCTCATTCCACAGCTTGAGAGTTCTCGGAAGAAAACTTCCCGGGAACCACACAATACATCTTACATTTTGATTTTGAGTGGCTTGTTTGAACTAGATAAACAACAACCAAAACTACCCTTTGTGTTTAAGCCATTCATCGACAAACGACAAAACAATTCAAAAATTTATATTTCTAACCAAAACGGGAAATTTTCAAATGTGTGGGATGCACCACGGATTAAAAGAATACCTGTATTCAGTCTTGACTACAAATAGTTTTGTGATGTGAACCACAGTATAGCTCTACATTTGAATCCTTACCTACTCTTGCTATGGATGGGGTAATTAAATAATTTTAATGCCATTTCAATCCACAAATGAGAGAATCCAAAAATATTGATATATTTATATGCCACTTGTATTCACAATTTGCTAAGTATCACGTTTTTAGTTATATTGATGTAATATGGAGTTGGTTGGATGAATAAATGGTTTTGGGAAGTGTTTGTGGTGGTTTTGAGATGCGCTGAGGATGGTGTTAGAGTATACTGTGGATAGTTTAAGGATGTGCTAGAGTTTTTGGATGTATTAGTGATGGTATATATGGTCTTGGAGTGTATTTGTGATGCTTTTAACACACCCTGTGTTAGGTATCGTTAACAAATGGTTTAAGGATAAGGAGATGAAAAGTGTAATATGATAAAAATGTAATGTACAACATAGCTTAATATAGCAGCAATGATAGCTCAGTATAGAGAACCATCCAATTAACCTATAGTCTCTGGTAGGAATCCTGATGTGGGCATGTGTCATTAAATGTGTCTTTTTTGTGTATCTACATATTTGTAATTATCATTTGCTTCAAAGTATGCAAGGATTGTATCAAAGTATCCACTTGTGGATTGAAAAGGAAAGAAAAGTATCCAATGATCCATATGTGGTTCTAAACCATGGATCATAGTGGACAGAGACTAAATGTGGCATCATACTTGGTCATTGAATGTAGTATCCAATTTTTTCTGTGATCGAATATGAAGAGATATTTTTCTTATTAATTTAAATAAGCCATTCTTACATACATTTCATGCATCTCGGAAACAGTTCTAACAATTTGGGTCAAATTATGTATATAATAAGGTTTTTAAGTTTACCTATATAAGCCTATCTTCAGGACAAAAGCAATTTTACACAAATCCACATAAAAAAGCTAACCCAGGTAAATTAAGAAATTGTCATTACCATGTAAAATGTAGTAGATTCATTTGTAATTGATTACTTAAAAAATTTATAGTTTTCCACAACAAGCCTTATGTACATACATACATATGTCTAAGTTAAGTTAATTGGGTGTTAGGAACAATCAGTGTGCCATTCTACTGAAGTCTATGTACTACAACTGTTTTGTACTTGCTTTAACATCGGGAATGAAAATATCTGTTTTAATTGCCTGCTGAATTAATAAATTTGTGATCTTTCATTGAGTTATATATTTTTGATAACTAATTCTAAAGATTTATACTCAATATGATATTAGATTGTATAAATAAATAAACGGCTTTGCTTTTTGTAACATATTGAAATATAAAATCCATGTTGATATTTGGTGATCAATTTTCACTTTAAATTTGTCTATCAACTACCATTTAAAAATGACAGGTACAGTTATTTTTGTTCATTGACCCACACTCTGAAATTGGCTTAACTTGTGTATGAAATTGCTATTCTAGTACAATTTTTTCTTCAAATATTCTTTAAATAATAAAGCCTTGCAAGTTCACTAAATGACCATATATATACTGGTGTGGAAATAGCCTTAAATTCTTGCCATATATCTCTCTCTCATTGAGTGTCTCATTTTGTAAACTCCAGATTATCAAAACATAAAATATAATCTACACTTTTTGCTTTCTTATAAATCATAACTATATAGGTCAAGTTATCAATTATGTAGTGAAGGTTGTATGGAAGTTCTAATTATGGAAATAATTGGTCTAATGATGATAGACTCTACTCTAATTAAAGCAATGCCTAATTAGAACTTTATATGAGTAACATTGTGTGAATTGGCATCTTTAGCCATAAACAAAACACTAGAAAATTGCCTAATAAATGAGGTGAATTTGCTAGGCAATTTTCTATTAGCAATAGAGCTACATACATTATTTTATAATAACTGAATTGTGCTATTGTGTACTGCCTGTACCTTGTATATAATTGTGTTTTTATTCATGGTAATTTCAATTTTATCAAACTGTATCTTCATAGATGCATCTTCTAAAGTCAATAATTGATAGATTACGATATTTTTACCAACGCTAATTGGATAAATTTAGCTCATTGAATACAAATTTATTAGAGCAGTGTAGAGCGATATTACATTACAAGGCCCATTTATATTGTCACTATTTAACAGGAAATTAACAAATTTCACCATTGTTTCATTATTATACGGACGACAAAGGCTTTCTATTCGTTTAGCACAAGGTTGCGGGTGTCATTTTCAATACTGGAGCTCTTTCGCAACCCTTTCAATTAGTTCCAATGAACTTTTTATATATTTTCATTCCCAAAAAAACACTATACGGCCCCAATGACATATCGATACGTTTCCGTATTGTAACTATAAATAAACAATAACATGTAGGTATGTACTTGCGTGGGAAGGAAATATAATCCAGAGTAGACTTTTATCCAGATAATAATGTATTGTTCCGAATACAATACGACAGAGATCTTAACCTAAATTTATTCTATCGATTGTTATGCAAAAACACTGGGATGAGTCATCGTGTACACTTTTAACACACAACACACGCATATCATAAAGATAATCACCTGATTTTTTCGTAACTATCGATTGATTCTAACATTCGAACACTATTTTATTGTACAAAACTTATTTGTTGAGTCTCTAGAAGCAGACATTTTTACTCAAGGGGGAGGGAATGTACTATAAGTACATGAAATGTTGCCATTTTATTCATTATTGTTGCGATTAGTATTTACGACAAAACCAACAACTCGCGTTATTCATTCATTAGTAAATTGCACGGAATAGAATAATCTATTCCGTGGTAAATTGAAGATACACCGTACATTTATTTCACCAAGTGATACGTACATATTTCGTATTAATGCTTACAATTTATATTCTTTTCTTATTTTCGAATTATGACATAATTGACAAAATAACCATCACCTTGTTTCAATAATTTCCATTGCATTTTGATAATTTGATAACAATAATATATTTTAGTGATAGATAAGAGATAACAAAATGATAAGTTCTCAGAACGCAGTAGTTATTTTTGCTACTGTAGTTGCTAAATTCGGTAGTCAACTGACTGGCAATGTCTGTACCGGAAATGTCGTTATACTTGGTAAAATCTACATTCCTTTTATATACGTATTAATATCACGTAGGGTGTTGTGAAATAGTAATGAGCATATGTATGTTTAAAATACAAATAAAAATTATCGTGTTATATTCTTCAGAATATTACATAACAATTTACGTTTTATTTGTATAAATTCCTGTGTATAAAGTTTCTCATTTGACAGAGCGTCATGTACGTAATGGAGTCAATGTTCAGTGCAACAAGTGAAATAATTATCTGAAATCAACGAAATATCACATAAAACTGTCGGTTATTGTGCTCAATTGGATTGCAGTGCTTATTTTAAAACAATTTATGGGTACCGAGAAGGAGAACAAGTATATATACAACCTCGTTCTGTCAATGGTATGTATGTATGCCATCAAAACATTTTGGAAAGTTCTTTGAAAATCATAGCTGAACGAGTGCAAAGTGATGTATTTGACACAAATCAGTGAATTAGGATGCTATAATGCGAATTTAATAATCAATTTTGATCATAGAATGATGCAAATACTAAAATATCCAAAAGCTTTGTCGCGCGCGTAATTGGGTAGCCAAACCGAAAGGTCACACATTCATTTTCGTTTTATTGTTTCCAGAACAATGATTCCTCGCAAATAACAAGACCCAAAATACGTAAAGTTCGTTTATAGGCAGATCAGGGCTTTGGAAACGAGTTGATGGTTTGGAGAGGGCACCAAAATTGTGGACCATTAGATGAAGGTATGGCTTCCGATCAACCCGTCAAAAAGAAACAGCGGATTGACGCTCCCGACATTGATGACGGGAGCGATAGATCTACAGAAGATGCACTTGGTGAGATATTTGACACAGAAACACCAGCAGAGTCCTCTTTGGAATTCAGACGTAGAAATGGCGAATCACCAGATAGTGGTACGGTTAGTGAAGATGCAGTCGATTGTTCGGCCATTCTACGTATTCCTAACAATATAACCCTAGACGTCATACCCTCTGGGTCAAGCACAACACCCCATTGGAGCACCGAGGATGAAAAGCTACTGTCTGAACTAAGAACTATACAGGATGCGCTTGTTGGTCAATGTTTATGCAGATTCAATGAAGATGTTATAGTAGAGCTATTTGATCGTCCCCTGCATATTGTATCATGGCCTCTAACATGTTCCTTGACATATTTATCCACTATGCAGCTTATGTTTGATATATATTTAAAGCAGAATAATATCGGCACTATATGTTCAAAGTTAATGCAAGCTTGTGACATATTTGTTAGGAATCGACATGACTGGATAACTGAAGTGATTGATTTAGCCGATCACCATAGTAAATTTGTTACTTTTGTTGCGAGTAGAGTTCTTGCCAGTTTTCTAATTGTCTCAAAAGATACTGTAGATGAAGGCTGGCTTCAACAAATCGCAGAAAATATTTATTCTTTTGAAAGTATTAATAGAATTACTGTACAAAAGATTAACTTCAGTTTGGATATCATAAAAAGAGTGGTTGAATGGAAGGATGTGGAACAGCATCCCCTAGAAGAAAGTAATTACACTAATTCAGGCAGTTTGCAAGTTCAGGAAGACAACCCCTTTAGAAGTAGTGTAGGGTATGGCAGTACTAATAATAATGCTGAAGTACCTTCATCAAGTTCTCAAAGTAACAACTTGCACAGTGCATTCTCTAATTTGCAAACAAATAGTACAGCTTCCACATCTTCTGGAGAGAAATTGACAGATGACAGACCAGTGTTTAAACTCCATGAACCAGTACTAAAGTTCCCAATGAATCAGCAAAATGAAAGGGAAAGATCTCCCTCTCCTGTCCCACCACATGTTAGGATAGAAAGGGTCAATGAGCATGGTTGTGTCACTGTGTTGCTAAAAGACTCAGAGTCATTTGATACTGCTCATATAAAATGTTTAACAATAAAAACATTGGAGCACAACTGGCCTGACTTAGTGAAAAATATGAAACTTCTATTACGTACGTACCTGAACCTAGCTAATGTTGAAAATTGTATACTAACTTTTTTCTCTCTGTGGGAGAACATAATAAGTGTTAAGGCGAATCTTTCTGTGAGAGATACGAAGCCGTTTTATGCTGATTTACAAAGTTTTGTAGATTTGTTAAGAAACACCTCACTTCCGAGTCTCATTTACACACATTTATTGAGTTTGTTCAATGAAGTACTTTGCTATGGCTCCACATTGGCATTACAAGATGTCTTACCAGAAGAGATCTGTTGCTTAGCTCACTCTATCGTTAGATTTGTTAAAGACTACAGGGTCTTGAATGATGTAAGAGTGCATAATAGTAGAACTGGCTTTGGCTTCTTAGGGCATGATTGTAGTGTCATACGGGACTATTCTATAGGGCCAGAGGTAAGTCCGCTGTCATCTTCCATACAGTTGGTGGATCAGAGTTACGGTGATGATGAGAACGATGACAGTACTCCATTAAAGAGTGAAGTTGACAAGACTATGTTGCAAAGAATGTCTTTACTGGTCCTCAAGTCTATAGCAGTTACTGTCAAAGAAATGAGATGTGATTCTTCGGACAGCTCAATAGATTCTTCCGATTATAATGCTATCCAGGATATGCAAATTGTTGAACGATCTATAAGGGACGTGTTGAAGAAGCTGGACTTGTTTATACGAAACAGTTTAGAATTCCATCCTGAAACTCCATTCACTAAAATGCTTATACATTTATTCAGTGAACAAGATGACTATTTGATTGAGTCTATGGTTTGCACATTAGACATTACTGTGGGTATAGTATACAGAAATTCTATGTACCCAGATCTTATACCAATGTTGAATCCAATTTCATCATTTATTGAGTTCTTGAAGGTAGTTTCACACGATAGTGATGTGTTACTGGATTATTTAGTGAGCAATGAAACATGTTTCTTGCTTTATTTGCTGCGGTTTCTCAAATATGTTCGAAGGAATTGGTCAAAGTTTCTTGAAACATGTCAGCAGACTGATTCTGGTGGTACGAGGGGCTTAGATGATACCATGAGGGTGTTGATACGATTACGCTTGCAAATTAGCAGATTGGTATCTAAATCATTGTTTCCATACAATATTAGTCCAGTACTCAGACTCCTGGATGTTTGTGAGAGTTTATATGAAGGCAATGAGTTTAGCTAATCATATGTTTATATGTAATCGACATGCCATTATTATGATTGTACATTGTCAATAAGGGGGACTTCCACAAAACTAACACTAGATGGCGTCACTGCATTGCATAATTTATGAATATTAAAGGTGACATTAAAGATCACTATTTTATATTAATAAATAATTATATTAGCATTGTTTATAAACCATAAATTATTTTAATTACAATAAATCAAAGTAATTGCGTATTCTGCCATCAGTGCATGCAACAATAAAGTCACCATAACCATATACCCTTATATTGGCTTCTGAAATGAGATCTGTGGGAAAATTATTAAGTTTGTAATGCACTCACAGTGGTCCTGAGGCATACATATGTATATTAATTATGTTGATAAGACATAGTATATCTACTACAAGTTGTGTTGTGAAGACACCCATTTTAGCAAGCAGTTGTTATTATGTGCTACTAAAATATTGAGCAATGTACTTTATGAAAACATTGTGTTGTGCAGCCACCGCGTCAGTATGTAGAGGTCTTTATTGAATCATGAGCACAGAATAAGTAAACAGTTGTATTAAAATTGGATTATTCATATAACTCTGGTATGTTAGCTTTCCTCGCTTTTGTTTGCTGTCCTTTTTTGTGTTTATTCTCAGTCAGAAGAGCCATATAAAATTGCTTAGTCGTACAGTCATTCCAGAATGACTACGATTAAGCAATTTAATGTGTCCTTCCGAGGCACATGGTAGCAGATGTATTTTGCTTTACATAGAGATTGAAGTCAAGAACTGAGCTCACTTTAACATAGTGAAAAGCCCAAGTCAATTCTATCATTAAATAAGTTAATTACCAATCATTACCTGCTGATTGATTTGAGGCCCGTGTGCATTGCCCGCAGGGTGGCATAGTGACTAATCACCTAGTTCAGTGTGGTATTTGCATTGATCTATATGAGAGCTGACACACAATGCCGTTTTTGTCGACAGCGGAACATCATACGTAGCCACAATTAAAACAAAAAAAACACCTGAAATTTTACATACAGGCTGTGGTGTTATTCCATCTTCTTCATGCCCCTATCCCACTCTGCTGGCAATTTACAAAATAACCTTAAGTGATTTGTTTTTAATGCCCAAATTACTAGGGTTATTAACATATTGACGTGTTTAAGTACGGAGAGCTTTGGGGGAAAAATATTAATAAAATCTATTTTAAAGGTGACTGATTTAACATGAAATAACAATAAGTTAAATAATTTAAAGAATTATATTTTACTTTGTAAAAATACATTAATAGCATAAAGACTGGCCCAACTCATTATTTTACATTCCAAGATATGTTATGGTTAGTATACTTTAGACATTAATATTAGATTTAATTTATATATCAACTAGCATTGTAATATTTTGTATGTAATAATAATATTGTAAATTAATTTTTATTAAGTATATTTGCAGTCTTCCTTTATAATTCACATAGTGATGCACATTATATCAATTACATACTAATTTTAATATCAAAATTATCAACTACTGCGAAAAAGTGAAAACAAATAGAAAAGAGGCTGTTAATATAAAAAATAATCAATGAAAATTTCCAGATGTAGGAAAAGGTGGACCACACTCAAAAAAACTAAAAACCGACAAGCTTTCCTTTCTTTTTCTAATTAGTATATAGTAAAAGTTTATTTTTAATCACATATTTCAGAAACTACACCTACATGGATAAAGTTGTAAAGCAATTTCTTTTATAAATACAAATTCAAACCAAATAGTTGGATCTGTTTGAGATATACACAAAGTATATATATGTATGTATACTTTCTGTATATTATACATGAATTGCTCATTTAACCCTTTGACCGCCATATTTTGTTACATCATCATACACCCTAACGCCAGCGGCCTGTCAGCGTAATTTCAAATAGGATTGAGAGTGTTATCGATTAGTTTAAATGAATAAAAGTTCAAAATTTAATTAATATTAAATCAGTCTTTATTAATCAAGTATCAAGGGACTACAGTACGGGGGTTATTCAAGAAAGGCGTGAAGAGGTTCTTACAGGGTCGGCAACACAAGAGTGACACCCCTGGTGTTGCAAATGTCCTTAGGCTATGGTAACTGCTTACCATCAGGCAGGCCGTAAGCTTGTTTGCTACCTTAGTGGTATAAAAAAATAACATTATTTACCACGTTTCAATCAATATTCTAGCAATGAATCTAGTATAGCATCTTTGTTTTCTGATGCACCTCTTAGAGCTTGATTTATCAAATTAATAATTTTCATATATATTTCTGATTGTACCCTCAGGTCGAACAGTCATTATTTCCTTCTAAAATATTTAATAATTCGTAGTCTTCTAACATGTCAAGGGAATAACACTAATTTGTACAAGGAACGTGTTATTACGGTGACGGCGCCTGAGGAACAGCCATCAAGATACAAATATGGCGTCGTTTGACCTTGGCCCCACGTAAAACCACGGCGATCGGAGATAATCTGAACTAGTGAAGTTCTCAGTTGTCGCTTCTTTATCGAAACAATAAATTATATCTAATATTTAACACATAAAATAAACATTTTTATTGTTTTAACATGCTTCTAATTAGTACGACTATTGTGTATAGTGTTTCGAATTTTACGAAATAATTTGGATTTCAATACAATATTTTTGCTTTCGCACCATGATTATTCAATAAAATTTCATTTAGATTACATTGATTTGCCCATCCCTAGTACACGTAATATCACGTTATTGGCGATTCGTGTTGGTACTAAGTAACACCTTACAACCATCTTTTCTATAAATATCATAATGAAACGCAGCAAAATTTGTTAATTATTAAGAATACATCCTGGATTGTAATGTTTATTGCAACTTAATCTTTAATATAAATGCACCAATAAACAATTTATAAAACTTAACGTGAAATTACGGCTGTGGCGCGTGGAGCACATTTTTCATATCCCGTAATTTTACGGGCACGGCGGTTAAAGGGTTAAGTAATGGGATTAAAAAGGAAAAATATTAATAAAATATGCTCTACTCTTCTGTGTAAAAAAAATTTTAAAGGAGTGTTAAACAGGGAGCTATTTCCTTTTTGATTTGATTTTGGTCTCTACTTTTGTATTTACTTGCATTTACACTTCATGATCATATGATACAGTAATAAGCAGGCATTGTACAGCTTTACTATGCATCACTGTGCTACCCAAAAAGTGCCTTACCTTAACAAAGGTGCTTAAATGTGTTATTGCACAAATATTTATATAAACTTAATAATAGTGGCCATTTTCATAATATTTTTATTGTATTTAAATTAATCTTAAGCGAGTTTAGAATTTATTTATTATAGTGTCAGTTGTATTATATACGAAGTAAGCTATATTGCGTACATAAAAAGCGGGTTTAACATTCTTAACTAAATTATATTTCATGCCACGATGTATATAAAGCCATCAATTACCATAATATTGTTCTAAGTAATGTAATCAGTATTAATATTCTAATTTATATTGAACGTCATTAATATGAGTACTTGGTAAACTTATTAATAAAATATTATAGTCTACAGATTAGCTTTTTACACCATTTTTATTTTTTTTTAAACATTACCATTCAAAATACTATTGAAAAATTTGCTTCAGATTTGCTATTATAGAAAATAAATTTATTAAAATACAAAAGCTGTATAACTGCTAAAATGACTTATGTGTCTGTCAGTAATTTTAGTAGTAACTGTATTCTGTTATAGTTATGTATGGATATTAACAAGTTTACCAAATATATAATCTTTTCAAACTACGGGATCTTTTAGAATTATTTTAGTTAGCTATATGTTAGAAACCACAACAGACTGTTACATATGTATTGTAGATGTCCATTTCGTTAATCATTTTAATGATATACTGTTGTCATACTTACTATGAATCTCAAATTTAAAGCAATATGCTTCAAAAATCGAAATGATAGTGAATACTTTCTGATTGGTTGTTACAGGAAAGCGAAGCTATACATGTTCATATATCTCAAAAATGTTTAGTTTAGGCTTGACAAAACATTTCAGAATTTTTGGCTTTACTTTCGGTAAAAATGAAAATAGTGGAATACGAATGCATACCTTAGATTGTAGAATTGTTGCAATGCTGATTAAATAAATACAATGTATATATATATATATTACATTGCATGAGGCCTCTTCGATCCAACGTTTGTAACTATTAATTTGGCAAATAAGCTAGTTAATTAGAAATAAAATCGTTAATACATCCTAAGTTTGGAAAAATATATTCAATAATGAATGTGTTTTAGCTATCCAGAACAAAATAGAAAGTACAGCAATAAACTTCAATTCTAGGAATATTTATATGCAACAAATAATCTTATATATATCAATAATATTTACTAAAAGAAAATCTAAAATAGCTTATATGCTAATAAGGACTATCTACCGTAAACTCGAAAGCGATAATTCGCTCTCGCTGACTCCTTAAAGTCCGGACCCTGGACACATTGCCGGCGGGGTAAGACGGGATGTACCACTTTGTGTATCATTTACTTTATGTTTATTGTATATTAACATTTTAGTGTTTCATAGCAAAATTGGAGAAAGTGTATTCCTAGAATTATAATTATTTTTCTGTTGTCAGGTTTATATTGGAAGCTAAAAGTCACACGTCAATATTGAATATTCTACTGAAAAATTCCTTATTTCTATTTTTTTATTATTTTATTCAAATGTTTAAAAATATCCAAAGGGATTCGGTGATCATCATTAATTATCGAATTACACACAGCGACAAATCATGTTAGCCACTTGCAGCACCATTTTCACTTTTATTGCGTGCTCCATAAGAATGGTACAAAGGTCAAACAGCCTAGCTTGGAGTATCGCTATGTGTACCTAAAGTTGTTGTCCCTTGATTTTTTGCATAATTTAATAGTGGAGATACATTTGTTAATTCTTGAGAGACGTTTTCTCTTTTTCCTGAAAGTAAATCTACACTTAGCGAAAATTTATGCCTAACGCCTGAAATGCGTGAAAGGTGATTTCTTCATTAAACCGATCAACATACCTTCGTTCTCATTTTTAATTTTCTATTGTATGACTAGGGAAAGTATGTCTCCCTTAAATAAATATTTAATTCTTACAAACGCAATCAATGCTTGTTATCAATGTTATCATGTTGTATTTTGGGTCTATGTTTTGGTTATGCCCTTGATAGATGCAAAAGGGCTAATTCAAAGAAAACGTAACTAATATAACATTTTGAAAAATAAACATGTTTCATTTTATGCCTAATCATTGATGTTGAGAAACTAAAAAATTTTGCCATAAAGAAATATAAACTGATCCAATGACATTCCATTCAATATACTATTCGGGATGGTCAATATATCTAGCTACAAAATGTAGAAAATAAGCGCCCTAAGTGTCAAGAATATCAACATCATATACATTTTTTTTTGTCACATTAAAGGCCCAAAAGTCGTAATTGACAGGTGCTGTATAAACTCTATACTAAATGAACGAATTGTAAAATACGTTACACTACGTAAATAAGTACTTTAAAAAAATCGATAGCATTGTGGACAAACTTAGCTAAGTTTAAATATAAGCGGTTGTTATTGTTGTGTAACAATAATTAATTTAATAAACAATAAAATGAAATATTTTTGTACATGATGACATTTCTTGGTGTTACTTTTTTTTTATTAATCTAACCGAACACGCGCGTTAAGCACGTCTACCGCAACCTGTCTATGGAAGTGTTTATCTATCTCGACTTGAAAACACTGGCTTCCGCCAATCCACGCCCACGGTTGAGCAGCGATAATGGAGTATGCTCTAAACCTCGGTTGAAGGCTGACGCGTATCTCCGCAATGGGATGAGCTAGTTTTGGTATAGTTGTAGTAAATTAACCAATGACAGAATAACTTCAAAGGAAGCACTTACACAAATGCGCACCAGATTTTAAGCGAAATTGCTGGATCTTCGAAACGACTATTCGAGTTAAATACGTTCTGCATAACCGGCAGCTCACTGTTTGCGATTTTGAAGAGTAATGACCTAGCGTTGGTAATTCTTCTAAAAGGTCTAAGTGCGCTAATTAACATATGTACGTACTAATTACCTCGAGCGGCCGGAAGTGATTTGATGAGTAAAGTGGAGGATTACATACGTTTCGTATATTACTGTAGTGTCGAGAGAGAGGTGCGAGCACGAGGGGGGAAGCGAACGGAAGTTGAGAGGGAGATATAAGTTAGTGATTTTTGCCAACCACTATAATAATGTGAATGCAAAAAAAAGTGCTTCTAAGCGCTAACGTTCAAGTTTATGACAAAGAAGAAGAACCAAGTGAAATTCCCAGTCAACACTCTGCGTGGGTGCGTCGGTCTGTCCGTCGCGAGTGCGAAGGATATCAAATTGCCTATTGTCTGTGGTCTGAAGCACACTCGTTTTTTTAATGACAAGAATATAACTAATCATTTTTTTTCTCTTTCCTAGCGTTATCAAGTTTCCTAATACATTAAGATTTGCTGGGTCCGCTACTTAGGCCTAAGCATTTGGCGATGATACTGATAAACAGCCTAGCAACATTCAACCATGTTTGACGTCAATTTTGACATCAAACCAGGTTGACATGCTGTTGATCTATTCACACTCATACTGAGCAATCCCTGTCTATCATCCCATACTTCGGCAATACGCTCCACGGCTCCTTTTACACAACCCTATCAAATTCTTTCTCAAGATCCACAAAACCGTATGTAATAAAGCTTCTAACCCTTTCATTATTTGCCTTTCACGCTTCTCTTTCACTAAAGCCTTGGTTTCAATCTTACACGGTACATTTCTTACTTCTCTCTCATACTTTCATGACAAGGGCAAAGATGACACATAATCCAGCCACGCTTTCCTCTTTCTTGCTAAAGCACCTCCTTTCAATGTTTTATACCTCTTACGCTTAAGAAAATATGGTGGATAGGGCAAAAGAAGCGTGCAATTTTCTTTCAGAACTTTTCAGCAATTATCCACGTCTGAGTCGGAAAGATTTACATTCGCAAGTCTTTCGCTTACCAGATGTGAACGTATGTACATCTGGTAAGCGAAAGACTTGCGCCTTACGCTTTCTATTTGCAATTTTTCGCTCCTTATCTTTTCATGATCTCTGAAAGGGATACGCATTCGCCAGTGCCTCCACTTCCTGAAAAGTCCCACAAACCGGTTTACCAACAGGTAGTGGTCCGTATCTGTAGTAACACAAGTGACACCCAACATATTTCAGCAGGTGTTCCAGCTAAAAAATATAATAATCTAAATTCAGCTACTAGTGACAGTAGTTTAGTTTCTCAGTGTAAAACCATATTATTTTCAGATAAAATAGGCTGTAACCTAGGCCCACTAATGAGTAACTATGTAAAAGGCAATATTATTAATTATTGTATGCCAAATTCAACCTATACCCAAATTGTTGAAAAAATTATGAATACACAGGTGGATGACAATACTACCATTGTTCTATTAATAGGGAATAGTACAGAAATCCAAAAAATAGATATTATTAATGCATTAGATAAATTGTACCAGTTAAAGGTTAATAAGATATTATTATGCGCACTTCCATATGTTAGTTGCCAGTTACCAAAAATAAATACTAACATATACAATATTAACAATTTATATCATTTGACATGTTGTCACAATGACAAATTTATATTTTTTGACACTAATAATTTTATTAGTAACTTTTATTTGACAAAAGATATAACATATCTTTCAAAGAAATGTAGAAATAAGATAGCCACTTTAGTGGCCTATAATATTAATAACATAAACAGTTTACAATGTAAACAACAAAATAATTGTATAGATTTGACTGCAGATTTAAACTGCATAGAAAGACAAAAGGGAAGCAAAACCTAAATTTAGTACACCAAAATATCCAAGGCTTTCCTGGCTGTGAACAAATAGTTCAATTATTTTTAGAAAAATGTAATATTGATATTTTATGTTTAACTGAACATTGGTTAAACAAAAGTGAAATGTTATTTGCGATTAACAACTATAAAATAGTAAGTTGCTTTAATAGAGAGTCTTCGATTAGAGGCGGTTCAATGATTATAACAAAAAATTGCCATAGAGCTAAAGAACGTAAGGATATTGTTAGGCTCTCTATTGAATGCGCTATTGAGATGTCATGTGCTGAATTAGATAATTACATAATTATTTGTGTATACAGACCTCCTAGCGGTGACTTTACACAATTTGAGCAGGTAATGGAGGATGCTTTGAGAAAAGTTTTCATAGGTAAAAAAGACATTATAGTCTGTGGTGATTTTAATGTAGACATTCTAGTAAATACACAGATAACCCTTAGATTTTTAAATTTATTTAAATCATTTAATTTACAAAATGTCTTCCTGGAGCCTACACGTATAACAGCCACATCTGCAACTTGTCTAGATAATATCTTTTGTAATTGTGAGCATAGAAATAAATCAATAATTGGCGACTTGCCTTCGGACCATTGTGGTCAGTTAGTGGTATATCAATGTTCGAAGAAGACAGATTTAAAAAGTCATGTATTGTATAGACCACTGACTACCAACAAGCTTATTAAGTACAACAATGTATTGGGGGACAGGTTGCCTTCATTGGATTACTCTGTAGACAATCCTGACTTGTTATACACAAAATTGTTTCATATTATATCCAGTGAATACCAGAAAATATTCAAAAGTAAACAGATTAATGCCACAAATAAATTAAAGTTTAATGACTGGGCAACTACAGGTATATTAATAAGTAGAAACAAAATGTTTGAATTATATGGAGAAAAACCTTATAGATTTGACCCAGACTTTGTTAAATATGTTAAAAATTATTCCAAAATATTTAAAAACGTTTGCAAAGTTGCAAAATCTATGTATATTAAAAATAAAATTAAACAGTCTACAAATAAAATAAAGGCAGTATGGGATATTGTTAAAAAAGAAACAGGTAAAGATAAACCACGGGATAATGAGTATTCTATTAAACATAATAATCAAACTGTAACAGTTGCGAAACAAGTAGCAAATCTATTTGATGACTACTTCCTTAATATCCCTTACAGTACCACTGACTCCCTTAACTCATCTCCACATGCTGCGGATGAGTTATTAAAGGAGAATGTACAACAAAGTGTGGAGCTGTTTAAATTTACACATATTCAGTCAAGCGACATTATTAAAACTTTTAAACAATTAAACACTAAAAACTCAGAGGATCATTGGGGAATGTCTATAAAAGTATTTTATTATATTATTGAGTCAATAGCTCCACACTTGGCACTTATTTTTAATCAATGTATAGATATGGGTGTATTCCCAGACTTGATGAAATTTAGTAAATTGATTCCATTATTCAAGTCTGGTGAAAAAAGTGAACTGGGGAATTATAGACCCATATCTATTTTGCCAGTATTGAGTAAAGTATTTGAAAAGATAGTGCTTGACCAATTGCAACTCTATTTTAAGACCAATGAAATTTTTCATAATTCACAATACGGATTTACAGCAGGTAAATCCACTACAGATGCAGGAGTAGCATTGGTCAAGCATGTTCTTAGCGCATGGGAGAGATCCCAGGACGCTATTGGGGTATTCTGTGATCTCTCCAAAGCTTTTGATTGTGTCGACCATCGGACATTATTGCTCAAGCTGTGCCATTATGGAGTTAGAGGTAAAGCCTATAATTTGATTGCAACTTATTTAAGTAACAGAATACAGACTGTTGATATAAATGGGGTCAAATCTAAAGGCAGCAATGTTAATATTGGGGTGCCCCAGGGCTCTATATTGGGCCCCTTTTTATTTTTAGTATATGTAAATGATCTGCCCTACATGGTGCAGAAAATGGCGGATATACTACTATTTGCTGATGATACTTCTTTGATTTTTAATGTTACTCGCCGGTGCGAAAATATTGACAATGTAAATAGTGTTCTATCTGCCATTCTAAATTGGTTCACGTGTAATAATCTTTTATTAAATTCAACCAAAACCAAATGTATAAAATTTAGTCTACCAAATGTGCCTTCTGCCAATACAGAAGTTTTAATTAACAATAATATACTAGAATTTATTAATGATACTGTATTTCTTGGAATTACAATAGACTCCAAATTGCAGTGGGGCCCCCACATAAAAAAACTGACCAGTAAGCTCAGCTCCGCCGCATATGCGGTTAGGAGAATTAGACAATTGACGGATGTGGCTACTGCGCGCTTAGTCTATTTCAGCTACTTTCATAGCATTATGTCGTATGGTATACTGTTGTGGGGAAAAGCGGCTGACATTGAAACTGTTTTTATATTACAAAAGAGAGCCATCCGCTCTATTTATAACATGGGCGCCAGGGAATCTCTCAGAGAACTATTTAAAGAAATAAATATCCTCACGGTTACCTCTCAGTATATTTATGAGAATATAATGTATGCTCGTAAAAATATAGAGTCATTTTCTAAATTTAGTGAAAATCTTAGAAGTAAGAATAGATTGCGCATGCCTGTACATCGACTTGCTAAGACTAGTAGATCTTTCATTGTAAATTGTATTCGATTCTATAATAAATTACCTGAAACAGTTCTGTCCTTGCCTGAGAATATGTTCAAAAGGTACATCAAAAATACTCTGTGCAAGAAGGGTTATTATAGAATCGATGAATATCTAACTGATAGAGATGTTTGGAAATGATTCAGCACATGTATTAATATATCTTTAAATGTATCACTTGATTTCATTATATGTACACTGACATATATTTATTGTAATATATTTTTAACGATGGAAAAAAAGACCCATATTGGCAAGTTTCTTTTGGCATTTCTTCTTCGCCAATGGTCATTTCCGAAATGCTGGTAGATTAAAAAAGAGACTAAAAGTAACAAAAAAAAAAAAAACCAAAATTATTAAGTTACAATATGATTTAATTTAAAGAATGTAAGACGTGTCTAAGTGCCCGTAAGGGTCTAATGGCAAATAAATGATTTTTATCTTTATCTTTATCAAAAGTCCTCTAAAAACTCTTGTATTTATTATAATATTTCGGAGACCTCTATCTATTAAAATGTAATCTATCACACTTTTGTGGTCATTCCATCTCCATGTTTACCTGGGAATATCCTAGTGATGAAATAAAGCATTCGACACGAGGTTTCTTTCCATACATAAATTTAGAATTGACTTACCTTCTTCGTTCACTCTATTATCTCCATAGGGACCAAGAACAGCATCACAGCTGTCTCAATCACACGCAAAGCATCTAAGCATCTCTCACCAATTACATCCATCGGCTCGTTCATCTTATTACTCAATCCACCTCTTACATTCCACGTATCTATGCAGCACTCGGCTCACCTCGACCCGCTGGAATTAGCACGTGCGTGCCCGTGCCCGTGGTGAGTGGCGCCCCCCTCCGCCGCAGACACTTATGTTCGCACCGACGGGACGGATCGGTGCGCGTCGCCTCCGGGGGACGCTCTAACCCGCACATCGGTGCGCTTTTGAGCCAGAAATGCAATCAAATTGATTCATTGACAGAGGTCGCGAACGAGAACGCTTCTGGCACATGACGCCCTCATTATCATCAGCCGCAAACGCTTTTATTGCTATTTATTAACTGATAACAAACAAAATAAGTCACAAACAATTCCAGGAAAATGCTTTAATATCAGGAATAAAATAACAGTTTTTATTGCTCGCAGTTTGATTACGTAGGTGCCTACAAATGACGACACATATTTTTTACGCTGTATTTTTAAATAAATAATACATAGATCTACTTTTGGGTAATTTCTATCTATCTATCTATAACTTCACGCCAAATCCCTTGCGGGGTAGGCAGAGAGAACCGAGCGCCACGTGACTCGATCCTTACATATCTCACTCGCTTCTTTAACATTCATTGCTCTTCTCATGCACGCACGCCGGTTTCTAGGGCTCCTGACATCACCTTCTGATAGAACATGACCAATTTGGTCATGGTAGGTAAGTCTTGGCCTTCCCCGGCTCCTACATCCTTCCACTTTTGCATTGTATATCTGCTTCGTCATTCTTTCATCTTGCATTCTTTCTACATGCCCGAACCATCGGAGCATGCCTCTTCTTATTTTAACACCGACGCTCTCTTTCAGACCAACTCTATTTCTAACATCATCATTGCGAATACGGTCTACGAGCCTTACGCCACAAATTTTGCGCAGCGCTCGCATTTCAACCGCGTTTATTCTACTTTCATGCTCTTTCTGCCATACCCAACTCTCGCTTCCATAAGTTAGCGTTGGGACCAACACTGCATTGTGTATAGCGAGTTGTGCCTTCTGGCTCAGGATTTTACTGCCAAGAAGTTTTCCCAACGCTCCATTCACACTATTCCCAGCACTCACTCGTCTTTCCACATCTGCGGTGTACCTTCCATCCCTGCTGAAAGCGGATCCAAGATATACAAACTCATCCACTTGTTCCAACACTTCATCATCAATCGTAATCCTTACATTAGTTCTGGATTCTTCTCTTTCAAATACCATTATCTTTGTTTTCTTCGCATTCAGTAGTAAGCCTTTCTCCATACAGTCGTCTTTCATCGCTGTGACCAGTGTTTGCAGTTTAGATGGTGTATCTGCTAATAGCACGTAATTGGTTAATTGGGTAATTTAAAAGTTAATTTATTTAAAATGATATTTTATGCTGATAAATATCCATTATGATGATTTTTAATCACTTTTGAAACGTTGTCTTATCCCCTAGTGCAATAGTCATACGCAATTAACAACTAATTATTTTTTAACATTATTCTTTCTTTTAGATATAACATTTATTTACATAATAGACGTTACATAAAATATGGTAAAATATTTACAAATGGCAAAACATGCATATTATTCTACAGGACGGCCTTATTGCTAATCTCTTCAATGGAATCCTTCAAAATTGTACCAGTAAAAATAAATTTTATTCAACCATAGCCAATTAATAAATATATTTCCATAGGGAACCCTAGTGCACGTGTCTGGCACGCATTTGATTGGACTGGTGAGATGTATTTTCGAAGGATTTTCTACTCCTAGAGATTATTTGTATTGCATACTTTAATTAACGCGCTGTTACACTACTTTGACACCAACGCTCGTGGGTTAGATTCCCACACAGTACAAACATTGTATGCATGAACATGTATGTTTGTCTGGGCTGGGTATTTTCTATGTATATGAATGAATGAATGAATGCATTTATTTGCCAGAGTAAGGTAAGTATTACACAGTTGTATGTTTAAGATAGTTAGTTCCATTTTACTCTGCCATTAAAATGGCGTGCAAATTATTCTATTTGTGAATGACAATAACTAGTTAATTATATATATGTATATATATATATTGAAATAAGCAATTAGGTAAGCAAAATAATAGTCATACAATATTTTTGTCATTTAAGAATTCATCAACTGAATAGTAACATTTTCCCAGTAATAGAATAAAAAGGTGATTTTTTAGCCGACTAACATTATTTTCCTTAACGCTATCTGTAAGGCGATTCTACTAAAAAACTGCAAATGCACTGCAACGCGGCGTGTGTCAAAATGCGTACATTTTGACGTTTCGTCAAGCGATCTGACAGCAGCGACGTTTAACAAACGTCAAAATGTACGCATTTTGACACACGCCGCGCTGCAGTGCAGTTGCAGTTTTTTAGTAGAATCGGCCTACTGGTAGATGATTATACACTCTTATTGCCATTGAGTATGTACTCCCACTGAACACTGTCAGTCGTTGTATTGGCACACATAATTTATTTTTTAGTCTTGTGCAACGCTGTACTGTGTTGGCATATTTTGCAAATAAGTCCGGGTGAGTTTGAACAAAAATGCACAACTCGTATATATGCACGGTACGGGTAATATCTTATTATATATAAACAACGGTTTGCAACTTTCCAAAAATCCAGCACCGCAAAGCGGATGCATTTCTTTTGTGCTTTAAATACATTAATACTCTCTACAGAATATCCCCATAGTATTATTGCGTACCTCAGAATAGACGACACATAGCCGTGGTAGGCCAGGAGAGCAGCTTCTGTGTTGGCTATTTGTCTTAGTGTGACAGTGCATACACAAATTTTGCTAGTTTATTACATAACTTTTCGACATGGGGTTTCCAATTACAATGTTTGTCAATTGTTACGCCAAGGAATACGATATTGTCACCACATTTTATCAATTCATTGTCATACGAAACTTTAATGTCCAGTAATTTAGTTATATGTCAGTTGATTTGTTATATGTCAAAAATTCAATAAGATTAGTCTTGGTTACATTTATAGATAAGTTATTTGCGTCAAGCCAATTTATTATGTTTGCAAGTGCATTATTGACATCATTTTCAAATTGACATTTATTGTTTTTCACGTCCTCCGAGGTGTAGTATCATCGGCAAACAGGATACATTTATGATTAACAATCAAAGGTAGATCGTTTATGTACAGTACAAACAATAAAGGACCCAGTATACTGCCTTGTGGTACTCCACAGTCATTTGTACGATATGATGATCTGTACGAACACAGATTGTCTTTCTCAATTTTACATATTTCTACACATTGTTCACGGTTTTTTAAATAGTTAGAGATCCAGTCAAGTGCTTTACCTCTGATACCGTATCGCTCTAGCTTATTCAATAGAGTGACATACGCGGTCAAATGCTTTACTCATATCCAAAAATATGGATACTATGCATCTACCAAGGTTAAAACTGTCTGTAATAGCTTTAGTGAAAAACACGCCAAGGTCGTAGAAGTACCTTTCCTAAAACCAAATTGCTGTTTAGTTAGCAGATCAAATGTCGATATGAAACTGTTTATCTCATCTGCCATAACTTTTTCGAGTATTTTAGATAAGACAAGTACAAATGTTATTGGGCTATAATTGTTAATGTCCAGTTTATCTCCCTTTTTAAACATATGTTTAAGAATCGATTTTTTTAAACGAGCTGGGTAATTGACCTCGCAGAATGACAAATTTATGGTATGACATAAGGGCACTGACAATTGCTTTGCACATTTTTTTATTATTTTAGTTTTTATGTTATCATAACCCGTCTCATTTGTATTTTTTAAAGCTTTCATCACTTGATACACATCTAAAGGGGTGACGGGCGATAAAAATATTGTATTTTCGTTATTATTGATTAATTTGTCAAAATTTGTATTATTTTTACATGCCGGTTTTTTTTTCGATTGTTTAGTTTCATTCAGTTTCATTTATGAAAAAGTCATTAAATACTTCAGCCATTTGTAATGGATTACTTTCCATACTGCCATTTTTAAGTTTAATAAAATCAACTGATTTATTCACGGATTTAAAGTTAACATTTTGTTTTATTACATCCCAAGAGGCTTTGCATTTGTTGGTAGATTTATGTATATAATTCGTGTTATCGATTTCTTGAGCATTGAGAATACACTTTAAATATATTTGAATAAACTTTGTAGTTCTTTTTATGCATACTTTTATTAGCTTTAGATATTGTATTTTTTATGTACAATGTTCTTTTCCGAACTGCGCATCTTTTAAGCTATTATAATATGTATTTACAAAAAAATATGTATTTACGTATGTTTATCAGCTGTCTAGTAGGTACACATAACACAAGGTTCGCTTACTTTGGGGCTAGATGGCGCTGTGTAATTAGTCCGACAATATTTATACTACGAATCGGTTAGGTTCCTAGCATACTATTCTAAAGACTAACATCTACAGCGCCTGAGGATTACTCGTGGAGGCGAGACACATGTCGGAGAGACGACTGCAGTAGCCAGGGCAGCAACGGTGGCGGGTGCATGAGGTTCATATGCGTACGGGAGCGGTCGTCTCTGCCTCGGTCGGCGCAGCCATGGCAGCGTCGGCATGCATCTACTAACGATAGTGGGTGGGTGCCGGCCGGTAATAGTACGGATGAACTAATCGGTAGCGGAAGTAACAAAGTAGTTTAGATCAAATTAGCTGCATTATTGTTTACCTACCAGCGTTGTATAATAGAAAGCCTGAGCGAGTTATTATCAGAAAAAAATCAAAAATTTTACGTCAGGCAATATTAGCGGAAATGAAACTTTCTGTCAATTATTCATAATTATTCGAATTTATTTCCAATCCCGCAAGGAAGAAGATAACGTCTGCGGGATTTACAGAGACCATTAAATATCTTTTCAAAGGCGCTAGTGCAACAATCGTTCCTTACTGAGTGACTATTTGGTCTGTATGTATAGATCTTGATACCAAGGCCTAGAAGATACTTCTTTTACTTGCAAAAGTCTCCATTCCTTTGAAAGGGTTTACAGCGTCTTCCTCCTACATGTTACAGAATGTCACACTTGCACAGGATTAACGTTGATACTATTTCTGCGCTTATTCTAAACGAGGTTGCGATTGATCCTTTGTAAACTAGTCACATGTATGTAGTGGGCCGTTTACTGCTTGCCTACTATTGTAGACACGAGGAGAGCGTTTGTAATTAAATGAAAAGCCAGGCTCTACTGATTTGTGCCCGCGCTGTGGAGTGTAAAAATAAAACAAATCATTACGTATCACCAATCTATATTTATATCATAATTTACAACATACAATCAACATATAAAGTCGCACTTTAAAACACACTAACACAGTATTCGCTTTACATTCGTCTATCTACTCACTGTGTTAATAAATAGTTTGGGTCAATTAAATTAAAAGTATTTTTTTTACATAAAGCGACTTTTTTAGGGTATGCATCTATAGATCCGCGCCGATCGCAACGCATGCACTGCACGCAACGAATTTTGGTTTATATATGATACATAATGAAAAGATATAAGGGATATTGACTCTATTCATTGGAAAACCATAGGCTAATTTAGGGTTATACTCTTGACATACACATCAGTATGGATGCTCTTCCAAATGATTTCTCCACTGGCGAATTTTTAACGTCGGTATTTTTAACATGGAAACATTGCGTGCAATGAATACGATATGTCAGTATGGCAAACCTTTTACATTAGATTAGATGACAAATTGTTCAGCGACGTGGCTTAGCTGACGACTCATTTATTCTGTTTAGACGAAAAAAGTCGCAAGATAAAACGTCTGGTGCCACGCACAACATGTGGACTGGCCATATCGTAGTACATTTTTACTCCGAGTACATACGGTTTTAATGTTACAAATTGTATGTTTAAGGTGCGGCTTTATTGATGTTGAATGTATAAACAATTAAACATACACAACATTGTACACAGTAGTCTAACATATAACTTACATACCTACTAATCGCATTATTGCTTTAAACATGGAATTTTCCATGGATACATGAATTTGTAAACCGAAATATTGTCTATCAATTTACGTAATTATTATTGGTAACAAGACCGCACGCTAAAAGGCTGTTTGTCGAAACTAAAAAGAATATAAATAAGGCAGTCGTGGGGACTGCCGATAGATGTGAAAACTTAAAACTCATGCCCATATCTACATATATATATACATAGAAGGTTAACATTAGCATGTCGGTAACGCGTGCATGTAGGCGAGTCTATCCCATAATATTATCCATGCTCAAAATGCAGTTTTCACTTCAATAATAGTTACCGAAAAGTCGCTAAATAAATGATATCGTAACGGTCAGCGCACACAGAGTAGCAAAATGTTTAATCGTAGGCGTGAGCAATCTTTGAAGTCGACCAAACTGAGCAAGTAAAAATTCGACGCGCGATCATACAAGTAAATAACTGGTCGCTCGAGTTTTAAAGCGTACATGCTTGTATGTTGTAGTTTTGTTGCAAAGATCGCACGTGAACATGCGCCACAAAAGATAAATTCTCACGTGCATGAAATTTGCAACTTTATTTTACATTTTATTCTGTGCAATTTTAATTTATAAATAAAAACTGACCGAATATTTTCTACAGAAAGTATGTTATCTTCTTCCATTCACTTTTGTAACTTTCTCTTCCTCCGTACTTCCTTTTTATACATGTCTTTGTCCGCACGTACCATCCATATTCCACTGGTGTTTAGACCTCGTAAATACAATCAGCAACATATATAGGTTAACACTTTTTACTATTTGGTAAGGCACAAAAGTACCAACTTGTTGACTATCGTTATTGTATGTACTCAATTCAATGTACTTTTTTGTTTCGTAGATTAGAATCTCTGCTCCATTTGTCGAGTGGACGAACGGTTCGGCTCTTAAAGGACAGTACAGTTAAATGCACTTTACATTTCGTATCGTTTTTATGCTGTAAGTAATAAGTGTTATAATCGTACCTCCGAGTGCAAAGCGTGATCTGCTCTTTTCGGAATAATAATATTACATTGAATATAAGATAATGTTACCTTTGGTGTTAACTATGTCACCCTGCCTGTGGCACCCATCTACACAAAAAATATCATGCTCTTATAACCAATAACAATAACGTTTTATTATGGTTCGTGGTTGTAACTAACCGCTACCTAGGCCTTAGCGGCAGAAGGACCTTGCTTTCAGCGCAGTTCGGAGAAGTGGCAACGTAAACTCGACCTTGTAACATTTGTCACATGCCTCATATTGGTTATCAATTTATTTGATACACCAATTACAGCTGAATATACGATGATCAGATAATGAGATGCTTCGTCGCCACTCCGTGGAAATGCGCGGTTAACAACTCACTTGTACACTATGATGACACAATCATTCCCTACAAGTATCTAGATTAAAGGATTCATCATAAAATCTCGACATTATACATGTTTGGCTGAAATTTAATACTAATATTATAAATAGGAAAGTAACAATCTATCACATTTTCAAGACTAAATCCGCGATCTGATTGTATTCATTAAGATTTAGTAATGATGTGTCTTGGAACCTGGAGAAAATTACCAACCTATCCTCGCGACAGCGGGATCCCCGCGTGAGCAGAACCTAAAATCGTGTTGAAATGCTGGATGAGACAAATAAAGTAATTTTCATCGTTCACTTACAAGTTCTTTATGAGTTCATTTAGTAGAAATTATTAAATTCATCTGCAAGAACCCAAAAAAAAAATGTGTGTGTCTCTGTGTTTGTCAACTTATCACAACTAGCACACTGACCACATCGTAATGATATGTAGTTCTGAGGTAGTCTGGAACCTGGGGATTCCCACGTAAAGCCACGAACATAAGTTAGTAATTCTTCAAAGGTATAGTTTTGTATGTTCCTCATAATTAAAGTTATCATTCAAAATTTTATTTCCACTTTAAGAAATTTGAGACGTTATTGAAATACCTAAAATCAGCTCAAATAGTGCAAGTAAGTTTATCCTAGATTTTCTGCTGATTATCCAGATCCTTCGCACCACATCACACAAAACATCTTATGCTATATTTTATCTCATTAGTTTAACCGTCGCATTATCGAGGAAAGTCTAACTTGTTCGAATATAGAACTTTAAATCGATCTAGTGGAAATAATGGTATTTTTTGTATAATCAAGTCGCTTATATTAAACACATTTATGTTCATTTGTTATTCAACCCACTCTCAAATTCTCATCGTTTTCTATACACACTAATAATTATGACTCACATGTGCACAAATATTTTTTGTACACAATAAACGTACTTACATCTTTTCAAAATGCGCTTTATATTTTTTTGAGTATACTTGTGCAAATTACAACGTGAAACGTCAACATCATCTGAGCACAGGGCAATCTAAAAAAGTCCCCACACAAATTCAATTAGTTGATTACGTTTGTATGAGCAAGTCGATTTAATTTGTGATTTCAAAGTTAGTTCTCATTATTAAAGCCCTGCCAATATTTTAAATGTGAATGTTTGTGAGATGTACGAATGTTTGTCTTTCACGCAAAAACGGCTGAAGGGATTTAGATGAAAGTTATTATACAAATACAGTCCGTTATGGATTAACACATAGGCTCATTTTTATCCTAAAAATATTTAGGCTTCCTGTTTAAAGTTTGAAAAGCGGAACTCTACCGTAAATGTCCATATAACGTATAAATACGGCATTCTCCTGTGTAATGGCGTGCATAGACATGCAATTTCGATTTGCCGTGTTTATACAAAATCCAATTGCAATACTCCCATGATTCCTATACACACCGTGATTTCTAATCGCTTTGTAGAAAAGAGTAAACTTACAGTAAATGCAGTATCTACTCTACAATAAGTCGAACAATTAACATTTTAAAATTATCATAAATAAACATGTAAATATAAATTAATTTACTTTAATCAATGTATGGATGGATAATGGATAAAAAAAACTACTGGCCTGATTAATCCGAGAAGATTTTTAGGTAAAGAAAAGTTTGAAATGTTGCTCGGATATTAGATAGGTATACCGGGAAATTGATAATGCAATCTCTATAGTATAATAGTTTTGTATGAATTTGCACATGACAACGACTGTCGAATCAGCTAGTACAAATTTAAGAATAAAGTATATATTTTGTCGTTTTTAACGCAATGCGAGGGAGATATATTTTTATAAACACAATGTGCGGTGCGGGAGATATGCTTTTACGAAACAACATATATTTATTTACGAGCGAACGTTAATTTCCCGTAAGGCGTGGTTACTGACAACTTCTTTTCGATTACCGACGGAACGATTTTGTTACTATGTGTAATTAGTGCCTGTGTTGTATAGACTAAGTCTGGACTGTCTTCAATTAGTGTTCGATGTTTTAATCGGTACAAATAAATCAAAAAGGTGTCACCACATTAGTAAATTAGCAAGTGGCCTTAAATCGCTTGTGCGTTTCTACGCATACAATTAATGCCCCTATATTTACATAAAAACAATATTTAAGAATCGATAGTCTTCCTTGTATGTCTAATTTTTCCTCTATTTTCAAAACATATTATGTTAATTAGAACGTGACGTTACACCTTTTAAAAATACGAATGCTTATTGAAGTTAAAAGTGAGCGCAGAACCGCAGAATCAAAATAATTTCCAAAGAGGGACTCTTAACGTTGGGGCCTATCGCCTAAAGTGAACACTATTTCGGTTCAGTTTTTTGACTCCGAATATGGCACTTCGATTTAGATAAGCGATAGTCTTCTCTTCAGTCGATATCTCAAGTGAAGTCGATCGCCGTTAACAAAGTTCCATTTTCAACGTTAAGAAATTCGATCTGGAGCATCTTTACCACGATAGGCCATCTGATTATTCAGAACTGGAATTATAGGGATCGTTGTATTTTCCGGTAGTCTGCTTCGATATAAAAAGACAAATAATAGAAAATATCAGAAATGATTTTTAGATATTTTCTATTATTTATTGGCAAAGGCTTTTAAGTATTTCCGTCGTAAAAACGGTAATATGCAATTTGACTTTCGCAAAATAACGCCTGAACCTATTAACTATAAAACGGTAATACGTAATGGATATGGTGTAAACACTAAGGCATAGCAAGAAATAATAAATACTGGACATGTATAAGTTGGACTTGCGCTAGGGATTTTATTGTATCGTCGTACGGAACACTCGATGTGGCTTTTATTTAGGACAGTCGTGTCAAAAGCAACGTACCATACAAACTGCTATCAGCCGATCCTTTTTTGCATAGAAATTCCTTAGCAAAAGATGTTTACATTAGTGAGTGTACACACAGTGACAAATCATGTTAGACACTTGTATCGCCATTTTTATTCTTATGGCGTGCTCCATAAGAACGTTACAAAGGTTGAACGTATTGAATATAATTTATAATAGAGACCTTAACGCCAACGTGTGAAAGCCAACATCTCACTAACCGCGTGACGCATCTCCATCATCTGATTAGATGTTTGCAATCGATCAAGGCACTGTAACGTGATCGAACACAATGTAACAAGGTAACGCCAGCTATGTTAGGGCTTACGGTACTTCGTCACTAGTGGCTTAAAAATTATTGCGCTAGCGGCCGCGAATATAGCGTCGAGAATATAATCCGCTATAATTTTAATTCTTCGCTGGCGATAGCGAAATACCGACGTAAGCCCTAACCAGCCTTACCTCGTTATGTTATGAATTCCTATTTATAAATGTGGCGTTTCATTGTCTTTATTCTTTATCTTGCGAAGATCTATCTTGTTAATGGAAAGAACCCATGTGAGTTATCCCGACGTCAGTAATTTATGGGTTGGAGCCGCTTTAGTTAAATCGACATCATGATCAATAGAATCGATTTTCCGATTAAAACTATAAATCCTTCGCCACCGCTGCTATATTAGCCTTCAGCGTACAAAATGTCTTGTGTGTGTTACCTACATATAACATTATACCTAACACGGTAAACATTGAACACGAACATGAACGTTATCCAAACGAAACAATGCAACTAAATCTCTAAATTCTTCCGACATTTACATATGTATATTGTCAGACATGCACTCAATCATACATTTTGTTCTAAAATTGTCAAACAAACCTATAATAACATATAATTTTATTCTTTATACACTTTTGTATCACGCACCGTCGACTAAAATCTATCGAGAGTCAGTGGTAGGGAAAACACAATCCATATTGATTTACATGGTCTCTCCAGGTTCACCAAAGGCTTGTTTGAAAAAAAAAATGTTGCATTTTCTACCACTGGCAACAAGCACAATACAAAAATATTTACGGACTATATTATCTTTAAGATTAGTTGCCAAATTTTCTGACAAGTATCAAGACTAGTCGACAATTCGCAATAGCTCTAAAATAACCAATCAACAATATGTCAAGCAAAATATTTCTTCCTGTGTGTATATAACGAAACACAAAAATAAACTTACGAACATACTCAGGTATCGTAGTCCTCGTCTATCTGCAAATTCCCAGAATTCAAATGGTCTATATTTACTTGTGTTTGTGATATTGATTTTACATCTCTTTTAATTTCCGGTTTATGCGGCTTCGAGTTCTGTCTGATTAGAGGTTTTGAGGAGTTTTTAGGTTCCTTGGGTACACCCACAATGCTAGCCACTGCTGTATCTAGAACCTTGATTTCTGGTTTCCCTAGATTTTTTGAAAAGTCTATATTTAAAATTGGTGTCACGGGAGTTCTGGGAGCTGGTATATTGTTATTATGCTGTACATCAACGTAATAAAAGGGGTCAGGCTTTGGCACTATTTCTATGGAGTCTACTTTAGATATTTTATGGTCTATTTTGGGTTCGACGAGGGTCATATTTGTGTAGCTTGTGGATGGTTGTGGACTCGTGTACGTTGGGTTCACTGTGATGACGGTTCTGTGTTGTAATTCATCTGTGAGTAAGGTCTCTTGGTAGAAGTTTGCCGTTCGAACTGGTGCACTATCCGCTTTCTTGGACAGATCGATGGCAGTGTCTGTGGAGACGACGGTAGCTGTGACCTCTGTCCTGTGCGGCCTGTGGGGGAGCTCTGCTTCACAGGACACCGCCCTGATGTCTCTTGTAGGATGGACTACTTTGACGTCAGAACTACTGGAGCTGTTTGAATCTTCCCTGACTATCCTTCGAGGAGGCGCTGAGGTATCTGAAAATCTGTGAATGAAGCTCGTATTATTCTATAAAGTAACTCATGAGGTCTGAATGATTTTCTCTATGCTGTAAAACACAAAATTATATTCATAGAGAAACGTTACGATTTTTCTAGTTGTAAGACGCGCACCTTACAACTTCTCAGTTCTAGACCTTTGTAGAAGATCTGTAAGGCATCTTGCGACGGACATGCGGCGTGCCATAAGCCGTCAATAAATTAGTTTGTGGCGTTTACAAACTTATTTATTGGCGGTCAAAAATTCGATTTACTTATGATCTCTACCAAGAGCAGGGATAGTTTTGCAGATAGAGTTCCGGCCTATTGACCAAAAGGTCCCGGTACGTATCCTGGCATGTACCACTAAATTCGTGTCTTCGGTTGTATGTTCATATTTGACGAGCACGGTGGCGCAGTGTCAGTAACGCTACTCTGACACCAATGCTCGTGGCTTCGATTCCCACACAAGACAGACATTTGTTTGCATATTGCATCGTTGTTTTTGAATGTTTGCCTTGGTCTGGGTGTTTTCTATGTATTATATTATAAGTATGTATTTACAAAGTAATATATATTTACGTATATTTATCAGTTATCTAGTACCCATAACACAAGCTTCGCTTATTTTCATTCTGGATGGCGCTGTGTAATTTATCTACTTTTTATATATTTATTATTTGCAATTATCACATGCTCGGCGGCTAAGGAAAACATCGTGAGGAAAACCGCCAGTCCTTAAAAAATAAATTTCGTATTACGTGTGACCTTGAGAGCTCGATGGCGTCGTTGCGCGTGTCATTCTAACCGAACGCGCAGGTTAAGCAACGTCCACTGCAGCCTGTCTATGGATGGGCTTTACCTATCTCGAGTTACTCCGTGCTACGGAGGGCACGTTAAGCCGTCGGTCCCGACTGTTGTCGATAGATGACAGTCGTTAAACTAAGTCAGTGGCCCTCGGGCGGCTTGAAAACACTGGCCTCCGCCAATCCGCGTGGTGGAGTATGCTCTAAACCCCTTCGGTTGAAGGGAGACCCGTATCCCTGCAGTGGGATGAGTAAGGGTTGATGTGGTGGTGACTGAACCTAATAATAGTTGTTTAGGTCTAGTTGTTTCTCTGCATTGTGGAGTTCTGTCGACAGTCGCTCCATGTAAAAATCAGTATCTGTGCCAAATCCTGAAGCTAAGAAAAGCGATGACGCTAAGAACCTGAAGAAGGCATAGGATCTCAACCAATCTACATAGAGCAGTTAGGTGGAGTACTAACACCAGCCTCTAATGGTGACCTGCAACGCAACTGTATCTAGTTTCATTTCTATACTCACCTTATGCCCTATACCCAAGGTCCCATTTTTTTTATCGGGAGATTCGTCGGGAGGCATACAAACATTCGGACCACTTGATGTAAAGTGATTACCGTAGCCTATGAAAGCTTGCAACACAGTTTCACTCGCGTGATGCCACCTCTACTGCTAACACAACAAATCCATAGGAGTTTACTGGTGACCTCGCTCACACGCAGGAACACACCAACCCTTATTTTGCTGCGGTTTTCTGTGAGGTGAAGGTACTTTTCGATACTGGCTGCTTTGATGCGCCCTACCTCTCTTTAAACCTTACCTTGTCACGTTAATGTATTGAGCCAAAGCCAAAGAGGTAGCGTTCAGCATTAGATAGTAAAGATAAACAGTCAAACTTAGAACGTACTTCCATCATACAGGGAATCGCAGCCGAATACTGAAAGGTAGTTTTGGACCTTTCTTCGAACGAGTGAGGTTGACCAAGCTCTGAAGAAGTTACAGTTCTAGTATAGGAGCTGTCAAAGTGTAAGTGATCCTACTTTTATTTTATACCTCTAAGGTGGCAAGCAAGCGTACGAGCTGCGTGATGCTAAGCAGTTACCGTAGCCTATGGATATTTGCAACACCCAAGCCTTTTTTAAAGAACCCCACGCTGTAGTACATTGGGAAAACCTCGGCTGCGAGTTCATTCCACAACTTGGAGAGTTATCCGAAAAAACTTCTCTGGCATCGCACAGTGCGCAACCATTGCAGTTTCAGCGTACGAAAATGGATTCCTCATCTTCGGCTAGTGATGAGGTTGTAAAAAGAAGCTATCGGCATCATATAGAACAATTCTTCGAAACACAACCTGTTGTACAATCGGACTGCTTGTGTTGCAAGCATACGTAAGCTATATAATCCCTTCACATCAGGCGGAGTATCATTATCATTCTAGAGAAAGCAATAATCACCTGTTTGTCCTATTGGGGCAGCACGGAAAACAATATTGATAAGCAGATAAGTAACGCGTAAACATTGTGTATTCGCGGGGTAGGCAGAAAACTGAACAATGACTCGTGACTCGGCACTTGCACACTTCTTTGATATGCTTGCAATACTGGGAGTATCCTTCGCGATTTGTCAGCCCTGCTGCCATCGCAGAAACTCCTTAGGAGCTTACTGGTAACAGTACTCATTCGCAGGAACGTAACACCCTCCAGCCACTTTGTTACTTGGCTTCGGACGGGAAGGAAGGCCTCATCTACCGCGACCAAAGTGATTGTTTAATATCAGAAGGATGAAGAGGCCCAGGAACAGGCATATATGCATGAAGAGAGCTATGAATGTCAAAGAAACGAGTAAGGTGTGTAAGGACCGAGTCATGTGGCGCTCGGTTCTCTCTGCCTACTCCGCAAGGACGTGAAGATATAAAGAGAATAATATTTATTATTACCTCGATGAATTCGGCGAACTCTCGGCACTAATTATTTCCTTTTCCTCTGCTGCGGACACATCTGGAATATTTTTAACCTGAAAATGATCAATTATTTTGATAAATACATATCTATACATCTATACAGATTAATAAAATTGAAAAACGTTTTACTAAATGCATATGGATGTATACACGGTACATATACCAAAATGAATATTTTTACAATTTTTGTCTGTCTGATTGTTCGGCTAATCTCTGAAACGGCTGGACCGATTTTGACGGGACTTCCCTGGCAGATAGCTGATGTAATAAGGAGTAACTTAGGCAATTTTTATTTTAGAAATTTTATATATTTTTATTAATATAAATAAATAAATAATATTTCACGCGGACGCAGTCGCGGGCACAGATAGTATTGAATAATTTAAGAAGGAACAGAAGTATAGCGACAAGGATGTCAGGCGCAACCCGACTAGAGGAACAGACCTTCAGGTTCTGGAAAACCAGCTAAATAACAACTTCATAGTTGGTGTTCATGTCAGCGAGTCGGTCACGAGGAAACTCTTGATGAAATGCTGTGTGAGCAGCGCTGGTAGTGTCATGCTAGCGATAGTTTGTGTTGCAAGCATATTCTACTGCTTTATATCAGGCGGGTCGAAAGCTTGTATGTTGCCAACTTGCCACCTCATATAAAATTTACAAGTATAGTAGTATTAATGACTAGTTTGGTGACGTAGCGGTTAGTAGCGCTACTTTGACAACCAACACTCGTTCGATTCTCACAGGACAAACATTTGTATGTATGAACGTGTGGCTGTTTGTCTTGGGTAGGGTGTTTTCTTCATATCATAAGAATGTATTTATAAAAATAAATGTATTCACATATAAATAAATAAATATTGTCGGACAAATTACACAGCGCCATCTAGATCCAAAGTAAGCGAAACTTGAGTTATGGGTACTAGACAACTGATAAACATTCGTAAATACATTTTTTTTTTGTAAATACATACTTATTATACATAGAAATACCCAGACCAAGACAAACAGACATGTTCATGCACACATGTTTGTACTGTGTGGGAATCGAACCCACGAGTGTTGGTGTCAAAGTAGCGTAACAGCGCGTTCCACCACTGCGCCACCGAGCTCGTCAAATATTTATCAGTTGTCTAGTAGATACCCATAACACAAGCCTCGCTTACTTTGGACTACAAAAAATAACCTTTTACATCATGCGAAACATAATCCTGTATGCCATCGATGTGAAATGTGATCTGTCTCACCTTAAACTTCGATTCGGGTAGAGCACTCTGATTGGATATATTGCCTATATTCAACCAGTGGTCATCTTTCGACTGAAAATATGACACTGCTTGAGATGAGTGAGACTGTACAGAGTTTACTTGAAGTATCACATCGGCTGAGGTGACACAAATACCAACATGGTACAGGCATGAGCCTCTAATGGAGAGCATACTAAAATAACAGGAGTTCGCAAGTTAAACCTTGATGTAACCATAACACATTGCTTCATACGTGTTAAACTGTGCAGTTTTGCGTTTCGAGTTGAGGTTTCTTCGGGGAGAATGGGGAGTTAGCTAACATAGTAATATTTACTAAATTTAGCCATAATACCAGGCATCCATCATTCAAGGTCGCGAGTCGTATGCCTACTGGCAAGAGTATCCCCGGGGTTACGAGTTTCAATGGCCGCCGAACGCACCGAGCGCTCGGACTGCGCGTATTGTATATTACGCGATTGTAAACCACGACATTATTGTACATTGGGTGACCATTCACAGCAGCTCCTAAGGAGTTGCTGTGTTACCAGCAGAGGTGGTATCGCGCGAGTGATACCTAAAGTATTACCAGCTTTCATAGGCTGCCGTAACCTCTTTACATCAGGTGGGCCGTATGCTTGTATACCTTCCGACGTTGTATAAAAAAAAGCTGGAAATGAGTGAACTACTACTCAAACAGTCAAACCTCAGCCAGGATATATTGCTTGATGTGTGTAAGACAGGCCATTATCACCAACTATACTAAAACGCAGCCGTAAATTTTATATTTTAAGAAGTAAATATCAAATTACCAAATCTCTTAAGAAGTCGAACCTCGACTCAGCTAGGATACATTGCTTGACATGTGAAGGGCTGAGCGTCTTTGCATTTCGAGCCATTGTCACTTGCTTCGCTTTTGTTAGAAGTGATTCCACAAACAACTCAAGCGTTCGAGGTGTTCACGAAAATAGGTCTGAGTTAAGGAAATTGTAAATATATTGTGCAGAACGTTACATACAGGGCATAAGTTGTCCCTAATCAGCTATCTATCAATTACGAAATTGTATTTTTTTTTATATATTCGCTACAATAAAAACCCATTAATTATAAATTGTGTCCAACTGCTTTAGAGATTCATAAAGCTATATTTTTACCTTAAGCCCTACATTACGTTTTTGACGAGCTCAGTGGCGCAATTAAATTAATTTTATCTTGTCCTTTCTAAAAGGATTTGTGAGGCTTCGTAGCAATCATTACCACATGTGAGCATGACAGTATCGTCTGTGATTGTGGCAGTTACTACGCTTGATGTTTCTAGAAGATCGTACATATAGTCTACACGTAAATATAGTGTACAAAATTGGTCCCAATATTGATCCCTGCAGTACTTAATAATCTATAAGTAATGATACCCCACTGAGTATTATTTCTTCCTAATTAATTCACTTGATAGTGGTTGTAAAAAACAGTTGCCATCCTGTCTCGAGGTACTGAAAACAACAATGTACCTATAATGTACCATACTATGACAAAATTCCCAGATTTTTCCAGAAACATGCAAAGCGAGAATGTAATTATTATAATACGTGTGTCGTGTACTATTGCATAGACTGATAGTCTATAAGATGGTATAATTCTGAATATTGTTTTCATGAAAATGAAATCTTTCCAAAAGTTTGTGATTTTTCGATCCATATCAGCTTTCAAATCCAAAATTTTAGCATTTCACATACAATCCTGCCTATATTTTTCATAACAGCATTATCACTAGACAAATAAACAGTTTATATTCTTCATGTATTACTAAGTATGTAAGGATCGAGTCACATGGCGCTCGGTTCTCTCTGCCTACCCCGTAAGGGATTTGGTGTGAAGTTATAGATAGATGTATTACTAAAAGTAACAACCCACAAGCGATGGCCATGCCAGTTTGACCTACCTGTACATGATAGGTACCTCCATACAAGCTTGGTCACCATTTCAACAATAACACATTTTGTAAAATTTGTAACAATTTTACACAAGACTAATGACAGAAATGTATTCCTTAGTAAATTTTTTAAGTATATAAACTTTCTCCAAATTTACCTGTCTCAATCCTGCTCTGTAAAAAATTAAATTAATTTATATTGGAAACCAGATCAATTTTAGTATATATACTGCTGGAGCAAGTAGAAGTCAATCAATAAAATAAAATTGTATAAAACTACTAAATATACTGAAGTGTTCTAAGAGCATAGTGCAGGCGCTGAATGCACTATAAATTCAAAGTTATGAATGCACTGTGGTTGTGGGACAGGTTATTAATCTCTCAGGTACCGAGTACCTTTATCGAACCACGCGCATTACAACATACATACATATATGGAATAACGGTAAACCCGGGTCTTGACCGGTTAACAAACATTTGATGTGTAATTTTGCACCACTTTGTTTATGAACTTATATACAATGTAGTTCACTGCATCTGCAGCTCAAGGAAAGTAAATATCAATAGTTAATAGATTCAGGAGTTATTTGTAAAAGTCAAATTTACATGCAATTTGATCTAACCTGCATGTGTGCTTCCGCCATCAATTAGTTCATGCGGCCTAGCTCCGGCCGGCACCCACCCACTACCGTTAGTAGATGAAACATGCCGACGCTACCAACGAACATTTACCGGCATATAAAAACAATTGCCCAGAAAGCTCGCACTTCGCAGACATCTCATAGACAAAGGACATAATTTATCCCCCAATAATGCATATCAAATTTTATACACCATAGACAAAGGTTTAAAACTAAATATTAAGGAACAATTAGAAATTATTAAACATAAAAATTCCAAGATTACTGATGAACAAACAGACTGACCTAAGTAATTCCCCTCTATTAAATATCTTTTCACTCACACCCACCCCCACCCTCCATTCAATATATATTCATAATATTGATGGCTTACATACTAATGTACACACATACTATGAAATAAAATAATTTGATAGATGGACTGCTTCACCTTAAAAAAAAACAGACTTCTATAAATAAGCAATATTCCCATAAAACATATACGCTTCCTGGTTAACAAGAAAACCACACTGAAGAAGTGAAAATGTTGAAAATAAAATTAATATTTTCACTATTAAGGTCTCTATTTGATGAGAAAATATAGCTCTAACAGTAAGCAGTAAGTATCTGCATGGCATGATGAAATCGCAGTGATCTACCATGAATAATTGGTAATTAATTATATCTATTCAATATATTTAGAGTGATTTACAGCTAAACAGTAACATTCAAACAATTGAATGTAATCAGCTCTAGATTTTATGCATGCTTGTGTGTTTACACTGGTAAACCGAGTTTAAATGCTTTGTACATCTTTATTTAAATGCATCCATTTCTATGATACAGTTAGTATAGTATATAAACACTTGCAATATTTACATAATTACACTACACAGTCCATTATTAATCTATTTCTTGGTAGGCGTAAACTTGGAGTGTGTCACAGAGAATGATTTGTCTTTCTTCACAACCTTAGCATCTTAAGGGCTGTGTTTGAACTAAGTACAATGGTACATGTACACTCAAATATGACATATATTTTAAAATGGACATTTTAATAACCAAAATTGAACTCTCCTATGAAAAAGAAACTGCTTTACAATACACTAGTATTTTTTGTATCCTAAAACATTTGCCAGTATTACATATAGTAATAAAAACCTTTTCATAGATACACATCCATAAAACGTACCAATGTATTTTAACATCAATTGATTTCGATGATAACCAAATAATAAGGATGTCAATTGAAACATTTTATAAATCAAATATTAGCTAAACAATTTTTTTTTATTATTGAAAAGGATATAGATTATGATTGGCACAGCCTGAGCGACTTTACCCACTTCCTCATCTGTCTGCATGATCTTCTTGATTCGCCCCTAAAAACAAACAATGTCATTTAATCACATAACATCATATCCCACAAAAATTCTACACGAAAACAACACACAATTTTTCGTTGTTACACCAGCTTTTGACGTTTTTCCACTCACCGCGGGGAATCTCGCATTATATTTTCTCTTTTTTGATGGCATGGTGGTATTCCGTTAACTTTAACACCAAATTAATAAAATTAAGATCAAATATCCATGATACTTTAATACATCTCGGACATATTTGAGGTTATAAAAGAGAGACGATCGCAGCCTACTTCTTATTTATATGATCCCTGCCTGACAGTTTGAGTGTTGCCAAACTAATAATATATAATTTTTTTTTTTTTTTTGGTTCTTTTTATCCCCGAGGGGAAAGGTAAAGGGATCTAGCCCATACAGCCACGTCATCAGTTTAGAACCATTTGAAAATCTTAATTCTATGTTCCAGCATCAGGAACTGTGCTCAAAAAATACTTGGGAAGGGTACTTCGACCCAATCAACCCAGTTTAAATACCACCCGTAAAACGATAGGAATTTTACAAGGTTTTCTTTATGAACTTATTCACGTCTTCCAAAAAGTGCTTAAACGTGTTATATTTGAGTTTTTTCATTGTTGTATAATTGCACTAGCACTTATGTTACAAAACACTATCGAAATTGTCACATAAAACTAACTTTACACTGAATTGTAAAAATTTCAAATATAAGAACAATGTCACTCGTCAAAAGCGCGCGAAGAAGTAATAATATATCAATAGCTATCGGGTTGCCCGCGCTTTTAACGAGTAACTTTGTTGTTAGACTTGAAATTTTTACAATTTAGTATAAAATTAGTTTTATGTGACAAGTTTGATAGTATTTAGCAACATAAGTGCTAATGAAATTTTACAGGAACGAAAAAATTCAATTATAACACGTTTAGGCACTTTTTAGAAGACGTGTTAAGTTCATGAAGAAAATCTTGTAAAATTCAGTATCGTTTTATGGGTGATATTTAAACTGCAAAATTGAGTCTGGTACCCTTTCTAAGTATTTTTTAGCACGGTTCCTGAAGCTGGAACATCTAGAATTAAGACTTTGTATTGGTTCTGAACTGAAGACTTGGCGGTATGGGCTAGATTCCTTTGCTTATCCTTCGATATCTTTTTTATCGATTCGATAAAATGTGAAATAAAATGATATCGATTTTTCGATAAAATTATTTAGCAAAAAACAAGTGAGAGATATCTTGGCCTTATTCTTGACCATTATCTGAACTGGAAACAACATATACATAAAGTCAAATCAAAATTAATATCGTCAACCGGCATCTTTCGTAGTATAGCTAAATGTCTTCCGCGTAATGTCAAATATATTATTTATAATTCATTAATTAAACCACATATAGATTATCTAATTGAGGTCTGGGGTACAGCAGCTAAATCGGAATTAGAAACATTACAAATAGCTCAAAACAAACTAACAAACTAGTAAAATCCCTATTTAATTATAATTTTCGGACACCGACCAAAAAAATATACCTGGAAACTAAAATAATGACCATTAAACGACATACATGTATACTAATTCACAAAATTTTAAATAACCAGATCCACACGTTACTATCATTCCGTAAAAAACATCAATTCCAAAAAATGAAACTACGAAGTGCCAATCATATAATATTGCGCGCTCCACGAACTAATTACGGCAAAAAGAATATCGAATATGAAGGAGTGAAAATATACAACAAACTACCAACTGATATAAGAAATACGGAATCAACAACTAGTTTTAAAAGACAACTTAAAACATATATTTTAGACAACGGATCATAAAAGCCATTTATCAAAATAATAATGTCTATATTTTATGTATGGATATGTTTAATATGCGTGCATGTATATATATATATATATATATATATATATATGTGTAACCAAATAAATATTATACCTATAATAAAAATATAATTAAATAAACAAATATACTATGCATGTAAATAATTAATAATAAAATATACACTACTTAAAATATATATATATATATATACGGGTATACATGCGAAATTACTCTATAGCGAAATATCAATCACACAAAAACATAACACATCCAGTATGCAAGTACGCACTGTGTGCTTTATATCCGTGTTTGCTTGGTAAGGTAACCAATAGACGATGCACCGTCATGTTTCACTTTGTTATCGCTTCGTCAAATCAGCCGATATCACTTTTATTAGATATACCCCCCGACAGGATTGTTATAATCATATACTGTACTATTTACTGTGTGCTCACTACACGTTTGTATAAATGTAATTTTAATGTTTTCTCAGGAAGTGAATTATGTATATTCTTTATGAGAAATAAATAATTCTTAACCCAATATCTTTTTTTTTGTTGATAGTGACCATGGCTGATGAGGATGACAAATTAAAAACGATATTATATCACAAAACCCCAATAAATATATTTTATAATTTATTTCGGGGTATACCTCAAAATAAATTGTAACAAAATATACACTAAAAATATTAAAGACTTTATTCGCATCTTGATTTTGAAAAATGTACGATTCCCTTAACGACTTTTTAATATGAAATTAGGTAATATTTGTATATATGTATATCTTCACGCCAAGTCCCTTATGGGCCAGCCAATAATATTTGTGGATTGTACAAAACGATTTTTGGAACGTTTCGACGATATTTTCCACTTAATCACCTAGGTAATTGATAGCTCTAGCCGTAGTTACATAACCTCGAAATACTACATTCAAATCAAAATCGATAAGTTATCTGTCAAAATGTATGGAACATGAGTAAGAATATTTCGAATCAGTGGGCATATTCACATTGAGTCGGAAAGCCATATTGGAATCGTAATTGAAATCAAAATGGATGGAATCAGAGTGAAAGTTCTAGAATCCGTTTCGAACATGGCTTTCCGAGACAATATAAAAACCCCTACAGTATCGGATATGATACCCTCACTGAACAAAATTTGCTTTTTAAGATAGGTTATGAAAAAAAAACAATAGCTATGAGAAAAACTTGTGCATATTATGTAGATTGCAGCAGTGTAGATTATGTAGGATTTCATCTGAAGATTACACTTTAATTTATGTTCTCTTCCACATTAACATTATTTTACAGGGTATAAACTAAATTTTACTTCAACGCATTCTGCGTTAAGTGCACGCTGTTACTGGAATGAAACTATGGGTGGCAAACTAGCTAAACTATGAATGTGATTCAATTCTTTTTACAATAAATATTGCGAATGCAATTCGTTAACCGTCTCTATAATTTCTTTTTGTCAAGCGAAATGGACGAGTGTTACTTTTTAATTGCTAAATTGACGTTCTAATTTGTTCTGGATACCCAATTTTACATTATAGGTGTATTGATATCACCAGCGGCGTAGCGTGGGTGTCGGCCGCCCGGGGCGGAAGACAATTTTGCCGCCCTCTTATTTAGGTATTTCAATTTAATATATACTATACATTACATACATTAATTCTAGAGAACTTTTCGGCAAGAACAGTCATCATTATTTTGCATTATTCGGGTAAGATTTTAAATTAAAAAGTACCTAACAGTTCACACTGTTGAATGTACACGTAGCGGAAAAATTCAATTTTTCACAAAGCTCATTAATTTCACAACCACTACACGTACTTATTTGTACAGAAATTGCAGTTTTAAAGCGTAACATAAATTATAATACGAGACAATGTGAAATGGACAATAGACGATCCATCAATAAAACTTTCTTTTTTCCAAGCAACAAGTACCTACTTCCTTGAAGGGACTTACCCGTACCTTTAGTTTTTAAAATAAAATACCTACGGGGAATCCCCGTAAGTCAGTATAGACGCTGTTGTCAGCTGTTGCTACAAAATATTTAAAGAAAGGGGATTCCCCGAAATCGTCACAGAATAAGCAATGAAAAATTCCGTGCTCTTTTCAATTGGTCCGAATTTGTAGTTGCGATAAAAATATGAAATGGTTCAAATATTTTTATTATTTATTAAGAAATTTTGCCGCCCCCTAAAAAGTGCCGCCCGGGGCGGGCCGCCCCTGCCGCCCCCATTACGCTACGCCACTGGATATCACTATATCATCTGCTGCATGCAGATGATATAGTGATTGACACGATTGATGATAACGTTTTATAGACATAATTTAGAAGGGAAACAGTATGGAGAGATTTTCAATAAGGCTCTATCATCCTTCTTGGAAAATAACACTTCTACCCCATACGTGAAATCTTTGCTCTTATAGTGTGTACATGCTCTCTTTACGTTTATATAATGTATATGTTTCTTTGGATTAATTATCAATCACGTACTAAACATATAATGTTTAGTAGGTGATTAAGATTTACCTTAATTAGCATTTAATATAGTATAAATGTAATTGTAATTTATATTGCTCTGAATAATACATACTAGTTTGAATTATATACTGTGTTTGAATTATCTACTTATTGTATCATAGTTGGCGTTCAGCACTGCACCCTCATAATGTCGCCACTGTTAATCCAACAAACAAGTTCCTTACGAACACTTTACGAGCCTTTATTTTTCTTCATTGCCTTTTCAATACATTTTGTATTGAAGAGACGAGTGTCGTGTCGCAAAGAAACAGATATCTGCTTGTTTACCTGCTTACACGAGGACGCAACTGCTGAAGATTGCATCCTAATTTCTCGTTGAATTTCTATGAGTTCGAGGGTTTGGATTGAAACATCTAAGACTTGTTTACGCGGCGGTACTTATAAAACCTTACCGCTTGTCCAGTTTCTATCAGCCGGTATTTAGCTCGGGTATTTATTTCGACGGAGATACAGTCCTCTAGGCCTTCGAAGCGATTTTAGATTCCAAGCTGAAAGCTTTCACGGTTTTGGATATGGGCTCTCTCGCCATATGATGATCGCTACAAGTTTTCACTCTAACAATCATGGAGACGTCGTTAAATATCGGTCTTCTGGTGGTTAAGATGAACTTTGTTTCATTCCTTGTCGTCAGGCAGGGCCGGTCCATATTCATTTCCTGTGTGGTAGAAACATTTTATTATATAGAATCCCTTCTTCTCCATGAAATCGCCAACATCTGTTCCTTTTCGGTTACCCTGCTCAATTACAAATTGTCCCACTCTATGCTCTGTCTCAATCCTTTGATCTAGCTTGGAGTCGACATCACCTATAACAACCGTGTAGTTGATATTGGAAGTATGAATAGTCTAGAGATATCCTCATAAATTGCCTCCACCTCCTCAGCAAGGTGTGTCGAGATCGGCGTATAGACCTATATCACACATATATGACGAGTGTAGAAGGTACACTCGTCGACAGACTCCTGATTGACACGATGTTGTGTCGGAGAAAACTCCGGACGATAAACCCAAAACCACCTTGGTACTGTTGGTCGCCTTTTCAAAAATAAAGCAGGTTGCCGGACTCATAGATTATTGTGTCCTACCCCTCTCTTCGAACTTCTGATAATCCAGAGGTGTCCAAGTGCAACCGGCCTATTTCTTCATTTAGCTCTATAATTTTCTCGTCAGTCTTCAATTTGCGCGTGTTCCCAGGTTCCGTCGTTGTCAATTTTGATAGCCGGATCTCTGCCGGGGTTTCTTTCCACCGCCTGCCGCGCCATTGCCGCGAGTACTAGTACCGTAAAGCGCAGTAACGGGCCGGCATAGTTCTCGTACAGACCACATTTCATTCGTATGTTTGTAAGCATTTATAAACATCACTTTCACTCAAAAAAGCGCGATCTTGTTTTTAAACGTGATCGTTAAAATTGTACGTGTTTATGAGAATCCCACTTGGGAAAGACATCTATGTTCCTATTATTTTTTGATCGGTCGATCGTTGTCGTTGTTCCTAATTACTGTCGTTTCGTTTAAGGGGTTTAAATTATTTGTTAAAGAGTTTTAGTAAGTTCTTTGCTATTAAATTGATAATATCGTTTTCAAAATATAAGCAATATTATCGTGCAGAGTGGAAGTACGTATCACATTTTAAATAGTGGCTGCTACCAGTCGAAAGCGAGCCCATGAAAGTCTTCCGTAAGTCTTAATGTTTTGTATCTGTCACAGATGATTATGTGCTTTGTTTCATGACTGTAGTGTTTTTATAAAATAGTGTTGTCTCTTTCTGTTTCCGTATTTATTTTTATTACGTTTTATAAATTTTGAAGCGTATTTTTGGAGCATTTTTAGCATCAATTTAGTAGAAAATATTTTTTTGACCAGTCAGCACTGTCTACATCTTACTGTCATTATCTTCAACATGTCTTCTCTTTCGAGGTATGTAAAATTTATTAAAATAAATTAGTTACTTATACAGTACTCTCTATCTTTGTTAATTATTTGGCCTACTGTATTTTAAATAAATCAGTATAATTATTATTTTATTCTCACATTTCATTAATCCTATCAATGGGATTGTATTTTCGTCTCGATTTGTCAACAATCGTAGGTATAGACTATTGCTTTTGTGTTTTAAACAATAAATTCACCTGAATGTCGCACTTATAACTAGACCTCAACGTTTAGAATTGTAATGACTGCAGTTGATATTCATTATATTAAAATTACATTATGGAGACGCGTTATTTACCACATAATGGAAGTGTGTGTGTAAAGTCTGTCTGAAATATCTATTTATTGTTATTTTCAGTTTGCTACCGGCTCCCACTCAGCAGGTGTGGGACCGGGATGACGAGTTCAAAGCAAAGCGTGTTGGCAGCGCACTGGTTGTATCACAGACCAGCGTTCCGCCATATGGTCAAAGGAAAGGATGGGTGCCTCGTGCCGAGGAAGACTTTGGAGGTATGTACATGTATCTGTTGTATGTTTCTATATCGACTACCGATCTCAGCACACTCTGTGACTGAAGCAAATTACTTTCATAGGATTTTTGGTGTTACAGTAGGCAGTGCACAAACCTGCGTAGTCCTATGCCTGTTCTTAATCACATCACTCCTTTTACTATCTATATGTTGATAAATATGATTAACATAAATGTTACCTTTATATGTAAATATAATAATAAGCCTATCTTACTAAGCAGAAACACTACAAACTTTATGGAATTTGTTATTGTGTTGCAATCTACTGTGAATTGTACATATTTTATTGGGAAGCTGTTTATCACATAAACCTACAGCCACATGATGGCAAAGTGGGGAAATGAAGATAATGTGAGCAGTCATAGTCTACTGCTGCTTTTGTTTGAAAGGTGGCATGATTTTGGGATGTCCCCAAAGCCAACCTCTTGTATATTTTTTTATACCACATCGGCAGGAATACTAGCATATGGCTCACCCGATGTAAAGTGGTTACTGTAGCCTTGCTTGAACACTTACATTAACTTTTACTTGTCAATGCCACCTCTGCTGCAAACATAGCAACTCCTTAGGAGCTTACTGGTGCCCTCATTCACACACAGGAATAACCCTCCAGGGATTTGTTATTTGGCTGTTGTTTTCTGTGAGGTGGAGGTACTTCCCCAAAGGGGCTTTCCCTACTACTCTTAATATGATACTCTGGCTTCCTGAATAAAGTCATCAGGACACTGGATATGAGTTACTTCATTGTAGTCATTGCACAGCTTCTTGTGTTGTGATGCAATATACTTGTTTATTACAATAATCAACTTGTTTGTAGATGGAGGAGCATTCCCAGAGATCCACGTGGCTCAATACCCATTGGGTATGGGGGCACGTGGCAAGGAGAGCACATCCAATGCACTGGCAGTGCAGTTAGATGAGTCTGGCCGGGTCAAGTATTCAGCAATAGCCAGGCAGGGCCACAGCGCCGATAAGGTAATATTATATTTCCTTGACTACGTAATATTTACAGTTAGGTATTGATCTCAATCCATTCGTAACAACATTTTTTTCATATATTTCTTTATCTTTCTTTCATCTTTATCATTGTTAGAAAATGTCAATTCCAAGTACTTATCTTTAGATTTTGTATGTTATCTTTCAACAATAAATTTGAGTTGTTTGAATAATAAGATATTTGGGGTTTAATCTCTCATTACCCGCGGGTCGCTTTTCCGCCAAGAAGTGTATGGGAAAACGTATATAACGGGGTCTCACAGGTTAAGTGGCTTTTTTGTACTCAACATCAGGAGACATAACCATATGGCATAGTGGCTACCTGAGAGCCTGATGTAAAGTGGTAGATCTATGAAAACTTGCAGTATAGGAAAAATTGCTAGTTAACAATATAACTCTGCTGTGAAAACAGCAACTCCTTAGGAGCTTATTGCAGTATCTCTTAGTGTTGTTAAAGAGCTAGTTATGTTATTGTGAAGTCACGGCCAATTGTGTTTTCTAGTGCTAAACACAGTTTCATATCAAATGTTGGTCAGAATAAATTGGACCAAGTTAATGAACTCATGATGAATTTCCCAGATCAACACCCAGGTTATATATATATATATATAACACTCTCATAAACTGTTAATTAATATTATATTTTTATTTTTCAGATTATCTACTCCAAATTAACAGATCTACTTCCATCTGAAGTTCTCGCTGAAGATGACCCCAGTCTTCAAAAGCCAGATGATGAAGATATTCAAGAGATTACAGAGAAAACTAAGCAAGCCCTGGAGAAGCTGACCAATGCTAAAATTTCTGCTGCAATGCCTGTTAAAGCTGCTCCTAAAGCTGTGAGTTGAATGCCAAATTTTTGAATTTTCAACTTTAAACCCATTCATTGCCATCGTCATTTTTTTAAATCCTTTATGCAGACCCGAAAAATAGTCCGATGCTGCGCCAAGTGCGTCATTGGCCTGGCTAACTGGATGACGCTCCTGGTGCGTAATCGGCTCCTGGCAATGCTAAGTTTTCATGTGTTTGTGATAAGACAAGAAAGCGATTTTGTGTTGTACACTCTACATATATACCAAATTTGACACAACAAGGAATCTAAAGGCAAGTTAAACACAATTTAATAATTTCTTATAGGGCTAGTAACGACGACTAGTTTCGACGAGCTTGGTGGCTCAGTCGTGAATGACGCGACTTTGACACCAACGCTCGTGGGTTTGATTCCCACACAAGGCAAACATTTGTGTGCATGAACATGTCTGTTTGTCTTGGTCTGGATGTTTTAAGAGAGGTAGGGCGCATCAAAGCAGCCCGTCTGGGGAAGTACCTTCACTTCACAGAAAACCGCAGCCAATTAACAACTCCCTTAAGGGTTGTTGTGTTCTCCTGCGAGTGAGTGAGGTCACCAGTAAGCTCCCAAGGAGTTGCTGTGTAAGCAGCAGAGGAGGTATCGCACGATTGATATCGCAAGTGTTAATAGGCTACCCACTTTACATCAGGTGGGCCGTATGCTTGCATGCCTCCCGACGTAGTATAAAAAATAAAATAGTAAACAATGGGTCAGAATTTCTGGTATAAATTGTGATATAGATGGTTAAACATGGTAAAAATGACTATGGCTTCAATAACTCATTTCAATAGCCAAGAATGACAAGGTTACTTCTAGTTTTATTATTGCTGGTAATGCATCTCTCATCAGAGTGTCTTGGTGCTGAATCGAGCTGTGTATAAGTGAAAGTAACTCGTCAAAGTTTCAGTTGTAACTCACAAACGCCAATCTGTACTCAGAAGGATCTTCTAATCTTCGTTGTTTTAGCAATAAAGCAGAAGCTTCAGTTATGGGTCTGTCGCTTAGCCATTTTCTTGTCCAAAATAGTGTTTTTTTTACGATTTCTTTCTCTAATATATTAATCAACTCTTCTAATAATAGTGCAGGGATGTCCTTAAAACATTTCTTTTTCAGCAAACGGGTCTGCTGCAAATTCATTATTTTTTATGCGTGACACCACACATTTTTAGTTGAAAAATAATGAATTGAAAAATAAATAAAAAATATCCAGGCTGACTTGGCTTCATGTAAACAACACGAGCCAAGCCAGCGGCGGCTTGTCTTTGGGACTGGCGCCAGTGCAATGGCTTTCGTATAAACCATCCATAATACCTACTAGACTTAATGCTAAAGAAGACAATATTAATAAAAAGACAATAGTAATTTCTTTTGCGCTACTGTTTATCTTCTTTGCTTTTACTGTATTGTTTCCAATAATGGATTGATCTGTTGTTGGTGGGTTCTATCTATCTATCTATAACTTCAAGCCAAATCCCTTGCGGGGTAGGCAGAAAGAACCGAGCGCCACGTGACTTAACCCTTACACACCTCACTCGCTTCTTTAACATTCATTGCTCTTTTCATGCAAGCTCGCCTGTAGGGCTCTTGACATTACCTTTTGATTTCTTCTTCTTTTGATTTGACTTTCCATTTTTCAAGCTTCGTATCGACCATTTGATCTCATCCATAGTTATATCTTTGTCGGATGCCTTCAACGTGGAGTAAGCATCAGACTCACTTTCATTGCCAGCGTCCGAGGCATAGTCATACATTTCTTCAAAATATTCACTCCACCGTGTCATATTATAATTTAGTTTGGTGGTTTCCGATTGATGGTTTATAAGGTGGGAAATGTCTCAAACAACTTCCTCATGTGATAAGGTGTGGAATTAATAAATAAACAAAGCAAAATAAACAATAAATCGGGCGCCATTCACATCCTAATCTTAAAATTGCTCCATATAACGCTGCGGAGAAATCGAACTCCTAATCGCAAGGTGGGTGATATTGAAAATCATTGAATTCCTGATTGAGGCTTTATTACTATAATGGAACGTTTTAAGTTTAGACAGTATATTCCACTTAACGTAGGACTAAGCCTAGTATTAGTATTTAACATTACATTATTTTAATAACAACAACATTAAGTCCCCGAGTATATTCTAACCAGAACCTGACTAATATTTGAGCCTTATATAAATATTTAAGTAGGGGGGGAATTTAATTTGGACTGGGCGAATCCGACCTATAATGTCCTAAGCGTCTTCTACAAATAAAAATGAAGAAAATTACTTCATACAATTATCCAAATAACGTCTCGCCGGGATTTACGACAAAATTATCACCACCTTCTATGATTGTGGCTCCGAGTTCCACTTCCAAACAACGTAGCGCGCTCCACGCCCGGCATCCCGAGCACATACACCTCTTTCGCGAAGTGACGCGATACCCGTCCTCTCCATGGAAGAATGCAATATTGGGCGTAAAAAGGAGAGTCAACAAAGAGAGAAAAAGAGAAAAGGCGCTAATGATGTATTCCTTTTGTTCATCCACTAGCGCCTCGACAAGCGAAATTCATCTTTTATTGATGGTGGCGGCGATTACGCCGTAAATAAACAACTCTAGACCATTGTTCGGCTTTTATCGAAATACTCGTAGTTATAATAGCGCAATATCATGTTAATTGCTCTCTTCACACTCAGAAAGTGACTTCTCATACCACATCAATAAAATATTTTTTTATGTCAGCTGTCTTTAGACTCGACGGCAAAAGTTCTACTATCATACAGCCTAATGTTCACAAATTATTTTTTCATTTCATACTACGCTACGCGGCACTATATTGTGTGATATATGTATGTATGATATGTGATGTCCAAATCAATCGTCACAACCGTTTTAACACTTCCTGAGCGTTCGCAAGAATGACACCAGCTTTAGATCCATTTTGGATGCCAATGAACCACTCCGAACCACTCTCTCCAAAAAAGGTTTTTGCCTCGAAGTTTTTCGCCGGCCTCTCTTCCTCAGCATAATTTGTCTTTCACGCTTCTCTTTCACTAAAACCTTGGTTTCAGTCCTGCATAGACGGTACATTTCTTTCTTCTTCTCTCTCATATTTTCACTTGAGGGCAAAGATGACACAATCCAGTCACGTTTTCCTCTTTCTAGCTATATTTGCTTCGGAGGATTCAACCTCCGCATCCCACCAGGCATCTCCTTTCAATGGTTTTATACCTCTTTGCGCATCCACATGTTTCTTTTGCACTATCCATCATACTGTCTTTCAAAACTTTCCAACAATCATCCTCATCTAAGTCGGAAAGGCTTGCATGTGCAAGTCTTTCACTTACCAGATGTACATACGGTCTCCTTAAACTTTCATCTTGTAATTTTTCGCTCCTTATCCTTTCATGATCTCCGAAAGGGATACGCACTCGCCAGTGCCTCCACTTCCTGAAAAGTCCCACAAACTGACTTACCACCAGGTAGTGGTCCGTTTCAAGAGTGGAGACCTCTAAAGGCTCTTAAATCCATTATAATATTTCGGAGACGTCTATCTATTAAAATCAAATCAATGACACTTTTTTGGTAATTCTGTCTCCTTGTATACGTCGAAATATCCTTGTGATGAAATAAAGTATTCGACACGACGAGGTTTCGTTCCATACATAAATCTGGAATTGACTGCTTTGTTCACTCTCTTATCTACATAGGGACCTAGAGGATCTTCATAGCTGTTTCGTTTGGTCCCAACTCAAATCTCCACATATAATCACTCTTTCATTCCCTTCAGCTAAATCGAGAACATCCCTCAATGACATTGAAAGGAAGCGACTGCGACAGCTCGACTCCGACAAACCAGGGGAATGTCAGACCTTGTGGTACGGTTAATATTGTAAACAAGACATTTGTATGACATTAGCGCAACTGTTTTTATTGGTCAGGGCGTTTTTTCATACCAGTAAGGTGGCAAACAGATATGTGTAGGGTGGGAGGTCAGCTGATAAGAAAGGGCGTGAGGACATATTTACTTTCAACTCAGACTGAGGCTGATTGTGCTTGTTGGAGGTATGTACCACGATCAGGTGCGTACCTCGCCATTGGCTCTAGAGCTGAAGTGGTCTATATCGACCCCATGTGGTCGATTGCAACAAGTAAGGGACATTAGATAGGGAAGGGCTGCAAGGGTACTACGGGACAAAAATGTCTGGAAATTTCTGCTCAAGAGTGTAGCTTAAATTTCGTTGTTCTAATGAGAAAATAATGTTTCTATGTAATTTGTTGATAGTCTATTAAATTTTCAGGCACCAGCCCAGTACATCAGATATACTCCGGCGCAACAAGGTGGTGCTTTCAACTCAGGAGCGAAACAGAGGGTTATTAGGCGAGTAGTTACACTAATTCTCTTTCTTTACTTGGCCCGAAGATATAAATAAATAGTTAATACTTCCTTGTAAAAAAATAAATAGTCACTTGATTTGAAAGTTCTGTTCAAAAGGTATTTTCGCCTCTACTTTTTATCTCTAAAAACAAATTATATTTGTTAATAAACTTGAAAGTGAAAAGACCCAAGAGCCGAGGACGGTCAAGACTCGCCTGCCACTACCAAATAGATCGCATTTTATCTGGAGGTGATATTGGGGTCCCATAAACAGCAAGTTTTTTTTATACAACGTCGGAAGGCATACAAGCGTACGACCCACCTGATGTGAAGCGGTTACCTTAGCCTATGAACGCTTGTAATATATTAAGTATCACTCCCGCGATGCCTCCTTGCTGCTAACACAGAGCAACTCCTTAGGAGCTTACTGGTGACCTCACTTGTTATTTTGCTGCGGTTTTCTGTGAGGTGAAAGTACTACCCCAGACCGGCTGCTTTGATGCGCGCTACCTCTCTTAAAATCATCCAGACCAAGACAAACAGACATGTTCATGCACACAAATGTTTGTCTTGTTTGGGAATCGAACCCACGAGCGTTGGTATCAAAGTCTGAAATGAAATGAAAAGTAATATGTTAAAGAGAAGTTAAAGACGATTTAAATATTTTTTTTCACTCTAATTATATGGAGCAAACTCTTTAAAATATTTACGTAGCAATGTTCGCGACACTTCGGTAATTTACGTCATCCTTCGGTTGAAAGGCACTGTCTGTAAATTTAGACAGAAATAGTTTGTGTCTCTGCCGTTAAGCTCCCATTGCGGCGCTAGTGTAGCACATCGATGTAGCGGGTCGGGTGATGTAATGAATCTATTTATAACTTGCACCGATACCGATAGATAGAGCTACTGTTTTTAATTTTTTGTTTTTGATACGAAATATTACTTAAAAACTATGTTTAAGAATTAAGAAACATCACATGGTATTTATCAAATTGATAGAGTAAGCAATGTCTTTTTGCCTATATGGAGTGCACGCCACTGACGCTTGCTGACCGCGTTTGTAATGAAGGCGTGAGAGAGAGTTGGTCTGAAAGAGAGTGTCTGTGTTAAGATTGCTCTGTTGGTTCGGACATGTAGAAAGAATGCAGGACGAAAGAATGATGACACAGATATACAATGCAAATGTGGAAGGATGTAAATGTGTGAAGAGGTTTTTAGAGGGTCGGCAACGCATGACGTGTCACACCCCTGGTGTTGCAAATGTCCATAGGCTACGGTGACTGTTTACCATCAGGCAGGCCGTATGTTTGATTGCCACCTTAGTGGTATAAAAAATGCAGGCGCCGAGGAAGACCGAGACTAATCTACCGTGACCAAATTGGACGTGTTTTATTAGAAGGTGATTTCAGGAGCCACACGGCCGTGCATGAAAAGAGCTATGAATGTTAGAGAAGCGAGTGAAGTATGTAAGGACCGCGTCTTATGGCGCTCGGTTCTCTCTGCCTACCTCGCAAGGGACTTGGCGTAAAGATACACATACATACATAAAATTTTAATATCATTAAATTACATTATTACTTGACGGTTCCCAAGTTACATGTCAATATCAGTCGTTGTTGGTATGTGCAGGTTGGTGGAGGCTCAGTCAGATCCCCTGGAGCCCCCACGTTTCGCCATCAACAAGAAACTGCCCCGCGCGGCGCCCTCTCCGCCTGCGCCCGTGCTGCACTCCCCGCCGCGGCGTGTCTCAGTCAAACAGCAACGCGACTGGAAGGTGCCGCCCTGCGTCTCGCATTGGAAGAACGCTAAAGGTGAACCAGACAATATAAATTTGGTGGCGAAGTGGTTAGCAATGATAGTTTCATACCAAATGCTTGTGGGTTCGATTCCCATGAATATTGCTTGACGAACTCGGTGGCTCAGCCGTGAATGACGCGACTGTGACGCCGACGCTCGTGGGTTCGATTCCCACACAAGACAAACATTTGTGTGCATGAACATGTCTGATTGTCTTGGTCTGGATGTTTTAAGAGAGGTAGGGCGCATCAAAGCAGCCCGTCTGGGGAAGTACCTCCACCTCACAGAAGACCGCAGTTAAATTACAACTCCCTAGAGGGTTGTTGTGTTCCTGCGTGTAAGTGAGGTCACTAGTAGGCTCCTAAGGAGTTGCTGTGTAAGCAGAAGAGGAGGTATCGCGCGAGTGATACTTAATATATTACTAGTGTTAATAGGATACGGTAACTGCTTTACATAAGTGGTAGCATACGGCTTGCTTGAATGTTTCCCGACGTTGCATAAAAAAAAAGAATATGTCAGTTTGTCTTGGGCTGGGTGTTTTTAAGAGGTAGGATGCATGAAATCAGCCTGTCTGGTGAAGTACCTCCACCTCATGACAGTTGTCGTGTTCCTGGATTGGACGGTTGTTCCTCACTCACCTGTCAACTCCTAACGAGTGGCTGTTTTAGCAGCAGGAATGGAAACGCTCGTGTCAAACTTCTCGGATTGCAAGCATTTATATGCTACGTTAACCACTTTACCTCAGGTGGTATATGATTTAGACGATGTATAAAAAAAGTTGAAGATATTGATTAGCCACTTACCGTCTGGGTAAATAGGCAGACAGCTCCAATGAAAAGAAAAGAAAGAAAATTTATTTGCTTCAAATATGGGTACATCGACGTTGTTAATAAATACTAGTTTCACAATATTTCGTCTGAATCAGACATACAAATGTATTTAAACATATCAAATTAAATGACTATATTACATTAAATTACTTTACTTAGACAATCAGTGAAGCATATCAATAATTATAATTTATCATTTAGAAATTCAGATATACTATAGTAACACTTGTTTACAAGTAGTTTTCTTAACTTTAGGTATTTAAAGACTGACAAGGGTAAGTCTACTATGTTCTTTGGTAATTTGAAGTGGTCTGCGTGGGTACCTCTGTCTCACCTATTTCTACCGCCAAGCAGCTATATTTATATAGCTGTGTTCAGGATTGAAGGATGAGATATGGCAGAGAAATTACTTGGTACTGTGACGAAGCAGCCTTAGGTCACAAGATTGGCAGCGCGAGTAACATCCCCGTGGTGTTGCGAGCGTTAATAGGCTGCGGTGACCGCTGACCATCTATTGCGGGCCGCATGCTTGTTTGCCAAACTAGTTACATAAAAAAAATTGTTCTCATTTGCCAATCCCTCATTTGTTTACTGGGTGTGTCGTACAAGTTTAGTATTTTAATGTTAATCGACACATGAATGCGTGTCAACTTTTTATATATTACCAGCACCAGATTGTTTATATGGTGGATTGACTCTATGTCTTCTTCTTTGCGTTATCTCGTTTCCTAATCGGTTAGTATTACGTCGCCTCCACTGCTGCTAACACAGCAACTCTTTTTTTATTTGTAACCCCACTTACTCGAAAGAACACGATAACCCCTCCAGGTAGTTGTTATTTTATTTGCTGTTTTCTGTGAGGTGTGGGTACTTCCCCAGAAAGTGCTCCTTTGCGCCTTATCTGTCTTGAAAATGGGACTGAGTGGTCCCTTAAATAGTTCTGGGTCCTAATCTGGCATACTTTGGGTCTCTTAAATTCAGTTATACTCTCCATCCAGGGTACACCATTCCTCTTGACAAGCGTCTCGCAGCCGACGGCCGGGGCCTTCAGCAGGTGCACATAAACGAGAACTTCTCTAAGCTCGCAGAAGCTTTATACATAGCGGACAGGAAAGCCCGCGAAGCTGTGGAAGCTAGAGCGCAGTTGGAGAGAAGATTGGCGCAGAGAGAGAAAGAGAAGAAAGAGGAACATTTGAGAATGTTGGCGCAGAGGGCAAGGGACCATAGAGCTGGTGAGTTAATGCACATTTCGTGTTTACAACCGTATATTAAATATGTTCTTATGTGCGCATTTAACGTTATTTAGTGAGAGGCAATTCAGAAATCTGATGATAACAAAATCGGGGGATGCAGTTGTGTGTTGTAGCTACATATCTATAGTTTACGTTCAAAATACACCATTTGATAGCTAAAGCATATAGAATTCGTTACGTTGAGTGAGCCCCTCTTTCTTTATTTCGAGATCATTTCGCTGCTTCATATAATTTCCATTTAGTTATACTTACTTCCGTTTATCCATTATGGAGAAGTATTTAGGTAAAACTCGAGGCGAGGAAGAGGAAAAACGCCATGATACAGCCACACCCCTTTTTTAGCTGGTAATAGCAGGATAACTAAGACTATGGTTGTCACAAATAGCACAAAAGATTTTTATTTCAATCTTATGAATCTAAAGTTTAATTCAGACAGTTCTGTCGTTAATTAATGCACGCATCGATTTTCTGAAAATCAGAAAATCGATGCGTGCATTAAGAAAAATAAATGATATATGGATTTCGTTTAAAAAATGATAATTCGATAAAATAAATTCTGGACAAATATTATGAGGACTCATGAGAGAATATATGACTCACGAGTTTCAGTTCTGATAATTCAGTGCACGGTATTTTGAGCATCTCTAGCAGCACCATGAATACACGAAATCCGTTGTTTTAATGAACTGGATTTACCTAAAAAGTTTAATAGGATAATTATGTGTTTCAGGTATCAGAGCGCCTGATGACGACCAGGAGCTGGCTGAAATTGACGAGAGTGGACTGACAGCCGCCGAAAGAGACAAGCTACGAGCCGAGAGGCATAAGGACAGGCAGCGGGAGAGGAATCTCGCCAGAGCAGCGCCTGACAAGAGGTGAGTAGGTATCAGACGAGAGGATGTTCAGAGGCAGGCTGAGATCGACAAGAGTGGAAAGACAAGTAGCTGTTCTATTTTTCGAGCCGAGGGCATTTCTTAGCTCTATACAGCAATTTATTTTTTAACATATTTCCTTCGTTGAAGCTTTCTCCGTATTTCTATGTGCAGGACGCATATTCTAATTCAACCGTTTTCTAGTACTCTTCGGCTCGTTTGCTTCGTTCCTGAGTGCTCTGCCGCCCAAAGAACTTGTAAAAATTTCCCACCATTCTCCGTCTACTTTTCATCGGTCCATTGGATTAATTTTTCCTCCACATCGTTGATCCTATTCCTCATCACCCGCTGCAGAGCGTCGTCATATATGGCACAGAGCTACTCAACATGGTCTCAGACCTCACATTCCTTATTCACTTCTCCTCATGCCATGACCGAGATGGAGCTCTGAATAGTGTTTGGTCTAAACAACAAACGCCCCTTAGTCAATGTTGACTGTCAACGGATGCGTTGATATTTCGAGCTAATTTGTCCTTCGGAGAGAACTGTCTGCCCTGGTTCCGACGTGCTGACTACAGGCGATATTTTAACAAATACACTCATCAGAAGACTGCCAACTTGAATTGGTTCGTTGTTGGTTGTGAGTTGAATTTCTCCAGTCCGGATTATATTCCTGAAGAAACTCTATGCATGGCTCACTTCACAGTTCCATATGCAACTTTCAACCTTCGGACAAGCCATAACTATGAGTATGTCTCTACACTATAGGTTACGGGGAAGACCAGGCTAAAGACAGGTCTTCAATCACTGACATGTTTGCGCGGTAAGCATGTGCCGAAATATCCCAAATCGATCATCGTAACAATGTTGTGTTATGTCATTAACACTTCATTATGACCTGTATATTTTGGCGCGGCTTAATCTTAGTTGATAGTTGATAAGGTGTACCATTCAGTTGAAAGAAGGTCCGTGTCCAAACAGCAGGATGAGTACAAGTTGATGTGGAGGAGTGTGATATTAAATACAGTATATGGTGGTGTCCAGGTCGAAGTTGGCGAAGGACCGCGAGCGAGACATCTCTGAACAGATCGCGCTCGGCTTGCCTGCGAAAGCGAACCAAGGCGGCGAGGGCATGTTCGACCAGAGACTCTTCAACAACAGCAAGGGAATGGACAGCGGTTCGTATAAACTGATATACGTACATATTACATTCATAATCATAATTAAAATAATGGCTCAAAACTGTTTTGTGGTCAACCCCTAACTCTTCAGCTAATGTCGTAACTACTAATATGACTTTATCCCTAACAGGTCAACCTGAGCGAGGTTCATTTTTGTCATGAAAATTGTCAGACTGTTACGCTTGAACCAATTTTGTGCTAATCTTTTTCAAACTATATCGTATATATACCTAGTCAGGTCATAAGTTCTGTCAAAAACTTTTGATGTAATTAATGATACACTTTTTGATAAATATATGAAATGAAAGGAATTTATTTACATTATTCGAAATACCCTCCTCCATTTTGAATATATGTCCTTAACCCTTCGAAACCCGGGTGGTCGAATACGACCGCGAAATGTATGGGAAAACGTATATAACGGGTTCTGACTGCTCAATCGACGCGGCCAGTCATCGATCGCAGCACGCACCACATTTATATCTATTTCTGCCGCTGCTTTAACCAGAGATGCTCGGAGATATCTGACTCCAAATTCTGATGAGGTTTAGCGCAGAGGTTTGTCTTCTCCAAATGTTGCCATATCATGTAGTCCAGTGGGTTTAAATCTGGAGTAGAAGAGGGCCAGTCTTCATGCCCGATGAAGTCAATTCCACGGGCGGTCAACCAGTTTTGAGTGCTTCGTGCCTTATGAGCTGGTGCAGAGTCTTGTTGGAATATCCAGTGTCTGTTTTTGAACATTGTTTGAGAAAGAGGTTCTACTATGTTTGTTAGGACGGTATTTTGGTAAACCACGGCACTGGTTTTCACACCTTTTTCACAGAAAAACACCTCAGTTAAGCTTGAATATGAGACTCCAAGGCAAACCATGATTGATAAAGGATAATGCCCTCGCTAGACCTTCGAAATAAGCGCGCTCGCTTCTTCACAACTGTGGGCATACACCTTATCATTTTGTTTCAACTTTTTCATCGGAAATCAAAATTTCGCGGTATTTTTTTCCCGCGTACCGCCGTAACAAAGCGCGGGATCTTTCCATCCTAATTTTTTCCAAACGCTCGTTCAAAAAATGTCCGGTTTTTTACGATAAGCTCGTAGTCCCAGATCTCCATTTAACAGTGGTTCTGCTTAATCCCATCTGAAGAGCTAAGATTTTTTAATTACGCACGGGATTTCTTTAGATTCGCGCCTTCAATGCTTTGATGACCGCTGGCGTCCTAACTGTGCGAGATCGGCCGCTCCTCTTACGATCTTCGAAGGTTGAATCTGTAGTATATCGTTTGACAGTGCGATAAATAAAGCGTAGTGTTATTTTCAATTTTTGTGGAATTATGAAAATCTCTTTTGGCGCGTAACCACAGCGGTGCAACGCGATAACCGCGACTCTATCTTCCTTCTTCGACCACTCCATATTTGAAAATGAATGAAAATGAATTTATTATTTTCGGCAAGCGGGAACGTTCTATTTTTAAAATTAGTCAAAGTATTTCTGGCCAGTATTCCCAAATTAAAATAATAAGGTTTTGACAGAACTTATGACCCGACTATATATAATTTCTTCGATTCACTCATTTTGGCGGATAGAAAAACAATAGAAAAATGTCGGGAAAACGTTTTTACACTTTATTTTTTTGTTTTTAAAATGTCTTCTATTTAATGGTATCAAAACTAGCTAGATACAAACAGTACAACCATAGAGAATTTATTGCAAATTTTTACTTATAAAATATGAAAAATATTTTTCCCCGAACGATACACATCGATTTTTATATGTACCTATATTAGATTATATTTCTTAACACCGAGTAGTCTTTAATTTTTATTTTGCGTGCTTCCGGCCGGTATGAGCCCGATAACGTCGTTACGCTTGTTTATGGATCCTTGATTATTTATAAATCCCGATCTTCTATATACTACGGAGGGCACGTTAAGTGGTCGGGGTCCCATCTGTTTTCGATGCACGACTGTCGTTAATTTGATCGTATCCTACCAGTGGAATAACTACCTATTTGTCTTGGGACGTTTTTTCTGTTCGTGAGCACTAGTATTATGAATGTTGACAGGCTACGGTGACGACGAGGCGTACAATGTGTACGACAAGCCGTGGCGCAACCAGGACACGGTGGGCGCGCACATCTACCGGCCCACCAGGAACGCGGACAAGGACAACTACGGCGGGGACCTCGACGCGATCGCCAACACTAGGAGGTGAGCAGACACAACACTACATCGACACAACCACAATTATAACACGAACAGTTACAAGTATAAGTACACTGTAACGTTAGGTCTTTAAGAATGTAACTGCCGTGTACAACTACGTCGTCTATACCTAATGTGCGGACCATTTATTGTCTGACCGAAACGGGACATCGGGTTATTTATCTCAATTAGTAGGGCCGATTCTAAAAGGAAACTCAAGTTTGAAAATATCAGTCTATGTTCTCAATGAAAAAAAAACACATTTTTAATATTTTTTATATTTATCAAAGTAAAAAAATAATAATTTTAGTCGACAAAATTTCTGATCGTAACTTGATTAGATTAATTTCAACGCACAATCATTGGAGTGAAAACCTGTCTTGTGTTGTGTGATAGGCCCAGACGCATTCTACCGCGGTGATATCCAAATGCTCGTGAACTTAGCGCGTCTGATTTCTTAAAAAAAATCAACATTGAAGAACTTGAATTAGATAAACGATCGACATATTTATGTTTGTTAGGCTTTATACGCCGTTGAATATCACCCACACCACTATGGGAAACACTAAATTCTGTCAAAGTCAAAGTCAAAATCTTTTTATTCCGTAAAAATGGCTACATTTGTTTGGAATCGAACTCTGAACATTTTTTTTTTATTTCATCATAAGTTCTCTCGACTCGCTGTGAAAACGAGCCTATTATTTTTCTACAACTTTAATAAAAAAATACTTACTTTTGACTATTAAAAAGTAATATAGGCCTCTGCCAGCGTATACGTCGCGCGAAGGTTGACGTAATACTGTGAAGCACGTTCAGGCGGGCACACTGCTCCTCTTTCACCTTGCACCTTACACGGTATGCCTTATACTTTCGCTAATATGACGATTGTCACAACCATACCCTGGCACAACCGTGTACCCAGCCTACCCTAATAAAATGTATTAATAGAGAGGTGTGCACTTTTAGGTTCGTGGCAGACAAGGAGTTTGCCGGCACAAGCAGCAGCAACACTCGCTCGGGACCAGTGCAGTTCGAGAGAGACAACCCGTCCGCCAGGGACGAACCTGTAAGTGGTTATGTCTTCACGCTAAAAGCCTAAACCCACAGATGCGGGGAGAATGGCAAAGTAGAAACGATTTAGAACTGTTCTTTTTTGTAACATTCGTGTTTGTTTGTAACTTGTAACATAAAATGTGGGCGCGATCCGACATGGTGCGATCGCTTTTTATCCCATGCCGGATCGCTTTTCCGGCTTTCAAGTCCCTTGCCGGTTAGGCAGAGAACCGAGCGCCACATGACTCCTTACACATCTCACTCGATCCTTTAATATTCATGGCTTTTCTCATACACGCTCGCTAGTTCTTAGTGCTCCTGACACCACTAGAAGACCACCGACGGCTTAACTTACCCTCCAAAGCACGGGTCTGCGGATTTAATAAACCCGAACATACGTAGAGTGCGTTCAATGCAGTTTAACCTATGTGTTCGATTAGGCTGTTACGCGTAATATCGAAATCTGAAATTCGCCTGATAGCGTATTTTATGAAGAGATAAAAGGCGCACTACAGCAGCCCGACTGGAGAAGTATCTCTATCTCACAGAAAATCACAGGCACAAAATCACTTGCGAGGGTTGTTCTATTCCTTCAAGTCAGTGAGGTTATCAGTAAGCTTCTCGGAATTTGCCCCGTTAGCTGCGGGGTTCATAAGCTACGGTAACCTTTGTACACCAGGTGTGCTTGTTTACCTCTCGGCATCGTATATAAAAAAAGCCGTTAAGCGCGATTCCGACTCGCAGTCCGAGGGATCCGTAAAAAAATATTTCGCAAGTTATTGTCACAAAAAGTATTTTTTTTGTGATGGAACTACAAATTTACGGTGTTCGGTTTTTTTCCTTTACTTGCGCTACGTGCTTATTGCTTCTTAACAATTTTCATAATTCTAAGTCTACGGGAATTATCCTATAGGTTTTGATTCCCTTGCGAGTGTCAAAATATGCGCATAAACGAGGCATAAACAGCCGTATCTTTGATTGCGTTGACTTAGAAGTTTGATTTTTTCACTGCTCGAAGGGATTACAGTCCTGAGTATTAATTTCATTATATGAATTGCAGCTTGATAGCCCCACCCGTTCCTGAGTAAAGGTCTTGACAGACAGACAGACGGACAACAAGTGACCCTATAAGGGTTCCGTTTTTGACAAATAGACAGACGGACAATAAAATGATCCTATAGGGGTACCGTTTTTCCTTTAAGGTACGGAACCCTAAAAAATATTAATATCTATTTAGGAGGCATAGAAACATACCTGATGTAAAGCGGATTAAAACCGCAACCATATAAGTAAATAATTCTCTGGGTATTTGTGTTCCTGCGTGTGAGTGAGGTCACCAGTAAGCTCCTAAGGAGTAGCTGTGTTAGCAGATAGTTATGGTGGCATCGCGCGAGTAATCCTTAATGTATTGAAAGCGTTCATAGGCTACGGTAGCCACTTTATATCGTCTGGGCAATATACTTGTATGTCTCCTGAAGTGTCAACCGGGTCTCCTATCAACCGGAAAGGTTTAGATTAGAGCATACTCCGCCAAACCGCTCGACTGCGGATTGGCTAAATGGCAATGTTGAAAACAGCCGAAGGTCACTGACCTAGTTTATCGACTAATGAATTTAAAAAAGAGTATGTTTTAGACTACACGACTGAAGTAAAACTTCTTTAGCTCCATAGTGTGATACAGACGATAGGCCTGCACTGTGTCTTACATATACGAAACTTAACTCGTTATGAGAGAAAGAAAATGTGTGCTCGCACCTCTCTCACTTGCCCCTACAGTAATATACGAAACGTAACTCTCTCTCTTTCTATCTTCACTAACTTATATCTCCCTCTCAACTTCCGTTCGCCTCGCCGGATCACACTTTTCGTAACGCTCTTCACCAGCTTACTCCCCAAGTCAAGCGTGCGTAAAGAAGTTTTACTTCAAAATCAGATGGGGTATGATTGACAAGTAATGAGTATTCTTTGTGTGACAGTCTCGCAGCAGTCAGCCGGAGGCAGACTTCGATCCGTTCGGTCTGGATCGGTTCTTGAGCGAGGCGAAGCGCGCAGACAAGTCTGGCAGGAAGCGGGACCACCACGACCGGCACGATCAGCACGGGAAGAAGAGAAGGGACTAGCAGCTCAATGGGTAAACAAATTGCTATGTTCACACACGCAAAACTATGGTCGCGTACTATGCAGTTTCAAAGAGGTTTTCTTTTCAAGGATCAATAGGTTGTTGAATGAACATTCCCGAAGCTAAGAGACTTTACTTTTTTGATGTGCTCATTGGCGCCGTGGTTAGTAACGCTACTTTGACACCAACACTCGTAGGTTCGATTCCTACACATTGCAAACATTTGTGTGCATGATGGTAGGGCATCAAAGCGTCTTCGGAAGTACTCCTAAGAAGTTGCTGTGCAACGCGCGCGATACTCGCCCGTATGGCAAGCGCTCATTGTTCATATTATTATGTTATAGTTCTTATATCACGGGTTTATCCCGGTCATTTGATAGGCGTGCGCGGGGATTTGGGTCCAACGCGTAGAGGCTTCTTTGAGAAGCTTGATGTAATGTTGTGTAGCCGCCGTGACCTTCTCCAGGGGATATCAATGTGACAATATACCCATGAACCGGGTCACGGCAGGTATTGGGACTATTGCGAATTATTGGGCTATTAAAATGAGATCTGGAGGGATTATTAGTACTGGGCCATTACAGAAGAGGGACTGACATTATTATAGGCTACAGTAAAGTGCACAGTACAAACGTGGGCCGTATGCTTGTATGCCTTCAGAATTATCTTTTTTAAACAAACTTGCAATAATTAAAAATTATCTCTGATGTTACGACTTTATACACTTCTACTATTTAATATGGTGCGCGGGACATGTAATGGCGTGAAAGTAGCTCCATGTCACCTTTACGGCCAAAACCAACCTCACCTGCGCCCTATTTATCAGTAGACGAGGCCCTGCCGAAAGAGAGGTAGGACATGACGTTTGCCCGACTGGGGAAGTATCTCCACCTCACAGAAGAACTCTCCCTGGAGGGTCGTTATGTTCCTGCGAGTGAGTGAGGTCACCAGATGAGGAGTTATTGTGTTGACAACGGGGTTAACAACGCGCTGGCGACATTGTTTTTGTTACCAGCGTTTAGACAGGCTATGGTAACCGCTGTACATCAGGCGGGCCGTAAGCTTGTTTGATATACGTCGTAGTATATAAAAAAAACATGGATCCAACAGGTAGAGACCTCTTCGATATGATTGATCAGTGATCACTCTGCGACTTTTAGGGCGGTCAATGGCACAATATATCTATGAATTCCTACCTATGATTCTGCTCACGAGACCCGTTTCGGTTTTGGGAATACTGTGAAATGGATCGGAAATCATTTATTATGTTTTCTGTTTGTTTCAGACTTTGGTGCATATTGGTCGTTTGCTAACAACAAACCATTCAACGGCTTATACATTTTGTATTATAACAAAATAGTTAAGATATTAGTGTAATAAACTCATTTAAAATAGGGTCGGCAACGCATGAGTGACACCCCTGGTGTTGCAGATGTCCATAGGCTATGGTGACTGTTTACCATCAGGCAGGCCGTATGCTTGTTTGCCACTTTAGTGGTATAAAAAAAATATAACCTCATGTGTTCTACATTGTTCTGTACTATTGTGACATGGAACTAGCGAGTACATACCTATTTTATAAGCTGTCATTGTAGTTGGCACCAGTTTCGTATCGGGTGTATTTTCGACGTGTTTAAGCTCATATTAGTATTGTTATAAAATATTTCATAACTCGCATTTAAAAATAAAAACAAATTTTATTCATTCACACTGATTAATTGGTTCAATCGTCAGAGAAGATGTAGGATAATTAATTGAATTTTTTAATACAACTAGATCGGCAAACAAGCATGCGGTCACCGCATCAGATGGTAAGCGGTCACGCAGCCTATTGACGCTCGCAACACCAAGGGGATGTTACTCGCGCGCTGCCAATCTTGTGACCTAAGGATGTTTCGTCACAGTACCCAGTCATATCTCTGCCATATCTCACCCTTCAAACGGGAAATATAAATATAGCTGCTTTGGTGAGACAGAGGTACCCATGCCGACGACTTTTGTACAGTCTCCCTCTGAAAATGATGGGTGGCAAGTGTTACTGAAAATCGAACTGAATCTAAAAGATTGACGGGAGACTTAGCTCTATATTGACCTTAGTATAATATTATTAGGTTCAGTTAATATATATAATAGTACGTTCATTTAATAACGCAGAAGGATGTGGGAGTAGGGATGGGCAAATCAAAAATATATATCGATATATATCGAAATCGATATTTTTTAAAATATCGATATACCTACTATAATAAATATCGATATTTCGATATTTTTTCCAGGAGGACATGGTAATACGTATTAAGTATTATCCGCTGTTGCATACATGTGTCGTATGTACAGAAGTCTTAAAAAAATATCGAATATCGATATTTCGAGAATAAATATATCGTCGATATATATCGATTATTTTTCAAAAAATATCGATATTTTGATATATCGATATTTTTTACCCAAGCCTATGTGGGAGCCGGAGAACTCACCACGACCAAATTGGTCGTGTTTTATCAAGAAGCGATTAACGAGCCCTAGGAACCAGCGAGCGTGCATGAAGAATTATGCATGTTAAAGAGTGTCGTAGCGCTCAGTGCTGCCTACCCCGCAAGGGAATTGACGTAAAAATATACACAGTGGAAAGCCACGAGCGACACTGTGAAAAAAGGCAGATTGTATGAATAAAACAGTTTTTCCCAAAGAGACTATACTTGTACAGACTTAGGTTTGGGTATAAGGCCTTTTCTATTGACGTATCGAGCGTCAGTTACGCGTACGAAATATGCAGATGACCGCTTCGTGATAAAATACGCACATGTAAGCGCGTTTTAAACGAACGTCAAAATACGCCCGGTATGAAACTGCGTTAGTTGCTATTGGTTGTTTATTCATACCACGTCGTATGACGTGAAGGGAGATCGGACATTTTAAGAAGTGATACAAATTAATAGTGGATATTTATCATGAAAAATGGTGACAAATATATTATTCTATTAAATGAATTTTTAAATAGTACGTTTGAAGTTAATTTATTTTCAAAATGACTCATTGATATTGGAACGCGTGAGTGACGTCGTTTGTGTGTTTTGACTTTTGATTGACTAATATCAAGCAAAACAAGTTATAAATAAGTTACAGACTTTCAAATATGTTTAGAGTCAGGAATAAAATAATAGTTTTCACTGCTTGTAGTTTAATTTTTTTTTTATACAACTTCGGGAGGCATACAAGCATACGACCCACCTGATGGAAAGCGGTTACTGTAGCCTATAAACGCTCGCAATACATTAAGTATTACTCGCGCGATGCCACCCCTGCTGCTAGCACAGCAACTTCTTAGGAGCTTACTGCTGACCTCACTCACACGCAGAAACACAACAACTCTCAAGCGAGTTGTTATTTGGCTGCGATTTTCTGGTGAAGGTACTTCCCCAGACGGGCGGCTTTGATACGCTTTACCTCTCTTAACACATCCAGACCAAGACAAACAGACATGTTCATGTACACAAATGTTTGCCCCGTGTGGGAATCGAACCCACGAGTGTTAGTGTCAACGTAACATAACAGCCTGTTTAGCTACTGCCCCACCGAGCTCGTCAAGCTTACCAACATATGACGTCACGTGTATTTTACGCTCCATTTTTAATAAATAATCTGCAGATAATTTGGATAATTTGGGGGTCATGTGCCAGAAGCGTGCTCGTTCGCGACCCCTGCCAATCAGTCGATTGCAATTCTGGACCAAGAGCGCACCGACGTGCGGATTAGGGCGTCCCCCGTAGGCGACGCGCACCGATCCGCCCCCGTCGGTGCGAATACAGCTGCATGCGGCGGTGGGGGCCGCCACCCACCACGCAGCGCCAATTCCGGCGGGACGAGGGGAGCCGAGTGCCGCATAGGCACGTGGAATGTGAGAGGTGGATTGAAAGATAAGACGAAAGAACTGATAGACGTAATGAATGATAGACGTTTGGATGCTTTATGTGTGACAGAGACTAAGCGCAAGGGGAGCGACACCGATGATCTGCCCGGTGGTATGATGGCCCTATGGTCTGGGGTAGACCGTGACGATCATGCCAGTGCTGGTGTAGGTGTCGTACTCTCCTCTCGCTTAGCCACTGGTGTAAGAGATTACTGTTTGGTAGGGCCTAGACTTCTCTGGGTTCGTATTAAACTGGGCATCACGCGAGTATTTTTGGTTGCAGCATACGCTCCCGTAAGCTCAGCGTGTGCTCAAGAACTGGAGAAGTTTTGGGAGTCTGTGAGGGATGTTCTGGACTTAGTTGAAGGGAACGAAAGAGTGATTATGTGTGGAGACTTGAATGGATGGGTTGGGACCAAGCGATACAGCTATGAAGCTGTTCTTGGTCCGTATGGAGATAAGAGAGTGAACGAAGCAGGTAAGTCTATACTAGATTTATGTATGGAACGAGGCCTCCTCGTGTCGAATACTTTATTTCATCATAAGGATATTCACACGTATACATGGAGAAGAAATGATCAAAAAAGTGTGATTGATTTGATTTTAATAGATAGACGTCTCCGAAATGTTTTAATGGATACAAGAGCCTTTAGAGGCCCCACTCTTGAGACGGACCACTACCTGGTGGTAAGCCGGTTTGTGGGCCTTTTTAGGAAGTGGAGGCACTGGCGAGTGCGTATCCCTTTCGGAGATCATGAAAGGATAATGAGCGAAAAATTGCAAGATGAAAGTGTAAGGAGAATGTATGTGCATCTGGTAAGTGAGAGACTTGCAAATGCAAGCCTCTCCGACTCAGATGTGGATGATTGTTGGAAAGTTTTGAAAGAAAGTATGGTGAATAGTGCAAAAGAAGCTTGTGGATGCGCAAAGAGACGTAAAACAGCGAAAGGAGATGCCTGGTGGGATGCGGAGGTTGAATCCTCCGTAGCAAGAAAGAGGAAAGCGTGGCTGGATTACGTATCATCTTTGCCTTTAAATGAAAATATGAGAGAAAAGAAGAAAGAAATGTACCGTCTATGCAAGAATGAAACCAAGGCTTTAGTGAAAGAGAAGCGTGAAAGACAAATTATGAATGAGGAAGAGAGGCTGACGAAACACTTCGAGGCAAATACCAAACTCTTTTGGAGAGAGGTAAAGAAGTCTCGGAGTGGTTCGTCGGCATCCAGAATGGATAAGATAAAGTCTAAAGCTGGTGTCATTCTTGCCAACACTCAGGAAGTGTTAGAACGGTGGAGTGAATATTTTGAGGAAATGTATGAGTATGCCTCGGACGCTGGCAATGAGAGTGAGTCGGATGCTTACTCCACGTTGACGGCGTCCGACGAAGGCATAACTATGGATGAGATCGAATGGTCGATACGAAGCTTGAAAAATGGAAAATCAGCGGGAATTGATCTGATCACAGCTGAGATGATCAAATTAGGTGGCACTTACGTCCGGGACGCCTTCTGGTACCTATGCAACCTATGCTGGAGAACTGGAAGGGTCCCAATGGACTGGAGACGCGCAGTCATCGTGCCCTTGTATAAAGGCAAGGGATCACGCATGGACTGCGCCAACTATAGGGCCATCAGTTTGATCAGCTTAGCAGCAAAAGTATATGGAAAGGTGATTGAAAGGAGAATGAGGGTGAAATCCGATGAAATGCTGTGGGACGCACAAGGAGGTTTCCGAAATGGAAGGGGATGTACGGATCAAGTTTTCTCGCTCCGCAATATCGTAGAGAAGCATCTGGCCATAGACCGGAAGGTTTTCTGCGGTTTTGTGGATCTTGAGAAAGCCTTTGATAGGGTTGTGCGAAAGGAACTGTGGGACATATTGCCGAGATATGGGATTGACGGTTCACTGCTCCGTGCTGTGCAGTCCACTTACAAGGATTGCTCAGCATGTGTGCGGATAGACGGTGGCATGTCACCCTGGTTTGATGTCAAAATTGGTGTCAAACAGGGTTGCATGCTATCTGCTAGGCTGTTTATCCTGTATCTCGATAGTTGTCTGCAGAGAATAAGGTCAACGAATGTGGGATTGCGCATGGGTGACCAAGTGGTGAACTGTCTGCTGTATGCAGACGATGCCGTGCTATTAGCAGATACACCATCTAAACTGCAAACACTGGTCACAGCGATGAAAGACGACTGTATGGAGAAAGGCTTACTACTGAATGCGAAGAAAACAAAGATAATGGTATTTGAAAGAGAAGAATCCAGAACTAATGTAAGGATTACGATTGATGATGAAGTGTTGGAACAAGTGGATGAGTTTGTATATCTTGGATCCGCTTTCAGCAGGGATGGAAGGTACACCGCAGATGTGGAAAGACGAGTGAGTGCTGGGAATAGTGTGAATGGAGCGTTGGGAAAACTTCTTGGCAGTAAAATCCTGAGCCAGAAGGCACAACTCGCTATACACAATGCAGTGTTGGTCCCAACGCTAACTTATGGAAGCGAGAGTTGGGTATGGCAGAAAGATCATGAAAGTAGAATAAACGCGGTTGAAATGCGAGCGCTGCGCAAAATTTGTGGCGTAAGGCTCGTAGACCGTATTCGCAATGATGATGTTAGAAATAGAGTTGGTCTGAAAGAGAGCGTCGGTGTTAAAATAAGAAGAGGCATGCTCCGATGGTTCGGGCATGTAGAAAGAATGCAAGATGAAAGAATGACGAAGCAGATATACAATGCAAAAGTGGAAGGATGTAGGAGCCGGGGAAGGCCAAGACTTACCTACCATGACCAAATTGGTCATGTTCTATCAGAAGGTGATGTCAGGAGCCCTAGAAACCGGCGTGCGTGCATGAGAAGAGCAATGAATGTTAAAGAAGCGAGTGAGATATGTAAGGATCGAGTCACGTGGCGCTCGGTTCTCTCTGCCTACCCCGCAAGGGATTTGGCGTGAAGTTATAGATAGATAGATAGAATCTGCAGATATAGTTTTGGGTCACACAAGTTTATTTCAAATGTATTTATGGTGATAAATATTTATTATGATTAATTTGAATCATTTTTGAAATGCTGCCCGATCCCCAATTGTATACGTTCCACTCACTTGCAGCGAATACTGAAGCCGTATCGCTCGCAAATTACTATCCTCGCTGCAGACGCAGCGCTTTCCGAACGCGTTTGCCTTCGTGAAGAAGTTTGTGAACACGCTATACAAGATGGAAACGCTACGTAACCTGTGCGGTTATTACGTAACGTTTTCGATTGATCGGCTTTGTTTTGACTGGTTTACGTTTATGATAATTGGGAATATGCATGAAATTTATTTTTCGTTTTAAATCTCACAATTATCATATATAGAGTAAAACAAAAACATTTTTTTGTAGTTTAGTTTGTAGTTTTTTTTGGTTTAGTTTTGGTGTTAAAAATCGTAAAAAAACAAACAGTTTTTATAACAAGAAAAACTTCATAATTTAAATCATTGTCATATTTTGAGCATGTTTTACTATGACAGCTTCAATGTGAATGCCTGAATTGCAGAAATAAAACTAATATTTAGATGAAATCCATACATTTCTTCATAGTTTTCATAGTTGTCATCTACTCATCTACTGCGGTCTCTTAGCATGAAGCGTTTTCAAGTCACGTGATGAAATGCCACTTTCAAACAGCATTATCTCGCAAACTAATTATCGTAGCAAAAATATACTTTGAGATATCTTCCTGTCTCAATCTTTTCTTTTAAATTTAGTTCTAAAAAATTTTTATGCATATTCTCTATTGTAAGTTAAAATCGTTTTTATTTTTTCGCATTATTATAGTGTTGTCTCATAGTTTATTCTACTATAAAATAAATAGATTTTTTTACAAATGAAAAAGATGTAGACTAACCGATCTATCGAAACCGTTACGTAATAACCCGCCTGCCTCGACTATTTCTAAAGTAACATAATATATTGTAAAATGTATCGAATGACGTTTGTTTCACGTCACGCCACGTTGGTGTTTTGCTGAAGTGGTATTTTGATACTTTAGCATTTTGAATATCATTACGCATTTTTGGTGACAAGAATTCACTGTGCGTCTATTAAGAAATAAATCATTATAAGTTTACGAAATAAAAATATATAAATATTCAATGTTTTCTTCTTTACCTATTCATTCCTCTTCCTAGGTTATATCCCGTTTCCTAATCCATTAGGTTTGGCGGGGTCGGCTACCTAAGCCAAAGGATTTGGCGAAGATGCAGATTTTCACATGGAGCGACAGCCACCAGAGCTCCATAACCCAAAGGGAGACCAGACCTTTTTTAGGTAAGGTCACACGTCTTTCGAAATATAATTTCTTGGACGTGCGGCTTTCCTCCGAAGTTTCCCTTCACTGCCGAGCATGTGATAATTACAAATATGAACATAAATCCGACACGAGTTTAGAGGTGCATGCCAGTATTCGAACCGGGCACCTGTTGCTCAATAGACCAATTCCTTATCCACTGGGCTATTATGGGATACAGCATATTAATGTATTCGTACCTTTAGAATAAGTATGTATCCTCCTTTATAGGAATACGTGAGTAAAATAACAGATGTAGTAAATTAAAATATAGCAAGTATACGGAAATTATAAGCACCAAACATCACGTTGAGATGTCCAGATCAATATCCCTTTGTTATAGTAATATTTCTTTGTTGTGTTAAATATATATATATATAGACTGTTTATTATTATGTAAGTTAGTCAGTCCATAGACGACAGAATATACATACGTTCCTAAAAACACTGGTCTTATTCCAAACCCGCAACAGCTATCACTGCTTCTACACTAGCCATTATATAAAGTGACCCGTTCGCGCGTCATGCACAGCACAGGTAATCACGTCTCCGCCACAACTGAAAACTTTTTGCTTTTATAGTGAACTGAATTGTTTACGTTCAGTCGACATTCAATATCAGACGTAAGCAGATTTGTAATTAGTTTGATGTGTTTCAACTTTCAACTACATTTACTTCGTGTTTTAGTTGAAATGGAGGTTAGATAAGTGATTATTTTAATCATTAAGACTCAAACCTTTTGTGGACTTGTGTCATATCCGCCATCCCGAAATGCATTCTTCAAACCATTTATTTTGGAGTAATTTATTGTTTCACGCAAAAATAAACACTAAATATATGAGCATACGACATCGTAGGTCCAGGCAAGTTCTGCTGTTCTGCCCACTCCGATGATAACGATGGTCGGTAACCGTCTAAGTAAAACAATTCTTTATCCACTACATAATACATGAAATGTGGTTACAATCTTCAGCTCACACGCTAAAGTACCTACAGACAGCTGAACAATCAGATCTCTAAAGGCATACGGGGAGACATGCGCCAATTAAATAGAATTATTAAAGAGGCGATAGAGCGGAACCAATGCTCCAAAGTCTTCGCCAAAGATCTGTCTGTTGGGGAAAGTCAACTTATGAAGCTGAAGACCAATACTGGCACGATTATTTCTACGAAGATTGAGATTCTGAATGAGATTCTTCTTGCTCTTGGACTGGAAAGGATACGGTATAAATATCAATGGCGAATACATCACTCATCTTCGATTTGCCGACGATATATATAAAAAAATACGTAAAATGTACCAAGCTTCGTAATACGCAGGCGCACGCACATACGTACTTAACACACAGAACAACTTTCGTTCGCCTTCACCTTTAATGTTCATAGGCTACGGTAGCCGCTTTACATCAGGTGGGCCGTGTGCCTTCCGACGTTGTATAAAAAAAACTCAAGTTTCATCCTTTAGATGCTTCTATCTCACTCTTTCGAACGTTAAATCCTACAGATGTATAAATTCGTCTCTTTTTAAACTAAGGAGCGTAACGTTTTTTGTTAACGCGTTCACTTGATTTCACTCCTCGTAAAATTTCCGTACCGGGTCTTATAACTCAAAATCGTTTCTTACGGAGTAAACTCCAAAAATTCGCTTCGGAGGTTGTCTTAAAACGCTTTCGTCAGTTATTACTGAAATTAGGATACAAGTGGCGTAAAACAAAATAATCGTAAAGTTTTGACTGAACGTCATGCATGACATACAGATGATACAGAAGTTATGTCCTTTCATCACACGTGCGAAACAACACCCTTTCACCAAGCACGAATCATTTGCGAAAAAACATTCGTATCGTCATCTAATTTATAATCAATAAATAAAAATAACGGTAGGTACTTTAGTACAAATACATATTTTTTTCAATTATGTATTAGTAGAATGAAATATAAACTATATATTTAATATATAAATTTATTATTTACAAACTTTTATTTCATCCTACTAATAATTGAAAAAATAGGTTTATTTTTCTATATTATTAGTATAGGTTTTCTATATTATTGTTCATTTACTGGATGTTCAATAAGTATTGTAGTAAGATAATAAAATAACACAATACTTCGATAAACTCTAGGTAAATCTTGCATTTTATGTAAAATATTAGTCTACTATGTAATGTTTTCAAGCGAAATACTACCAAAAACACTGAAAATAATGGTCAAATACTATGTTTTCACAATAATTTCATACAAATATGTCAAGATACTAACACGCTACGATACGAACTCGATACGAAAGTACTCGTGCTTCAAAATTTAGTTACTTTTACGTCCGATAGAGGCGCTGCTCAATTCTCATACAAATTGTAGACGATGACGATACGAATGTTTTTTCGCAAAAGATTTGTGGTTGCCCTACAGGACACAAAAAAAAAGAAAGCACGCCAATTTTAAAAAAGATAAACACAGGCACTCGTTTTATATTGGTGCACCCGGGAACAAAAGGATGCGTTTCTTGAAAATGCCGGTTTACAAGGTCAACTCAACAGCTGGCGATTACCGTTCACATATGACCTATGATAATTATATTAAATGTCACAATGAAAATTTTTTACCCAATTTACCTGAAGGTTCTGTCATTGTCTTAGACAATGCTTCTTATCATAATACACGGGCTGAAAAACTACCGACATAGGCAATATAGAAAGCAGATATGTACGAGTAGCAATGGCTCAGACATAAGGGAATAGCATTTGAACAATCTCTTGGAATTGTACGACATAATAAAAAAACACAAAGATCAACACATACAAAATCGATGACTTTATCAAGGGCAAAGGTTTTGATGTCATAGGTCCCCCTTTATCACCCAGAATCGAATGCGATTGAAAATATTTGGGGAATTCAATAGAAAAGTATGATACCAAGTTACACACACGCATGTCTGTACGCACATGTACTCATGTCACTACTACAACCAAGGCCAAACCTTCATCGTGAAATAGATACACGCAGTGTGGGACGGACGAAGTAGTTAGGCAGAGTACCTACTGGTATGCCTAAAATCATGACTTTTTGTCTGAGTTCGTTAATTAAAATATAATCGTTGGAAACATTAAAATCAATTTCCCCATAATTTCTTATCGTATAATCCTTTAATTTCTTATAAACTCCACTTATCAATTGATTCATACATCCACCAGGAATACGATAATGAAACGTATCTAATTATCCAAAGTAGCTTCTTATCATAGTTGAAGTTTTGTTGTTCTCAATACTATTAATCCTACTAATACTATAAATGCGAAAGTTTGTATGGATGGATGTTTGTTGCTCTTTCACGCTTAAACAGCTCAATGGATTTGAATGAAATTTGGCACGTAGATAGATTATGATCTGGATTAACACATAGGCTACGTTATTTGACTCCACGCGGGCGGAGCCGCGGGCAGCAGCTAGTAAAGCATAATTTAGGTTTCTCGTTTGCAAGCTTGCTTCGCTGCAGTAAGTGTATTGTTTGTACTGGCCTCCCCTTATGAGTTGGGGTTCATATATCTCACATGCTATTTTTTTACAATAAAATTAGAAAAATAAGAAATTTCAATGATTTCTGCCTCTTTCTATAATATGTAGTTGTATTTACTTTAATGGCGGGGTAGATTAAGTATGAAATTTGTATTTTCGTATTACATAATTATATTGACGTCATGAAAGGTTATGCTTTTACATAATTTTATGATATCTTCTTGTTCTTGAATTTTCTGTACTAATTTGTTATGTGATGCGGTTACGTATCATGATTTGATTTTGACTTTCATTTCGTGCCATTTTAATTTAAGTTATAAGAAGAAGACTGAATAAATCTCAAACACTTAGTGAAGACGATGAATATTATTGAAGTGTGTATGTAATCCTTTGGTTCTAGTAGACCAAATTAACAATTGATACAATGTATTTACTGCCATACTGAGATCAAAAAATGTTACATTTGCCTGCAATTGTGATTCAGAATAAACAAATCTGAGAAGACTTATATACAATTAGATTATTTACTCAATAATGATAGAAATACCTACTAAGCTACTAATTAACAAATATCGATAAAATATAAGGGATGCTTGTAGCACAAGTGGTTTGCCATGCGATATGTTAATTAGTTTCTATAACTTCACGCCGAATCCCTTGCGGGGTAGGCAGAGTACCGAGCGCCACATGACGATCCTTACAAAACTCACTCGCTTCTTTAACATTCATTGCTCTTATGCACGGTCCCTGTTTCTAAGGCGACTGGCATTACCTTCTGATAAAACACGATCAATTTGGTCATAGTAGGTAAGTCTTGGCCTTCTTCAGCTCCTACATCCTTCGACTTTCACGTTGTATATCTGTTTCATAATTCTTTCTTCCTGCATTATTTCAATATATCCGAACCAACGGAGCATGCCTCTTCTTATTTTAACACCGACAGCCTCTTTCAGACCAGCTCTGTTTCCAACATCATCATTGCGAATACTACTATAGTTTAAAAGCGTTACGCCATAAATTTCGCGCAACGCTCGCATTTCGTCCGCGTTTTTTCTACTCTCATGCTCTCTCTCTGCCATACCCAGCTATCGCTTCCATAAGTAAGCGTTGGGACCAGCGCTGTATTCTGTATTGCCTGCGTTTTATCAGATTTCACCCTCATTCTCCTTTCAATGAATTATTTAATTTAAAAATTAATTGTTTTATTTCCATATACTTTTGCAGCTAAGCTGATCATACTGATGGCCCTATAGCTGACGCAGTTCATGCGTGATCCCATGCCTTTATATACAACATCACGATGACTCTACTTCCAGTTCTCCAGCATAGATTGCTTACCAGAACTTCGGAAGGCGTCCCGTACAAGAGTGCTTCCTTGTTTGATCATCTCAGTTGTGACCATATCGATTTCCGCAGACTTTCCATTTTTCAGACTTCGTATCGACCATTCGCTCTCATCCATAGTCAAGTATACCAGGTCACTCAGAAAGCATTGCGAAAAAGTTTGTATGTACGCTCGAACGAGGTTACGTTCCAATATCAAAATTTCCCTCCACATTTTTTGCGAGTTAATTTAAATTATCGTGTGTCGTTAGATTCTCGTTGTGGGAAGATTTTCGCGCTATGATTTTTATTTCAAGTGTCGCCTGCAACTGGATGAATCATACGATAGACTTCAAATGGCATTCATGGATGAAGGCCCCTTACAAGGCAACCGTGAATCGTTGGTACAACTAATGGGGGATGAAGAAGTGGTCGCCCTTTGACGGCTGTTGCGGAAGAAAAAGTGCTAGCAGTGAAAATTTAATCCAAAACAATGGGTGAGTTATATATCAGGAGATTCAACACATACTGCAGATTGGATCGGGAAGCCTTCACGAGATTGTACACTTGCATCTTCGCGCGAGGAGGATAGTTTCACGGTGGGTGTCGAAAGATGCGCTGTCAGCGTTCCAGCAGACTGTGTAATTGAGGTAACATGCAATTTGACTTTCGCAAAATAGCGACCGAGTCTATTAACTATGTAATTGAGGTGTCTGCGGCGGACTGGAAAGTATTTCAGAAATTGGTTCAGACGCATGAAACTTTGTATAAAGGCTGGTGGAGAGTAGGTACATTGGAAAGGTTTAATAAAAAAAAATATGTACCTATACAATATATTTTTTATTTTCGCACATTTTTCTGAGGGTCCCACGTACCTTCATCCGATGCCGTCAACGTGGAGTGAGCATCAGACTCTCATTGGCAGCGTCCGAGGCATATTCATACATTTCTTCAAAATATTCACTTCACCGTTCTAAAACACTTCTTGAATGTTAGCAATAATGACACCTGCTTTAGACTTTATCTTGTCCATTCTGGATGCCGACGAACCACCCGAGACTTCTTTACCTCTCTCCAAAAGTTTAGTATTTGCCTTGAAGTTTTTCGCCAGCGTCTCTTTCTCATTCATTTTTGTCTTTCACTAAAGCTTTGTTACATTTCTTTCTTATCTCTCATATTCTCATTTAAGGGCAAAGATGATACATAATCCAGCCACGCTTTTCTATTTCTTGACACGGAGGATTTAACCTCCGCATCCCACCCGGAGGCCGATTCCACTAAAAAAAACTGCAACTACACTGCAGCGCGGCGTGTCAAAATGCATACATTTAGAAACGGCCTACAGGCCTAATGTCTTATATCTCTTTGCGTAAAAGTATGGTGGATAGTGCAAAAGAAACATGTGGATGCCACATGTTTCTTTTGCACTATCCACCATACTTTTTTCCAGAACTTTCCAGCAATCATCCACATTCGAGTGGGAAAGGTCTGTATTCGGAAGTCATTCGCTTACCAGATGTACGAGTACATACGTTTTCCTTACACTTTTATCTTGCAATATTTCGCTCCTTATCATGATTACAATGATTTCATGATCTCCGAAAGGGTATGCACTCGCCAACGCCTCCACTTCAAATGTCCTACAATCCGGCTTACCACCAGGTAGTTCCAGTTCAAGAGTGGGGACCTCTCTTGGCTTGGTTAAGGCTCTTGTGTAGCAGCCCGGCCAATCCTAATTGATTAGGAAACGGGATAACGCGAAGATATATTTGATAAAAATATATTTGCCGTTCATTAAATAATTACATTAACATCAACATGTGTCAGTGTACTTGATGATGAATATTATTATTATAACGAACAAAATGAGAGATTAAACAATATAAATTTTCCATCGTTTACTATTTAAGTATTCACTTATATCACAGGAACATTTGTCCACGCGTCAGTAGTGAATGCTTTTTGGAATTAGTTAAAGCTTTGAATGTTTGCAGGTAATTTATTAAATATTTCAATTGATATTGCATAGCAATTTGAATCAAATTTTCTTTCACGTCTTTTCATGCCTTTCTGCTTCTTGCCCGCACAGCAGGCAACGAGGCTAATTTAAGGTATTTTCTGGAGATTATGCTAGTTATAAATGCTAATTGAAACCCCCTAATGAGGTACTATGCCATCCTGCGAGCTATAAGCCGTGCATTGCAAGGCTACAGAAAAGGGTCCACATAATGCGGGGCGTATGCTTATACTTAATTAGAGAAATATTGGTAATACCATTTCGACGATTCTATTTTATAGCGGATCTTCGACAAAGAATACGAAATAAAAAACTTAATATTTTCACAATGTTTACTGAAGTAACAATACTTTAACATACATAAAAATATGGAGAAATTAAATATAACTATGGGTTTTAACTACGACCGTATGGGTGTACGCGTACCAAAATTTACTACTTGTGGATAACAGCGCGGCAACAGTGCTTTACTTAACTATCAAACAAAAGAAACGAGACGTCACCTTTTTGTAAATGCAGTCGAATACAACACTGACTTAAAATAGGTACTATACAGTAATTATGCAATTATTTATTATCAATTTGCTTTTGTAGCAAATATAATACTAACATAGTTGGGGCAAATACTAAAACATTGCAAGAACCCTTAAGGGTGAAAATTACATGCGTTTTAACTGTACTCGTATGCATTGGAATGTCGTACAACTCCAAAATATTATTTGTGAAAAATTTATTACATTCTATACTAAGGACATCTTCTTAAGGCCACCAGTTAGTAAAAATATATTTTTAAGTCACAAAATCGATTATTCAAGACTCGCAACGTCTCGGTTTTAAAGCTATGCATTATTTTTGTGGTTGAATCGATCGGATCTATTTATTTCAGTTGGCAAGCTCACCAGCGTGTGTCTACAATAGTACAAATGTAAAGATTTATCTCCAGAGTGTATTTTTAAATGTATTGTGCGTATTCTTATATGTAACTCATTGTCGTAAATGTTCAATGAACTTTTATCTCACATTCAAAGGGCTTCTCACCAGCGTGTTTCTCAAAATGGTCGACACCACTATCAGTAAATTTGTATTCAGTACTTTTTTAGAGTAAATTTACAATGTTTATTCAAATAACATTTTAGTTGTTAAATTGCTTCTTGGAATAACTCACGTTTATTTAGTTCAAAATAAGTAATAGAGTATATAATGTACATATAGCACAATACAAACATTGAGACAGGACAATAAAGAATACCTAATACTTTTGCGACACTTTTTGGACATTCAATCAATTTTCTCAAATGTCATTTTCTAACTTTACATATCTCACATTCAAAGGGCTTCTCACCAGTGTGTTTTAGAGTAAATCTACAATGGCATATCACACACATTCAAAGGGTTTCTCAGCAGTGTGTGTTAATTTTTCTTTAGTGTGTATTCTTAAATGTCGGACAATAAAGAATGCCTGACATTTTTGCGACACTTTTTGGACATTCAAACAACTTTTCTCAAGTGTTTTTTAAATGTCTATTCTAACTTTACATATCTCACATTCAAACGGTTTTTCTGCAGTGTGTACTTACGCACGTACGTACTTTTGTGACTAATCTTGTCTATATCCCACATCCAAAATGGCTTTCTTCACTAAGTGTTTTTAATGTTCATTGATCAAATCCTCGTGGATATATTCACAATCAAAAACCTTTTTATTGACGTAATCTTCGTTGGCATATCTCACAAACGAAAAGTTTCTCTCCAGTGCAAATTTGACACATGTTTATTGACATATTTATGATTAAAACATACTTTACATATTGCACATTCAAAAAGTTATTAACCATTTCAAGAAATGTTTTTACCATTTCTAGTATATAAACATTTCACCCTGCTAAAATGGTATATACGATTTTAGAAGTGTGAAATGTATATTGAAATTACTTTTCTGACTAAATCTTCGTTGGCATATCTCACTCTCAAAGGGTTGTTAAATGTTTATGACATCACAGATCATAAACATTTAACAACCCTTTGAGAGTGAGATATGCCAACGAAGATTTAGTCAGAAAAGTAATTTCAAGACTAAATCTTCGTTGACTTCGAAGATTTTCTGTTACAATATTTATTTTTACCACTTACTGATGTATCAATGACAATTGAGCTTATTCAATAAGTCTTATTATGCCTTTAGACTGTGTAAATCAAGGCAATTTGATTCAACCACAAAAAAATAAAATAGTAAGCAATTATTAGCCCGTATAAAAGAAACAAATGTTGCGTAACATCTCCATATTTTATAATAAAATTCTGAAATCACAACTGTATTGTGTTTATTACGCGAGTTTCGCTCGTGAGTTACGCGACATCCGTTTCACTTCCAATATCTACACAACCTATCATTATTGTAAAATGCGTCATAAAACAGATTTTTAAATACCATTTTGATAGACAAGTCGCAAAATAACGTTATTCCATGAACAATCATGTACTACAAGGGTATTGACTGTCACCAGAAATTCCCAGCAGTTCTGTTGGCTGTACTCTTGGGAAGAAAATTACTTGTATATCGAATCATGAACTTTTTTTGTTGTGCAGATTGAAGCGATTCAGTTCAGTAGCGTACATCCCCCGCGAGTCGTTTACTTGTTCTTCACGATGGTGGTCCTCAACTTCTCCACGTTTGCTCCGGAGAACTGGTCGAGGGTTTTGCCGTTCTTCAGAAAGACGAATGTCGGCATTGAGTTGACGTCGTATTGTGCTGCGATTTCCTCGCATTCGTCGACGTCCACCTGCAGGAAGAAAAACATGAATGAGAAATGTATATGGGATAGTGACGAAATAGCTACTAGCACCGCTTCATATTGGGCGGGCAATTGTACCAGTGTAGAGCGACGGACGAATGGCCTAGAGACTATTTAAATATGTACGAATACTCGTTTTATTTTTACATTCGTTCAATTAAATTTAGCCCATTAAAAAACACTAATAAATTATATAAATAAAAACAGGTTTAATTTATATAATCATCGCAACAATGACGTTAGAAACAAAGCTGGCGTGAAAAGAGTGTCGGTGTTAAAATAAGAAGAGGCATGCTCCGTTGGTGCGGCATGTAGAAAGAATGCTTTAAAGAATTACGACGAATTAGATTTAAAAATTGAAAGTAGAAGGATGTAGGAGCCGAGGAAGGGCAAGACGGTAAGTTTTACCATGACTAAATTGATCGTGTTTTATCAGGTGATGTCAGGAGCCCTAGAAACCGGCGAGCGTGCGAGAGAAGCTACATGTGTTAAAGAAGCAAATGAGGTGTGTAAGGACCGAGTAATGTGGCGCTTGGGTGTCTCTGCCTACCCCGAAAGGGGAATGGTTTGAGAAGGCAAGTATTTAAAAACCTCTTCTCGGGAGACATTCTTTTAAAAAACCTTTGTTATTGTGTAGACATTCCTTTCTTTTTGTTCGGGCGGACGGGCTGCTTTCATGCACCCTACCTTAAAAACACCCAGACTAGGACAAACAGATGATCATGCACACAAATGTTTGTCCTGTGTGGGAATCGAACCCACGAGCGTCGGTGTCAAAGGCGTTATTAACCGCTGCGCCACCGAGCTCGTCTTGTAATGAGTTCAGGGTATCAATAATTGGTCTTTTCGTGTATGAAACGTTGTTCAACTCGGTGAATAGTCGCCAGTTTTGTTACGTAATGCGTAATTTAATTGAACGTGACTCACGAAACTTGTTGAGTGGGATTTTACGTTGCTCATTCACGTTGCAACACACCAATTTAGAACCTTATAAAGATGACATTAAAGTTTGATATTAAACAACGGTATCTCGTCAAGTAATATAACTACGTCATCAATAAGGCATTTAAAAGGTAGGAAATGTTCAATTTACACAAAAAAAACATTTGTTTATTTTGTCCGAGTCCGGTGGCAAAGTGATTAGCAATGGGCTTTAACACTATGTCTCGGGTTCAATTTCCACACAGGACAAATATTTATGTACACGAACATATCTGTTTGTATGTATCCTACTAATATTATAAATGTGAATGTCCGTTTGTTTGTTACGCTTTCACGCGAAAACTACTGAACCGATCATCATGAAACTTTGTGCACATATTCTTGTAGGTATCAGAAGTAAAATAGGATATATTTTTATTAAAAAAATAATATTTTTTATCAATGCGAGCGTAGCCGCGGGTAAAAGCTAGTACATATATATCTTTACGCCAGGTCTCTTGCGGGCACACACCGCACTCGTTTCTTCAACAATCATAGACATTTTCATGTACTTTTCATATCTGTTTCCCTTGGTTAATAAAGGTAGGGCGCATCAAAGCACCCCGTCTGGGGAAATACCTCCCACCTCACAGAATACCGCAACCAATAAGTAACGTCCTGGATGGTTGTTGTGTTCCTTCGAGTGAGTGAGGTTACCAAGTTGAGTGAGCTCTAACAAGTTGCTGTGTTAGCAGCAGGGGTGGCAACGCTATGGCTATGGGAACTATGGGAAATAAAAAAAACTTGCCTCGTCAGCCAAACCGCTAATTCCATTTTTTATAAAACCATACAAACATACGGCCCACCTGACATTATTATAACGGTTTGGCTGACGAGGCAAGTTTTTTTTAAATTCCCAAGATGCAAAAAAAGTGTTATGGAGGCAAATATAGATTTAGGCAGTTCAATGCTTAATATTTGATCTAACCAAATACTTTATGGACTTAATTTATTTTCTATCTTTACACAGAGTCCCTGCGGAGTAGACAGAGAGAACGCTCCCGCCATATGACTCGGTCCTTACACACCACCCTTGCTTCTTTAACATTCATAGCTTTTATCATTCACGCCGGTTCCTAGGGCTCCATCACCTTCTGATAACATACGACCAATTCTGTCGTGGTAGGCGAGTCATAGCCTTCCCCGGTACCTATATTATTGACGAGCTGGGTGTGGTAATAACGCGACTTTGACGCCGACCGACGCTTGTGTTGTGTGTGTGTGGTTCGATTCCCACACAGGACAGTTGTTTGTGTGCATGAACATGTCTGTTTGTCTTGGTCTGGGTGTTTTAAGAAGTAGAACGCATTAAAAAAGCCCGTCCGGGGAAGTACCTCCACCTCACAGAAAACCGCATGCAAATAAGAACTCTGGAGGGTTGTAGTGTTCCTGCGTGCGAGTGATACTTAATGTATAACCATCGTTCATAGGCTACGGTAACCACTTTACATCACGTGGACCGTATGCTTGTATGTCTCCCGACGTTGTATATAATGCTTATTTTTTTTAATTACACAAATAATGCAAGGTACCTTTGGTTTGGTTACGTTGCCCTTTACGGGTAACGCGAACGTAATTCAATTCCAGAAACACGAAGTTGACAGGTTCAATTTTCAAACTGATAACTCGGAAAAATATCTGTTCGTCCCCATTAAATGGATTAGATAACATTAACCACTCGCTAATGTTATCGTTACTACACACGCTCGACCATTCGCTGTGCGATGTAAAAAACCCGGCCAAGTCAGGGTTTTTTTTTTTCTTACACCCCTGCCGTGGGCAAGGCGCTTTTTGCAACATTAGATATTCGTTACACACATTTAAAAAAAATCATTACAACATATATAAACACATTCATACATCATCCTCTCTTTCATTCCGCAATTCATTCTTCCATTCATCATCGTTCAGGCCAAGTCAGTGTTGGAATCTATCTCGAAGGATTCCTTACATATTAATTATACATGCATCATATGTATACTAATATATAAAGCGTTTGTTTGAACGCTCAAATCTTTGCAACTACCAGTCGGATTTCAAAAATTCTTTTTGTATCTGATGGCCCAATTATTGAGGAAGGTTATAGGGATAATCAACATCACGATAAGACCCTCAGATGCCAAGGAAAAAGAAAGTAGGAAAAGCCCCTACGGAATACAGGGATATGCGCGGACGAAGTCAATATACAAACTTAATGGTCATATATATATATATATATATTTTAATATAACGTCGGAAGGCATACAAGCATACGGTCCACCTGATGTGAACCGATCACCGTAGCCTTTTAACGCTTGTAATTATATTAAGTATCATTCGTGCGATGCCTTCTCTGCTGCTTACACAGCAACTCCTTAGGAGCTTACTAGTGACCTCACGCAGGAACACAACAACCCTCTAGGAAGTTGTTATTTGGCTGCGGTTTTCTTTGAGTGCTTCGCGTTTGTGCGAGCGTTGATGTCAAAGTCACGTCATTCACGACTGAGCCACCGAGCTCCTCAAAAATATCATATATTATATTTGTGCAATAGATTTGTTCTCTGCATTTATTGTGTACATTTGTATTCTATTGAGTGCTTGCCCCCTCCGTGATGTCATAAACAGGTGTTCTTAATCAATTAGAATTGCCGGAGTCTGCTACTTAAGAGGGGGCATAAAGATAAATCGCCACCCGTAAACTTCAATTTTAGCTAACTAAATTCAGTTCAAACTAACTAAAAAAAAATCTATGGATTCTACACTATAATTGCAAGGTCTTAGATTGATCGAAATCACAATTAATAAAAAATTTCTCGATAGAAAAAAATCCCAAAGTTGCCTCGACACAAATATGGATTTTACATTTTTTGTCATAGTGACGCATGTTAGTGAGCCGAAAATAATTATACTATTTCTTTTATATATTACCAAGTGCCTGTATTAGGGATTTCAAAAAATATATTATAATTTACGAGATATTAACGTTTTTAAAGAAAATTTGTATATGGCGTTTACGTCATTTTTATTCCGCGCGATACAGTTATTTCTGTCTCATGCCACGCGATGTTACCGATATGTTTTGTTTCAGCGATCAGTCGTGATCGCTCGTTTGAGACGTGAACACTGTGTTTATGTGCATTGCAGCCGCGTTCCCGCGTCCCGAAAATATTATTTATTTATTTTAGTCAGGGTAAAGAAATGGCAAATAAGAAGAACAAAAAACAAGTCAACAAACGAGAGCTGAGAAGGAAAAAAATTCAAATAATGGCTAATTGTAGAAAGTAAGTAAATTATTATATATTTCGAATGTATTTGGTTTCTAAGTACCTATGTAGGTAAATGTTAATTATCTATAGGTAGGTCTACAGAGATCATAAATTGTTTTTGTAAACATAAGGTCTCGCATGGAAATTTCGACTGCAGCTTTCAATAATAAATATATATGTAGATGACACACAACACTTTGACTTTTATACAGTCATTAGATATATATACCACCTCGGAAAGATTATTGTGATCTTGCGAGTGATTGAGGTTGCCCGGAACCTTGTGAAAAGATGCTGCGTTAGCCGTATGCTTCTTACTCACCTGACTTAGTACCAGTACATCAGGTGTGAAAGAAGCATACGGTCTGCCTGATCTGAAGCGGTTTCCGCTACCCCCGCTGCTAACGCAACAACTTTTCACAAGTTTCCTGCCAACCTCGCTTTGTCGCAGTAACACTATAATCTTTCAGAGGAGGTACTTCCCACAGTCGGGTGTTATACGGGAGGGTGCACTACGTACGAGTGATGTTGACTTTAGCCCTAAAGGTGATGGTAAGAAACTTACACACGTTACATACATTTGATGTACATACAATTGGTCCGATTGGTCGTACTTACAATAGTTTTATTACATACTAGCTTATATTTTTTTTTTTTTTTAATAAAAAGTATCCTATATTACTACCGATACCGCCAAGAATATGTCTACAAAGTTTCATGATGATCAGTTGAATAGTTTTCGCGTGAAAGCTCAGAAACAAACGAAAATTCACATTTATAATATTCATCGATTAATACGAGTACTATATATCTACATATGTGCGAATAGTTTTTTTTTCGGACAAATTACACAGCGCCATCTAGCCCCAAAGTAAGCGAAGCTTGTGTTATGGGTACTAGACAACTGATAAACATACGTAAATACATTTTTTTTTGTAAATACATTCTTATTATACATAGAAAATACCCAGACCAAGACAAACAGACATGTTCATGCACACAAATGTGTGTACTGTGTGAGAATCGAATCCACGAGCGTTGGTGTCAAAGTAGCGTAACAGCGCGTTTCACCACTGCGCCACCGAGCTCGTCAAAGTCGTAGTCGTAGTATATGCAAAACACACAGATGTTTTACTGTGACTGCTTCTCTTTCGTCGCTAGAATTTCTAGTATTTGCATTTAATTTCATTTCACAATTCATGTGTTATTTCAGATTTGCTGCGAAAATAAAATCGGGCCATAGAGTAAACTCCGTTCATGAGATTCCCAGTTTGATTTTGTAAGTATTCTCGAGCGAGTAAAATTCTTAAAAATCAATAATCTTTATAACGACCTAACGTGTAGTTGCTGTATCATATAATAGGTACTGAAATATTTATAGTAGACCTGATTAAAACCTATTTAAGAGTTGTTCGAGTTCATTTTTTTTTTGATTTCATAATAAACAAGTTCGATATTTATTTTAATTGAACAGAAAACCCTTGCATTATATAAATTTAAAGTATAATTACTTCTCATATGTACATTTTATGCATTTTCCTCCATATTCGTGTACTTGAAATTATGTGACCAATCTTTTTTTAATGTCTCAGAAAAAAACTGATATTATCTGAAATGATCCTAAATCATTTTTACAATAAGACCCTGCGCATTATAAAAATGACTTGGCAAACAAGCATACGATCTGTCTGACGTGAAATGGTTACACAGAATATGAACTTCACCAACTCGCATGAACAGAACAGCCCTCCAAGAAATTGTTATTTAGCTGCATTCTGCAAGCGTTGCTGCGGTGTTTAGATTTTTTTGAGTTAATGTTTTTCTCATACTTGCATTAAATAAATTATATAACAGTCATAACAGTGTTCTATGAGAAGTTGATATCAGAAGGATTGAGTCATGTAGCGTTCGGCTCTCTCTGCCTACCCCGCTAGGGATGTGGCGTACAGTTACACATCATACATAACTGTACTTTTTTATTATCAACACCAAGGACAACTTCACATAAGTGAAAGAAAGATATGTCTTTTTGCAGTATGGTGTGGTGAAAATCATGGTATTACAGTTGAAGAAATCTTTCGTGATGATGAATTTGGGAAATGAAAATGGTTGGAAAGCTTACGGAATTTTATATGAAACACATATTGCCGGAATTGATCGACCCATGCCAAACAAGAGACATGAAACTGAGGTAGCAAATAACACCCAAGAAACGTCGACTTACTGATCCAACAGAGGCTGGGTCCTCAGCATTAGCATTCCGCATGGATGGCAATTGTGATAATGAAAAATCTTTTCATGAACAGTTACAACGCCCCTGATACAGTTGGAAAAAGTTTTATCCTTGACAGAATATTAATGAAGTGCCACAAATATATGACTACAGTTAATACCACTTCAAACTTGTCATTTTGACGTTTGTATAGTTGTTCATGTTGAGCTAATTTTGAACTACAATATCAAGCTTGATGTGTACATCAATATTCTGGGTAGGTTTATAATAAAATTCTTCACCAAAATTCTTTCTAACCATATTTGTCACATATAGCACAGCGCATTTCTCGACTCTACGACAACATAATATAAATTGTATTATATAAGTTGTATTATGTGTAAATCTATAAAGATGTTAAATTCTTTAATTATATAGTATTTTTATTGTCTGTTATCTTACTTACGACAAACAGCATAGCGCTTTTCTTGAACTGACAAAATAAAATTGTCAAGTATTAGAGATAAGGCCGTCTTCGTAAACCATATTTATTTATAAAAAAAAACATAATTGCTGTTTCCTGTTTTAGGCTAGCTATGTAGTAAGTTAATATCGGCGTTAATAGACTACCATAGGGTCATATTATAGTCTACTAACGCCTAATGTTAACTTTCAATTTCAAGTATAAATGCTCTTATACGACCTTTAGGTTGCACACTAGCGCCGCCATTATAAATAATTATAGCTCGTGATCGGATTCAAGATTATTATTTTTTTATCGATCCTCAAGAAGGAAATAACGTATTGTCAAAATTACCATTTATGACAACCATGATTGATAAAACTAACCTACAACACTTACAATTTTGATTAACCCGTTGAGGCCCGCGTGGCTTAATTCCGCCATGCGCGTTACGACGCCAAGTATATAATGGGCCTCAAGGTGTCAAATGAAGTAAAATACTTTAGTCTTTTTGAGTGATAATGAAAAGATAAGAGCATAACTTATTATCATGACACTGCTGAGGACATGATTTTTTTAAATAGCAGCGATAGTGTGCTGCCCAAACTCTCGTAATACATGTATTATGAAATAATCATAAACATATGTTTAGAAATCTTAAAAAATGTAACTTGATTCATATAAAATTGGAATGGTTTCTAGTACAAAATTATAAATAACTTTCTACTAATACGTCTGATGGGAAACAACAATACGGCCTTTCTGATATTACCGGTTACATTACGGAAGCTAGGCGTATCGCCAGCGTGTTGCGACCCCTCTCGTAATGCAACAACTCCTTCCTATTGAACTCGCTCACACAACTACTTCTACGGGAGATGTCTTATGTCAGGTCCCCTACCTGACATAACATCTCTCGTAGTTGTTGTACTTCGCCAATCCGGCTATCGCTGTGCACTATATCTCTTTTGTTTGAAACTCTGGGGCAACTCAGCCCGTCTGGGGAAGTACCTCCACCTCGCAGAAAACCGCAGCCAAATAACCACTTCCTAGAGGGTTGTTGTATTCCTGCATGTGAGTGAGGTCACCAGTAAGCTCCAAAGGAGTAGCTGTGTAAGCAGCAGAGGAGGCATCGCGCGAGTGATACTTAATATATTACAAGCGTTAATAGGCTACGGTACCCGCTTTACATCAGATGCGTCGCATGCTTGTATACCTCCCGACGTCGTATAAAAAAAACATGCGCCCATATGCAAATGAGTTTGAGATTGGTTTTGACTTTAAATGTGATGGTGTTGTGCATATAGCCCAAAAACAGTTAATTATATTTTCCTTATGGAAAAATTAGTCAATTATTATCAATACTATGTGGAGTATAAAAAAATACTCTACTTATATACTCGTATTTATAGTGGTAAAAAAAAACATACCTACAATAAAATAACATATTGTGAAGAATAAAATCGATTACCTACATACCTTAGTGTATTGTTTCTAATATTCTTCAAGATAAAATACACGACAAGTACGTGATCTCGTTGCAGACGACGACATACAATAACACATTTAGATATTTTATCTCCTTCTTACGCATATACTACGAAGGCTCATCCGTGTGACGTCACTCGTTCGGTGCGCTGTCTGTGGCGCCGCGGTCGTGATCAACCGGGAACACTAAAGGGGCGGGCGGGACGCGCGGGTGAAATTTGAAATTACGCTAGCCCTATGCGCCCTCTTAAGCCAAAGGATTTGGCGAAGATGGGTAAATTCACGACGTTTAGCTTGACCGAGCAAAAAAAAATACAATTTTTATTTTATTTTATTTACCACTTTTACCGTATTTAATATGTTACATAGATAAGAAAACACGCATTAAGTGGCACATGCCCGCACCAAAATTTGAACTAGAGGCTAGCCGGTTGCAGGAAATATGATAATTCGTTATGCAGCTGCTAGGTTATAACCGCTCTATAAACATATCCTTGACTGTACAATTTTTTTCATTTCTTTATACTTTAGAGGGCTAGGGAGCATTAAAGCAGGCAGTCTGCGGAAGTACTTCCACCTCGCAGAAAACTGCAGCCAAATAACAACTCTGTGGAGGTGTTTCTGCGAATGATTGATGTTACTTAAGTCCTAAGGAGTTGCTGTGTTAACAGCAGAGGTGGCATCGCGAGCGATACTTAACGTATTGCAAGCGTTCATAGGCTATGGTAACCGCTTTACATCAGCTGCGCGTTCTACTTCACCCCCGTCCCGTAGCGGTGAGTAGAGTTTCAAAGAAAAATTGTTTTATCGGTTATTTCCACCACGGTCCCATCGCGAGCAGGTGTGGCTTTGACTTTAACAAGATAGTAACCTCTTATCTATCTATTTATAAAACGTTTAATCCAAATAATACCTATTTATTCGAAGGCAAGTGGAAATTGCATTTCTACACATGAAGCCACATTTTAATGATAAAATATTATTTATCTTTGTACCTAGTACAGTATTATATGTATATTTGTGCAAGCTTTAGATAGAGCGTCCTAATCACGTGTTTTGTAGGAGTGCCATGTGTGAGTGGCGGAGTTGGTGTTATGGGAAAGTGGCGGGGTCAGGATAGGCTGAAGTCACAAACTAATAAACCATTTGATCGCGCATAAAGGCACCCCTCACTCACCAAAACGTAGTGTTTTAGTAGGTACCTAAATATCATAGCGTTTCAGGCCTACTGTAATAAGCTGATAGTAATAGTAGATCTGTGCACAAGTCAATAAGAGATGCCCGTTCTACTTTACTCTCCCCGTAGCGGTGAGTTGATTTACTAAACAATATCGTTTTATCGGTTCTCCAATGGTACTATATATACTTTATAATAAATAATACTAAAAGTCTTTATTTCTCAGGTACACACCCATATGAAAAACAATATGTCCGTCTATCTATAACTTCACGCCAACTCCCTTGCGGGGTAGGCAGAGAACCGAGAGGAACGTGACTCGATCCTTACACACCTCACTCGCTACTTTAATATTCATTTCTCTTCTCATGAACATTCGCCGGTGTCTAGGGCTCCTGACATCATCTTCTGATAGAACACGACCAATTTGGTCACGATAGGTAAGTCAATATGTCCATAATAGATAAAATGTACAAATTGTTAAATAAACACGTCAATGCAAGAATATGTGATAATAATAATGTCAAAATGTGGAATAAATACTCGTATATAAATATAAATATTTTCGGACAAATTACACAGCGTCATCTAGCCCCAAAGCGAAGCTTGTATTATGGGTACTAGACAACTGATAAACATACGTAAATACATTTTTTTTGTAAATACATACTTATTATACATAGAAAATACCCAGACCAAGACAAACAGACATGTTCATGCACACAAATGTTTGTACTGTGTGGGAATCGAACCCACGAGCGTTGGTGTCAAAGTAGCGTAACAACGCGTTTCACCACTGCGCCACATCATTGTATGTATGTATGTATGTTCTGGTTTATTGCTGAAGCGCAGTTCTGTATCGCAATTTTTTTATACAACATCAGGAGGCATACAATTAGGTATACGGCTCACCTGAGGTAAAGCATTTACCGTATGATGATATGTGAACGATTGTAATACATTATCACTCGCGCGATGCCACCTCTGTTGTAGCACAGTAAATCCTTAGAAGCTTACTCACACGCAGGAACACAACAACCTCCAGAGAGTTGTTATTTGGTTGTGGTTTTCTGTGAGGTGGAGGTACTTCCCGAGCGGGCGGGATGCACCCTACCTCTCAAAACACCCAGACCAAGACAAACAGATATGTTTGTGCTGTATGCAAAGTCGCGTTATTAACCGCTGCGCTACCGAGCCCGTCAAAAAAGTGTAGCCGGTATATAACATTAGGCTTGACACTCAAGCCAATATTTTTTTTACAAATAATGACATTTGTTAAAATGCAATGACGACCTAGTGGGTAAAGATACAACACATTAATCGATTGGTCTCTGGTTGGAATCAGAAAACACGAGTTTAGTTTGAATGTGGCAAACATTTACCACTGAAGTCGTATTTTCGAATTTACGTACACATCACTTGTTCTGTGATGAAGGAAAACGGAAGACGGGTGACCTAATTCTAGAAAGGTCCTGTGTTCACAGGCTACGGTAACCACTTCACATCAGGTGGGTTGTATTCCTTGTTTATATTGGAACGGATAAATCCGGTTTCTGAATGAGGAGTTCGTTCTGTATCCACTTTAGGTAGGTCTTATCATGTAGGGCTCAACCACGTCGTGATCAACAGCTTGGCACTGTGAGCGACTTACCTTCAGGACAACGATAGAGTCGGCCATCTCCGTGGCGATCTCGTCCAGTTTGGGCCCGATCATCTTGCAGGGCCCGCACCAGGTTGCCATGAAGTCAATCACCACCAGCTTGTCGCCGGCCTCCGCCAGCCTGTTGGTGAGGTCCTCAGCATCCTTGATGTGGATCGACATTGTTACTGAAAAAAGAAATACAAATTAAGATAATAATGGGAACAAGTGTCGACTTCAAGGATGTCCACAAGCAAATCAAACTCCTAGGACAGTCGTTTCAAGTGAAGTTACGAGGAAGTTGGTAATGAAGGCGTGACCAATGCGTTTGGTAATGTTACCAACGTCCATAAGCAACGGTAACATCATGGGGACCATTGACTTTTTGACTTCAGGGCGCAATTTATAGAATCTATAAATGTTTCTTAACTTCGTTCAGAAGTTGTTAATTTGTTATATATAAAGAAAGATAAAAGAGTTCAGTACTCTTTTCTCTTTCTGTATGTCGTCAGCAGACTTTCTTTTTTGATAGTAGTTTTTTGTAACATTTGTGTCTGTATGCAAACTGTCACACAAAAAGCGAGCGTGATACGGTGCGGTGCGATCGCTTTTGCGTCAAAGTTGCATACAAACACGAATGTTACAAAAAATCCCATACGGGGGCGTTTTTTCTGCCGCTTTCCCCGCCCGAGTTTTGGCTTGTAGTGTTACCATTGTCGATAAAACAATTTGGAAACAGTAGGGTAAAAATTGGAAACGTATGTTTTCCTCGATTTTTCACAAACAATTATTGTTGAATTTCGACCTTTGGAGCGTACACTTGTGTGACTGTGGGTCACAGAATTATAACTGTGTGTGTGTGCGTGTGTCATATATATAAGCCAGTTTCAGTTGCTGGCAGCCGTGGAAATCAATGACTACTAATGATTAAATCGATTGCACTTGCATGCATACGCTATACAAATATAATGCAGTTCGCTTTAAATTATATAAATTCACCTAATCGAAGTGAAAAACTATATCATAACATAATTCTTATCTCGTACGTAATAGAAGATAAACTACAGTGTAAAGAAATTCTTAAATATTTTTATTTAGAAGAAGTACATCTCACCCGACTAGGAATTTGAACCCACGACCTCCAACCAGAAAGGTTTGTAATTGTGGCGAAAGCTTTATCTCGTTTCCTAATCCATTAGGAGTGGCGGTCTGGTTCCAATGTCAAAATTAGAATCTTGTGACTTTGAACTTGAAGCGACCACCATCCGCCATGTGAGATTAGGTCTTTCGAAATATAACTTATTGAACGTGCGGGTTTACGCACCATATTTTCTTTCACCGTCGAGCAAGTGATAATTACAAATATGTACATAAATCCAAAAACACGAATTTAGTGGTACATGCCAGGATTCGAACGGGGGACCAATTGATCAATTGGCCAGTTCTTTATCCACGAGGCTATCACTGCCCCATTAATTTTTATATTTGTATTATCCGTTGTAAAGTCGCGTTATATCACCATTTATCGACTGAGTAATGCAGAAAATAAATTACATGCTTCAATTTTGATTGAAATTTGTATTACAAAAACTGAAATTGCTTTTTAACTTTGTGGTATGAGTGTTCAGTGTCTATACAAGTCGGTGATATGATAATAGAATATTTTTTGAAATAGTGATATGATTTTGTGCCGATATACAAGAATTCATCTTATTACTAATACAAAACTTAAAATAGACGTTTTAATTTTTTGAAAATATAACTAACCTCGGAAAGTTACATAGTAATTAAACTTTTCCATTACATATACAAGAACGATTATTTATTATTTAACAAGCAAGCTGTTCACAGCCGACAGTAGCTTCGTTAGGTCACCATAAACGCCCATATCCCAGGTCAACATTTAGACCACATTTGTTTCGGAAATATTTGACGAACTCGGGTGGCTCAGTCGTGAATGACGCGTCTTTGACACCAATGCTCGTGGGTTCGATTCACACACAAGGCAAACATTTGTGTGCATGAACATGTCTGTTTGTCTTGGTCTGGATGTTTTAAGAGAGGTAGGGCGCATCAAAGCAGCCCGTACACATGAACATGTCTGTTTGTCTTTGTCTTTTTAAGAGAGGTAGAACGCATCAAAGCAGCTCATATGGGGCAAGTACCTCCACCTCACAGAAAACCGCAGCGAAAGAACAACTACCAGAGAGTTGTTGTGATCCTGCGTGTGAGTGAGATCACCAGTAAGCTCCCAAGGAGTTGCTGTGTAAGCAGCAGAGGAGGCATCGCGCGGGTGATACTTAATATATCGCAAGCGTTAATAGGCTACGGTACCAGCTTTACATCAGGTGGGCCGTATGCTTGTATGCCTCCCGACGTAGTATAAAAAAAAATTGAAAAAAATTACAAATGATGCCTCATAAAAGTAGTAAATTTTATGAGCAAGAAAAGCCACGGGCAGTGGCTATTAGTTAACATTTAATTAGATCGATTAATGGTTGGCTTTTATTACAGTGAACAAGGTGATAAGTCTTTTAGTAGTAACTTGCACACGTGCTAAGTTACTATATTACCGCAGAGGTCGATCTTCAATTACAAGGTTAAAACTATAAATACCTTTGTAACACACAAGCTATAAATATCTTCATAATAAATGTTTAAAAACACGAGATATTTCGTAGTTGAGTAATGCGCATTTTTTTTTATCAGTTAGTGCTTTTTACTACACTAATAAACTCAAAGTTTAGCCTTGCATTTATCGGCTTACTGATGATGTGGTCGCAATGGCTAAAACGCTGGAGGGCCTCTGTAAGATGCTTAATGGCCTTACCTCTGCTTCTCGATATGTGTGGCTGGAGATGAATCATTACATGACATGGTGTCATGTACAATGAATGCGTCACCCCATTTATCGTCGAGATGCGTTGACTTTGTCTATCTTTTGACAACCAGTAAAAGCTTGACGCCAGTAAAAGTTATCACTGTAATCGGATAGACTTCTAACTTCGACACATCCTTTTGACGATCTCAGTGGCTCAGCCGTGAATAATGCGTTTTTGACACCAACGCTCGTGAGTTCGATTTCCACACAAGGCAAACATTTGTGTGCATGAACATGTCTGTTTGTCTTGATCTGCATGTATTAAGATAGGTAGGACAAATCAAAGCAGCCCGCCTGGGGAAGAAGTACCTCCACCTCACAGAAAACCGCAGCCAAATAACAACTTCCTAGAGGGTTGTGTTCCTGCGTGTGAGTGAGGACACCAGCAAGCTCCCAGCAGAGGAGGCATCGCGCGAGTGATAATTAATATATCGCAAGCGTTAATAGGCTACGGTACCCGCTTTACATCAGGTGGGAATGGGGAAGGGAAAGGACATTCTAAAATGTTTAATGATGATAGGGCACGCATTTGGGCTGAGACAGTTTTCTGCAATGTTATAAGGTGAGCTATTTTTCGGTCAATCTGGTGCATTCGTTCATTTCCAAAATGTTGAAGCTTACATTCGGGGTTCGACAAATTAAAAACACAAAAAAAATGAATGGAAAGAACGATCCAATGTTGTTATCAAATCGACCCATGTTATCGATCGGATGATTTCACTCGTAGCTATCTTACCTGCGGGGAGCCCCCGCGTATCGTGAATCGACCAATATAAATACGCCGAAATCCAGCTAAACTGAAAATAAGTCTAATAAATAAAATAACTAAGGATATAAGAATTTTTTTTTCATGCCAAATCCCTTGCGGGGTAGGCAGTAAGAGCCAACCGCCACATGACTCGATCCTTACAAATTTCGATGTTTTCCTTCACTACTGTATTATGTAATATATTGTATAAAACAAGCGGACCCGACAGACGTTGTTAGTCGGAAAATGAAAAAAGAAATCGTAGGACGCTATTGGATCACCACCTACCGGGTCCATCTGTGAATCTATACCGTCCAGTAACCCACTAAATATACGGAAAGAAATTCTGCAAAAGCCGTCCAGTCATTTAGGAGTTCAGTGATGTACACACGCGTACAGAAGAATTATATAAACTAGAGGATCCGACAGACGTTAGACCTAAAGAAAAAAAGAAATATCCTAGAACCAGACTGCAGCGGGTCCAATCGTGAATCCAAACCATTCTCGAATCACTTAAACACACATAAAAAATATCAAAATAGTTCCAACCGTTTATGAGAAATTCAGTACCATACACACACAGAAAAAGAATTATTATTATAAACATACAGAGCGTTCAACATAGTGGCCACTTACTTTCCGACGCCATTAACAATACGAAATGTTATCATTGACACCGCGTACGATAACATTACGTATTGTCTTGTTATCAACGTTATATGAACTTTTCAATGATCAGCTCAATTATCAACGAGTCTCCAAAACAGAATTAAAAGCGCTGAAACAAGCAAATATACACGTAGTGATGCTGTAGTAACATCGAACCTTCCAGACCAACCTGACCAGTATGAATAATCAACACTTACACAAAAAGCAGTCAAGGTTCGGCGAGGGTACAAAAAATCGATAGTTAGACCTTGTGAGGTTAAACAAATGAGAATTGTGTCCATTTGATTTTATTTCTAGGGCATTGTACAATGAGCGAATCAATAAGGAAGGTAAGTCCGCTATGTCCCGTGCTGGCGGGGACTTCCTTCCTGCATACCACAAAACAAATATGTTGTGCTTATGACAAATGGATAATCAACAAAAACTAATATATACTATAATCTGGAAATAAATCTACATTATGACCAGCTTTTTCATGTCAAACAGGTGGATTCTTCATTGATCCAACCAATTGGAATCGTGGATGCAGCAGGATTAGTGTTGTTCTGTGTCATCCAGAATTAAGGACAGTAAATGTAATGAAATTATTTATTTACATTATGAACGTAAAACATATTCAGCCCTCACCGAAGGAAAACACTTTCGTATCTATTGTGGTATAAGTTACAATAAAAAAGATAATGGCGACCTTTACTTAAAGTAAAATTTGCTCACGTTATCTGTAGGAAACATTGCACAATTGTGGAAAATATTAAAGATAAGGAAAACAAGATTTTTTTACAAAAGTTATTACCTAACTAGTCTAATTATCCACATTCAGAGTAACAAAAGTATTCACTCACCTACAATTATGTTCTTATAATAATATCACAGAGATTTTATGCTATATTTATGGAACAATGTTCGGACGTTCGCTTTCAATAGCGGTCAACCATCGACTGAGGTATAAAATGGAGTATGTCACTTCACTATTGTCAACTAGCGGTAGGGTTGTCAATCATTATTAGTATTTATTAGTCATGATACAAAAATATATTCGCGTTCCAAAGTATAGACGAAACTTTTCTCTACGTGTCTCTCTATTGCGCAGCGCGTACAACAAAACGACTGAAAGTATTTTGATGATATAAGCGAAGATCTTCCTATCACGAATCAACTTTTAGTTGCTTTTTATTTCAAAAATACTGCACACAATGATGTGCGATATAATGGTCTATAAATCGATAATGAGGAAGGATTTCAACGATAACAATAACCATTTTGCAGGTAATTTCTTAAGAATCCGAGTTTAAGAGTAGTTTTTTTTATAAAAGACATCTCATGATAGAATCATTAGTTAAATTACTAATTGCGATGAAATCTTTCGAGAATCTTGTCACTAGGTTGGTTTGTCTGTGTAATACAAGTCATTATTTTAGCAAAGATTTAAGTTTATTGCATAAATTAATATGCAAACTCCACGCGGGTGAAACCGCAGGCAGCAGATAGTTCATAAGAATACTCGTAGGATTCTTAAAACGAACAGAAGCATAGCCCGGAATGGCAGTAGACAACCCTATGCCAGTGAGTCGCCATTTTAATATGATGTTGGCGCTACAACAATGACGTCACCTACTGATTCAGCCTTGACTGCGTTCCGGATAGTCATGGTAACGATGTCGAATTGACGTGGAAATATACGTTGAAGGAAAAGCAACTGACTAATGTGCTATTTTATTTGACAGCATTATAGTTTGTTATTAAATGTTTCGTGGAAACCAGTGGTTTAGTAATAGTATCATTAGAGACTACTGGCTCCGTTCGCATGGTTCTTCGCGGTAATCGTTTGCTGTTTGTTTGCTTACAATACGAGAAATATTGGTCGTGTATTGCCACACCTTCTGTTAATAGTGCAACTATTTAGAAGTTTAGTGGTAAGCTCACTCGCAAACACAGAACAAGTTGCCAAGGAGTCGTAGAATACAATTATATTCACCTCTATTTGCCAGTTGATTTTCTTTCTTTTTTTAGTTCAACAACGGTATGGAAAAGTTTTTAGTGCAACCAACAAATCAACTTTTATAAAATAAAAATAGTAACGCATCAAAATACACACATCAAAAGTGTCTAGGGATCAACATATATTTTTGCAATAACTTTTCTCCTGATTGATATTAATTAAAATTTTCTTTAAGGATTCATCAAATAAAGTGTTTTCGTTTGTCTACAGTAACGATAAACCAAGTCACCTTTGCATTAATAAAGAAATTTGCCATTTTCATAATAAAGGGATTTTTGACATTTGAACCACTAACATTAAAGTTCGAAAAAAAGACTGAAATAACAGTTTTCTTTAAAATTTTATTGGGTAACTTAAACAATTAATAATCCGTGTTTCTACCGCGAACACTAACAACACAAGAACATCGGTTTGGCATACTCAAAATGAGTTCATCCAAATCACGCTGTGGAATGGCCGCCCATGTTCGTTGCAACAACAAAAAAAGGTCTTCTTGCGACTGGATACCCTCCATATTCGGCAGAGCTCTTCTCTGTAGCATATCCCATGCATGCTCAATCGGGTTCAAGTCTGGCGACTGAGCAGGCCAGGGCATGACATTGATGTTAGCTGCGGCGAGAGTCTGTCTTACAACTCTTGCGGTGTGCGGTCGTGCATTATCATGCATTAACTGAAATAAGGGACAGATTTGCACTTGTAGAGGAACGATGACGTCTGATACAATCGTCTCAGCATAAATTTGAGCATTGAGGTTGCCTCTGATCCAAATCAACTCAGTTCTTCCGCCGATCCAAATACCCACCCATACCATGATGGTTCCACCACTATAAGGATGGACTTCCTGGCAGGATTTTAATCGCTGTTGGCGTCCTTAAAATATAAACTTTTGTATCTAGAGGAAAATAGATTTCTATTTCAAAATTATCGTGGACAGATCATTTTTGCATAATTGATTTTTTGCATTAATAATTTTACGATTTAAAGATAACGCGTAATACACAAAGCAAAATTATCTTATCCAAGTATTATGTAATAGTACATATTTACTCTACTCGACTCGACGAAAATCATTGATTTTATGCTAACGTCAATGATAGTTATAGGACTTGCCGAAGAATGAATGCTTGGAGACCAAAACATCAAGCATGAAAATAGGCGAGCGTACTTGGAAAGGGATAAGAATGTTAAAAAAAAGTGAATTAAAATACCGAGCCATTCGATCATCACTGTCAAGTAAGAGATTTGACGTGGAGAGAGAGATAGACAGATGGTGTGAATAGCAAAATTATTCACCGCAGTCTAGCCAATGGATCTAAATTATCACTCCATAATTAGGGATGTAACGAACATCACTTTAGAGAATACGAATAACAAATTAATTTTCGAATACTAAAAAACAATTTGATGTAAAAGAAGCATACGTTAATTTAATAATTAAAATTAACGAGACATTGGTATTTTTTGAGGTGTAAAGGTGAGTAAGCATCAAAACATGTTCGCAGTCAATGACGATTTGTTTTTTTTTTGCCAATTTATTTATTTGCACCGAGGACTGATTCTTGCCAATTACAGGAGATTTGTGCAGTGGAAACCTCAGCAGGTATTGCAAAACTGACTCAAGAGGCAAATGGACGTTGCCAAAGTGGAAGATTTTTTTTCTCAACGTTCTAGGAGCAAAGGTAGAACAAGAGTTATCTACCACCAGTAAATTGGTCGTGTTTTATTGAAGGTGATGCCAGGAGTATTAGGGACCAGCAAGCAAGCATGAAAAGAGCTACGTAAGTTAAAGAAGCGAGTTACGTGGCGCTCGTTTCTGTCTGCTCTACATGAGACTTGCACGAAAATGTAAATAGATAGATAGACATGAATAGAAGTTATACTACTACCTTTTAGGACATTAGGTCTAAATTACTGGTTTAAAGTGCCAAAGTTTAAGTAGTGGTAATTAGTGTATTTTTTTATACAAAGTCGGGAGGCATACGGCTCACATGATGTAAAGCGGTTACGCTTGTAATACATTAAGTATCATTCGCGCGATGCTACCTCTGCCGCTAACACAACAACTCATGAGGAGCTTACTGGTGACCTCACTCACACGCTGGACAACAACCCTCCAGAGACTTGTTATTTGGCTGCATAGATAACCTTGAAGTAGAAGCACTTCCCCAGACGGGTTGCTTTGATGCGTCCTATCTCTCTTAAAAACACCCAGACCAATACAAACAGACATGGTCATGCGTACAAATGTTTGTCCTGTGTGAGAATTGAACCCACGACCGTCGGTGACAAAGTTGTTTTATTAACCGCTGCGCTACCGAGCTCGTCAAAAATGTAAATTAATTATTTAGATGGCTATTCATTAGGAATGAATAGACATTTTTATAATTGAAATTTTTAATACTTTAAGCCTTATGAACCGAAAGGCAAGTAGTACAAGTATAATCGACAGTTACACGTATCGACGTTCAAATATTACTATTATTTTAAAATAGCCGATATTCGACGAATTATGTATTTGGATTATTGTCGCCCCTGATATAATCTAGGTCAGAGCTGGTCAACCCATTAGCTACACTTACCAGCACGGAAAGTGGCCCACGCACGCGACATTTCTTAGCGCTCCGCAGTCAATTAACCCTTATAATTCCGCCATATCTGTCTGCCTGTCTGTCACTGCTCGTAAGTAAAAGCCAAATTATTTGTTGGAAAATAAGTTTGTAAATTGTTTTACTACTGCGAAATTGTGCTGGAATAGAATCGCTTCTTTCGCAGGCTTATAACTAGTCTGGCCATAAATACTGTTACATAAAAACTTTTCTTTTTTTTCAACTCTTTAATTATTTTGAAATTGGAACGCGTTTACTATGACGTTTAAAACGGTTTACAATTTACGCCATTTTACGTTTTTTTTTTTGCGTTTATCATCAAATTACAATATGTAATGGGGTGTTAAAGAAAATAGGATTGCAGTGATTGCCTTGTACAAAGTGGGCATGGAGCAGTCGGTCATATTCAAGACACTTCAAAAGATCAGCCGTATGTTCGCATATCGTACTATCGACAGATTTTTTTTATTTTTATTTTATTTTAATACAAAATCCACAGCCCTTAGATACATAATGATATACCAACACTTCCTCTGTTGAAGACCATAAAAGATCGGGGCGACCGCGTGTTATTAGAACTACAGAGGCTGTTAAGCTGTTAAAGCCAGAATTCGTTGAGACCTCATTAGTAAACAAAAAATCTTATCGCGAGAAATTAACAATCCCGCTAGGACTCTGTCGCGTATAGAGATGGGCGGTCAGTAAATACTAAATAGTATTTACTGAGATGGAAAGCTCAGAATACAGAATAAACCAGAAACCGCAAACACGCCCAAAACTGAAGCCATACAAACTACTCTCAATGAGAGTAGTTTGATATTTGGACGACTAGTATGTATTTGACCACCGTGTCTATTATACGTAAAAATTTCTCGATAGTTTTTATTAAATAATGCTGTCTTGTGCGGTTCCCACCTGCAAGAATGCAGTTAGAAGCATAAAAAAACAAGATGGGATCACATTTCATGTGTAACTAGCGCGTTTACATCTCATTTTATTTAAATAATGAATTTCTTTTACTCGTTGATAGTGGTAAACAATTTGGGCGAGTCCATTTTGTTCATGTTGCCAGTTTTACTGGTTTCTTTTCCCTACTTTTTTATAAAGGTGACATTGATGAAATAAATAATAAATGCATGTTAAGTAATTAAAAAATAGTTTTATTAATATAAAATATGTAATAGTAGTTTATGCAACTGTCATATAATAGAGGGTATTAAAACATGAGTGTAGTTTTTTGAAACGAGCCGCAGGCGAGTTTCAAAATAAGATTACACGAGTGTTTTAATATCTGATTATATGCAGTTGCATACACTACTTTATTTAATCTCATGGCTATAGGTAGCTACATTAAATAAAATGCAATATAAAAGAAACAAATTATTTATTATAATAATTATTCATATTTTGAATATTGCAATTATGAAACTGAACCTGAATAACAGGCTGGGGGGCGCTATAAGACCTAGTCGTTGTCGGGGTTGACAATGGAACGTTTATATTAATTTCATTTTTATTATTTTCTATGGAATTGAGTATCGAATTGGATACTAAGATTTTGTTATTATAGAATCGTCTATGTAGCCTTCTGCAGCTGTTGTTGACTTCCACCCTCCGTGACGCTTTAGTGCTGTTATGTCTCCGCCAGCACCGATTAGTAAGGTTGCAGAAGTTCTGCGGAAGCAATGTCCCGTGTACGAATCTGAGTTTGGAAGATTAAGATAACTGGCTATCGTTTTACCCAACATTCCAAATTTGTTAATACCAACTCTTTGTTGGGTGCATTTCCCAGATATGTAATTCAAAAAGAAGGATGGATTGCTACATGAATTTGGTCGCAGTTCTATGTATTGTTTACATAATTGGTAATATTTGCCCGTTATGGTAAAAGATCGGTCTATTTTGTTTTTTGTGTTCCAAATTTTAACTAAAATTGATGATTCGAAAACTTCGACGTCTTTGAATTTAATGTTGTATAATTCCTGTCTTCGGCAGGCACCCATTATTCCAAATATTAGTGCAATCTGTAACAATATTATAAGTACTTAAGTAATGTGAAGCCAGTAAATATCTATGTATAAAGCCATTACTTAGTGAGATGGCGTATAGTAACTAATATATTCTATTTAACTTTTATTTATCTATTTAATAAATCAATACTTCTTACCTTCGTTGAAAGATATAACTTATCGGGCGCTTCATTTAAAAAATTATTTAAGTGTTCAGCTGAACATGTCTTGGTTTTCTTCCCCTTATATCCTTGCGATTTACGTTTCAGAAATGATACAAGTTTTGAATAAAATTTCGTTGTAAATACTCAGTGTACTTTTAATCATAGAATATTTAGACCATAAGGACGAACACTTAAAGTTATCCGATAACTCTTGAAAGTAGGCTAACAAAACGTTTTCGGAAAATGAGTTAGCCTTTTTGTTTATTTTCCAAGTTATAAAGTCTTGGTAACATTTGTCGTACGTTTTTCTTGATTTTTCTGGCAAAAGACTATTCGTCAGTTTCTTGGCTGTTTCTAGAATGTCAGGTGGAGTTAAATTTTCATCAGTATCATCGGTGTTGCTTGACATTTTTGCTACTAAAGTTTTATCCAACAAAATATTACTCAAATTCGTATGACCGAAATAGCGCCAAAATAGAAAAATTCTGTTATTGGTTTATTGGCTCGGATCCAGCACGCATGCGCTTTGCGCGCGTAGCGCGCTCACCACAGATAATGTATACTTAAATTGAATTGAAACCTCCTTGGTCGGGACACATGTACTTTAATAATTAAAAAATTGTTTTAAAGCATTGTTTTGTTAGGAGAATAATGCTTTAATTTAATTTTTTAATTTTCTTAAAGAAGTATGTAAATAAAATATACCATTAAAATTCTGTATTTCATTTCATAATTAGAATATTACCGAATGAGATTATATAAATACATTTATTTAATTTTAAGGTATTTACGATATGAGCCTATGCTTACATTATTTGAGGTCTTTTAATATAAATATGGCCTGAAATAAATGATTGAAATATTATTAACCAGCTTCTGCCCGCGGCTCCGCCCGCATGGAGTCAAATAACGTAGTCTATGTGTTAATCCAGATCATAATCTATCTACGTGCCAAATTTCATTCAAATCCGTTCAGCCGTTTAACCCTTCAAAACCCGGGTGGTCGTAAATGACCGCGTAATGTATGGGAAAACGTATATAACGGGTTCTGACTGGTCACGCGTGAAAGAGAAACAAACATCCATACATACAAACTTTCGCATTTATACATGGGGCACACTAAAAGTTTTGCACTTCTAACTAAATAAAATATAACATTCGAAATTCAAATAGTTCCGATTTGAATTTCGAATGTTATATTTTTTGAAACGTTGCAACCTACTTAGTAATAAAAAAAAAAACAATTGGCGGGAAATCATTTGTCAATTGTTTTTTATCACACATCAAAGTTCTACGTACGCAATGAAAATGGAATTGAGTCGAAAAGATTTTAGAGCGATGATTTTTTATGATTTTAAAAGTTCTCTCTCTCCGCAAGACTGTGCTGCTCGTCTTCAAAATGTTTTTGGGAGAGAAGCACCTTCTTTGAGCACCGTGAGGCGATGGTTTGCTGAATTTAAGAGAGGTCGAGTTTCTTTACATGACGAATTTCGTGAAAGGCGGCTTTCAACTGCCGTCAACGTAAATAATGTGGCTACTGTTAAGCGGCTAATTGAAGAAAACCCGCGGATTACCTATGAGACAAATCGAGAACTATTGGGGATTGGTATGAGCCAAATTCAGAAAATTTTACACGTAGAATTGAAAGTTCTGAAACTTTATTGTCGTTGGATCCCTCATGAACTGACAGCGGAGCAGAAGCGGGCTCGCGTGGAATGGTGCTCACAGATGCTACTGAAGTTCGACCACGTACATTCTAATGCTGTTTATGACATTGTCATAGGAGATGAAACGTGGATTTATTGTTTTGAACCCGAAAAGAAACAGCAATCTTGTCAATGGGTGTTTGAAAATGAGAACAGGCCAACAAAAGTGAGGCAGGCGAGAAATTTTAGTAAAAAAATGATCGCGTTTTTTTTCTCAGCTACGTGTCCCATCTGCACAATTGCACTTGAAGATCAAAAGAGTGTTAATGCCGAGTGTATTCTACCATTTTCTACCAGGGTGTTAGAAAAAGTTCGCGAAAGACGACCAAAAACCCGCGTTCTCCTACATCATGACAATGCTTCTTCACACACGGCCAACAAAACAAAATCATTTTTAACTTCCGAAAAAGTACAACTCGTTACCCATCCTGCGCATAGCCCCGACCTAGCACCCTGTGATTTCTGTATTTTCCCCAAAATCAAAGATTTGATGAGTGATTTCACTTTTACCAACTCCAAAGAGGCAGTGATAGCGTTCAATCAGCACGTAGAAAACATGCCTTCAGATAAAATAAGGTCCTCCTGTTTTATAAAATGGTTCGATCGCATGAAAAAATGTTTAAAATGAAAAGGAGAGTATTTTGGAAAGCAATAAACATAATATTTTGGTTATAATATGTTGTTTTTTTAAGTTACGCAAAACTTATAGTGTGACCTACGTAATATTAGTAGGACTAATGTTTTTAGTATATAGTCTGCATATGTGAAATTGTGTAAATAGTAGTTTTTTTACAAAAATGTTTTGTGTAAAACTACTCTAATTATTATATGTGGAATTTCAGTTCCCCACTGATGAAATATATATATATATATATATATATATATATATATATATATAAATATATATATATATATAAATATATATATATTTATATTATAAATATATATATATATAAATATATATATAAAAGCAAAGAGCAAGACTTCTTCATTTGTCGAAACGTAAAAATGTATTGATTACCTCAGAATCAAAACGGCAATATTATTAGTACAACAAAATGTACCTAAGTAAAGACATATTTTTGTATATTACTTGTGTTTTATTTACTAAAACATTTATTTATGCATAACAGTATATTAATATAACATCTTTAATATTAATATTACACTTTTAAATTACCCTAAAAGAGGCGAACTCTCACTAACCTAGCAACACTGTACGGGTGGGAAGTATGAGGAGTGCGGGGGATTGCGAAATGTTTCTGGACACAGCGGACCGCATGTATTATCGGCTGTATGCTCCTTCTGGTTTATTCTGTATTCTGAGATGGAAAGATAAATATTAGTATTTATCCATTTTTACTCATTTATACTGAGTATTTATCCAAATGCATGAGTAAAAAAAAATAAACACAAAAAGACTTGAAATTTTAGTCTCCCTTCAACGGAAGGGGTTTAGAGCTTACTCTGCCACGCTGCTCGAATGCGGATTGGCGGAGGCCAGTGTTTTCAGCCGCCCGAGGGCCACTGACTTAGCTTAACGACTGTCATCTATCGACAATAGCCGGGACCGACGGCTTAACGTGCCCTCGGAGCACGGAAAACTCAAGATAGATAAACCCATCCATAGACAGACTGCGGTAGACCTACGTGTTCGGTTAGAATGACATGCGCAACGACCCCATCTAACTCTTTTTTTTTAAAGATTTTTATACCACTAAGGTGGCAAACAAGCTTACGGCCTGCCTGATGATAAGCAGTTACCGTAGCCTATGGACATTTACAACCACCAGGGGTGTCACTCTTGCGTTGCCGACCCTTTAAGAACCTCTTCACGCCTTTCTTGAAGAACCCCATACTGTAGTCCCTTGGAAAACCTCAGCAGGGAGCTCATTCCACAACTTAATAGTTCTCGGTAGAAAGCTTCTCAGGAACCGCACAGTACGCGACCATTGCGGTTCCAGTGTATGAGGGTAAACTCTCAGCCGTCGGCGAGCAGTGCGATGGTAAAACGAGGCTATTGGCATGATAACGAACAATTTCTCAGAACACAACCCATTGTACAATCGGTAGAACACGCAAAGGGAGGCGAAATCTCTCCTTAGACTCAAGGGCTCAATACCGTGTGTGAGTTTAGGATCATCCACGATTCTCACAGCTCGCCTTTGCACCGAGTCACAAGGTCCTAGCTGGTAACCAGGTGCCCCCGCCCAGAGATGACTACAGTACTTCATATGCGGTCTGACTTGGGACTTATCTAAAATATAAGTCTTTGCCCCGCGCTGAAGTACTGTTTGGCTCTGTTGAGCACACCAAGTTTCTTTGACGCCAGCTTGACCTTTTCTTCCAAGTGGCTTCGGCACTGAACTTCGCTGGAGATCTCGACGCCGAGAATCTCAATACTCTTGGCAATGGTTAGTGGCGTGTTCTGGAATTGGGGGACTACATCAAATAGGTTTTTTTAGCGGTGAACGCGCTGACTTGTGTCTTGGTAGGGTTGAATTGAACCAAGTTCAACCGTCCCCAGTCGGAGACCCTACCCTAAGCACACTCTATTTCAGACACAAGTCTAACGCGGCTTTCCTCCACAAGTGAACGAGGGGTACTAGCACGGCCTGTGTAATAAGTGACCCCAGTACTATCATCCACATAACAATGAATGCCGTCAATTGACAACATGTCATTGATCAAATCAAATCAAATTGTTTATTTTGCATGAATACAGGTTACATTAAGGTTATTACAAGAAATATTAGGTTCTATACCGTATTCTACCATTACAGTGTACAAAATTATGCATAACATAGTCATGAAATTGTCAATTGTTTGCATATCGTCCTTTAAGAAATCATATACTTACATATATTTTATTATTAATTATTGAATTATATTAAACAAAATGTCAACACATATTAATATTATCATTGAAATATTCATTAATACTATAATAAGCTTTATTTAGGAGAATGTCCTTGACTTTCTTCTTAAAGGCGAAAAAATTTTTCATTTCTAGTATGTGTTTAGGTAACTTGTTATACAGCTTTGGTGCCATTACAAATACACTGCTGTGGTACATCTTGGATTTTGACATTGGAGTTCTAATCTTATGGCTGTTGCGGGCACTTACTAGGTGCTGAAATAAATGTGCGTTGCCTTTGACGAATAAAATACTATTCAAGATATATAAACAAGGTAAAGTGAGGATTTTATGTTTGATAAAATATGGTTTGCAACTGTCTCTTTTTTGCAGATGACAGATCGATCTGAGACATTTTTTTTGAGCTTTGAATGCTCGATCTTTGTCTGTCGAATTGCCCCAAAAGATTATCCCATATTGTAAAGTGGATGTAACGTATGCGTGGTAGGATGTCAATGCTGTTGCATGGTTAACTACATTTGAGAGCATGTAAAGGGCATATGAATACTTGTTTAGTTTTGTACAGACTTTTCCAATATGCACCCTCCAATTAACGTTACAGTCTATGTCAAGTCCTAGGAACTTAGTAACATTAATTTGTTCAATTTGTTTGCCATTATAATTAATGTTCAAAGGTAATAATTGTTTAGTTTTGTTTTCAAATGTCATAACTTTTGTCTTGTCAATATTAAGAGTAAGATTATTTTGTTTTATCCAGTTAATTATGTCAATCAATGTATTTTGTATGTCTGATTCCTGTGATTTCATGTCATTTGCAATAAAAGTCACTATGCTGTCATCCGCAAATAGGGAAGTAGAATGCTTAATTGTACTTGGGAAGTCATTAATATATATGATAAACAGCAATGGACCCAAGATACTACCCTGGGGAACTCCAAACAGCACTGATCTGGGTTTTGACATGTATTTAGTTTCTATTTTTGTTTTTATGTCCATTTTTTCTATGACAGTGTATTGTTGCCTGTCGCTTAAATATGATTTTATAAGTTCAGCAACATTGCCTCGTATTCCATAATCGTACAATTTGTTTATCAAGATATTGTGGTCAACACAGTCGAAAGCCTTGGATAAGTCCATATATAGTGCACTAACATTTAGTTTTTTGTCTACACTGGACATGACTGTCTGAAGAAAACTATAGATGGCTTTATCCACGGTTTTGTTTTTCCTATAACCGTGTTGTTGATCAACTAAAATATTGCTAGTCTCGAAATAATGGTATAGTCTGTCGTAGATAACTCTTTCTAATATTTTTGAAAAGATGGGAATGAGTGCTATCGGTCTATAATTCTTTAAGTCTTCTTTGTCATCTTTTTTAAAAAGTGGCTTAATAATCGTATGTTTCAGTTTATTAGGAAAGATTCCGCACTCTATACACAGATTAATAATATAAGAAAGTATAGGTGCTATTTGTGAGCATACATATTTTATTACCTTGGTAGATATGTCATCAAAGCCTGTACTATTTGTGTTTTTTAATGATTTAATGTGTTTTGTTATTTCATGTGGTGTAGTCGGTGACTTAAAAAATGATTTGCTGGTTTTAACAGATGTTTTGATAGTTCTGTAGGTTTGATGACTACGTGGCATTATTTGATCGATAAAATGGTTATTAAAAGCCTGGGCTATCTCTATGGGATTAGTTATCATTTTACCTTTTATTTTTATTTGTTGAATATTATGTTTGGGTAATCTGCTCTTATTGTTATTGATTACATTCCATGTAGCCTTTGTTTTGTTGTCGGCTGTTTTTATAAAGTAGTCATTTTGTGCTTTTTTTGTTTTATTTATTATTGTTTTTAACCGCTTAGTATAGATTTTAAACTTTTCTTTATTATAAACGTTGGGTGATTTTCTATATTCCCAAAGCATTTGTCTCTTCCGCAAAGAGCATTTTTTAATTCCTTTTGTAATCCATTTCGGTCTTTTCGAAATATTTATTTTTAATTTGATTATAGGGAAACACAAATTATAAAGTAATTGGAATATGTCAATAAATTCATTAAACGCTATGTCAGGATTCGATAAGTTATATATGTCAATAAAGGTAAGAGAACTTAAGTAATTTTTAAATTTTATCATATTTTCTTCACTAAAATCTCGTCTTTTGATGTACCAGCTCGTTATTAACCTGAATATTTTTACTGGACATTTTAATAGCTGTGCAGTGTGATCTGATAATGCTAATTCTAAGACCTGGCATTTCGCTCCTCTTATATTATGAATAACATTATCTATGCAGGTGCCACTGGTCATGCGAGTCGGTTCTTTGATATGTAGTTTAAGATTGTAACCTAGCACAAACTGTTCAAAGTTTTCTGATACAGTATTATCTTTCTTAAGTCTGTCAATATTAAAGTCTCCACATATGACTAGTTTCCTTTTATTGTAAGCGTATTTGTCTAAAATTGTACCTAAGCTGTTGAGAAACGTCTCATGCGACGTTCGGTCCGTTTTGGGAGGTCTATAAATACACAAGATCATAATATTATGCTCAGTCAATTCAATAGCACTGCATTCAATAATGTTTGGAATACCAGCTTTCTCTACTTCATTAATTATTTTAAATTTATGATTTTTTCGTACAAGTATGCAAGTATTGATTATGATTGTATTGATATGCAGCAGAAACAGCGTTGGGGACAATACAGAGCCCTGTGGGACACCAACATTGATATCCATGCTATTGGAGCAACCATCGTCAACCACAGCGAGACCCGATCGAACGCCTTTGTCATATCTAGGCTGATAGCCAATACCTCACCTTGACTCTCGATCGCCGAAGCCCAGCGGTGTGTAAGATACACTAGAAGATCACCAGTCGAACGACCGTGGCGAAAGCCGTATTGACGGTCGCTGATTAAATCGTGATCCTCTAGGTATGCTAGGAGTCGTGTGTTTATCACACGCTCCATCACCTTGGAGAGAAGGGAGGTTATGGCAATAGGCCTGTAATTCGAAGGGTCTGATCTACCGCCCTTTTTGGGCAACGGGTGCACATTGGCGGTCTTCGACGAAGACGGAGCTTGTCCAAAGGAGTAGGAAAGCACGAAAAGGCGCGTTAGCACAGAACACAGCTCAGGAGCACACTGCTTTAGCACCACTGCTGGAATGCCATCTGGCCCACTCGACTTATGAATGTCGAGGGAGAGCAACGCCCGCCGGATATCTCGTTGGGTAATTGAGATTTCCGGCATTGAGCTACTCCACCTCGGGATGGTAGGTGGCACAGCTCCCCTGTCATTCAAAGTCGAGTTAGAGGCAAAGAGATTACCCAGTAAATCGGCTTTCTCTTTAGCACTGTATGCCAGACTGCTATCCGGTTTTAGCAATGGTGGACTAGACAACTGACAAAAGTTTCCCTCGGCAGCTTTAGCCAGCGACCAGAAAGCACGGATCCCAAACGGAAGGCTTGCAAGCCGCTCACCAACTCTACCGACGAAATCAAACTTAGCTCTGGCGATTACCCTCTTACTGGACCTCGAGGCAGCGTTCAGTTTACGTTTCAATACTGAGACATCTGGATTTCCATTTGCACGCACCGTGGTCCAAGCCTCGAAAGCAGCCTATTTGAGAAGTTTAGCTTCTTTGCAAGGCCGATTAAACCACGGTCGATTTTTAGCTACCGCTGTAGCCACAAAGCGATTGGGAATGTAGCATTCCATGCCATCTAATATCGCCGCAGCTACCGTAGTCGCACAGGATTCGACATCATCTGTTTTGGAACAAAGCTGCCTCCACGGGTACGACGCGTAGAATTCACGCAATCCGTCCTAGTCTGCCGACTTATAGTGCCATCCGGTAGGCTGAGGTGGATCACGCCTGGCACAGGGCACTTGGGTCCGGATGAGACAGTGCTCCGATGAGCCAAACGGCGCATCCACCGAGATGTTATACTCATCCGGACGTGTGGTCCAGCAGAAGGTCCAGTAAGAAGCTTGTATGGTCCTCTATCTGTCTGGTACTCTCGTCGCAGAATGTACCAGTTGGGAGAAACCATAGACTAAAGCAAAGTCATGAGCAGATCTCCCCGCGGAATCAGTGCACCGAGAGCCAAGCCATTCGGTGTGGTGGGTATTAAAATCTCTCAAAATCACTAACTCCGCGGAGGGATACTGCTCGATAACTTTGTCAGTTGCCATTTGCAGGTGCTCAAATAAACGGGCTGTGTCTGTATCACCGCTATAGGACCTGTAAAGGCACGTGTAGATTCGGGTGTGGCCGCCATGATCTACGCGCACCCATAATAATAACAGGTCCCTGTCTTCCAGGCTATGAAGACGGCGACAACAAATATCCTCCCGAACGTACATACATACCCCGGCACGACGTACTAATAGGTGTTCAAGTTTGTACCCGGGGTAACGTAATTAAGATGTGTCGGCCGGTGAGGATATTTGTGTCTCCGTGAGGAAAAGAAGGGTCGGCCAAGCGGTCTCGAAATGATAGTGAACCGCATTAATATTGGAGTGTAGTCCTCTGATGTTTCAAAAATCCACATTTATTGTGGAAGGAGCAGCCGCTGTAATATTTCTTTTCCTATTCCTTTTCGGTGCCATTTATGTTGTGTTGAGGTTCAAAAGAGAAGTCGCTGAGCCGACAGAGTAGAGGACAAAAGCCCGGTATCTTCTATCACTGGACAATGCAGGTTATGCGATTTGGCACTGGCACGGCGGGCGGAAGGGCCCCCGTCCCCCCTGCTGCAGCAGCCGGGTCCACACCGGTCTCCTTCTCCGGCACGCCAACTACAACAGGGATTTTTCGGGGGTTCGCGGTTCAGCCTCCCGGGCCGGAGTTTAAGAAATCCCTGGGTTCAGGAACCCTACTGACCCACGGGCGGCCAGCGGTCAGCCGTTTCACTGGATCTCCCTGACCGCCGAGACAGCCTTACGCGCCCACACCGTCATTGGCGGTTTGATATCCGCCGGTCCTCCCGCTACCCACACAACGACTTCTCAAGTAACTGGCGACCTTACTCACACACAGGAACACAACAATCCTCCCGGAATTGCTATTTAGCTGCGGTCTTCTGTAAGGTGGAGGTGCTTCCCCAGACGGATACTTAGAGCACGAGGTCTTGCCATGCCCCGCCGCTACAGAATCTCTGACTGGACGGAGCACGGCACGATCCCTTGCTGGGTCCTACCTATAGATGCAAAGCTGGTTGTTAACGATTTCAACCGAGCGGGTGAAAACGATTGTTTTTAACCGTTGTCAAATCGTTGTTAATCGTTTTCTTTTTAAATAAATTAATTAAAGATAATTTATATGTAATGTAACTTTCATGAGATACTTCAGTGTAGGTAAAAGTCCCTTTATTTTGAAATAATCACTTCAATTTATTATTGAAGTAAAAACTAAGTATACGTATACCCATCTCACCCGCGCACAGCATGCATGAGCATGCATGACATAATGCACGAAGTGGCAACGTATTGCACACACGACGACCCGTGCGCAATAATAATTATTACCAAGTTTCGTATTTTAACGAATGTATTTAGTAATTACAATTATCTCTACATAGTATAAAACAAAGTTGCTCACCGCTGCCTGTACGCTTTTAGATTTTTTAAACTACGCAACGGATTATAAAGGGGTTTTTATCAATGTGCAGAGTAATTCAATAGGGAGATTTATATGTATAACAGGTACATTCATATTATAGTAGAGATAAGACGAGAATTTCAAAGATTTTAATGTGATGTTGTAAAAAATATTTTTTTGTACGCGTACATTGCAAACGCTGGCTAAACTTACGAGATATATCAAAATACAGTACAACGGAATTGAATTATGATATAAATTATGGAACAAAACTGTAATACAATAAACAAATTTAACTACTATTAAAGCCAAATTGTGTAGCAGGGCATATTATAAAGTATCTGACTATATTAATGATAAAAATGCCGGGGATTGAGTTGATCCAATTATAATGTAATTAATAAATTATGTAAATTTGTTTGGATACCAAAAGAGGGATGCCTGAGTTTTTTGGCAGTATTTTTATCAGTGCTCACCTAGTCATGAACTACACGGTAGGGAAAAAAATTGTGACGATTCCAAACAAATGTAGCCATTTTTACGGAATAAAAAGATTTTGACTTTGACTTTAATAACGTAATCTCTTTTTTAGCTCGCAGTCGGATAAACAACCGGTTTTCAACCGTTTTTTATACGTTATTAACGTCTACTTTGGATAAATATCCGTTGTTAACCGTTGCTTTACAACTATCTCCTACCTCTCTTTAGATAACTAAAGTATATTTTTTATATACCACATCGAGTGATAAATAAGTATACGGCCGACGTGATTGTAAGCAGTTACCATCGCCTGCAACACAAGGAGTGTCGCTCGCGCATTACCATCCCCGTTGCCAACGCAATAGCTCCTTATTGACCTACCTCTCTTTCGCCAGAACCTCGTTTGCTGATCGGTATGCGCTACGTGCAGGTGATTTCACATTCAAATACACAAATAGGACAAGTAAAAATGCTACAACATTAATTTTAAGTCCAAATACGACGAGCGCGTGCACTTCCTCCAACGGGTGAGACTTTACTGTCGTATGTAAAAAAAATGCTACGAGCACGCTGACGACAGTGACAGCGAAATAAAGGACCCTTGCCCCCGCCTACCCCACCTCAGGTGTGCCTCAGGCGTATAGCTAACTCGGAGGTCTTTAATAATACCAGTGTTTGTGGGTTAATAATAAATACCTTATATTGAATATTGGCACGGTACTTTTTTATTAGGTACTTATTATTAATAAAACACAAATAACCTCTAATCCCTTGATATTTTAGTAAATCCATAATTCCGAATCGATTTATAAGACTTAACTAAAGAAAAAATATTTACTGCCGATTTTGGATAAAAACTCAGTAGAAACGGGTATTTATGAGTATTTACTCATCCTTGGATAAATACTCAGTCCTTAACCCATCTCTAGTCGCGTATAATAAAACAAGACATGAAAGCTCGGCGTTTATCGTCGATGTACATGTCCAAAAGGTACAGAAATATCCTCTTTACTCATGAAAAAATTTTCACGATTGGAGAGCGCTACAAAAGGCAAAGTGATCGGAAAGGTGCAACGTGGTCATCATCCTGCGTCTGTAATGGTTTGGTGGGTAAGACACAACTTCCTTGATAAGACATCAAGGAAGCTTTGCGACAAAGCTTCATTTAAATTTGAAGTGAAGACTTCAGTCAATGTGTTTCAACAACTGTATCAAGAGACTTTGGCCGGGAGCACCTGGATACCAGCTTGGACCGTGTGATTCGATTCAGAGACGAGCTATGAGAATTGTCGACAATCCTAAGCTTACACACGGTATTGAACCCTTAAGTTTAAGGCGAGATTTTGCCTTCCTTTGTGTGTTCTACCGATTGTACAACGGGTTGTGTTCTGAAGAGTTGTTCGAAAGGATTCCGACAGCTACTTTTAAAGCCGCACCGCTCGCCGACGGTGGGGAGTTCACCCTTATACATTGGAACCGCAATGGTCGCGTACTGTGCGGTTCCAGAGAAGTTTTCTTCCGAGAACTCTCAAGCTGTGGAATTAGCTCCAAGCCGCGGTTTTTCCAAAGGACTACAGCATTGAGTTCTTCAAGAAATGCGTGAAGAGGTTTTTAGAGGGTCGGCTACGCATGAGTGACACCCCTGGTGTTGCTAATGTCCATAGGCTAAGGTGACTGTTTACCATCAGGCCGGCCGTATGCTTGATTACCACCTTAGTGGTATAAAAACAAAGACTGGTATCATGTTGCATCATGACAAGGGACGAAATACCCAAGCCTGGCTGGAAACCAACGTTCCGGACTTTATAAGAGTTGAACACTGGCCCTCGCCCAGCCCAGATCTGAACCCCTGAGACTACTAACCATGATCAGTTTTAGAGGACATGGCCTGCTCAAAACTACACGCCGACATTGTGTTTCCTAAGCAATCTCTGGAGCAAGCGGTGGCTAAATTTCCCATGGAAACAGTGCGTAAATCTATAGACTCGTGGCAAGACAGGTTAAAGGCCTGTATCAAAGCCAAAGGTGGCTATTTCAAACAGAATCATGTTTTTTATTTTTTGCTGAGATTTCCATAAATATGTTACATATAGGTTTTATTAAGATTACATTACTTCATAAAAAAGTAAATGCATATTAATTTGTAAAAGAACTTATGTCCGGACTAGGTACGAGTATATAACACGAGAGGGTGGCATCGCGACCTAGACTCGTGTTGCAAGCATCGTAAATAATCTCCATACATTTGGTTGGTCGTATACATTAAGATTCTCTTGTAGAGAGACACCTATAGAGACCCGAAGAGATCTATATTACGTAGTAATTCAATTTACCGCTACGGGTCGGTGGGTAAAGTAGAACGCGCAGCTCTTATTGGCTAGTTCACTGATCATCTTGCCACTTATCGCGGCTTATTGGTTAAAATATTCTCCCATTGGTCGGCAGGCTCGAATCGCTGGGATATGCGCTAAAACAACGAACGCGGCGTGCCATCGTGAACCGTCATCTGCTTCCGTCAGGTGGGTCGTATGCTTGTTTGCCTCTCGACGTTGTAAAAAAGCTAAGCCATCGTAGTTTTGGCAACTCTTACCAGCATCTTTTTTAAACATGTAGTATGTGTAACAGCTGCGATCAAAATCAGTTTCGAGGAATCAATTTTTGGCAAAAACAGTGGTGACCCAATCGGTACTCATCGCTCATCGACTAACGTCATCGGTTCGCATAGAAATAGAATTAGATGCATGGAATGCAATGACGCCAGGTATGTATTGTATTATATATATACAACGTCATACATTACATCATACATACCATCGCACCTGTAGGAGCAGTGCATAACCCGGTGGGTAAAGAACCGGCCTATTGGACCAACCGGTACCCGTTTCGAATCTGACATTACTAATAAATTCGTGTTCTCAGATTTATATACATATTTGTAATTATCACTTGCTCGGCGTCGAAGGAAAACATTGTGAGAAACCCAATCCAAGAAACTACATTTTGAAAGATGTGTGACCAAGGATGGTCTGGTTCCCACAGGACTATGAGGGTTTGTTGACGGCGGTTGATTTATGTCAAAATTAGTTTCTTCGCCAAATCCTTAGCTTAGGTAGACCTTTTCCGCAAATCCTAATGGATTATATAACGCGATATCGCTAAGAATACCTACTGAAATTGAGGCAATATCTCGTATTAAATATTATTTATTACCATGAGCAAATTGAATAATAATGGTATTTGAAAGAGAAGAATTCAGAACTAATGTAAGAATTACGGTTGATGATGAAGTGTTGGAACAAGTGGATGAGATTGAATATCTTGGATGCGCTTTCAGCGCCTGCAGACGTGGAAAGACGAGTGAGTGCTGGGAATAGTGTGAATGGAGCGTTGGGAAAACTTCTTGGCAGTAAAAACTTGAGCTAGAAAGCACAGCTCGCTATACACAATGCAGTGTTGGTCCCGACGCTAACTTAACGTAACGTAAGGCTTGTAGACCGTATTCGCAAAGATCGGACATGTAGAAAAATGCAGGATGAAAGTATGATGAAGCAGATATACAATGCAAAAGTGGAAGGATGTAGGAGCCGAAGAAGGCCAAGACTTACATACCATGACCAAACTCGTCGTGTTCTATCAGAAGGTGATGTCAGGAGCCCTAGAAACCGTCGAGCCCGCATGAGAAGAACAATGAATGTTAAAGGATCGAGTCACGTGGCGCTCGGTTCTCTCTGCCTACCCCACAAGGGTATTGGCGTGAAGTTATAGATAGATAGAAATATTATTTACTCTGTAGACGAATAAATATTTAATTCAATGATGACAAAAAATAATTATTAGAAGTGTTTTCTTTTTTGAAAAATATCAATACAATGAGCAATATTGTTACAGAATAAATGATTGATTGATTGATAGATAGAAAAAAGAACTATATTTTGTTTAGGGATGAAAAAGCTGGCAAAAGTCTGAATTTTACACAGGAATTGTGTTCATTATTCAAGACCTTGGATCAATTTTAAACCCTAAACCGTTACAGTTTGGTCTAGTATTTACTGTAAAGCATTAGTTACCTAATTAAAATATAGTATATATAATATACAATTACCATACAATAACATGCAACAACAAGTGATACGTTTTTTTTTTATACTACGTCGGGAGGCATACAAGCATACGGCACACCTGATGTAAAGCGGGTACCATAGCTTATTAATGCTTGCGATATATTAAGTAACACTCGCGCGATGCCTCTTCTGCTGCTTACACAGCAACTCCTTGGGAGCTTACTGGTGACCTCACTCACACGCAGGAACACAACAACCCTCTAGGTCTAGGGTGTTGTTATTTGGCTGCGGTTTTCTGTGAGGTGGAGGTACTTCCCCAGATGGGCTGCTTTGATGCGCCCTATCACTCTTAAAATCCAGACCAAGACAAACAGACATGTTCATGCACACAAATGTTTGCCTTGTGTGGGAATCGAACCCACGAGCGTTGGTGTACGCATGTGACGCAGGTCGAGGGTAGAGTAGCAAGCGTATTTCTATTGGCTAATTTATGAATCAACGTCGCGTCGCGTATCGTCTTATTGGTTAAAATACCATCCCATTGGTCAGTTAGGCTCGAATCGCTGACATATTTAGATGCTAAAACACTGTTTTGACGAGTGAGGGGAGCCTTCATGCGACGTCAACCGTTTTATTGGTTTGTGGGCAAAAAATACCTGCCGTGATAAAGCTTTATACAAATAGATATTCATTAGGCAAAGAACTATGTATTCTTAAATGTAACTACAGATCGCTCTGTATACTTATATATTATGCCAACTCTCCACAAAGTTAATGAGCTCCACGGAGCAGTGGTTAATAACGCTTATTTGACACCAAAAGCTCGTGGGTTCGATTCATCAATCATTTGTGTGCATGAACATGTCTGTTTGTCTTGGTCTGGATTTTAAGAGTGATAGGGCGCATCAAAGCAGCCCGTATAGGGAAGTACCTCCACCTCACAGAAAACCGCAGACAAATAACAACTCCCTAGAGGGTTGTTGTGTTCCTGCATACGGTCACCAGTAAGCTCCGAAGGTGTAGCTGTGTCAGCAGCAGAGGCGGCATCGCGCGAGTGATACTTAATGTGTTGTAAAAACATGCAAATAATTGAAACTGAAGAACTAACCTTATTCTTCCACACACACAATGGTACGCATAGATATTTTACTCGTTATTTATATAGTGTGCGTGCCGAGTCTGCATAATGCCGCAATTGTCACCTGACGAACTGATAAGCTCGCATGCTTTACGTTAGTGATGTTTTATAATCCTGTCCACATAATTTTATGCCTAGTAGTGTATCGGTTCAGTGTATGTAACAATAAAACACTTAGAAGTCGTTTGCAGTTACCACATTCATAAATAACAGGCAACATAAGCGTTGTATTTAGATGGATTAGATAACTTGCTCTAATTCTGATCCACACTATTTGACTAATTTTTGCTTGTTATAAAATCCAATTAGATTACTATACATTACATATAAGTACTCGCTGTTTTTAATAGATTCATCTTTAATTTAATTTGTTTAAAAAGCATTTATATTAATAAGTTTTGTTTGTTTCACGGTAAAAAGTTGGGTGTTTCAAGTGTATGATATGAATGAATGATAGACTAGAAGAATGCGTATTATAGTTTTAATTATTTTTTGTATTGTCTGGATACAAGTTTTATTTAGCCAAAGTTAAAAAAAAAGAAATGTTTGTTGTAATTAATTTTGATCAGCTTTGTGCTTGTTAGTCCGTCCGTAGTGTCACAAACCAGGTCTTATCTGAAAATCAGCGCCGGGTCATGTGTTGACACGGCAGTATGCTGAGATGGGACCTATTTGGGCTGCCACACAGCACTTTTGTTGTATCTATTGTGTATTGTTAAATGTGTATAGTGTTTGTGTTTCGTCCAAATAAACCTTTTCTTTCTTTCTAAGCGTTCTTAGACTACGGTAGCCGCTTTAATTTTTTTTTAATTTATTGATCATTATCCTTAAACATCTCACAATTTGAATTAAACAATTTTTAACGGAAGTATCGCGTGTTTTATTTATTTTGTTGAACCATACGTGCTTTGCAGCGTCCGTGGTCGCAGGAAGACTAAGGTGACATTGGTTATTCAATTATTACATCTACCGACATGGATGGATTAATTATTTATATATGTTCCGATTCACACAAAAATCGCTCACGGCTGAATATGACATATTTTAATATTCTAGTGCCATATGCATTTTTAATTTTGGGTGGACACATCAGGTGTGCGTATGCTTAAATGACTCCCGACGTATATAAAAAGAACTTATTTAGAAAGGTATAGACAGAAATGACGTGTGACTAAGACAACGGTAAAACCAACCAGATTTTATTAATTTTGACTAGAAGAAAATTTCGAAAACCCACGACGCGTAATACGATTAATAAAAAGCTAGGTACAAATACCATCTATCTATACAAAGAGGAATTATTTGTTTGTTTCAACGAGCTAATCTGTAGGAACTACCAAGCGGATTTGAAAAATCATTTATTTCAAATCCAATTGGTAGTTCGTAGATATTAGCGTGACTCTTAGAAGCCAAGAGAAAAGAAAATAAGAAAAGCTGCTTCCACGGGGTATCCGTATACGCGCGAACGAAGCCGCAGGGTTCAGCTAGTTTATAATAACTTTAAATGTCTGACGAATCAGCCACAAGGAAAACGTAGCATTAATTATATTTATCTAAAAACAGTTAAATACAAGCACATAGAACTTAATGTGTATAGTCTACAGCAGAGATTTCCAATCATTTTTGTCCCATACACCCCTTGCCTATAAATTTTCTGCTCTGCGTAGACCCTTAGGCCGATTCTACTAAAAAACAGCAACTGCACTGCAGCGCGGCGGGTGTCAAAATGCGTACATTTTGACGTATTGTCAAGCGATCTGACACCAGCGACGTTTAACAAAATGTCAAAATGTACGCATTTTGACACACGCCGCACTGCAGTGCAGTTGCAGTTTTTTAGCAGAATCGGCCTACCTCTTACTTGTTACAATATACTCGTAAACCAATTTGGGAAGCATTTGTCTAGCATATGTTACGCATGACGGCAGCACACGTTACTGTGGTTGGGTAATTATTTATTTTTATTGTCTTCTTCATCAGATCTCATTTCAATAGCCCAATAATTTCCGACACATTAGCAATAGTCCCAATACTGCTGTGGCTTGTTGGCACGGGTACATTGATATCCCCTGGAGCAGGTCACAAGTGTCACAACGGGTATAATACATTATATCAATCTTTTTGATGGGGACGCTTTGGATTCATATCCCCGCGCACGCCTATCAAATGACCGGGGTTAACGCTCGTGGTTAAAGAAAAATAATAATTCATACTAATGAAGTTAATAAAAATATAAACAGTAATACTGTAGACCGTAACACAAAACTAGTATATGCTAGTAGCTTAGTTGTTAATTAATATGCATTATAATAGGTGTTAAAGTATGAAATTGCCGTTTTATAGTAATAGATACTTTGAATAGACATTAAACCTTCACGCTTTGAGAATTTTCTTTTAAAAAATTTTTCAACATTTGCAATTGCATTTGCAACATTTATTGCGGCGTTTGACCTGGGGTCAGTCCAGATCAAACGCGCCGCAACAGTGCCCTAAAACAAAGCTTACCACTAAAGAGGTAATGGTAACTGTTTGGTGGTCTCTTCATGACGTTATTCACTATAGCTTTCTCAGGTCTGGTCAAGCAATAACAGCAGATGTTTACTGTGCGGAACTTCGAACAATGATGGCGAAACTGACAGTGAATCAGCCCCGACTCGACTATTTGCCATGGAAGATATAACATCGCTAATATTAAAATCACAATATTGCACTAGCGTAAGTGATAATTATAATACCGTCCCGTGGTAGATTTTTTATATGATACATTTCAATTTCCAAGATCGATTGAATTAAAGATCGAATTGCATAACTGGTAGTTATGCTATTGAAATCTCGGCAGATAGTAAATGCTCATATTATTAACACACTAGCGGCCCGCCCCGGCTTCGCACTGGTGGACATTTATTTTTTAAACATTTTGGGATAAACGAAGAGTAAATGTATCTTTAGAGTTTTTTAAATAGTTTTTCTTAAGTAGCTTTTTTTTTCAGACAAATTATTTTAAGTGGTACGTACTTAGTGGTATTTAATTTTTTATTCGTTTTTATCCATAACCCTAATTACAATCGGAAAGAAAAAGTAGTTATTGTGACGTAACTGTAATAGTTAGGCATATGGTATCGCGAACTTTTTTGTAGATATTGATGTCCTCTATAAAACTGTAGTACATTACTTTGCTCTATTGTCAATAGTTTCAGCAGCGTACGCGGTATAAGGATTTTTTGGTATCTTTTTCACACATTATCGAAGTTTTCATACGGATCCCTAACTATTTTCAAAATATTTTATAGCCTATGTTAATCATTTATATTGTAGCACTCTAATGGTGAAAGAATTTTTGAAATCGGCCCAGTAGTTTTTGAGTTTATTCATAACATACATACAAATCTTTCCTCTTTATAATAATAGTATAGATAGTATAGATTACTCCTTTGCACTATGGAAAATGATAGAACGAGAGCATCTCATAAATGGTACATATATCATAATTTAACTAATATTTTGTTTTTATTAAATATATAAATTATGATAAATTCTGTTATTCAATAGGGTTTTGTCACAGAATACTTAAAATAATGTTATTTTTCATAGTCAGAAGTTCATTGATGACGGGGGTGCCTAACTTAAGACTTTGCATATACATGTTTCAAATCAATATTGTGAAAAAAATATTCAGTACAGATATGCAGTATATTACATTTTTAGAAAGGAAATTTTATATATTTTACATTACAGCTATTTAATATTCAAATTATTTTTAATTTTTTCGGTAAGTACTTAAAATTCAAATAACTTATTTTTCACATTTTTTTTTTTCGCTGAAGGTTTTCATTATTACCCACGTCTCCCCATGCGCTACTTTTTATGTTAATTAATAGTCAACTATTCATATATATTGTGCATAAAAATCAGCAGCTCGTTTTTGCTCTTTCAGAAGTTATGAGAACTAATGTGATAAAAGTCCGAATAGGAAATTCGTTATCTTTTGTGGTTTACCTCAGAGACGGTTCCCATGAACAAGTATGTACATTTTATTTCTAATTTATTTTATAATTCATTGATAACAGTGGATTTTTTATTAAATTTGAACTCATATTGCATGAGAAAATAAGAGATAATAACGATGTAGGTACCCAATTCAGTATTGTAAAATAGTATATAAAGGGACGTAAAAATTATTTCAGCAATTCACATCAGTGTTACTTCAACTGAGTTAATATCCGCGCCTATAATTTCCGCAGATAGTGAAGTTCCAGAATGTCTTCCTTCAGCTGTACCAAACGAGGTTTCATACTTCCTTATATCGAGGGAGGCAGAACCGTGGAAGTTTTAGTGGAAAAATTTAACGTTTCTGAAACAAAACCTGTGTTTTATAACAAGTGACATACAAAGACACATCCTGCCTACGTTTAACAAACGCTGGACTATGGCATCTCGGATTAAAAAACGATTTTTAGAGAATAATAGGACTTGGTTGGACTCAAGGTATTCGGTGAATTTGCCGGACTCCAATCAAAATCCTACACCGACCCCGTGCGTAGCTTATGGAGACTTCAGAATCTACCAAGAAGGGGAAAAATACTGTTCTACTAGAAGAATATGGCTTCGAGCACATCAATAACGCCTACGTGCAGGGACTACGGGCTCTGGGTGAAAATGCAGAAGCACATCTTGTCGAATTATTGCGGAACGCCAACAACAATAAAAAATTCTAGATTTCAAGTATTTGGAATGACTCAGACCAGATAAAATTGCTTTCCGACCCGGAAGCATTGAGTGCTTTTATAAATTTGGATTTAACAAAAGCGCAATATATGTACATGAGAAGCTTGACAAACGAACGAAAATGTTGTATATTCCCTCCATACTACAAAATACAAGAAATGAAAAAATCTTGCTATCCACCATCTTCTTCAATTACGATCACGAATACTTATGCTAAAGTAATTAATATTCAACATTTATTGAATCACACTGTTGGTAGAGTTTTACAAATCGATTCAGTTTTCTAACAACATTATAAAACATTGATTCTCTCCTACAGTAAATGGGGATGTGATGGTTCATCTGGTCAAAGACAATACAAGCAAAAACTTCCAGAGGAGTCAGAAACGATTTCTGATGCCAATTTGTTCATCACTTCTATGGTCCCTATCAGATTAATGGATGAGCAGTCGGGTTTCGTTATTTGGACAAATCCGGTACCTTCATCTGTTCGTTTTTGTAGACCCATTTCAATAGAGTTTTGTAAGGAGACTCCCAATAAGACCAGGACCGTTGTAGATGAAATCACTGAGCAAATAAAGGCTTTGCAACCATCACTGATAAATAAAGATAATGTTGCAGTTCAATTGAAGCATTAACTCTTTCTAACGATGATAGGTGGAAAAGTAGCTCAGGTGTAATCAAACGCCTCTACATTATTTTACAAGTTCTTTCTTCAGGAATGATGATCGATTACGAAAAGACAGCTGTCAAGTGAAAGATGCACAAGAGTCGCGCAACAAAGACTACAGAAACATGTGACACATCATGCCAGAAAATGTTCGCGAATAGCTAAAAATGAAGATGTCTTTAAAACCCTATTGTACACGTCAGATCCATATATACAAGTTTAAGAAAACCATACGTAAAAAACATAAATTAAAAATTTTAAAAACCCACGACGAAAAAAGCTTCAAATAAAACATTTCAAAAACCCACGACAGTAATAGGATTCATAAAACAATTAGATATATTCTCATTAATAAAGTCAAGAAATGAAAAAATAGTAAATAATTACAATATCGCAATAACTATTATATAGAATATTATTAACAGCCGTGCATAACCTATGTTGTAAACTGTTTGAAGTACCTCCACCTCACAGAAAACCGCAGTCAAGTAACAACTCCCTAGAGGGCTGTTGTGTTTGTGCGTGTGAGTGAGGTCACTAGTAAGCTCCCAAGGAGTTGCGCGTCGTGCGAGTGATATATCGCAAGCGTTAATAGGCTACGGTACACATTTTACATCAGGTGGGCCGTATGCTTGTATGCCTCCCGGCGTAGTATAAAAAAATCATGCATATGGAGTGCGACTCAAACCATTGAAAAGAAATCATAGAACAGACCTGTGTACATTCCAGAAGGCTAGGCACAAATAATATGCTTGGCTAGAACAATACGCTACGATGAGTTCAAAAATTTTGGAACTCATAACCAATTTCAGATTGGTTTAAGTAATGGAATAAAAGTGGGCTTCAATGATGCCCTTTGGTTACTATATAGGATGGATTCACCCACCACATGTTTCATGAAAACTAGCCTTGATAAAGACGAACCGTTAAAAAGAAAAAGGGGGAAGGCATCTAATACAATAACACCAGCCCATTCCCACAGGCTCAATATATCCTTAAGAAACAAGACCCTTTAAAGTTATGTTCGGATTTACAAACACCACAGAGTACCACAATTTTTATGACCTTCAGAGTTCAGAAGTTGTCACAGACACTCTAACTGAACCTGATGTTTACGATTAAGCTAATAGTATCCTTTTACAAAAATTATTTATTTATTGCTATCATTTTTCTTTTCATTATATTTCATATTCATTGATGATAATTCATAATCACAATTTAAGCATGTCGTTCAGAAAAGGCCATGGCGACTGTAAAGGCTACAATATATTGAGCTCTAATTAAGAAATAAATATGCAGACCCTTTTTAAATAATTTTGTTACAACTTTATTTTGTGATCAATATATTGCAATTTTTTTATTACATACCTCTTTTATTTTTATCCCTGTTGTCAGTTGCGAGCTACTTCTTATAGTACATCTACTACACTAAATGCACAAATGCCACAAGTGTAAGAACTTTTTACTAAGTTATGACAAATTTCCGATAAAGCAGACTAACTTTTTAGTATATTACACCATAGTAAATGTATTTAACTACCACATTAACTAATTTACTTTGGTTTGGACCAACTAGTTAGTATGACATATGACTATGGCAAAAAATAAAACAATCTGCTTTATCTTCGTAAATAACATCATATCAGTTATTTGGACAGTATAGCCGCATAGACATAAACCGAAGGGTTTTACACAGACTTATTTGAATATCTACTTAAACAGCCCGATTTACAAAATTTAATTATATTTAGTTTTGTGTCTCCCTAAAAATCCGAAATTAACACATTAATAGTTTACTTACTATTAGACAGACAATAGGACCAGGTGTATATATATCTCTCAACATTAATATGTATTTTTGGAACTAATCAAATAAAGCTTTTTGCAGATAATATTTCAGTCGGTTTATTATTCAGAAAAGTTATTATAGTAATAGTAATTCTTTAAAGTAATTTCTTATGTTCCTGTCATATACTTTTTAGTATATTACACCATACGTCTTTAATATGTTTTAAGATATTTTAGTTAAAATAGATTGCTATATAAATGTAATAGAGAAAAATCTAAATCTGAAAAAATAGAGGGGAGGTGCAATTGGGTGGCTTGGGAATGCACACAGCTTAAAAAAGTCCATTCTACAGCTTGCTGTTAATTTTACACTTATTGAAAAATTCTTGACTGATCAAGTTATCCAGTGATGTGCAATGAAAAAAAAAAAGAAGAGATAAAATTGAGTTTCCCAGGAGAGCACACAGTTTTAAAAAGTCTGTTTCACAAATCCACCATTTTTTTTTTACTGGTTAACTCTTTAAAAAGCTCTATTGAATTTTTATTGAATGAGTTGTACAACATTATTATTTCAAAATTTTGACAAATATGTTGGCATGTCTTCGCTGGTGTAAACATGCTTTACGAAAAAACCAATATCCTGCTTCCTAGGCATAAGAGATGCACAAAGCAGTGTCTCGCTGTCTTGCTTGCATCCCTCAAGTGTATATCTTTCTTGCATCCCTCAAATACCTATCTTGCCTGCTTTGGATTAACTAAGAGCTCTGATGGGAACTAAGATTTTCTTCTGGAATATCATTATACAGATTCAGAGGATTCCTCACTCTAGATTTTCTAGCATTGAATCCTAATGATTTGACTGCAGTTTAGGCGAAGGTACTTTCTTGGGAAATGTGATCATTATATATTTATCTGTATTCCTGCTTTCCTTGATTCTCGTTTGGTAATCGCCATTGTGCGGCATGTGTGGGTTTGGCTCTAAAGAAAAGATGGAGTAGTGAGCCACTCACATCTCTTTATTTCGACAATGTCAACAATTTTCCAGAATTCGGAATTTAGTAACAAACCCTCAAGTAACGAGCAAATGCGGATGGACGCATTTCATTGGTTCGTTTTTCACTTTTGAGGCTTGTTGTTTTGAAAGTTGAAAACAATCACTATCATCAACAAAAAATAGATCAAAGATATATACGCAAACAAGTAATACGTAATGCCTTCTATAATAATATTTAAAATATCAAGTGGCTATATACAAACGAACAAGAAAAATCAATGGTACAGAATGCAATTACAATACAAGGTCATGTTGTATCCAAACACCTCAAACATTACCATGATAATATCGTTCGTCGTATCTAAATAAACAAAAGAAATAAAATTTAAGATATACCGAATAGTTACTTACATTTTCAGTGTTCCTTGAATTAAAGAAGTATTTGGGAAACACGCGGCGAACAAGCGTTATTCCAACAAGAAAGAAACTACATAAGCGACACTCAGCAAGTTCATGGTAGAATAGAATGACAAATGATCATAGCCCATCTATGTTTACGCTCCAAAACTGTGATTATTAATAATTGACAACAGAGGTCGCAGTGCAAAAAATATCAAATAGATTTATTGAGAACATTTTATAGATAATATGTCATAGTTATATAAAAACTTGAAACAAAAAAATTACCTTTGAGGTTTTTAGCTAGTTCATTTCAGTTAGTAATACTTAATTCTTATCTTTTATCATCATTGAAAACAAGTAGTACAACTACAGATTTAGGCGTTTCATATAACATTTACTGTTTGGAATACATTGTCGGGGATGAAGTCTTGTTTAATTTTTGGGACAGCGATTAGAGCACGTCGATTAAATAAACGCTCAGTTTGTCAGGGCAACAACACGAAGTTATTGTATTCTCTTTGGCGACAACGCAATGGATTCCCACCCAGGCAGTGGTGTTGACCTTCAGAGGACAGAAACTACCTCCTAATATCTATTGTTATTTACGTCTATGCCTGTAGATACATATGTCCTTACAATTATCCAATGTTACAAATGCTACAGATTTGGACATTTTTTTTATACAACGTCGGAAGGCATACAAGCATAAGGCCCACCTGATGTAAAGCGGTTACCGTAGCGTATCAAGGCTTGTAATACATTAATTATCATTAGCGCGACGCCTCTTCTGCTGCTAACACAGCAACTCCTTAGGAGCTTACTGGTGACCTCACTCACACGCAGGAACACAACAACCCTCTACGGAGTTGTTATTTGGCTGCGGTTTTCTATGAGGTACTGCCCCAGATGGGCTGATTTGAAGCGCCGTACCTCTCTTGGACATGTGACTTCACAGTGCAGGTCGAGTCCTCGGCGTATTATCTGTGCCCACAAAGGTACTTAATGTATCAAGCAGTCACCTATATGTCTATTTTTTTCTGTCAGCCATTCTATCAAAGATACCATACTGGCCCCAAATACTCCCGGTAAAAATCCATACAGTTGGGAATGTCTCAATACAACATCTCTTGCCTGGAGGCGTCGGCAAGGTTCCCTCAGTCAGGGCGTTCTTTTGCCGACATTGCCAGATATACTCCTTCTCCTATGCCGTCCCAATCACGCTTACACTTACCTCAGACCCCACGCATCAATGACATAGCGCAGATGTATACTCCACAAACGTCACCATACCGCAAAACTGTTGGTATCCCCTGTCGTCCTACTTCCTTAACTTCAAGCCAGGTTATGACAAGCGTGTTCATGGGATGATCGCAGAAACTCCGGTTTGTGCTCTCCCTAATGGGTGCGCATTGAAGGACTCTCCTAATGGTAACCTTTTTGTACTGCTTCTTTCCACCATTATGAATTTACTAACACGTTTCAGTGATACTGAATTACCGTATAATATCCGTCAAAAACTTACTGAGCTGATTTCTGTATCCTGTAATATTCCAAACAATTCTGCAATGGAATTGTCGGAGCATCGAGCATTTAGAAAGCTGATCTAATCTATCTAGTAATTAGTAATAGTAAATACAGCACTGTCACTGTTGCTGTTCAGGAGATATGGCTTAAGCCTAGGGCTCACTTTAGGGTCTCAGGATATTCATGTCATGTGTGTGTTCCGGCATGACAAGGTGATGGTCGTGTTGGTGCTTTGATCCTTGTTTCCAAGTCCATAGTCTTCTCCCAAATCTCGCTCCCTGTACACTCTGAGGGAATTAATGTTGTGGCCATATGTGCAATGACCACATCATCTTTATCTGTCTACATACTTAATCCTAGTTCCTCTATCCTCAATGAACTATTATCTATTATTTCTTCACTTTCCCCTCCTGTTGTCATACTTGGAGATTTTAATATCCACCATAGTTCATACGGTTCACATTTTTGCGATTCTCTATCTTCCTTATTCCTAGATATAACGGACGATCTAAACCTTTGTTTGCTTAATGGCACGCCCACTCGATGTGTCCTTCTATTTCAAACTGTCAGCAGTGTCGTGGACCTTTCACTCTGTTCTCCTTTGTAATCATCCCAATTCCCACACTCAGTCTTCAGGGCGCTTCTCTCAGTATCAGAGATGGCCTGAATATGCTAGGCATGAATATTCGTTGCGACCTTAACCAGCGCAACTACATCGAGAACCTCATTTCAACAGCTTCAAGAAAACTCGGAGTCCTAAACAGGGTGCGCCGGATTATCACGCCGGACCAGCGTTGTCTGCTTTATAAGACTCCAATTCTGCCTGCGTGGAGTATTGCTCGCATCTCTGGGATAGCTCCGCATAATATGTTCTTATGGCTCTCGATAGGTTGCAGCGACGCGCCCTTGCATGCACATGTGTTTCCTCCTTCCTACAAATGGCGTCCTTCAAGCGAAGCATGAAGAAACACCTTACGGGCCAACATGGCAGCGTCAACTGACAGGACACTGTAGTCTTTTGTCAGTTGCTGCTGCGATTTGCGCTGCTGTTTTTCTTACCATCAGGCGAAGCGGGGAACAAAAATGTTGGCAGGAAAAAAGAGGACAGGGCTGGCTTAAATTTTGTGAAAATTATTCCCCTAACACACAACTTATAGTTTGGAGAAATGTTATAAGATTCCGTTGTTCAACATCTATTGATTTTAACATTTCTTCAAACCTTTATATGGAATGGATTGAAGGATTTATTCGATCTCTGGCTCCTTCTTCAGCTCCTACTCTCGAGGAGGGACTGAAGTTTTGTAATTTTGCACCTTCTAAACCCATCCGTTGGAAGCACTGTTTACATACGAAGAATTTGAGGCTATTCACGAGGGTTTGCAGGATTCGTCTCCAGGTATAGACGGAATCCCATGTTCATTTATTGTGAACATTGGTCCTCGTACAAAAATATATTTTTTCCACATCCTAAATCACTTTTGTATTTCTGGCATCTCCCCGGATGGAGAGAATGTAGCATATAGGTTGTTAGGTACCAATATTGAAACATGGAAAGCTCAGTTTTAACCCAAACGGTTATCGCCCCATTGCTCTTTCATGTACCATGGCAAACATCCTTGAGCATCTCGTTAAAAACATGTTTAAATGGTTCATGGACAGTAATGGCTTATTATTTATAAGGCAATTTGGTTTTCGAAAAGGTTTTAGTACGATGGACAGTCTCAGCATTTGGTTTACTGTTATCAGATTAGCCTTTAGCAAGCATAACTACATGGTGGGCACTTTTCTTGATGTGTCGTCGGCGTACGATAACGTACTGCTTCCTGTACTCAGGCAGAAGATGTTTAATCTGGGTATCTCAATGAGGTTAGTAAACTATATCACTAATTATCTGTCCTCTAGGTCTGTTGTAATCAATTTTTCATATTTCACCATCCCTTCAAGACAAGTCTGATAAGATCTGCCGCAAGGGTCTGTACTCAGTCCTCAATTCTTTGGTATTTATGCTTATGATTTAGAACTGTCTGTGAACTTTTTTGTAATATTCTGTAATACGCAGACGATCTGGCACAGTACATTTTTTATTTTTTATTTATCAATTATAATGTATAAACATATAATTTACATTTTATTGTACCTCTTTGTAAAACCTCTTTAGGTTTGTGTAAGGTACTCACATTTGTCGTAAATACCAATTATGTAGGGTACAATTAAAAGTACCGAAAGTACAATACAGTATTTATTTGTAGGTACATAGTAACAACAATACTATCGTTGTTCAAATTCTGGACCTCATAACATTAAAATACAATTTGTGGCTTCTAACATCTTTGTTATCGTTATGTACAATCATTTCATTTTATTTTATTTCATGCTTTAGCATTCTACATAGTTTATGCGTACAATAGCAGTTAAAAAAGAAAACTAATAACATTGGTTTGACTACTTGCTACAGTCAGTGGAGTACAGGTGATTCAACTTTACGAGTACTTTGCAACTTTGTCAAGTAGGTATACATAAGTTTACACATGCATGCTCATTCACAATATATACATACATATACATACATATCTAGTCGTAAATAGTTTAGGTTTTTATAATTTTAAAGCCAAACAGTAACCTGAGATTTCTTCGTAACTCTTAGGCTACAAACAAGCGTACGGCCTGCCTGATGGTACGCAGTCATCGCATCACATGAACACTTGCGATACCATATATGTATTTAGATTATAGTTTATTTCGGTAAAATTGTTTGAATTTAATCTTGTAATTTTTATGATTTAAATATTTAGTTGAAATGCGAGTGTTGCGCAAAATTTGTGGCATACGCTTGTAGACCGTATTCGCAATGATGAGTTTAGAAGCAGAGTTGGTCTAAAAAAGAGCGTCGGTATTAAAATAAGAACAGGCATGCTCCGTAGTTTCCGACATGTAGAAAGAATGCAGGATGAAATAATGACGAAGCAGATATACAATGCAAAAGTGGAAGGATGTAGGAGCCGAGGAAGGCCAAGAATTACATACTATGATCAAATTGGTCGTGTTCTATCAGAAGGTGATGTCAGGAGCCCTAGAAACCGGCGAGCGTGCATGAAAAGAGCAATTAATGTTAAAGAAGCGAGTGAGGTATGTAAGGATCGAGTCACGTGGCGCTCGGTTCTCTCTGTCTACCCCGTAAGGGATTTGGCGTGAAGTTATAGATAGATAGATAAATATTTTTTAAATGCAACAGGAATGGCGTTTAGCAACGTTGGCATTATGAATTCATTTGTGCGTGTCTCATAGAAATTAGTAGTTTTTGGTATCATTAATTTTTGTTGAGTAAAGTAGATTTGAACTCTTTGGACAAGATTCGGTCCAAGTGCCTCCGTATTATTACAGGAGTCATGAAGTCTTCTCCAATTAAAGCTTCAAGTAGAATGTGTGGAACCTTCCCTTCACCTGCAGAGATAGTATCTAGCGGTCAGTTTTCTGTACAAGGCTTTCCAGCTTTCTGACCACCTACTGATTACAAAACTACACGAGTTGTCTGAATATATCTCCTTAGGCAGTTATTAGGCTCACAAGGATACTCTATGTTTATTCAATAGTTTTATAGCCGACCTTCGTATCCCATGCCCTGTTTTCCAGTGCAGAGCAATCCTTTATTTGATGTAACATTTAAGACTATTGTCCATCGTCCTAATGTTATTCTTAGTCTTGGTATAAACAAGCCTTACACGCTTCCTTCTTTAAAATTAAATTCAGCCATAGACAATTTATGGAGTGACTAGTTGATCCTTTACACCGATGTCTACAAAACCTCTGAGCAAAGTTGTGTTGGGGCTGCTGTGTGGATCCCCGGGTGCAATATCTTACTAAATTTTAAGTGTCCATCTGTTTGTTCTGTTTTTATTATACGGGACGATCATGTCGTCAAGGCAGTCATCCTAAAGGACTCTAGAAGCTGTGTAGTTACAATTAATTCTAACCTGTTTCGCAGCAAATTAAAAGCCCCTGTCATCTTAGCAATTAAGCAGGCTTTGTACAGATGTTACAGCAAGGGCATGTGACCTGGTATCTACGCAAGATGAGATTCATACCCAGGAATGCCAGGGAACGAGACGGCAGACAACTGTGCTAGAAATGCTATACAGAATGGATGTCTGTCCCCTCGCTGTACTGCATGCTACCAGGACCTAGTCCGGTTTGCTCGCATCAAGACGTTGGGTGGTTGGAATGGGTTGTGGTTTGTGTCCAGGGCGGTGAAGGGCAGACATTATTCATCTATCCAGGACTCGATTCCTCCAGTGCCATGTTTTTTTTAAATACAGCGATGCAAACAAGCGTGCCACATCAGTTATCTGCCATCTCCGAATTGGACACGCCTGTACTAATGCGTTCCTGGCTAAAATTCGGGTGAATGACAGCTCTTTGTGTGTGAGTGGCCTGTACAAAAGAACCCCTGATCATAAGTTTTTCTGCTGTAGTAAGAATTCTTCCTCATTGTATGACGTCCTGCCTACTTCTATCCCCCTCTATGAAACTACGTTAAGCGGACGCCCGCGACGGACAACCGTCGCGTATCTACGCGGGTGGGGTCCGGGAAAACGCGACGGTCCCCGTCGCGGAGACCGGATTACGGAGTGTCGCTAGTTCAATTTTAACGTCGTGCATGTACAGTAATTAATTGCATGTAATGTTTTTTCCAACCACGCCGCTGTTCGTGCATCCCGGTCTTTATATAGGCCATTTGCCTGTTCCCATATGACAGGGCGACACTGTACCAATAATTTATTTATTAATTAATTAGTCTTTCTGTATCGAAAGACATTATTGTTGATTTTCTCCGCGCGTGCAGACCGTGTCACATAGCGTTACTTACTAAACCAGACCGCGCGTGTCACCGCTAGCGGGTACAGCGCGTGCACCCGCGCGGGCGTCCGTCGCTCGGAAGCGGCCCCCGTTACGCGGCCGCCTCCCCGTGACTGGCGCCCGCGCGGAGGCACGCGACGGAGCACTTTTGTATGAAACCGGACGGGCGTCCGCTTAACGTAGTTTCAAGCCTTAGATCCCTCCTTACATTATTACCTCCTTCCCTATTGTATATAATTTGTGTGAATATATTAACTCTAATAACATTAAACCCTAAGTTGTTTGTCCCTACTAACCAACTAACCTTTTGTGTTGTCATACATGTTATATTTGTTTATTGTTTTAGGTACTGAAAAGATCTATAGACTAATACGAGTATAGAGTAATATCTAGTACACTCACAAGGCTATTAATAATAGTATGAATAGCGAAGCTATCTTATTTATTGTGGAGTTATCTCACTCAATCACACCACACGATAAGTTCAAGGACAATTTTATGTCTTTATTTTGTTTGTATTATTTCCTCACAAGGACACTATTATCCAATTTTCCAATTATTGAATACAATATGCGTTAAAATTGCCTAGTTAAATGGAATGAAATGTATTCGGAGTAGACCTTTTCGTTTGTTGCTTGCTGACAGGTGCTTATCAGTGAAAATGCTAATATGCATAATTAATTATTGTATAGATTTCTAAATCAAGTTGGGGCAATAAACATTTCTTGTAGGTATGTCCGCATCGCGATTTACCGGATTTTAACGAAGCTTGGTGGACTAATACGTGATGTAAACATAGTTTTCAGGTTAACGAGACATAGCAATCTGTTTAGCAGTTTTTGAGATATCGAAATTAACATATTAATAAAATAAACAGTAAAAATCTTTTTATGTAAACGCAATGAAAGTGATATGCGAAGATATTATAAATATACTTAATATTAAATATTTATGGACAACTAGATACCAAGAAACATTTTTATTAGAAACAGTTTTTTTTAGTTTGTAATGTAAAATTGCGTTTATGTTCTGATGCAGGTTACCACTTGACACCAAGACAGTGATAATAGAGTCATAAGGCGCCGTTGAATGAAATTGATTCACAAGCATGCTCAATGCGAGCGACATTCTGCCTAAGACAACTGTCTAAACTAGGACTCGCATAGAATATGGCCAAGTGGATCTAGGATGTATATGCCACCTATAAGTATCAGGAACACTAATGCATCACTGACCCATGACCAGTAAGAGATCAGGGTCTTCAACGTCACTGTACTGTACAATGCCAACTCTGTTTTATTTGGGGTTATCTACGTATATAGGTACGAGCCATATATTATTTTTCGGAATTTGTACTCCTTCTATTTTGTCTCATGTACACAAGAGATATTTACAATCGTTCTGGAAATAGTTTCGCGTAGTTCAGTACTACGTCCTCTTATTGAGCTATAATTGCAGTTGCTATTCATAATATTGGCTTATTATGGTGGAATCGACGACTGTTCCGTCGCGAAGGTGCGCCTTAGTATTTATTATGTTTAGCTTAAGTATCCTGTCATTGAGAGAAATATCCTGGTTTTATTCAACGCCTTTCTAAGTGTTTATGCTTAGAAGTATAAAATTGTGTTTTATGGCTAGTTATCACTTGACGTCAAGATAGTGGTTAGCGAGGCTCAGGGTGCCGTTGATTGAAATTGATCCATCGCTGTCCTCAATACAATCTCCTACTCAAGGCCACTGTCATGACAGCGATCTCGCTTAGAATATGGCTAAGTGGCACCAGGATGTATATAGGCAATAGGCATCAAGGTATCAATAACACAAAAGCATCGCCACCTTCAGCGTACTTCAGCCTTTGAAGACATTTATATTTCTTCTTGAAGGTATATGGTATTTTTTGAGATAACTGTTAACGGTAGTTGATTCCATAATTTCCCCGAATGTTGAAGAAACTTTAAAAAGCGTCAATCATTCGGTGGTATGGATAGAATTTCAATGTATGGCGAGTTGAATGATAAGGAAATTCAGTGGCTGATATCAGATCGATCAGCTATTCAAATATTCCTCATAATATAGCGTATATGATATAGAACACACAAAGAGAGGCAAACTCTCTTCATGTAGACAGCGAAAACAGCCGATCGGATATCACTGGGTTGATCTGACTGAAACTAGTGGAATTCGATCTTTACTATATTGAGCATACTTTTGTTGCATGCGGTTAAATACTAATAAAGAGCAATATCCCAAAAAATTAAACTTAATAGGCCTATGACTAAAGTATTATAAAAAAGTACAACGTCACTGCGCCAAATGCTCAATCCGATGACACACAAGGATTTGATAAAATATTATACCTTTTGAAAGACAGTACCTAAGAGTTTGGTGAATTGAGTTTCATGTTACGTGATGGACAATGTGTTTACAGCAAAACTGGCTTCGCTTGAAGATGTACGAGTATTGTATAGCATTTACACATATACTGGTCGCCATATAAATGGCGACCTATGGCGCTCGGTTCTCTCTGCCTACCCCGCAAGGGACTTGCATGAAGATTCTGCGGATGGATCTGTAAATCTAGCTGCGTAGCAATAGCAAGTGTATTATGGGTGGCTACAAAGTGCGTACCCTCAGTGGCTAGGTTATGCGCCACATGTACATTTTTTACCATATTATGATGTACTTGATGCGAAATAACCCTGACGGCACTTCGCTTACAGTCGGGAGTCGTTTCAACACAGATTTACCAGAAATAGAAAATACTGATGAATGTATTATGTTCTTGTGACATAATATTAATGACATAAATTGAATTGGCATGGCATGGATACATAAATTTCATTCGAATTATTCTATTAGCAATCTGAAGTAGGTACACTTGTACCTTACGTTGAATTTTGATTACAATTTTGGTTTAAGTTACGATCGTAATAAGTTTACTTATTCGTTTTTCCCGATTAATTTATTAATGCTTATTCAAAAGTTTTTTTAGATTGCTTACGGTTTGTTTCAGACTACCTGCCTACACTCATAATTTATTTACTCTTGTCGATTTGAGTAATTGATGATGATTGCCGAGTGAGACTGACGAGCTAGACTAACAGGGTTGGAAGATATGGAGATTTTAACAATTTTGAGGGAAAAATATACCGAAAATTTTGACAATTGAAAGCACAGGTCAATATTTTAGGAGAATGATAATTATTTTTACATATCCGGTACATTTTATATGATGAAATACATTTAATATAATTTCTAATAATATTTACGACATGTGAATTCTACTCAGTCTTGTTTGTCAGGCGGTTTTTAATACCATTAAGATGGCAAACAAGCGTACGGACTGCCTGATGGTAAACTGCTACCTTAGACAACGGAAAGTTGCAAGTGTTGCAACACAGAAAATTCAGAAAAGTTTTCTTGCGAGAACACTTAAGTTGTGGAATCAACACCCTGTCGAGGTTTTACCACGGGTTTTTAAGGGGTCCAGTAAGAGGCGTATTTCGCAAGTGAAGAGCTAAAACTAAAATGGGAGTTTTATCTGTCCCCATTTGAATACGTTAATCAAAGTAGGTTCAATTTTGGACGCCAGTTGATTTTGACTTTTCTCCACAAGAGTATGGTTATATAAGCATGACCTGTATTTCAAGTGCCTAGGTGATGTTGTCGTCATAGCAATGTATGCCATTAATAGACAATATATCATTAATATATTATCTAGAGACCTCGTACGTACATGTTTGTGATTATCACTAGCTCGGTGGGGATGGAAAACATCGTGACTTCTCCACAAACCTGTACGTCCAAGAAATTATATTTTGATAGACGTGTAACCTAGCCTAAGAAAGGTCTAGTTTTCGCCCTGGGTTGGGGAGGTCTGACGGCAGTCGCTCCATGGTAAAATCAGTATCTTCACCAAATTTTTAGGCTTAGCGGACCTCGCCAATGCTATTGGATTAGGAAACAGGATAACTAATATAATTATATAATAAGATAAAAAACAGTTATCAGTTTATTTTTATCAGTTCTTGGCCTCTTCAGCTGTAGCTCCGGCATGGCAATAGACATGCAAGTTATTTTATACATATTACATCAAAGTGTGAGAGCTCGTCATTGCGCGTCATTCTAACCGAACACGCAGGGTAAGCAACGTCGACTGCAGCCTGGCTGTGGATGGATTTATCTATCTCGAGTTTTTCCGTGCTTCGGAGGGCACGTTAAGCCGTCGGTCCCGGCTGTTGTCGATAGATGACAGTCGTTAAGCTAAGTCAGTGGCCCTCGGGCGGCTTTAAAATACTGGCTTCCGCCAATCCGCATTTGAGCAGCGTGGTGGAGTATGCTCTGCTCCAAAACCCCCTCGGTTGAAGGGAGATCCGTATCCCTTCAGTGGGATGAGTAAGCGTTGATAATAGCATCATGGACACCAAAGTGTATATTGATAATAGCATAATTTGTAAAAATGGACTACAGTTTGTAGTATTTATACGCGTCGATTGACAATACAATTATACATTAACACAAAGTTCACTGTTGAATAAAAGTGGAGAAACCGTTAAGTACTGAAAGCTAGATATAATTACGGATTTAATATTTAGTTTTAATTTACTTTTTATTTTTAATCAGATTAAAGTTTTTTTTTTAAATTACGTATGTATTAAGTTCATATTATGTACTGATTTGTTATGATTATGAATGATTAATTATTTCGTTGAAAAATATGAATATTGGGCAAAATTCAGATATTCGATGTAGCAACCCTGGCTCGTTAATAGACAGTCAGTGTCAGTTGGACAGTCAGAATCAGTCACTTGCGACAATTTAATGCGACCGTTCTTTTGATTGTTTCTCAACTTTTCGTCGAACAATTTCAAAAATACTTTTTAATTTTGCTGTTTGTAACTACAAAAATGTCCACCGATATTACTGCAATTGGATCCCAAAAGGTTAAGAGCATTGCTACAGGAGAAGTGAGTGCAGTTTTGTATTTTCCGCGTTTACTGTACCGTTACAATATTACAATAGGTATGCTGTATGAAATTCTACAAAGTTTAAACTATTCAATTATTCCACCAAAGTTATTGAACTAACTTTATTAGTCACATAATAATACCAAGGCTACTCTCCAACTGTAATTCGTGTTCTTGTAAGAAATTTCAGATCTTTCGCAAATTATATTCATAGTTTTTCAAACCGGCATTTATTCCGCTATACTTACCTACCTTCCTCTCAGTTGTAGTATATTATAATTAGCTGCATCAGTGGAGCGTGAATTACTGTGTAATGTTCGCCTACTAACACAATTATGCTGTTATAAAACCTGTTTAGAGGAAGGAATACATAAACTGACCATTTATTAGATATACCTACATCTATGTTTTACAAATATACCGATAAAGTTGTACTTATGTAACATTACTTTTTAGGGTTCCGTACCCAAAGGGTAAAACGGAACCCTATTACTGAGGCTCCGCTGTCCGTCCGTCCGTCTGTCTGTCACCAGGCTGTATCTCATGAACCGTGATAGTTAGACAGTTGAAATTTTCACAGATGATGTATTTCTGTTGCCGCTATAACAACAAATACTAAAAAATAGAATAAAATAAATATTTAAGGGGGCTCCCATACAACAAACGTGATATTTTTTGCCGTTTTTATAGATAATGGTACGGAACCCTTCGTGCGCGAGTCCGACTCGCACTTGGCCGATTTTTTTTTTTTTGTATATTATGAACCTCATAATATGTCATGTATTTATATTTTTATTGGGAGGCAAACAAAGACCCATATATGAAGTGGTTACCATTGACTTTGAATACTTACAATCATACAAGTATAGCTCGTGTGTCGCCACCTCCACTGCTAACAAGGCAGCTCCTCCAGGACCTTACTGTTATTTTGAATTATTTGGCAATCTCCTGTGTGGTAGAGGTTCTTCATCAATAGGGCTAACAGGGTGTACCACATGCAAGTGGTCCAGGAAGACTACCCTGTACATATTTTGTTTATACACCATTCATAATATGCTAGCCATACATATATTGGACACTTACCATTCTAGCATTCTGTTCTAATATGAATTTCTCACACACAGCCCTAGCACTCATTCCTTCCATGCCTTCCTCACACACATTTCTTTTACATGTCTCTCATTTTATGTTCATTGTGCATCTTTATTGCATAAATTCCTAGCACTTATTTTTTTACAAAATGTAAGAGTCCATAGAGCATATGAGACTCCAGATGGAAATTGTTACTATATACTATAAACCAGTCAGGTGTTGTTGATAGATAACAGTCCTTAAGCTAAGTCAGTGGACTTCGGGTGGTTTGACAACACTGGCCTCTGCCAATCTGCAGTTGAGTGTGCCATGAGATTAGCTATTGTTTATTTTGGGTTGTTCTAGAACCTTGACTGTCTGCATCTCCATGAACTTGTAATAAGTATCTCAATGAAGTTATGAATGATTGAACTTAATAAAGTTGAGAAATATTTTTACTTGAGTGCTTGAAACCAAAGTTTAGGCACATATTTAAATGTGTGGGATACTTTCTTTCTGTATAATGTCCAACTGGCTGGATGTAATATAATCATTGGAATTATTGCATTTGTTGTGACAGCCTAAATGGCTTAATAAAAATAAAAATCAAGTAGATATAGTAATATAAATCATCATTTGGGGAAGTATCCTTTGAACCGCACAATATAAATAAAGAGCTATAAATAAAGGGTTATAAATAAAGACTTGGTTATGTATGTACAACATGCCTACAGCCCCTGTTTGTATGCAGATGTGGGTTAAATATGGACCTCTATGAATATAATATCTTCATTTTTTTCAGACAAAGGAGTTGAGGAGTTTTTGGCAAGACCAAAATGTGGCTATCATCTTCTTCCGTCGTTGGGGATGCACACTATGTAGATTGTGGGCCAAGGAGGTATGATGTTTGTTTGATTTTGTACATAACCAAACCAATATAAATCACAAGTGAGGGAATAAGAACATTCGTCCTATAAAAGGTCTGCCCTTTTTTACTAACAGGCAGCACAACCTGGCTTTGCATGGGTCCAAATCTATATATATAGGGTGTTACAAAATGTACCTGACAAAAGTTAGCATGGCTTAATTAATAAGCTAATAAAAAAAAATTCTAAAAATTGTATTTAAAAAAAAAAAACCATAAAAGTTGTGCGTGAGTTAAATTAGAAAATAATGAACTTATTTGTTTGTATCTTGTTTAATCAATGACAATGTTGCTTTAATTCAAATATGAATAAAAGACATAGCACTATTCTTAGTCACTCATTGCATAGTGCTGTCACTCTCACACAGTATCTATTTCCTAATGTCACAGAGATAGAGTTTTTTGACCTATGGTTTCTGCCAGCTGATTGCGGTGGCCATAACATAGTAATAATAAGTAGTAAAAGGCATGAAAAAAGGCATGTAGGCATAATGGTACAACTCGCAAAATTTTTAATTTCTAAATTATGTTTTTTGAAAAGTCTGTAATATTTTTAATGTTGAATTTTTTTATATTATAATCGTAATATAACATAATTAAATATAGTTCCAATTAAAACTGTAAACATATTGTGGAGAGATAATAAAGAATTATTATTCTTATTATTAATAGGTAAAAACATATACATAAACCCAAAGTTTGTTGGTGTTGGAATATGTTAGTCCTTATATAAAACAGTCGGGTTAGTTACACTATTTATAACTCGAGAATGGCTTGCACAGATTTTTTAGATCTTTATTTGTTGGATTTGTCTCCCCCCCAAATAGTAGAATAACTATTAAAACATGGAAAAAATTAACGGGGGAAAAAAATATAAAGAAAATTCATTTTCTCATACATTTTATATAAATCATCTTTTTTGTGATATCTCAGAAACGGGTGCGTATTTTTTCACATAACTTTGTAAGTCCTATCGGAAGTCCGAAAATATTTCTCATAGTGACTCTACAGCGAGCGAGCGTGCCGCAGCAGCGGTCGGCGAAGCGCCAGAACCGAGCATTGTCTGTTATGAAGGAAACTGCTCTGAAAAACAACATTAAAGTATGTTCTTAGTAATTACATTATTGATATAAAAAAATATGATAACTCTCTAATATGAGTTCCGTTCGAAAATTATGAATAAAAGCATGAGAAGAAAAATTATGAAGAGTAATTATTATGAATACAAGTCGGTAGTAAAACAAAAAAATAGGAATAAAATTTTTATGTGAGCCAATATGGACCCCTCAAGAACGAATTGACAAATTTCAATGCTAAGACTGCTGAAACACCTCCAGCGACAACATTTACCAGTTTCTCTTCGATTTGCAAAGGCAATTCATTTAAAGTTACCTCTGATATGCCATGTTATTGCAAACAAACGCTCATCCCAGATACTTCAACGTCGAAAGAAAGGCAATATTTTCTTCCTTCCTTTGCATCCGGTTCCTGATCATCTGGATGTGCATTCTGCTGATGCTTTTGATTGTATTTACACAGTTTATTCAAAGCGTAACTAACATATGCTAGAAGCATTGCGGTTGTTGCTGGTGAATGTTCGTCAGCCGATATCATTTGAATCACTTCGAACTGTCAACTGTAGTTACTGTGTAGTGTGCCCAAATATTACATGTTTTTGACGAGCTTGGTGGCTCAGTCGTGAATGATGCGACTTTGACACCAACGCCAAACGTGGGTTCGATTCCCACACACGGCAAACATTTGTGTGCATGAATATGTCTGCTTGTCTTGGTCTGTATGTTTTAAGAGAGGTAGGGCGCCACATAACAACTCCGTAGAGGGTTGTTGTGTTCCTGCGTGTGAGTGAGGTCACCAGTAAGCTCCCAAGTAGTTGCTGTGTAAGCAGCGGAGCAGGCATGGCGCGAGTGATACTTAATATATCACAAGCGTTAATAGGCTACGGCACCCGCTTTACATCAGGTGGGCCGTATGCTTGTATACCTCCCGACGTAGTATAAAAAAATGTTTCATGTCAACAGTTCAATTTGCTTGAAAACGATACTCATTTGGGCATGACAATCGCTGATGCAGTTGCTATATTTCTAAGTGCTTCCCACGAAAACTACATGAATTGTAGAATAAAAACTTATATGTATGTCAAAAGGAATACGAGTACATTCCTTCAAATCTACCGACTATTTAACAAACCAAGACGAAGCAACGGACATTTTATCAGCCTGACTTGCCCCCGCACATTTTACTACTGAAGGTTAGCTTGACAATCAATTTAACGAAGGGAATCGACTCGAATGCGGTCCATCCAGCAAGTAGCTTAATGTAAAGTAGTACAACAATGGTAACCAAATCATTTCGTTCGCTTCTGTAAAGCGAACGAAATGTGTGAATTTAATGAAGTTCTGATCGTAATCAGTTTCATTTTTAAATACCAGATTTTTTGCAACGTCGGGGACACACAAGCATACAGCCCACCTGATGTAAAGCAGTTACCCTAGCCTATGAACACTTGTAAAACAATAAGTATCACTCACGCGATGCCATCTCTGCTGCTAGCGCAGCAACTCTTTAGGAGCTTACTTCTCACGCAGGAACACCCCTCCAGATAATTGTTATTGGGCTACGGTTTTCGGTGAGGTGACGGTACTTCCCCCACTGACTTGACGGTACTACAAACACCCAAACCCAGAGAGATGTTTGTTCTGCGTGGGAATCGAACCCACGAGCGTCGGTGTCGAAGTCTCGTTATTGACCGCTACGCCACAAAGCTCGTCAAAACCAACAGATATACAACGCGGAAGTGGAAGGATGTAGGACCCAAGGACGGTCCACCCAAGTAACTCACCTACCACAACCAAATAAGTCGTGTTTTATCAGAAGGCAATGTCAGGAGGTGCACTAGGAACCTGCGAACGCTCTTGAAATGAAGTTATGGATGCCAAAGTGACGAAGGTATGCAAGGACCTTGCGGCATTCGGTTCTCTCTCCCTACCCCACAAGAGACATGGCGTGACGATATATATAGATAGACAGGGTGAGCCTTGGCCTTCTTCGATTTATACATAATTTCACTTTCGCGTTGTAATTCTGTTTTCAATTTTCTTTCCGTTTCTTGTTTTTTTTTTTTTAATAAATATTGTCGGACAAATTACACAGCGCCACCTAGCCCCAAAGTAAGCGAAGCTTGTGTTATGGGTATTAGACAACTGATAAACATACGTAAATACATTTTTTTTTGTAAATACATACTTATTATATATAGAAAATACCCAGACCAATACAAACAGACATGTTCATGCACACAAATGTTTGTACTGTGTGGGAATCGAACCCACGAGCGTTGGTGTCAAAGTAGCGTAACAGCGCGTTCCACCGCTGAGCCACCGAGCTCGATACTTATTTCCCATAAACTGTTACAGTTAAGGGTATATCATCCTTAGGGAAGCTCACTAGCGCCACTCGAATAAAAAATTAATAATTCATAAAATACACATTTTTGCCACTGAATAAAATAAGTACGTGATTGTTTGATAAACTCGCTGTACACAACGCGGTGCTAATTCCAACACTAAATTATGGAAGTAAAAGCTGGGTATAGAAAAGAGCAAGAGAGTAAAATAAACGCGGTCGAGATGTGAGCATTGCGGAAAAAAATGTGCTCTAACGCTAGCTGACCACGTTCGCATCAATGAGTAAGAAATAAGAAAGAGAGTGTCGGTGTTAAGATAAAAAAGCTTGCTCCGTAGTTTAGGGCATGTCGTTAGAAGTTAGGGCGAAATAATGGCCATACAGATTTACAATGTGAAAGTGGAAGTGGAGGAAGGCTAAGTCTCGCCTACCACGACCTAATTGGTCATGTTTTATCAGAAGGTGACGTTAGAAGCCGTTAGAATTTGTATTTAATAAGAATTTTAATTTCTGAAATATATCTGAATTTGTTATAGCAAGACAAAATATTTTTAATTTTGAATGGGACTACGTAATTGGAATGGAGTGTAAAAAATCAATCTTTTACCACAATCGTGACTTTTATGGTAATTATAATTCTCAATATTAACATCAATAAAGAACTATTTTCAGCCAATACGCAAATTGTATGAAACCTTGCACAATTTGCATGATTCTCACTCGTAAGATTTAAAAATCTATTCCTAAAATAGTAACCATACAAATAAGTATAGGCGAACCTAGATTTTGTTATGCATATAGAGGGCAAACGCAGTTGTTTGTTCGTCTGTTTATATCCAAGTGTCTAGTTGCCCGCAGCTTGGGCCGATATATGTTCTGCTTTTCAAGTTTTATATATAACCCTAAACGCTAAATAAAATAAAAAAATAATATTTTAAATACAAATGAAACTGCCTTCATTGAAGTCTAATCATATATCAATGAGGTCAGATACACTTTTTTATTTATTTATATATTTTTTAATGCGCATAATATTTGTACAATATTTTTAATACCACTAAGATGGAAAAGAAGCACACGGCCCGCCTGATGGTAAACAATCATCGTAGACTACGGACATTTGCAACACCAGGGGTGTCACTCATGTGTTGCAGAGCCTCTAAAAACCTCTTTACGCCTTTCATGAAGAACCCTATGCTGTAGTCCCATGGGAAAACCTCGGCTGGGAGTTCATTCAACAACTTGAGGGTTGTCGGAAGAAAACTGCCGCCACGACTGCCCTGTTCGTCTCTGCGACACGTGTTTCGCCTCTCCAAGAGGCATCCTCAGGCACTGTAGATGTATGTCGTTAGAATAACATGTTACAAGCTACAATAATAATATAGGGGCATATCTCACATACGGTATATTTTGACGAGCTCGGTGGCTCAGTCGCGTTTGACGCGACTTCGACACTAACGCTCGTGGATTCGATTCCCACACAAGGCAAACATTTGTGTGCATGAACATGTCTGTTTGTCTTGGTATGGATGTTTTAAGAGAGGTAGGGCGCAACAAAGCAGCCCGTCCGTACCTCCACCTCACAGAAAACCGCAGCCAAATAATAACTCCCTAGAGGGTTGTTGTGTTCCTGCGTGTGAGTGAGGTCACCAGTAAAGCTCCCAAGGAGTTGTTGTGTAAGCAGCAGAGGAGGCATCGCGCGAGTGATACTTAATATATCGCAAGCGTTAATAGGCTACGGTAGCCGCTTTACATCAGGTGGACCTTATGATTGTATACCTCCCGACGTAGTATAAAAAAAAAATATGACGCTGATAGCTTCTTTTTCAACCGCATCGCTCGCCGTCGGCGAGGAGTTCACCCTCACATACTGGAACCACAATAAATAAATAAATAAATATTGTAGGACAAATTACACAGCGCCATCTAGCCCAAAGTAAGCGAAGCTTGTGTTATGGCTACTAGACAACTGATAAAGATACGTAAATACATTTTTTTTTTTTGTAAATACATACTTATTATACATAGAAAATATCCAGACCAATACAAACAGACATGTTCATGCACACAAATGTTTGTACTGTGTGGGAATCGAACCCACGAGCGTTGGTGTCAAAGTCGCGTCATTCACGAGTGAGCCACCGAGCTCGTCAACAATGGTTGCGTACTGTGCGGTTCCAGAGAAGTTTTCTTCCGAGAACTCTCAAGTTGTGGAATGAACTCCCAGCCGAGGTTTTCCCAAGGGATTACAGCATGGGGTTCTTCAAGAAAGGCGCGAAGAGGTTTCAACAGGGTCGGCAACGCATGAGTGACCCTTGATGTTGCAAATGTCCATAGGCTACGGTAACTGTGTACCATCAGGCAGACCGTACACTTGATTGCCACCTTAGTGGTAGGTATATAAAAAAAACATGTTCTGTTTGGGAATTGAACCCACGAGGTCTGGTGTCAAAGCAGCGTTACTAGCCACTGTGTCAACGAGCTCGTCAAAAAACAATTGTTCGCGCCTGATAGAATTGTATACAGATTAATATTGTTTACACATTGCTACATAACTTGGAAAGCGCTTTTTATATTAATATACCTCACACGTATGTGATAAAAAATCTACTCGGTTGTTAGGGCGTTCACACATTGTTTCTGTGCGCATAATTTTGGCTATTAACCCGTCGAGGCCCGCTATGTACTTTTTACACGCATACCGCCATAAGCCTGGTCATATATGACCTATGTTGGTGCTCAAGGGGGCACCAACATAGGTCATATATGACCAGGCTTATGGCGGTATGCGTGTAAAAAGTACATAGCGGGCCTCGACGGGTTAAATAGTTCTAAACCAGTTTACAGTAATTTTGAGTTCTATTGAATTCCATAGTGTCCACTACGAGACAACAATAGTTATAAAAGTGGAACTACTGTTGTTCCTATTTCCCAGGCCATGCCTGTCGTGGGGTGACCATGTGTACATTTACCACCGAACATTAGAACAGTAGAAGGCGCAAGTGACCAAGACAAAAAGTAGCATCGTACCATCAATAGCTTCTATTTTAATAGGTATATATTTTTTTTGTTTTCGCCCATGAAAGACCCACAAAAGAAGGATTAACCCACACCCAGGTGTGCGGTCATGGAGGGTGCCCCTCACGGAAGAATGACTTCCGTGAGGGGCACCCTCCATGACCCGATGGGAGGCTAAAGGCATTCCTAGGCGGTGTTTAGTCCTACTGATTAAACACCGCCTAGGAATGCCTTTAGCCGGGAAGGCTTTAAAGGCTTCATCGGAGGCGAAAAAACTGATATTTACATGGAGCGATTGCCATCAGACCTACACACCCCAGAGGGGAGGAAACCACCTTTCTTAGATTTGGTCACATGTCTTTCAAAATATAATTTTTAGAACGTGTGAGTTTTCTCACGATGTCTTTTTTTTTCACCGCCGAGCAAGTGACAAATCCTACTAATATTATAAATGCGAAAGTTTGTATGTATGGATGTTTGTTCCTCTTTCACGCTTAAACGGCTGAACGGATTTGAATGAAATTTGGCACGTAGATAGATTATGATCTGGATTAACATATAGGCTACGTTATTTGACTCCACGCTGGCGGAGCCGCGGGCAGCAGCTAGTATGTATATAAATCCGAAAACACGAATCCAGTGGTTCATGTCCCCACCAGGATTCGAACAGCGGACCAGGTGTTCAATAGGCCGGTTCCTTATCCACTGGGCTATCACTGCTCAAATACCAACAACCATAAATAACTATTCATCTTGTGCTTTAGAGTAAAGTTATTTAGGGATATAAAGGATTACCAGATGTGTAATATCAATAGTACAAGATTTGCTTAGCTTGGCACTAGATGGCGTTGTGTAATTTAATTTGCCCAGAGGGTTTTTTTTTAAATTTAAAGTAAACATATTAAATGCTGCAAGCAAATTAATTGGCTATTTTTTATGTTGTATGAAGAAAGGCTTACAATTGAATGCGAAGAAAACCAAGATAATGGTATTTGAAAGAGAGACAACCAGAACGAGCACTAGAATTACGGTTGATGATGTAGTTGGAGCAAGTGAATGAGATTGTATATCTTGGAAGTGCTTTTAGCAGCAATGGAAAGTACACCGCTGATGTGGAGAGACGAGTGAGTGCAGGGAATAGGGTGAATGGAGCGTTGGGTAAACTTCTAGGCAGCCGTAATCTAAGCCAGAAGGTACAGCTTGCTGTACACAACGCGGTGCTAACTTATGGAAGTGAGAGCTGGGTATGGCAGAGTGAGCATGAAAGTAGAATAAATGCGGTCGAGATGAGGGCATTGCGCAAAACTTGTGGCATAACGCTTGCTGACCGCGTTCGTAATGAACACGTGAGAGAAAGAGGTTGTCTGAAAGAGAGTATCTACCATGACCAAATTGGTCGTGTTTTATCAGAAGGTGATGTCAGGAGCCCCTGGAACCGGCGAGCGTGCATGAAAAGAGCTATGAATGTCACAGACGCGAGTGAAGTATGTAGGGTCCGCGTCTTATGGCGCTCGGTTCTCTCTACCTACCCCGCAAGGGACCTGGCGTGAAGATATACATACATACTTTTTTTTATATGGGAACATCTGACTCTGAGCAAGCCATAGCTCGACATGCATTTTTTAAACAACCTCAGGAGGCATACAGACATATACGTTGTTACCGTAGGCTATGAAGGCTAGCCATACAAGACGTATTGCTAGGGCGCTGCCATCCTTGCTGCTGACACGGGAACACTCACTCGTAGGGACAACAATCCTACAGGGAGTTGTTATTGGCTGCGGTTTTCTGTGAGGTGGAGGTAATTCCACAGGCTTTGATGCGTCCTTACCTCTCCTAAAAACACCCAGACCAACACACGTTCATGCACATAAATGTTTGTCATGTATGGGAATCGAACCATCGAGCCTTGGTGCTAAAAGTGAAATAATATGCAAAAGCCGAAGAGGTTTAGAGCATACTCCACCACGCTGCTTAACTGCGGTTGGCAGAGGGCAGTGTTTACAAGCCGCTGGAAGGCCACTCACTTAGCTTAACGACTGTCATCTATCGACAACAGCCGAGACTAACTTCTTAACTTGCCCTCGACGTGCACGGAGAAGAGATAGATAAATCCATCCACATACAGGCTGCGGTGGACGTCGCTTAACCTGCGTGTTCGGTTAGAATGGCACGCGCAACGACGCCGAGCTCTGAAGTACGCATTTGATTGACATTATATATACATATATATAATGTCAATCAAATGCGTACTTCATATATATATATATATATATATATATATACATATTTAAATCATTTTGTTTTAGTTGGCGGAAATAGCACCGATTCTGGAGAGGCATAACATTAAGTTGGTCGGCGTGGGCGTCGAGGAAGCTGGCTCCAAGGAGTTCGTCGAAGATAAGTACTTTGATGGAGGTGAGATTTGCTAACGACTTCTTACACGGCGGCGGAGAGTTAATCCTCACGTGCTGAAACTGTAATAGTCACGTACTGTACGGTTTCAGAGAAGTTTTCTTCAGAGTTTTCTCAAGGGCTGTAACTCCTTGAGAAAAATGCATAGCCTATTAACGCTTGTTAATACATTAAGTATCATCACTGGCGTGATGCCACCTCTACTGCTAACACAGTAAACTCCTTAGGAGCTAACTGGTGACCTCACCGCGCGCAGGAATATAGTAATCCTCTACGGAGTTGTTATTTGGCTACGGTTTTTTCGTGAGGTGGAAGTACTTCACCACACGGTCTGTATGATGCGCCTTACCTATCTTAAAAACACCCAGACCAAGACAAACAGACATGTTTATGCACACAAATGCTTGGCTTGTGTGGGAATCGAACCCACGAGCGTTGGTGTCAAAGTAACGTAACAGCGCGTTTCAACACTGCGCCACCGAGCTCGTCAATCAACTTGTTCCAAAGCTGCATCATGGAACATAATCGTTGCGTTCGTTTTGCTTTCCTAACTTTCAAATAATGACTTAGTTTTGTTTGCGTTCTATTGTAAGCCTTTTGTCATACAATCATCGTCCGTCGTTATGACCAGTTTTTGCAGTCCGGATGGTGATTCTGCTATGTGACATCGTTTGCATAAAGCTTTATAATACTATAAGATATCAAACATCATATTATAAGACATCAAAAGGACCAGTATGCTGAACAATTATTTAGTTCCATTAGTAATTCAATCGATAAAACGTTCTACTACAATCATGCAATCAATTCAAATTAATATAGTTACAAAAGTAATTGTAAGTAATTATATCAATCATAAATCCAACGCAGTACAATGGCGGTAATTAAATTAATTACGAAGGATAATTAAAAAAATAGATAAATAATCAATACGTTTCGGGGACCAGTTTATACATGGAATATTTGTTTGAAAAGTGGATGCAGCGGCATTATGTGATCAATTCAAAATACTGTTTAAAATTTATCGGGGGATGATCGATTGGGTTTTTGGAGTAAATTTAAAAACATCGTTCAAGTAGAAAGTAGGCAGACATGTTTTAGTGGGTGATTAAAAGCTGCATCGAACTGTTGATAAAACGCTTTACGTATTATACATTTTTAATATAGCGCCATCTACCGGCAATACCGTGAGATATTTAATATCATGTCAATGTGCAAAGTAGGCAGAAACTAACATTTTATTTGGTTAAAACGTTACAAATTGTGAAGACTAAGAGATCACTGGAAGTGAATTCTGTCCAATATTACGTTAATAGTTGAAACTACTGAAAATATATTGATTGGGTTCAGAGACGAGCAACGGTATTTTTTGAGCGTAAAAAGATGGAAAATATTGGGTAAGAGCCCAATATTTTCCATCTTTTTACGCTCTTAAAAATAGACTAAGTAAAGCCTGTAACTCTTGTGTATTTTACCGATTGTATAATAGATCCTGTTTAAAGGAGTTGTTTGATATGATGCTTGTTGGGAGAAATCTGATGGAATGCTTTGGAAGCCACGGGGTGGATATCGAAATGGAAGAACATGTATTGATCAAGTTTTTTCACTCCTTAATTGCGAATGTAGCATCGTCTGCGTAAAACGGCCAATTTATCACTGTATTTGCTTTATGCAGTCGATTAGATTACGTCGTACTATGTCATAGTGAATTTTGACGAGGACCCAAATGTATCAGGCAATTTAATATAGAATCGAATCGGTACAATTTGCAATAAAAGATTGACTAGTATTAGCAAACCGATGTACACCGGTATGCGCAACTTATCCCTGCCTAAGATTTTACAGAGTTTTGAAAATATTTTTAGAAATATATATTATTTTTTCATAAATGGTAAATAAGAGGTAACGGTGAGGATATTTATTTCTTTGAACAGTTCCCTAAGTTATTCTCTATCCCTATAATATAAAATATGTTTCAATATCAGCCGCTTTTCCCCCTAATAATATACCATACGACTACAACTAAAATATACTAAGCGTACAGTAGCCATGTCCGTCAATTGAGCGACAGAAGATGAAAGTAATATCATCGCGGAAGAGATTGGAACATTATATATATGTATATATTGAATAAAAATGGGTGAAAAGAAATAAGATACTTGTTACACAATAAAAAGTGTATCTATACCTAGTTCGGCCATAAGTTCTGTTACAAATGAATATGCATTTATTTTGTGCAAGGCAATCACTGCAACCTTATTTTCTTTAACATCAATACCATATTGATTTTTTTATATAATCTCAGAATAGTGGCACCGCATTGCCTAAGCGAAAGAGGAGCCTAAATCGCAAGTGCAACTGACAAAAGACTACACAGTGTCCTGTCAGTTGACGCTGCCATGCTGGCCCGCAAGATCCTTCTTCCCGCTACGTTTGAAGGATCCCATATTGTAGGAAGGAGGGAACAGTAACAGTATTTATGACCAGATTAGTTATATACAACAAACATACAAATGTCTTGCCAGTTAAGGACTTTATTATATCGACATAATTATAGTCTAAAGAATATTGAACGATTGGTCAACTATCCAACCCTTGCTATAATTCCAGATCTGTATTACGTCGAGAGTTTATCTACGTACCGAGCGCTCGGCTTCAAGCGTTTCACCGTGGTGTCGATACTGGCATCGCTGTTCTGGAAGCAGTCCAGAGAGGCATTGGTCAAAGGGCTCGGCATGGGTGAGTATAGGCGGTTAAGATTCCTACTTATTGTTAAGCAATTTTAGGGTTAACAAAGGTTTTGTGACTAAATGTGTGAAACTGTAATTCCTTAGTATTCCTAGAAAAGCAACCAGCGCTCAAGGGAGTTATTTGGCTGCGGTTTTCTGTGAGGTGGAGGGATTTCCCCAGACAGGTTACTTTGATGCGTCTTACCTCTCTTAAAAACATCCAGACCAAGATAAATAGATTTGTTCATGCACCTTTTGTACCACATTTAAGGCAATAAACATTCATTAAGCAGTCGTGGTCATTGCCAGTATAAATCTTGAATTATTATTGCAATTTACTTAAAATATAATATACTTCAGGTCTGCAAAGCAATCTGCTCGGCGATGGATTACAAAATGGCGGCGCGTTGATAATTCAAAATGGCGGAATAGTACTACATCATTTTCGGCAATCCGGGCCAGCGGACCGGTTGGCCAATGTGGATATACTTGAGGTTCACTTTTGAGTTTTTTCTTGTACTCTAGGACTCGGCGGGGATCTTAAAGGTCCTTGGGGGCAAACGGGAGGGGCGTTGTTGGTGGAAAAAGGCGGGAATCTTCAGCGTCATTTTGTACAGACTGGACCGGGAGACCATTTGCCTAATAAGGATATTTTGAAGGTAAATTACTAATTTCTATTTCTAAGGTTAAAGAGAGTTTTTTTTACGATAGTGGAGTGAATAAGAAGACACCGGCAGCCGTGCGTTCGATTTCCAAATCGAATGATTCCTGTAGAGCAGTGGTTTACAATTTTTTTTTGTTCAGGGATTATCATAGATAACAGAAACAACGGGAGATGTGACATACTACGTGAGTTTGCATCGGGACGGTTGTCGCCTAGTTTCACACTATCATAAAACACTCACAAACTTAAATAAATAAAAGATGTCATTCTACGCACACAAGTACAATGACACACTTTTGTTAAGACGCTGTCATTGGACGTTTATTTAAACAACACCCAAGTAAGCACGCACTACTACAAACACTGATAAAGCGACTTTGCTGGGACACACGGGTCGATATGACTTTGTCGATATTGACAACGTTATATCGATCTATGATCTATCAAGAAGTGTAATGTTTGTAATAAAATATTTATTACTTACACCCCGTAAGTGGATCAATGTCAACTTAGAACCAAAGTCAACCCCACTATACTATATAACAATTCCCTGGAGGATGATTGATTTCATGCGAGTTAGTGAGGTCACAAGAAGTTGAGTTGCTGGATTGGCAGCGAGGGTGATGATGAAAATATAGATGAAATAATAACTACAGTAAAGACTTATAATTTTTATCTAATACTAGCAGTCTATTGACACTTCGTATCGATAGTGAAGTCAAAGCGCACCCCTAACCGGCGGCAGAAACAAGCGGCCGTATCTCGAAACTGCACACACAGTGAACGAATAATATCACTCGCTTTACATTGCGTGTTGGGAAACGAGCGGTGGCGACTGCGTAATGGCAGAAAAGCAATGTATGATTTAAGAATTAGATGTTGATTATTTAAAATTTGCATCGTGGTAAGGTTCGGGTAGAAATGGCGTCGGAGAATTTTTGAAATAAATTTTGTATTTATGCTTATAAAACGTAATATTATTTGTACTTACAGGTGATAAGTGATTCCATTTGATTTAAAGTTAACCACTGCACTTCTATTTTTGCAAATTGCAACAGCACAACTTGGCATTTTGCTAAAACAAGGAGCAACGTATCTCAATCGAACTTGATTGCAACTAACTAACTGTTCTTGGCAATGTTCTCGTTTTGAGCATATTGCGGCGACACCAACCACGCCCCCTTGTCACATCTCCCGTTGTTTCTGTTATCTATGGGGATTATATTCCTTTATTTGTTGTTAGCAGGGACCAATAGATTCATGACAAATAAACTGCAGCAATCGGAATATTAACTTATCAAAGGATGTATTCGTTAACCTCGAAAGTGAAGAAAGAAAGACTTAAATTCAGACTACTATTACATACCTTATATTTTAATTTATTTTGTATATATATATTTACAATTTTTTGGGTCCTGGTATGAACCCTTACGGCGTAGGCAGTAAAAATAGAACCATCGTTCTATTTTTAATGTAATATTTATATAAACCTGTATCCTGTTATTCCCGCTTCTATGACTTACTTTTATAAGCCGTGTGTTTTTGTATTAAAATATCATAATGTTTCTGTTAAGCATGGGGACCTTGCTACTTCGAGAATAAGGCTCAAAAATTGTTTGATTACATCTAAACAACTACTTCACAATATAAAAAAATGTGTACAGTTCACACGCGATAGAAGTCAAACCTTCAAAAAATGTGAACTTAATGATAGAAACAAGATAATGAGACGAATGTACGAATTTCAAGAGTGAGATAACTGTAGGGATTATTATGATGATATTGATCATACTTAAAAATCTTTTTATTAAAATAATGAAATATTTATGTAAACAATACACCACGGCTGTTATGACGCCTTATCCCAAGCTTCGTAATACGCAAGCGCGCACACACACGTACTAACAGGCGTGCAACATTCGGACCCTGTAATAAACACTGTATAATGCCTTCTATCTCATTTTTTACTCTTTCGCACGTTAAATCCTATAGATGTATGTGGTAGCCTCGCTCGCTTTTTCGTTTCATCGAGTTTCACAACGATGCTAAAGAAATTTTCGCTTCAAAATGTGAATTGTATAGGTAACTTGAATAGCTCATATTATAATGTCTTGCGACAAATAAATATTATGATAATGTAACGCGTTAATACCACACCTATTCTATTAAATTAATCATAATATTAATCATTTCAGCACTTCGGTCTGGAGAACGAGTACGACCCAGAGACCATGGGCAACAAGAAGACTGAACAGTGTGATGTATGTATATCTATACTACTCGTAATATATAAAGCGGAAGAGTTTATTTCTTTGGTTATTTATTTGAATGCGCTAATCTGTTGAACTATACCAGTCGAATTTGAATCAAATATATTTGCATTTGATAGCCCAATTCTCGATAAAGGTTATAGGATATTCAATATCACATTACAACTCTTAAAAGCCGAAGAAAGTATAAAAAGCGATTCCTGCGGGGTACCGGGTTAGACGTGGATAAAGTCGCTGGGCGTAGCTAGTGTAGTAAACTATGCTTACATGTCATAGTAGTATGCAAAAATGTAAAGTATTTTTCATACTGGTAGGATTGGTAGGTCTTTTTTGTAAATTGTATTCGATTCTATAATAAATTGCCTTAAACACTTCTGCCCTTTCCTGACATGATCTTCAATAGGCACGTCAAAAATACTCTATGTAAAAAGGTTATGGCATGTAAATAATTCTCATCTTTATGAAATGTATGGAAGGGAAGGGTTGGTTTTCTGATACGATATCTTTAAAATTACAGAACTAATTTACTTGATTCTGGAATAGGTAATACCTACACCTACTATCAGGGTAGTTATGGGAGTTTTTGAACAAAAGGCTTTGTTAAAATTGAACAATAGAGTTGTATCAGTAATCTTCATTAACTAACAACATTGTCTAGGGTTTAAGAGCAACTCCTAGTTATCAGATAGATAGATAGAGATAACTCCTTGGAGTGGTGTTGTGTTCCTGCGTGCGAATGCATGAGTAAGCAGCGAGCTCCTAAGGAGTTGCCGCGTTCAAACAGGAGCAGTAACACGTTAGCGATACTTCCTGTATTGCAACAATTCGCAGGTGGGTCGTATGCTTGTATGCCTCTCGACGTTGTATAAAAAAAAGGTTATAATAAGATTTATATCAGTTGAACTGTATACTTGCTTGCCAGTAGTTCAACGTAGTTAAAGAAAACGCAGCCTCTGAGGACCTCGTTTGTTGGTGTAAGCTCTCATTAGTTACGCTCAATCGGTTTCATAATGTAGTTAGAAAGAAACTAATATTGGTATCATATATTTCCCTTTTTTCAGACAGAATAGAAGCCCTAACTCATGCTTGAGGAGCCTTCGAGAGAGCCCGCTGGCCCCCATCCACACAATCTGGACGGAGAGGCGATGTAAACACACTAAGCTCTAGCACTCGGTACATTGACGCTTTTATTTGGTAGAGTAGTTGTTCATAGACCATAAATCCCCATAGACATCGTAATAGACAACTTTGTATAATTTCATTGGTGATTATAACTCTTATTATGTACGAAATAAGAATGGTACAAAGGTCAATGTGTCTAGCTTTACGAGCACTTGTATGCTATGTAATACAGTACGTCACGGAATCGTCATGGCGCAGCTGGAAGTACAGGGGGTGCCCCTGTACTTTCAACTGCACCCTTATCGATTGCTTATACATATGATGTTGTACAGGCGTAAAATACATGATATATATGATCTGGCAAGGGAATGTACTCATTAGTAATAACATAATTAATTATGGGTCTATTGAAATCACAAGAAATATGGTGTTCCATACAAAAGTTTATGAACTATCAACCAAAATATATGGAACAGCTGTTTTTGCTGCAACGATAACTATTTTTTCCTAGATAGATAGATAGAATACGCTTTATTTGCGTAATACAGATTTTAGGGAATACACTCGAAAAGGTTCTTACAATTAGAGAAACACATTTTTGTAACAAGGCGCCCTTATTGCTGAAAGCAATATTTTCAAGGCAATCTTAAGGTAAAGGATCCGTGTACAGATAAAGTTAGGGCTAGCACCTACTTCAGATTAAGTCTCTTAAGTTGTTATTATTCATGAGTTCGTTCACCTCCTTTCATGATAGCAGTATAAAAACGTGTAATTTTTCTGTAGAAAATTTTAATAGTATTTTCGTCGTCAAATATGGTGCTTTCGCATGTTTGATTCAACTAACCATTAAGTTTGAGATGGGTCTCTTCAAACTGATGTTGTATACATTCTTGGTTAGGCTATGCACCGTGTTGTCTGTGGGTTTATTGGTCTATGTATTTGTTTGATTATCGGTTCTCAAACTGGGTGTAGCGATACTCGGATTGTCACACTAATGGTAAGCTGGCTATAATTACATCCAGTCTAACTAGTCCGTGGTTCTGATGACATAATAAAGCAACGTGTATTTTTTTTATTTGTCATGTATGTTACAATGCGTTTGTATATGTTTGTTCATGTAGTTTTCGTATAATATTTCTAGCTCTGGTTTTAAACTATATTATGGTAACAATGGTATCATATAAAAGCATAGCGGGAATTAAATTATCGCAAAGCCGCCGGGGATATCGCGAAAATTTTGGAACGGCTGGTATGCCTAGTTATACAGCTGCTTTACGCAAACTATTTGAACGTAGTAACGAAATAGGGAAATAATGAAACTGTCATTAACGTGTTCAAATCAGTCTACTATTAAAGTAGCATTTACATCTATTGACAACAACAATGGTGTTGATTGAATTATATTAATTCTAGAGTTAATGCAATTTTTTTTAGCTTTGATAAATGTTGAATGAAATGTCAACCAGTTTGAGAACCTATTGCAGATTGATTCTATTTTTGGATACATGTTATATAGATCAAAATCATCTGTGATTTATAGTTACAATTACATCGAAATAATGACAATAAATATAAGAATTTAGTAAAGTAATTACATGCAATTTTAAATTAAAATATGGGAAGCTTTACAAAAAATATATACTATATTTACTTGATTCGCAAAAACAGGGTTATTTACAATAAAAATAGTTATATTTTCTATTAACATATTACTTATATATTAGTATTTCTTCGTATAGAAGTTATATATATCGTGTTGACGAAACGTTAAAGAAATAAAAGCTTATATGTACCGAGTACTGAAAGTTGCACTGACATAATTGATGTTGAATATTTGTAGACATGTTAAAATTGTGCGGAAATTTTTAATCATAGGTTACGTTGTATCTCTACTAACGGCAAAGGCTTTTAAATCACCACTAGACCGCGCCAAAAAAACAAATGTAGACTAATAAATTACGCTCGATATGACCGTACCTGCTTTAGTCGACTACGAACCATAGGCAAAATTGTAAATTTACACAAATTCCTTACATATTTTGTCAGTATTTACGTACGCACTTTGTAATTTAATTTTGTACCACACAATTATTTAAATTTTATCTGCATAACGTATATAGAGGCAAAACAATCATCTTCATATTGCCACGTTCTTTTCTAATGTAGAAGCGCCATTCCAGCTTCTTCTGCTGTCGCCCTGCATAATTTTCATTTTGAACTGCTTGTCTAGTAGTATAACATAGATTCTTTTTGTTCAGGTTCTATTTAATTACCTGCTGTACATCGAACTGTTTGATGGATAATCATACGTTTTTATTTATACTTTCTATATATGTACTTGCAATGAACAAAGTTCGCTTTGAAACAAAAAAAATGCGAGCTGTATCGGAAACGGGGCCACAATATGTATATTTGTTCAGAAACGCATATGAGCATTTTATTCGAGAAAATCAGGGCGGACTTCCCATAAGTTTAAAAAAAATCTACGTGTTGTTATGCGTTATGATAAAGAAGCAATCTAAAGTTTTTTATTTTAATAATATGTAAAATATATTACAATATATAGATTTGATATTATTTAGGAGTGGAAAAGATCTTCTTTAGGTATGTTCATACTAATAACAGTCTTGCGATAAATGTAGAAAATGAAATCATCGTTATCATTACAGCCCGTATTCGTCTGTTGCTGAACATAAGCTTTCTCTCTAGAGAACCATTCGCCTCAATCCATCGACTCCCTACGAACATCTTGAATTCGTCGCTCCATTTCCAGTGGGGGTTCGTTCCACACTGCGTGTACCAGTGCGGGGACGCCATTCGAAAACCTTTCTCCATTAGTGGTTGTCGGGTCTACGAACTACGTGGCCGGCCCACTGCCGCTTTAGATTACTTATCCTTTGCACTATATTGGCTACCTTAGTTCTACTGCGGATTCATTTCTACCACACAGCAAAAACCCGAGCATAGCCCTTTCCATAGCTTGCCCTTGAGCTTCCCCATACGGCCCGCAGTTGTATCTTACATTGCATTTTGTGTATTGTATTGCAGTGTATCTTCATAAGTTATCAAATATTACTAAAATATGCCGTGACGGATGATACAGCGTACGGTTAATGATATAGTTTTCTTGTGCTGAAAAATCTTATGAATTATGTTGTTTTATATGGCCAGGTTAAATAAATTAATAAGAAAATGTGCACGCTACTTCCCTTCCCTCCTTAGCTCCGTCTTACACTTTTGTTTGGTCCCTTTTGGATCCCACATGTAGGAAGGGGACTCTTCTCTTTCTACGTAACTTTCTACCAAATTTATTTTGATTATATTCGAGGTGGAGTATTTCGTGATTGACAACCTTATTTTTGAAATAACAAAATAACATATTTCTGTATATTAAGAAGTTCCCAGCCCAGCATATTAAAGGCGATATCTTCACATCAAGTCCACTTCATCTTTGACTAAAATCCATTTGTAATGAATCCTTTTGGAAGCATAGAGTCCACGGTAAATAAGTATTGGAATCCATTTGTATACTGTGTACACAGAACGTGTTAAAATAATTTATTTTTAACAAATACGTAGTTTATTAAATTCAAGTCAATAATCATATTAAATTGTGATATATCTATCCCCTAAATTTTCCCTTAGGCATCTTCGCAATATTATTTGCTAAAAGGTTTTCTCCAATTGTGAGAAACAAAATTATCTACCAACTGTGTGCATTGCCGTCTTTAGCATATGACAATTGCGTACATTTAATTATATATTTCGCTATTGTTACTTCAACTGAAACCACGTGATAGATATAGGAATCTCTTAGAAATAGTTTTTAATTTAGATGAATCGGTTATGGTTTACTACGCTATAGTAACACGACCGTTTACGTAACGTTATATAATACAAAGATTTTTTCCAAATCATTGTTAAAAAAAATGAAATAAGAACTATACATTCGATAGCTTTAATATTGAGTCTAAAATTACGAGGCTAAATTAATTTGTTATTTTATTTTCTTGATAATTATTTTGGCGACAGAAATTTAATAATTAGTATAAGTATTTTTTTCTTATTATAAATTCCGGGGAATTGAGTCTATTACGCATCGGTAATTATATCTTTTACTCTTAATGTTGACTTGGTGAATATTTTATTTTATTTAGTAAATGTACACATAGCGACACCTCAAGTTAGACTGTTTGATCCTTGTATCGTTCTTATGGCGCACGCAATAGGAGTAAAAATGGTGCTGCAGGTGCCCAACATCACTTGTCGCTATGTGTACATGATCACTTTCTAACCGACAGTAGGAGCGAATAAAGGAAGTATAAAAATAGATAACTTTGGAATTATTGCAATGTCTGCAGGTGCGTTTAATTTTAGTCCGTATGTCTAGTTATATCTAATGCCTAAATAACTATAGTTTGAAATGAAATAGTTAAATTGTAAACATGATTATATGAGCTGTTAACATAATTACTCTCATGCTATAAGCGCATAATGACATTATATTCTGAAAAAAGAAGATAAGATTCTTGATAAAATACATATTCATTGGTGGGGACAATTATTTAATATTTAGAGAGGTAGGACGCACCAAAGCAGCTTGTCTGGGGAAGTAACCTTCACGTCACAGAAAACAGCGGCAAAATAACAACTCACTGGAGTGTTGTTGTGTTTCTGCGAATGAGTGAGGTTATCAGCAAATCTCCCAAGAAGTTGCTATGTTAGCAGTAAATGTGGCAACGAGGTGGCGCGAACGATACTTGTTGCGAACCGTGTGTTTTTATGGTTCCCGACGTTGTATAAAGAAATAATATGAGAGGACCAATTAGGAATTAGTACCTTATTGATAGTGATACTATGATTCTCAACGGAGCCACTGAATAGTTATTTGATTGGTTTTCTAATGAGTGAGAAAGGAAAAAAAGTACCTTAAAAATAAAATTCCTAGAAACAGCATGATCTATCAAAAAGCCAATAAGATAACGAAACACTATATTGATATTTCTTTTCTATTTTCGAATTAGGTATGTAATATGATATATATTAGGTACATAGTATATCTAAATTATTTTGTGTACTTATATAAGTTGTGTTTTGATTGTATTGCACAAAATCTGTTTATGAATAAAGGTTATGATAAAAGTTACATATACTTTCTTTTGTTCATCGTGTCAATTTCATTTAATAAATTCTAAAAATAAACAAGATATATAATATCCTTACACACCTCACTCGCTTCTTTAACATTCATTGATCTTTGCATCACCTGATAAAACACAATCAATTTGGTGAGGTGTGTAAGGATCGAGTCGTGTGGCGCTCTGTTCTCTCTGCCTACTCCGCAAGAGATTTGACGTGAAGTTATAGATAGATAGATATATAATATGAATATGGAAGAATGTAGCCATCGAATTTCAAGACTGAATTAGATGCGAGGAGCTGATTAACCAGCTAATGTGCAAGAAAAGGGCTACGAATGTTGACTTGTCAGATCCCGTTATATACTTTCCGCCGTAACGCACATGACTGATATCAGTCACTCGAGGCTTGACGGGTAAAGTTTGAGTGTGAAGAAATATTTTTAAGAACTGCGCAGACGAAGGACAGATTTCGGGGTACATTTTTGTCCGTCAAAATAGTTCACTTAAAGGGTACTAAAAGTACCGCGGTCAAAAAGTCTGGACAACCGGGTACATCGACAGACGGGACTGAAGTATGCAGGAGTCCCCGAAATAAATAGAATTAACGTGTCAGGGCGGATCAACTAATTAGTAACTAATTAGTTTGAAACTAGGTGACGAGCTCGGTGGCGTAGTGGTGAATGACGTGACTTTGCCACCAACGCTCGTGGGTTCGATTCCCACACAAGGCAAACATTTGTGTGCATGAACATGTCTGTTTGCCCTGGTCTGGATGTTTTGTGAGAGGTAGGGCGCATCAAAGCAAGTCTGTCTGTGGAAGTAACTCCATCTCACAGAAAACCGCAACCAAATAACAACTCCCTAGAGGGTTCTTGTGTTTCTGCGTATTAGCGAGGTCACCAGTAAGCTCCTATGGAGTTGCTGTGTTAGCAGCAGAGGTGGTATCGCGCGATTGATACTTAATGTATTACAAGCGTTCATAGGCATAGGTTCATAGTACCTGCTTTACATCAGGTGGACCGTATGCTTGTATGCCTCTCGACGTTGTACATAAAAAAAATTAAGAACATCGCCCAATTTCCATACTATTCCATTCTAAAGAGGGACTGAGGACTGACTGAGGGACTTACTGATGACCTCACTAACGCGCAGGAACACAACAACCCTCTAGGGAATTTTTATTTGCCTGCGGTTTTCTGTGAGGTGGAGGTACTTCCCCAGACGGGCTGCTTTGATGCGCCCTACCTCTCTTAAAACATCCAGACCAAGGCAAACAGACATGTTCATGCACACAAATGTTTGCCTTGTGTGGGAATCGAACCCACGAGCGTTGGTGTCAAAGTCGCGTCATTCACGACTGAGCCACCGAGCTCGTCAAAAATGCTATTTGGCAGGATGCAACTGGTGTAAAGTTTTAGCACGGACCACCAGTGGAGTCAAAACTATCCTCAGTTTTGACTCCATTAATGGTGAGCTAACTACGTGCTAAAACTTTCGATTATTACTTGCTTATACGTTTGAAGTGTTTGTAATGTACCTACCTAGTCATTGCATTCACTTCATCAAACACTTTATTAGTATGCAAATAGGTTATCGAGGCAAATTCCATGCTCAGTCATGGATGCAACCCTCAAAAACCTTACCGAAACGTATTACACACGCGGCGTAGCAAACCGAACGTGTGGTGAAAAGTCAACGTGCAAGTTGTGAGTGAAAAGCGATTCTCACCGCGCAGAAGTAGATGCTAGGATCTGAAATATTGTATTGCATATTGAAGTTATACTTCTAATGCGACTTGCAAAAAGGTTGCGTTAAACGTTTAACGCTACCATGGAGGGGGAGTAGAAAGAGACAGAGCGAGAGTGAATGCGTGGCACTCGAACACTAAAGTACAGGTTGAAGCTGCTAAATGTTTCACGGTATTACTGCTAGATGGCGTTATAGTTAAAATTAAAATATTATTATTTAATATTATTAATACTAAATATTATTAAGTTATTAATGTTAAATATTTATTTAATGATGCCAGAGAAGTATAACTTCTCACGTGCGTACATAAGTACACGCACCCATTTTTTTACCTCTATCTCTGAGGTTATATTGACCTCTTTCTCTGCTGAGAAAAATCACACACTGCACACAAGAATCAGAGCGGGCTTATTAAGAGGACGTATAAAGCTAAGTAGCGCCCTGATTTTGTTTTCATTTACAGCGCTGAATTTTTAAGACCAATTCCAAAAAAAGCTCAATACTGGTATTGTAGAACCATATTTACGTTTTTTGAAACATATCTTGTATGTAGACCTTAGACCAAGACTAACCTACCATGACCAAACTGGTCGTGTTTTATCAGAAGGTGATGCTGGGAGCCTTAGGAACCGGCGACCGTGCATGAAAAGAGCTATGAATGTGAAAGAAGTTGTAAGAGCGAGTGAAGTGTGTAAGGACCGCGTGTTATGGCGCTCGGTTCTCTCTGCCTACCCCGCAAGGCACCTGGCGTGAAGATATACGTACATCTTGTGTGTACAAGTAACCAAAATTTCAATGATTGCTTATTGTGGCCACTTATAGCAATAATTAAAATTATGACTACATAAATAATAAATACAGAACATGAGCCAGCAGCAAGCAGAGCCAGTATTGAGCGTTTTTTTTGGAATTGATCTGTTAATAAAAACAAAATGAAACCTTAGCTTAGCTTAGATTGCGTGCCTGCGTATTACGAAGCTTTGTATATTTTACGCATATTTTTATGTACTTTTAAATAAATCATCAAGTGATTAAAGTTTTTTAAAACATTGGAAATTATGCAAGAAATGGATTCGAGTGGTAATGAAGAAGAATCAGAAAAATACGTGGATGCGGTTAATTGAAAAGCCTATATTTATGAATATTATAAATATTTTTATTATTTCAGAAGATGCGTTCATTTACCCTCTTTTCCTATTCGTTCGCAAGGAGTAAACTCCAGTCGTGTGTCGGAGTTGACACACACACACTTTTTTATTCCAAAAATCAAACCTGTAGTGAAAGTAATAATGGACTAATTATATTTAGCAGTGCCAGTCATTGGCTAACCTAAAAAATGATAAAAACAGCTTGGTACAAATACAATATAGAGTAGGGACAGTTCAAAGAAATACAGAAAATTGTACATAGACTCACGTACCTATGTGATCCTAAGCAAAACTCGCAGACAAACAAATAATTCTTCGACACGATTGGCGATATGTTGAAGTGAGCTGCTACAGACGATCATTCATCTTGAAAAGTGACAACCCTGCCGCTCTAACGCGAACTCTGGTAATTAAGTCTAAAATACCTATTTTATCGATCTTAGTATCTACTAACATTGTTTTTTAACTTTTAGGATCTCTATGGTTGACTAAATATATAAGTCCGCCTTTTTACAGTACTATTTTTCACCACCCCATTTACCTACTTATTGTTGTGTTAGTTTTTTTTGTATACGACTAGATTGGCAAACAAGTAAGCGGCCCGCATCACACAGGAACAGGCACAGGGATGTTACACGCGCGCTGCCAATCTTGTGACCTAAGGCTGTTTCGTCACAGTACCCAGTAATTTCTCTGCCATATCTCACCCTTCAAACCGGCACACAACTATATAAATATAGCTGCTTGGCGGTAGAA